>CM076676.1:20407468-21607468 GCA_038501925.1 Xenopus petersii
AAGATTCTGAGATGATGCAAGGCTTGTCTTAATAACAGTGTGCACAAAATGGCTGCTGCCTGCTTGCTATAATTTTGAAATCCCAGACCAAAGGAAGCAAGATTCAAATAATTTATATAGTGTAATTAAAGTTCATTTTGCTTGACTAATGTGATAAAATAGGATTTTGAATAATTTTTTTGGGTCCCCTTTAAGTTGCATATTAAATAAATAAATAGACCAGTTTGGTAAGATTCTTTAAGTAAATATTGCCCTTTTACATCTCTTGCCTTGAGCCACCATTTTGTGATGGTCTGTGTGCTGCCTCAGAGATCACCTGACCAGAAATACTACAACTCTAACTGTAACAGGAAGAAGTGTTGAAGCAAAAGACAGAACTCTGCCTGTTAATTGGCTCATGTGACCTAACAAGTATGGTTTGTTTGGTATGTTTGTGTGCACAGTGAATCGTACAATTCCAGGTGGCGGTCCTTATTTTTTAAAATGGCAATTTTCTATTTATGATTACCCAATGGCACATACTACTAAAAAAAAGTATATTATTATGAAAATTGTTTATTTACATGAAGCAGGGTTTTACATATGAGCAGCTTTATGCAATATCTTTTTAGAGACCTACGTTGTTTGGGTGGTATAGTTTTCCTTTAATGTAAAACCACATATAACACAGTTGAGCAAAGACCCATTCTGAGGTTAGACTGTGCTTAATCCCTTTATGGGTGTATATCATCATGAAGGTGTATGTTTGCTCATTTTGAATTCTGTGCAGAGCGCAACGTAATATTTTATAGCAGTACATTCGAATAAAGGTGACATTATTTATCAATGGAGCAGCACAACTGCAAATCTGTTTTTGAAGAAATTTTAATATTTTTTTTGTGTTATTAAACCATATATGCATATTTGTTATAGCCATTATTAAATCATTGATGTGCTGGCATTGTACCCAGAGCAGATATAAAGTGAACATTGTAATATCTCAGGGAAACCTGGAAAGATAAATGCATTAAACATCCATTCATTAGAGAGGGGGGGGGAGAAATTATTACTTCTGAATGACGCCAGTGGATTAGTGAAATTACTGAGGCACTAAGGTGTTGTTGACATTGTGGAATGCGAACGAAATGGAAGTGTGTTTTAATAAGGAGGGAGGAAGTGTGCACTATTAGGAAGGGATCCAGATCCTATTTCATGTCTTACATTGAACACATAGGTGTAATATGAGAATGTCCGGGCTGTGTGAGCGCACAAATTTCATCCAACGTATCACGACTGTACCTAATTGTTTTCTTACAATTCCTGAACATGACTCCCTCCAAATTGATGATCTACTGTTCCATTTAACTCCGAGGCTGCCAGTGGCGTAACTAGATGTTACTGGGCCCCACAGCAAATTAATTTTAGGGCCCCCAACATATCCATAGGTTTTCCCATATGTTGAAATTGCTTCCTCAGTAGTTACACCCCTGCAGGCTGCCAAAAAAGATCTTTGTTCTATTCCAGGGGCTGCACTTTTAATTGGTCCAACCTCAGGTTATGCCAAGTGTCATGTTAAATGTAAAACTTCAGCCTTTTTATAAGTAGGGTGTTTCTTACATTAACTTTCATTTAAATCAACTGGACAGTATTAGGGCCTATTTTCTTTTTTTCTCTGAAAATCTGTATTTCATTATACTAGTGGGGTCTGTGGCATCACTTTCGTTCTTGATAGAACTGAGATTCCTCAGAAACGCACCGAACCCATAACCGTGACGCCACAACCCACAATTTGCCCCCACCGATCCGCTGCCCAACTTGGCCCGCAATACTTACTAGGGATGCACCTAATCCAGGAGTTGACCATTTTCAGCTGGATTCAGCCGAATCCTTGTGCTTGGCCGAACCGAATCTTTAAAATCATGTGACTTTTCGTCACAAAACAAGGAAGTCAAAAAAAATCAGGCACGCCTTTCCCCCCTCCCCCTCACTGATTTGCATATGCAAATTAGGGTTCGGATTCGATTCTGTATTTGCCCAAATCTTTCACAAAGGATTCAGGGGTTCGGCCGAATCCAAAAAAGTGGATTCAGAGCAACCCGAATACTTACCCCTAATAATAATAACTTACCTTCCAGCCCAGGACATGTGAAACTGTAAGTGACGTCACTTTGGTGGCAAATCTGCATGCAAATGAAAGAAAGCTGCAGAAACCACAATAGAGGGATCAAGACAGCACCGTAGCAGGTTACCTAGGCCGGTTACCTGTGTACTGCCCCCATGGCTAGAGAATTGAGGGCTAGGGAATTTCCCAAACCCAACCACTTTGTGATATTCCGCAGGTACATGACCCAGTGCAGGACTCTACTGTGGATTGTTTATAGTGATGTGCAGGTCTACAAAAAGTCTAATCCTAACCACCCTCTGCCAACCAGCCCTCATTATTTATTATAACGTTCCCTCACACACATCTGTAGCGTCACCAGAGAGGGATGCTTGTGTTAGTATATAAATCAGTCATATAATCATATAAATCAGTATATTAGTCAGCCAGAGAGGGAATAGAAATGCACAGGTGGTGAGGGTGTGGGCAAAGTCCACCTGGCTCCTGTTTTTGGTTTGGAGCAAACACAAGAGCTGATGTTGGCCAGTGTGGTGAAAAGCTCTCCAGAGCATTTATAGTCACATGTGCCCCGTTTTTGTTTAAAAACCCCAAATTTGTCTCTTTGTCACCCCTGGTAACTTATTCAGCACTCCTACCTGAGGTGAGTTTCCCCTCGTGGCAGCAGCAACCCTGAATGTAAATCTAAATTCATTACTGGTCAGCCTTATATTGGCTGTATTATATTGTATGTATGTATGTATTTCCTTTTTCTCTGTAATAATGAAACAGTAGCTTGTACTTGATTCCAACTAAGATATAATTAATCCTTATTGGAAGCAAAACCAGCCTATTGGATGTATTTAGTGTTTAAATGAATTTCTAGTAGACTTAAGGCATGAAGACCCAAATTACGGAAAGATCCGTTATCCGGAAAACCCCAGGTCCCGAGCATTCTGGATAACAGGTCCCGTGTGTGTGTATATGTGTGTATATATATATATATATATATATATATATATATATATATATATATATATATATATATGTATATATGTATATATGTATGTATGTATGTATATATATATATATATATATATATATATATATATATATATATATATATATATATATATATAAAGCAGTTATCAATGGTGGGATGCATGGTGATTGTTTATGTATCAAAAAATCTTCTCACCAGCACTCCCTTTTAAAAGCTTAATTCTTTTATTATCATTTTGTATAAAATGATAATAAAAGAATTAAGCTTTTAAAGGGGAGTGCTGGTCAGAAGATTTTTTGAGATATATATATATTTATATATATATATATATATATATATATATATATATATATATATATATATATATATATATATATATATATATATATATATATATATATATATATATATATATATATATATATATATATATATATATATATATATATTGGGCTGTAAGTCAGAAAAGTATTAAGGGGAACCCTTGGGGAGGCATCTTTGGAAGCACAGATCTTCACTGATAAAGGGCAGACGCCTTAAAGATAACGTGTAGGTTTTTTTTTGGTTTCTCCTTTTAAACCAAGTATAGTGCTATAAACTCCCATTGTGGTCAGAATGGAACAAAGAGAAAGACAATGTATATACAGTTATGGCATCTGAAAACCCATTATCCAGAAAGCTCAGAATTACAGAAAAGTTGCCTACCACAGACTCCATTTTATGCAAATAATCCACATTTTTTACTTATTTCCTTTTTCTCTGTATTGATAAAAAAATCAGTAGCTTATACTTGATCCAGACTAAGATCTAATTAATCCTTATTGGAGGCAAAACCCCAGGTCCTGAGCATTCTGGATAATAGGTTCCATACCTGTACTTGTTCCTAATTTAATTGGCCTTGCCTACATATTCTTGTTCAGAATATATTACATTAAGGGTCAGGGGGAATGTGCACGGCTATTAAACATCATCAGAGCGCTTTGTAGAAATTTTGTTTAAAACATAGTATTTACACAAGTTATCCTCATGATTTCCTGTCCTGCCACAGGAAATGCCTTTTGGAAAACAGGCTTCAAAGTACCATTTCTTTTTACCACAAAAAAAATTTGGGTATGACAAATGATTTCTATAGCGAATAAGGAAATTCTATTGAAACCATGCACCGTTTCTAATGGCAAAAATCTGTTGGGCTGATTATTCCAGAAGATAGGAATGTTACACAGCAGCCCATGAAATGTTCAATATGTATATGAGAAGGCTATAAGAGTCATTTACATATTCATATCTTTCCTTTAAAGACTAGGCACAAGGACTGCATGTACCACATTCAGATTTTCAATAGCTAATAATTGTGTGCGAAAGTTTTAGAAGATATGCTAAATATCTGGAGTATTCTGTACATTGACACATGTAGCCACATGCATTTACATAGTTATATAGTATTCATTTCATACATCATGAGTTCAGAAATAATGTATGGTCATTTTTATTAGTTTAAAGGGGCCTGTCATCTTAAAGGAGAAGGAAAGGCTAAAATTAAGTAAGCTTTATCAGAAAGGTCTATATAAATACACCAGTAAACATGGGCTTCTGTATCAGACTTCCTGTTTTCAACTTAAACCTCCAGGGCACGGCCTTGAGCATGCTCAGTTTGCTCCTCTCCCCCTCCCTCCTCCCATCCCTACTGTAATCTGAGCTCAGAGCTGTTAGTAAGCAGGGAGAGACTCAGGCAGGAAGTGATGTCACACCAAGCATATATGGCAGCTTCTATCCTAAACAAACAGAGACAGTGTCTAGAGCTGTTTACTCAGGTATGGTAAAGCATTCTGCAGAATAAATATAGCGTTCTAGCTTGCACTATTGTGGCTATTCTATTGGCAATAAACTGTCTTGGAGCTTTCCTTCTCCTTTAAGAAATAATTCCAAATCCTATTTTTTAAAGTTAGTCAAGCAAAATAAACTTCACTTGAACTTAAAAAATTATTAAAATCCTGTTTTGTTTTTTTTTTGCCTTGGAATTCACAATCACAGCAAGCAGGCAACAGCCATTTTGTTAACACTGTTATTAAGGCAAGCATTGCATCATCCCAAAATATTATGTACCAGAATGGGGCACCTGATGCCCATGTGTATGCACTTGCTACACAATTAGATGGTGACGAGGGAGAATGTGGGGGGTGCAATGACCTCTAGGAAGTGCAGAATGGAAAGTGAAAGTTATTTCCTGAGGCATGGAGACGGGACAGGCAATATATGATTGACAGCTGAGACTTTTATAACCGGTATGGATGCGTTAAAAGAAAAAAGAATTTAGATTTTATGTTTAATTTAAAAATTACTTTTATTATACAGATTTTAATGTCTGGGTGACAGGTCCCCTTTAAACTCTGTTTACTTGGGTCCATGATACACAAGAATCTGCTTTTTCCTGTTTGTGGGTACACCATATCTTGCATACACACAAACACACAAACTCGCCTGAAAAACCCTGCTTGTTAATATTCCGAGGCTGCATTTCCCTCCTTCCCCTGGTTTCTAATCTGTATGAAAGTGCCCAGGAGAATGGGGAGTACTGTACACAGAATTGTTCCCACGCTATGTCTCAAGCTTCATTATGACTGTAAATAATGCCCAGGCATCTCTGGAATTCCATCTATCTTGCACCATGAAAGTCGATGCACACATATTAGATGTTTCAGCAGGCAGGTAACCTCAGACTGGGTGGCAGATTGCACATTCCCTGAGAACAAGAGGAAATTTAACACACATTTTGGCTCGTTCTTTAAAAAACAGAAATACACAGTTAGATTTCCTGAACAATTCCTTTTACATTTTAAGCACCATGTGTCTTTTTTTTACTTTTCCCATTGGATTTGTGTAGTGGAAATTCTAGGAGAAAAAAAAATCAAAAAAAAATAAATAAATATATATATATAATATATTAGGTTTACTCATAACATGTATAGCTGATTGATGCCATGAAGCAAGTTATAAATAAAACCTATGGCATGATCTATTTGTAAATGGCAAGTGCTATTTTGACACTTTGTCACATAACTGCTAGCCTTGGACCTAGGGCCAACACTCTGACAACATTGCCCATCCTTAAGGGGTGGTTCGCCTTTCAGTTATGTTGTTTGCCTCCTTCTTCTGACTCTTTCCAGCTTTCAAATAGGGGTCACTGACACCATCTAAAAAAAATGCTCTTTAAGGCTACAAATGTGTTGTTATTGCTACTTTTTATTACTCATCTTTTTATTTAGGCCCTCCTGTATTCATATTCTAGCCTCTTATGCAAGGTTGCTAGGGTAATTCAGCCTAGCAACCAGATTTCTGAAACTGCAAACTGGAGAGCTGCTGAATAAAAAGTGTAATGACTCGAAACCCACAAATAATAAATAAATTAAAGCCAATTTCAAATTGTGTCAGAATGTCACATTCTACATCATATTAAAAGTTGAAGGAGAACATCCCCTTCAATGGATTTCCCAAGGAGAGCTTCAATGGTACCCTGGGAAATCCTCAGAGATGTTGAGGTGTTGCCCTCAGGAGAAGAGTACCCTGTAGTGATGTGTGGGTTGGTAGGGTTTGGGCCAGCTGCCACATCAAATCTTCAGGTTGTTGGCGGGTTCATGTTGAGCGGTTCCTTCCGCTCTCCCAGCCCACAATATAACACTTCCTGCTCCTCCATTTATAGAATTGAGTCTGCCCTGCCCTTTTGTGACATCACATCGGCTCAGGCACGGGTCTTTAAATGGAGGAGTCTGGTCAGGCTTGGTGAGGGTGGGTTAGGGTTGGATGTGGGTCCTAAAAATCTGGAGTCACACATCACTAGTACCCTGTGCTGTAGCAGTTATATTCTCTGCCTAACAAATTATTACACACCAGCCCAGGATACTCTTAAAGGGGACCCGTCACCCAAAAATTTTTTCCAAATCCTATTTTAGCAGGTTAGTCAAGCAGAATGAACTTTAATTACACTATATAAATTATTTGAATCTTGTTTCCTTTGGTCTGGGAATTCATAATTATAGCAAGCAGGCAGGAGCCATTTTGTGGACACTTATAACATCTCAGAAACTTGTTTGTGCACCAGAATGGGGGACCTGATGTCCATCCCCATGCACTGGCTACACAATTAAATGGTTAAAAGAACTGTGGGGAAAGCAGTGACATCTAGTAAGTGCTGAATGGGAAGTGATCGTAACAGCTTGCCCCGCCTCTATGCCTAAGGCATAGAGGAGGGGCAGGCGATATATGATTGACAGCTGAGATTTTTAAATGAGCTTACAACAGCTATAATAAAAAAAAGAATTTGAATTTCATGTTTAATTTGAAAAGGATTTTTATTATTCAGCTTTTTATGTCTGGGTGAAAGGTCCACGTTAAGTGTTTCAGGGATCCCATTCATCTGCATTTCTGGTAAAGTGAGGCACCCCAGGAGGCACAAGAGGAGTTGACGCTAGGGTCCAAGGTTAGGCTAATAGTATGTAGGATTTTTCTCTGCTGGTGTAGAGAAAACCTGATCAGCTGCTTTACGTACCCTGTATGTGTGTGCACTGGATTGGGTTTTCTATTCACCAGGGGAGAAAAATACCTATTTGCCTTTGTGCCATTAGCCTTAGCAGTTAAATCCTCAGGGTTATGGTTCACTTTCTTTTATGCAGGCAAAGAATATTGCAGTATACTTGTTTAACACTGACTGAATTTCCTCCCTTTCTTTTGTGTTGGTAGGATTGCCTTAAAGCTTGTCAAGAGCAGATTGAGTCGGTGCTGGTGAGCAGCCTCAGACAGACCAGGCAGCAGACACAGCAAAGAAACTCGTCCAAGTCTGTGGATGAACTGGACCAGGCTAGCACTCCTACAGATGTGCAGGACATCAACCTGTGAGGAGTCCCCCACCCCCCAGCGTTGAAAGAGCCTTTAGCGTTCTTTGTTCGATTTTTTTTTTTTTTTTATAGAACAAAACTGTTTCTATCTGTTCCCAATTAGAGAAATGATTTTGGTGCCTGCAATGTCCTGTAGAAGGGAAACCCACCATTTATCTGATTGTTGTCCTATGATTATATTTTGTCCAGTTGTAAGTGCTTATGGAAGCATAAGGGGGACATTTGTAAAGCCTGCTCTTGTGGTTTTAACGAAAAGAAACGCAGGTCTGTTATTATTATCGTTAATGTTATTATTTCTCAGTACAGTGTAGTCTCCTTAGATTTAGGAGAGAAAATGCATGTATATGCATTTTCACAATGATTATTATTTTGAATTAGAGTGCAAAGGCAATAGACTAATGGATTCTAGCCAAGAAAGTAACGATCCCTAAGATTTCCACCCTTCTTTCAAGATGATTTGGGATCTACTTTTTTGTTATGTTAAGAGGTGCTTTTCTGGATCTTTTCATTAGTTCTGTTTACTCTTGCTGTGTCTGGTAGCTGCTACCGAAGAAAAAGATGCTTTATTTTTTTTTTTATCTTTTTGCAAGCCTAAGGCAGGTTTTTGTCTTTAATTCGTTTTGACAATATTGTTTTTATTTGCTTTCTGAGTTCCTTGCTTTTCTTCCAAATTGCTTGGTTTCCAGGGACTTAAAAAAATAGATGGGATTCTACTTTATCAACTGTGGACCAAACCAAAATAAGGAGTATGTGTTTTTAGGGAGGCTAAAGTGAAAATATACCCAGTTTTAAGCGTTGGTAGCCTTGATCCTTGTATTTTCTTTTACATACGACAGCGTAGCTGTAGCTCGTGCTGTTCCCAGAACAGTCCTTCTCTTTACAGGTGTATTAAAGGGGACATATACCCTAACATCTAAATTAAAGAAGAACCTCATAACCACTATGTTGGGTACTAAAGTAGGAGTACCCTGACATCTTCCTTCCTCATTGTGGATCCTCTCTACAGCCCTGGTGTGCATGTACAGTACAGCAAAACTTTTAACTTCTAAGTTTGGTTTTTACTCTACAGCACACATCAGCCGAGAGGGATCCCTGGCAGAGAGAAGATGCAACACACTTTTACAATGGAACCAGTCCCAAGGTTAGCGATAATAATTACTGAGTGTGCCTCAACAAATTGGCACTCCCCAAGTGACGGACTTTCCTTATTCTTTAATGTTCTTCCCAGGGAGAACCTGGTGAAGCAGGAAGTGTCTTTTGATGCTTCCCTACAGAAGTTTGAGGTAAGGCTCCATGCTTCAGTAAATTAAGCTCTGGCTCAAATACAAAGGGTGCTATGGTTACATCTTCATGATCTTAGCCGTGTATAAAATCTTTGGGCAAAAAAGTGCTCATCGTACTATATACGGTGTTTAATAGGGTATATGTAGAAATTCAAATATAAACAGCATGAATGAACATGAGGTCCCATCTGTTTATAGAGAATAGATTTAAAGGGATACTATCATGGAAAAACATGTTTTTTCCAAAACTCATCAGTTAATAGTGCTGCTCCTGCAGAATTCTGCACTGAAATCCATTTCTCAAAAGAGCAAACAATTCAATTTTGAAATCTGACATGGGGCTAGACATTTTGTCAGTTTCCCAGCTGCCCCAGTCATGACTTGTGCCTGCACTTTAGGATGGAATTACTTTCTGGCAGGCTGTTATTCCTCCTACTTAATGTAACTGAATCAGTCTCAGTGGGACTCGGCTTTTACTATTGAGTGCTGTTCTTAGATCTTCCAGGGAGCTGTTCTCTTGTGTTAAGGAGCTGCTATCTCTTTAACTTCCCATTGTTCTGTTGTCAGGCTGTTGGGGGGGGGCAAGGGAGGGGTTGATTGAAGTTTATCAGAGCACAAGTCACATGACTGGAGGAAGCTGGGAATTTGACAATTTGTCTAGCCCCATGTCAGATTTAAAAATTAAATATAACAAAATCTGTTTGCTCTTTTGAAAAGTGGATTTCAGTGCAGAATTTAGTGCTGGAGCAGCACTATTAACTTATAAGCGTTTTGAAGAAAACATGTTTTCCCATTATAGTATCCCTTTAAGTATAACCCTCCCACTTTTGAATTGGGTATACAAGGTTGCAAGATCCTGAGTGAAATGAAGAATTGACCAGTTTTTTTGGGCTGTTTTTTTTTCCCAAATTCACTTTTGCTGTTACTTACAAGGTCAACAGTAGACCCAGTTCTAAAGTGATTTCCTGGTCTACACAGTTGGTATTCTTAAACCATTAATTTATAAACCAATTCATTCGAAAAAGCACTTTGATAATTTTTCCTAAGGGATAAATGAAGTGGTTTATGAAAATAATGCTGAGCATATGACTTTTTAGCTGATCAATGTATAACCCCCACTGCCAAGGTTTATATAGCTGATTTAGGGTGTCGCTGGGCATGACAATAACCTGTCCTGGAAGACATTCCTTTTACAACATTCCGGATCCAGAAAGTTGTTTGTTTTATAATACTGATGGTTTCTTTCCCGTATTTAGGTGCATTGGGGGAATCTCCATTGGCCGTGCATTGGTTTATTCCATTTATTAGAATGGCAAGGCCCAATGCCCTAAAACGCGACATCATTTCACACCCTTTTACTGCTTATGAGTCTTTCCAATAATTCCTGTAAGCACCAATGGGGTGACATTAATCCCATTAGTGTCAATTGAACCAGTGGGTGGATTATTGGTTCAATAAGTGTCATTTTGATGTTGCCTTTTTATAGAGGTAAAAAAAAACATGGCAGGCAAACCGACTCTCTCTTCCATTGTCCTATAGCAAACAGCTGGCAACAATGTTGATGTGCCAGTGTACTTGAAATTTATTCTTATATTAAAGTTGACCCAGTGATCAGTCTTTTTTTAATTTTTTTTGTTATTGTTTGTTTTTTTCCCCCAATGGGCGACTTTTTTTTTTTTTTTTTTTTGCACAATCGAAAGAAACAGTTAAACAATTCATGAAGCTGTTTTCGATACAAATGAGAATGCTAAGCGTTGTATTGTGTGATAAGTGGTCTCACCATGTTTTTCGGCCATTAGTGCTAGCAGAAAAAAAAGAGGAAATGAGTATATATATATTTTTTTTAATATTTGTTTTTCGCGCTGCTAAGGAGCTATGATTTTTTTTTTTCATTCTTATTCACATTAACAGTACTTAGCTGTATTGTTTCACTGAGTGTGCTGCTATTTTATAAACATTTTTATAATATATTATTTTACTGCTTAAATTTCCAATCCTGAAGTACATGGTTACATGGAGATCTGAGTTTTATTTTACTGGAAACACCCATGTTTCGTTTTTTTTGTTTGTTTTTTGCCCCCCGACCCCAGTAGCGGATTAATGACATTCTTTTCATTTGTTTTAGTTTCTTTTGCAACCTGTAACGTTTGGTAACCTTACCTTAGGTTTACTGGATACAGAATGGTTCCCTAATTCACAATACCTCACACAATGACAGTCTTTATTTTCTCTCCGGGAGCCGTGTGCAGTAGTGCAAAGGCAGCTGGGCCCTGTGCTTGCACTTTTTTTTTTGCTATTTGACCCATTTTCAGTTGGGGGGCTTGGAACGTTTAAGGGTAAAACAGGGCCAATTTATAAACAAGGGTCTATTTTCCATTTATTTCAAGCACATAATTTACTGGGCTTAAAGGAGAAGGAAGGCTACCGAGGCAGTTTATTGCCAATAAATTAACAACAGTAGTGCAAGCTAGAATGCTATATTTATTTTGTAGAATGCTTTACCATACCTGAGTAAACTGCTGGAGAAGCTTGATCTGTTTGTTTAGGCTAGCAGCTGCCATATTAGAGTCTCTCCATGCTCACTCATAGCTCTGGGCTCAGATTACAGCAGGGAGGGGAGGAGGAAGGGGAATAGGAGCGAACTGAGCATGCCCAAGCCCTGGAGGTTTAAGATGAAAAGAGGAAGTCTGAAACATAAGTTCATGTGTACACAATAGGACAGAAATAGTGTTTCTTTTGACAGAAGACTCAAAACAGCATTACTTTAAGGGTTTACTGGTGTATTTATATAGACCTTTCTGATTTAAGCTTATTTAGTTTTAACCTTTCCTTCTCCTTTAAGAATAAATATATGAATGAGAGCAATAATATAGGAAGAGGAGTTGAAACGGGCAGTGGTTATGCCCCAGCAATAAGACAGCTCCTTGTTATGAACCAGTCATTTCTACTCTGTCTAAATGGAAGATACACACTTTCTTTATATTGGGTAGATTTCCCTTTTTGATAGAGAACATTCTGCAATATTCCATATGGTGTGCATCACTACTTCATTTTCTAAGTCATGAATTGATTCATGACCAGAAAGTCCCCCAGTACATGAAGCCTGTAGTGTAATTATCTCCCTTTTAGTTGAAACAATAACCCAGAGTATTACAGAACTGCTGCTAGTTACACAATTTGGTGGGGGATGATATAGCAGGAAAGGACCCATGTGTTGAGACCGCATTTGTTCAATGTTTGGGTGAATGTCTCAGGAGTGGTTGATTGACCAAGTGCCCAGCTGTTTGGTGTTTTTTTTCTTTTTATAAATGAAATCATTGTTGTTGTCCTGGGAGATGGCCATTGTGATCAGCTTCTTGTTAAAGGAGAAGGAAAGGGGTGCCAAAAGTTAGGCATCCCCAAGTGATTGCATTTACTTACCTGAAACCCCAGGCCCAGTGCTCTTATCTGAAGTAAACTGCACCGGCCCGGGGATTTTTCCAGCGAGCACCACAGAGCAATTGTCTTCCTTCTTCTTCTTTCTTCAAATTTACCGGGGTAGACACATTCGCAGTAGAATGAAATGACCAACTTCTTCGTTAAAATTCAGCTTTTCACACTACTGCCAGAAGAGAATCGCCCTGTGGTACTCACTGGAGGAATCCCCAGCCGGTGCAGTTTTCTCCTTATAGGAGCACTGGCTGGGGTTGTGAGGTAAGTAGATGTGATCACTTGGGGGTGCCTAACTTTTGGCACCCCCAAGTTTAAAGACCTTTCCTTCTACTTTAATAGAATGCAGATGCTAATCCCCTGTTCCTGAGCACGGGCAGCTGTTGTGCAACCAGACACTCAACACTTAAGCACAAGAGTTTGACTGCAATCCTTGGTGGTGTGACCCCAAAAGTCAACAACAGTTTCCCAGGATTTCCCTTCCACTTTCTGCCCCAAGTGATAGCAACCAGCACTGATATGTTGCTAGCTCCCAACCCCAGTTAGTTTCATTATAGAACGCCATACTAGTTGCGCTAGTTACCATTGTGTCCCCAGTTTATAATCTGAGCAGCGCTGTCTACATTTAGCCAGTGACTTCCAAGCTGGAAAACTAACCGTGAGTGTTTAGGCAAGTGTCACTTGTGTGTGTTGACCGGTAGGTGCTTTTGGTAACCTTTCAGTAAGTTAAGCTGCCTTTTAAACTAGCCTAAAGGATTGATGCCCCCTTTGACGCCTAGTCTGTTCCATAATTGACCGTAACAAAAACAGAAGTGTGTATGGCAGTAGTAGCACAGAATTACTATTTTCTATTACCGTTTGCTACATATTTGCTAAAAATTGTCATTATCTTTACTTGGGGGGGGGATTTCAGAATAATATAGTTTAGGAGTTAAGGGAAAAGATTAATAAGCCATGTATGTTTTTAGACAAAAAAACAAAAAATATTCACAACTTTTTTTCATAGAAAAAAAATAAAATAGTCTGATGGGTGTAAGGCATTTTCACAAACCGCTTCAGTTAGCTTGGCCTCAGTTTGACATTTTTCTATAGTAATAATCAGATTTAATAAATGTTAATCTTTTATCCTAGTGGATTTTTTTTGGATTCACTAGTTCTATACTCAGTGACAGTATGTAGCTATGAGATAGCTGCTAGACTGCAAAGAATCCAGTCTTGCTAAGTGAACATGATTCCTTATAGAGAAATAAGCAGGGGATTTGATGCACAAAAATGGACAGGGATTTGGGAGGGAGCGGGGTTCTACACCTTCCTTGGCATCTGTGTGGTCTTGGGCATCCTTACTTGTATACTAGTCTGCCCACTTATGGTATGAATATAAGATTATTTGCTAGGGTGATCTGGTTCTAGAAGTTTCATTCACCCCAGTAGTGGCTTATATAGGTTGTTTGTTGTAACGATAATACTAAAATGTTCTAGAATTTCAGAAAGTTATGTATTAGGTGCAGGAAAGGTGTAGCCGTCAAGGATTTCTTTAAATCCACATGAAAGGAACATTCTAGTTTTAATTAACTTGCTGATTATACCAGGAAAGTTAGAAAGTATGCTTTTCCCCGAGGAGTATTGAGGTGAAAATCCGAGTGAGTTGGCATTGTGTCATGCGGAACAAGGGTTTCTACCCAGTCTCTTTTGTCTGTGTACCCAGCTACCTGGTATGAAACGGATAGTCGCATGTACAGTAGGTTAAGAGAGTGCTACTTGTTTGTGGTCATTGCTTAGAATTTGGAAAAAAAATGTTTTAATTTAAAATAAATAAATAAGTGGAAAAAAAACCTGGATGTTTTTAAGAAGTATTTCATTCAAGTTGCCAAAGCCAGAAAACTCTGAATTGTAGAATTGTTTGAGGGCTTAAAAAGAAGTTTGCTAATGTATACTGCTGCTTCGAATGGAAAAAAAAAAAAATCAAAAATGAACAAAAAAAAAAACATGAGTCTTATGTATTATTTGGAGTGGAAAAGAAACAAACCATACTATTTATTATTGGCTGCGTTATTTTAAGTTTAGGTTTTTCTTGTAATAAATGTACTCGTAACTGGAGTTACAACACAAAAATTCCAAAGTTTTTTTTTTTTCTTTAATTCATTTTTTTTTTGTTTTGTTTAAATGGTCATAACCTTCTGGGAGTTGTAGCCCAACCAGGCCATCAGTACACAGCTGTACTGGGCCTTGCCAATGCCTTATGTGGCGGCAATCGGCAGTGCACCCAGCAGGTCCTTGTATCCAACACTTTATTTAATGTTAATAATTGTGCCAAAATATCCAAAGTAGGGATATGAAGGAAATGTACCATTAGTGGAGAAAAAGGGGGGTAATTACTCTTGGAAGCCAGATAAAAGCGACAATAAATGCTAAAGTACATGTTGACTTGGGTAACCTGGAAGAAACAATTCATTGAACTCCTATCTACAGTATGCTACAAGAGCCTTGCTTTCTTTGACTTCCTGGTTTAGAGAAACCCAGCCTTTGGAAGCAATGGGGCAGCTTTGTCACATTAATTTACATTTTGCCGGTTTTAAACACTGCTGATCAGCTAAGGTTGCTGGACTGCTAGTCTAAGGGTGGTGGCACATGGGGAGATTAGTTGCCAAGCAAGAAATCTTTGCTACTGTGGGCGGCTTATCTCCCCCATATGCCTTCCTGCAGGTGATTCTTGCTGGCAGGAAGGCATTTCAGGGAGAAGTTTTCCGAGGTTGCCTCAAGAGGAAAGTATTGGGCGACTTCGGAAAACGATACGTATGCCATCCCGCTGGTGATTCACATTCTTGCTGGCGGGAAGGCATTTGTGGAGATTAGTCGCTTGTGCCATGTGTGCCACCACCCTAAGAAAACTCAACCGCAACATCACGGCTCCATTGTTTTATAGCATTTCCTCAAGCGTTGCAGAGCCAATGGCTTGCCTAGTACAAAAGGGATCTCCAGTAATGATTGTACCTTGTGTATTATCACATCTTCAGCCTGACTTGGCCAAAATAAAATGCCTACCGACAGTTACAATAAGAAACCAGTCTGGTTTGAATCTCTTAAATGTGTTAAAAATGGCAGTTTGGTTTCAGCCAAAGTGTATTTATGAATGTGCTGTATTGTCTACATACGTAACAATGATTATACAGAGTCAAAGTATCCCTTAAGACTTAAGGTCGCTGGCCTCCATGGTGAGGTTCAAGTTTATCAAAATCTCAATTAAAACCAGTTGAGGGTGGTCCAGTAGATGTCAGGCAATCCATCAAAATGATTCTTGTAACACATCAGGCTGAAGATTGCAACCATACAAGCATAAAGAGGGCCCCTAACAATCATAAATGTTTTCCATTATTCCATGAATATTGTTGTTGGTTTTTTTTGGGTTATATCCTACTGAAAACATCAACATTTCAGGAAATGTAGCATCCCTTGATTAGTGTGTGTGAAAATTCAAGTTCAGCCTTATTGAGAGGTTTCCTGGATTCTCTGAATCGGTGAAAAGTAATAGATGGCCTTTGAAGCCTCTTTAACTGGTACCCCCCTGAAAACTGTGACAGAACACTGCATTTCGAGACACCTATTTACAGTTGTTTGCTGGAGAATCCCGTGCAGTAGGCCTTCTTGAAGTAGGTAGGCTTTTTTTTTTGACATCCAGACATGTACTTTACATTTATTGTCCCTTTTGTCCATCCCTTAAATTCAGCCACTCTCTGTGACTGATACTGTAATTGTACCGTGGCCTTTGAATATTTTCCCACTTCTACTTTTCCAAAGTAAAATTGGGGGCGTGTAATTTATTTTGAAAAGACTAGACTTAGATTCAAAGGACAGTTTCTTCTTGTTTTGAAATGTGCTTTCTGCAGTAGGTTGAAGTTTTGTTGTTGCTTGTATGAAACTAAAAAAAGATTCGGATCATTCTTCTGCTCTATTCTGGGTGCTGTAGTCACAGCCTTAGCAGGTTTTCCTCGGCCTATCAAGGCTGCACCCTGCCAATAAAGTGTTATAAATTGAGTAAGGCATAACCAAATGTTATTTTTAAAAATATTTTTTTACCATTTGCTGGCCACATTTTTCAAAAGATTTTTTTTTATTCTTTGAGTGTCCCCTCCAAACCAATTGGCCAGTGTTTTTCCCACCTTATACCTCAATCATTTTTTTCTCATCTTTTTTTAAATTTTTTTTTATTTTTTTTTGTGCTTTAAACAAGTTTGATGCCATATCCAGTCCAATGTTACTCTCTCACAATGTCCTTTAAAGAGAAAAAATTAAGTTAAAAAGGTGCGGAGGAGAATAAGGTCAGGGGAACATAGAAAGTGTTGTCATACAATAATATTACAAGTGAACTTTTAGCAAGTGAGATTTCTGTGGTGGATGAGACCAATATAATGTAGTTGGCATTGCATATTAAAAGGTCTTGTCTGTTCAGTGTTACGTTGTTCATTCTATTAACATGTTAATTGACTAGTTTTTTTTTTTTTCTTTTAAAAAAAAAAAAAAAGAGGGATTCATGAAATGTGTTTTGAGGGGATGAAGTCTGCTTTATGGGCAATAAACTCACCTTGACCTAAACAGCCTTCTTTGTATTTATTCTATAAAAGGCTTTTCCTTCAGCAAATACAAATGACTTATCTGAATAACTTGGTTTTTGGCAGGTCTTCTGATGGAGAAAGTAAAAGGCAAGGTTGTTAAATACTAATCCTCTCCTATTCTAACTTCTTAGGAATGCACTGAATATTTACAGTGAAGAAAAAATATCAGTATGGCCATCTTCATTGGAGTTATTCACCGGCACAAAAAAAGTATCTCAAAGGGGTGGTCCACCTTTAAGTTAACTTCTAGTATTTTATAGAATGGCCTATTCTATGCCACTTTTTAATTGCTCTTTATTATTTTTTTTCTTTATTTACCACCTTCTGACTTTTTCCAGCTTTCAAATGGGGGTCACTGACCTCACCTAAAAAACAAATGGTTTGTAAAGCTACACATTTATTGTTAGTGCTACTTTTTATGACTAATTTTTCTATTCAGACCCTCTTATTCATATGCCAATGCAAAATGTCTCAGAATATCACTCTACATCATACTAATAGTTAACTTAAAGGTGAACAACCCCTTTAGGAAAGTTCTTCATCACAAAAGAAAATAATTAAAAATAAAGTTAAAAAGTTCTTCATCCATTAAAGGATGCACCTCAGTTTCCTTCGAGGCTCAATGAAGTAGGGATTAATCAGCCGTTCTTATTGATAATGACAATTGGTTAGAGTAAATATTCTCTTGAAACAGTAAGGCTGTAAATACATAATGTGTCTTCATCAGATCCGATGCGATGAGAGGAAATGCATGCAACGAAAATAAGGTAATAGAAATGTTGGACCTTGGACGTGCATCGTTCGAATTCGAGTTGTGTTGGATGCACGCAGCGACAAGGTCCAACATTTCTATTACTTACTTGTCTCACATAATCTGTGGACTGCAAGGGGGGGTGAAACCCAAAAATACAAGCTGGCAGGAAGGCAGTATAGGGGAGATTAGTTTCCCCGAAGAAGAGGAGATTTGTCACAGTACGACTAATCTCCCCGAATCTGCCAGTGTGTCTCTGCCCTAATGCCCACTTAAGGGTTAGTTCACACTAGGAGATTCGGGGAGATTTTGTCGCCTGGCGACTAATCGCCTCTTCTTGGACAACAATCTCCCTAAACTGCCTCCGCTTGTCTTCCCATCCGCTATAATGAAAAGTCGCCTTCGCTAAAGCACATGCGGGGATGCGTTTTCAGAAGTCGCCCGAAGTTTCTGAAAACACAGCGACTTCTCATTATAGCTGATGGGAAGACACACAGAGGCTGTTCGGGAAGATTGTCACCCAGAAGAAGAGGCAATTAGTCGCCAGGCGACAAAATCTCCCTGAATCTCCTCGTGTGAACTAACCCTAAGAAGGAACTAGGCTCTAACAGAGTTTTGGATAATATCGCAATAACTCTCTGTTGTGAAGTACAGCAAAACTTGTCATACTATCAGCACCAGGTGCAGTACCTAGTATTGTACCTAGTATGTTCAGGAGACATTTTATAGGATTATCTTATCTCAACTCCAATCCTAGAGGAAGAAAGCAATGAAAAATGTTACTAAGGGGAAGAAAATCCTTCTAGGACCCAGTCCTACACAAGAAACTCAGAGTGATCCACAACCTGACCATCTCACATCACTATAGCAAGAGGTGTATAGAGCCTGACCAATCTGAGCAACTTCCAGAACTTATTTATGAAGAGGCATCCCAAGAACCGATTGAAATTAACACTTCCCCTAAGAGTGACATGCATCGCAATTGGATTATACCTGTTAGTGCATAGCTGATATCTAAGTCTCTATACATATTCAACCCAGAGAACTAGCAGTTCTGTGCCAAGAATACCATATAAACCAAATTGTGGGTAGCAATACAGTACAACAGAAGGCCCCAAGACGCAACAGTAAATATTGCCTCACAATGAATATACTGTAGGCACAGAACCTGAACAGCCCTGTCAGACTTTCAAGAGGTCTCTGTGTGATTATGCTAGCCTCTTGACCAGTACACTATCCTGCCAGGGGCCCCTAAAAGGCTTCTATCATGCTGAAAGGTAACCTTACTAGAATGCTAAAACGCCTGTGGGAAACCTTTTTCCAGGAAGCTCCCTTATGCAGGCACCACAGTATCTAGACTAACAGTCCCTATTTTGGGCTGTATGACTAAGGCAACCATGTTTCAACTGCCATAACAATGAGACAAGCAGGGCAACCAATGCCTCATTACCACCTTGTTCTTTAGGCAAGAACCAGACTAAGTGTCCTACACTAATGACCTGATAACAGGAAGGCACATGCCCAGCCAACATAGGCACAAAGGAATCTGTCCCTAGGAACAAGGTCACACATGCTCTACCTAAGCACTAGTCTGAGACAAAAACTCCATGTTCCAAGCTTTCCAGCCAGAGACACCTGAACATACTTTAGGGCAGGTAATTGGCTGTTGCCCAAGCAATAATCTGGACCAGTTAACTAGGCAGGAAGGTATTAACCCTACCTCCATGGACTATGATAGCAGATCATAACTTATATGTCATGTCCACTATTGTGGATGCCTCCCTTCACCAGTGAAATATGTATAGAATGGCAACTTGCAAAACATGTAATTGAAAACCACATGTAAAACCATTCCTTTAATATAACCTTTAGGCCCTGTAGTATGTATAAAACATGCCAAACTAAATACAGCAATCTTAACCCCACATCTAATACAAATGGTAGGGGATAACATCCCTGAACAGTGCAGAAGCGACAATAGCTTAGCGATGTTAATACAAGGAAATGTAAATGTGCCTTATCTGCCTGTTGCTACCAAGAACTTCATTCCTGCCAACAACCACAGTACAGAATAGCTTCCAGAACAAGCTGCCAGCTGGACAGCTTTTCTCAAGGCACAAGAAGATGCTACCTAATTAAGATGTGATTTACAAGCCAGCTTGTAATACAGAAGATGCCCATGAGACTGGCTGCCACCTGCCAGCCTTTAGGTCTACCAGAATCAGCAAAACCAACAAGCATTACTGTACTATGGCAGACCCTAGCCATGCTGAGATTAGTGGAACACTCTGAAGGGCCTGCTTTCAAGCCTGTCATGGAGCCAACCTCTGAACCATCTCAAAATAACTTCCATTCTGGCTGGTCTACCATTTAGATGAAACTCAGAAAGCCTTGTAGGACATGCAAGTCATAAGCAGTTTACCAAGCATGTATACCTATATATACTAGCATACTTCTAGACTCTAGAATCCGTGCAAAACTCAGAGGAAAATTGGTTATACCAGTGTCCAATATTTACTACAGGCCCAGTGACACTACAGTTCAACTGCAGCATATCACCCTAACCCATTTGGTTCAGCTGCAGTTATAAGACCTGATATATCCTAATACCCCAGGGCACAAGAAACCTGCAGATGGGCTACAGCTCAACACATCCATACTGCCTGACCTTAGATATATTGCAATGGCCTACAAAACCCTGAACTGGTAGCTTATAGAGCGTACCAACAACAGGACACAGTGACCGAATATTTGTGCTGCAAATAGCAGAAATTTTGAATTTCTGAAGATAGTAGTAAGTTTACCAACATTCACATTGCCCAGTACAGCAAACCTACAATCATCTGAAGCTTTTGCAATGCTTACAGCCCTATTGTTCCCAGACTTCTTGTTTGCTGAAGAAATCAATAGAATACTGTATTTGGGCCCCAGATATTTACAACAAATCATGCATAATACGGTATTCCAAAATCAATGCATAACTGAGAACACACAGCATAGTATTTAAAGACAGTAACATATACATAGCCTGCATGATAACTACATGGGAACACAATGTAATACATTCAGATAGGCAGATGAGTACAACTTACTGTAACTAGATACACTGGGCCCCACAGCAAATTTGCAGGCCGCCAAAATGCAGGTTGACCTGTTTTACCAATATTTATTGAAACTGTTTATGAATTAGTGCCTCATAGGCCCCCTATACCTCCTGGCCCCCCCTGCACCTGCAGGGTCTGCTTTCTCTATAGTTACAACCCTGCCTGCCACAATAATTCATGTTGCTTGCTGGTAGCACACCCCAGGTCTGGACCCCCCAGAGCATGTCTAAACAACAAGAATAGCATTGTGCAAAGTTTATTACATTACACATCTTTTAAGTAATCCAAATACAGCCTTCTGAAACACCTATATTGCAGATGACTTCCAAAAACAACAGCTATATAACCCACCTTGGGTTGGGCACCACAAAAGACCCCTAAAGGAGGACTGCTTTAATGAAACAAGTAACAACAGAGCATACCCCCAAGCCCCTGGTACTATACCATCAGGGAACTTATCTCGCTGTAGTGCACCACACCAGCACAAAGTTTAAGACTATGGGGTGGTATGCCAGGCCCATTTTTTTCTCCTTTAATACCACTTAATACACAACCATAGAAAATACTGACTGTGTGTCAGGCAGTTGGCTCAGAATTCTGACTCCATTTAAAGAATATCTCCCCACACAGGGGAACCATTGCCACTGGATGCTTAGGCTTAGGCCAACAGGAGGGTACAAGGATGAGGGGACAAGCACTTGCCAATGAATGTCATCAAGACAGCCAGGAAGGCACATGGGATCAAGAATACCGTAACAGCTTAGTCTTCCTTTTCCAGCTGAACAGCACTGATGATCCCAATATATAAGGTAAAAACATCATGGATCAAAAAAACCCAGGTGTGATTTCCAGTCACGTAATGCTTTCCAATGGAGCAAGGACAAACAGAAGGGATAAAAAGACACAATAGAGAGGGTGGGGTGGCTTATGAAGCTTTAAGCAGGGTCCTTCTGATGGGGAATGGTGGCGGGGATATCCCTGTGAGTGCTGATATAGACTATGTCCAGGGAAATATATTTTCAGAGGAACAATATAACCTCAAGTAATATATATCTTAATGGAAAGGCATAGTAAAAGTGTCCCCAAAACAAACATATATGTATAAAGAATATCCATGTCATCCAATGTGATAAAACAGTGAACTCACCAGTGTAGTACTCTCAATAGTTGGTCAGACCTGAAGATTCTATAAAGCAAAGAGGGGCGAGCTCCCATAGCTCCTGTCATTAATATTATGCCAGTAGTCCAGCAGCATTTTTATGGAGGGTGTATGTTCCATTCAAAGTAACACTGCTCACATAAAGCAAAGAGGGGCGAGCTCCCATAGTGTAAAACAGCATTTATAACAAAAATACATATAATAAAATGTGCAGGCAACTTTTACTGATGCCACGGAACCAAATCTATTGCATGTATACATACTATGAGAAAACAAATAGTTCTAGTAGTTCCTGAAGCCAAATGTCATCAGAATGCAGTGACATGAAACCTCAGTTATTGAACCATACAGGTATGGGACATGTTTTCCAGAATGCTCAGGACCTGGGCTTTTTAACATTGCCCTGTAATCAAACTCCAGAAGGATAAATATAGTGGTTCAGGGGTGGAGAGCTAGGAAAAAAATATTTATAATAAATAAATATACTTTTGAACGATCAGAAGAAACAGAGAATACAGAGTCAAGTGTAAGCTGGCAGGATTCTACATGGAGCATCTTCTTGCATCAGCTGGGTCACTGGTCCTGGAGGACTCCATCTCTCTGGTGGCTGGGCTCCACCTCCCATCATGATTTTATAATATGCTGGTAGTACAGCAACATCTTTATGGAAGGTATCTGGCCCCTTTAAAGCAACACTGTTGTCCCAAATTGGGCACAGCTTCGTCAAACATTTTCAAAGTTTGTCTGGCATTATTTTTCAGTGTTTGGCGTATGAGTGATGTGTAAGCCCTTTTGCTGCAACTACGCTGTTGGAAGCCTTGAGCCATGGTGAGACTGGGGGGCCCACGGCCCACCAGAGATGCTGCTTTGGGGCCCCCAGACACCCCCCGCCCAAGACACATTAGTCACATCAGGCCCCACCCCAGCCGCAACCCCCAGCACCTACCTTTTTCCTGACTGGGGGCTGAGAGGGAGTTTGGGCAGTGTCAATAGCGGGTCTGGGCTCACGGGGCCCACAGAGTCCAGTCCACCAGTCCAGTCCAACCCTGCCTGGAGCTACCGGCTGCTTTAAAAAAAAAAAAAAATGTATTGCAAATGCTCTTTTGCTCATTTATTAAAATGGTCTTACTGGTCAGCTGTTTGTGAAAACCAAAGTTTTTAATCTTGCCTTATTGGGGCACAATGTTGCTGGTAATTGGTATGGCAGCTATTGCTATGTACACATAGCAATAGTTGCCATACCAAGTACCAGCAACATTGTGTGCTACTCTGTGCGGTTCCAGTAGGTACTAGAACTGGTTAATTGTGCCTTACCAACCAACTTACTTGGGTTCCTGACACTAATGACATAGGGTGATAGAGGGCTGCCAATATTTTCAATTGCCCATTTTGTGGTTTTGGCATTTGTTAAAATGTCAATCGCCAAACTGCATTTATGAGGTATCCGAGGCTACAAGTTCCAGTGCTGAACTGTCTTGATTTTTGCTCGGCTAAACTGAAACAAACAACAAATGTTTAAGCAACAGACATGGAGCGTGACTTAGGGAGGTCTTGTTTTGACTGCGAGGTCTTAAATGGCAATGTTCTGCACAAATGTTACCTACAGTATTCAGTAAAAAAAATTCCTTCACCCTGCGTATGTTTTAAAAAAAAATTCTGGTCCAAACAACTCTTACATCCCTTACCAGAGACTATTATCCCCACTGCAACTATGGGCACCATCTCTCCCTACTATAACTGCTATCCCACAGTCACAGTCCCTTCCCAGAGACTATTATCCCACTGTTACTATAGGCACCATCTCTACCTACTATACCTGCTATCCCACAGTCACAGTCCCTTCCCAGAGACTATTATCCCACTGTTACTATAGGCACCATCTCTCCCTACTATAAATGCTATCCCACAGTCACACTCCCTTCCCAGAGACTATTATCCCACTGTTACTATAGGCACCATCTCTCCCTACTATATTAGTAAATGTTACTTTATTATCTATTGTTACTCCATGTTTGGTCCTTGCAACAATATAATTAGATGTATCCCCCTGCAGAATGGACTCCTGCTAACGAAACACTCACAACAAATGGTGAAGGGAAGGGGTAATCTATCTACCTCGCATGAACCAAACATGGAGTAACTTCAATTTTCGTTGAAGAGCAGCATGCATTCATTATACCTGGGCAAGTAGCCCTTAACACCCAATCAGATCTTTGAACAGGTTACCACTACCAGCATATACTGGTAGTATATTGCATTAACTCTTTTTTTTAAGGCTGCAGTTCTTGGTTATGTTAAAGGGATACTGTCATGGGAAAAAAAAAATTCAAAATGAATCAGTTAATAGTGCTGCTCCAGCATAATTCTGCACTGAAATCCATTTCCAAAAAGAGCAATCACATTTTTTTATATTTTTAATTTTGAAATCTGACATGGGGCTAGACATATTGTCAATTCCCCAGCTGCCCCTGGTCATGTGACTTGTGCCTGCACTTTAGGAGAGAAATGCTTTCTGGCAGACTGCTGTTTTTCCTTTTCAATGTAACTGAATGTGTCTCAGTGGGACATGGGTTTTTACTATTGAGTGTTGTTCTTACATCTACCAGGCATCTGTTATCTTGTGTTAGGGAGCTGTTATCTGGTTACCTTCCCATTGTTCTTTTGTTTGGCTGCTGGGGGGGGGGAAAGGGAGGGGGGTGATATCACTCCAACTTGCAGTACAGCAGTAAAGAGTGATTGAAGTTTATCAGAGCACAAGTCACATGACTGGGGGCAGCTGGGAAATTGACAATATGTCTAGCCCCATGTCAGATTTCAAAATTGAATATAAAAAAGTCTGTTTGCTCTTTTGAGATTTCAGTGCAGAATTATGCTGTAGCAGCACTATTAACTGATTCATTTTGAAAAAAAAAATTTTTTCCCATGACAGTATCCCTTTAAGGTTAAGAAGCGTGAAAAAATGTTTCAGTCGTACTCACTGTTAAGGTAAGCCTTCGAGATTAATTTTCAGGAATTTTGTTCCTTTCTTCTATTGCAACCAGCATTTTTTTTTTTTGCAACAGAAACACAATGCTAAAAACTGCATCATGTGAATATGTCCTAGATAGTGAGTAGGTCATGCTTTGTGGCAGAAATTGTGCTCTCATGATCACAGCTATCACACAAGACACATATTTACACCACTGCTGTCTGGAGAGCTAAATTTTTGAATATACCGCTTGAGTCCTTCCACACCTAGTCAGTAGCTTTTTGGTCTGTGTATGGAGACCACAGACGGCCTGCCCAATCAAAATTGCAGACATATCTGTTGGGCAGAGTTTCTCCCTAGATGAGGACATGTGATCGGATTGTTGGCCAGTGGGTGGATCTGATTTAGCAGCTTTCCAGTATTGGAAAATTAAATTGTAGGAAGATCTTAGATTTTAATTCCAGGGTGACGTAATAAAGAAAAGGAGGGGCTGAATAATTTCTGAAGAATGTCTAAATTAGCTGACTAATACACCATTTTATATGATCACACATCACTTATTCTGTACATCTTAGGTCTTATGAAGAGATTTATTTTTTTGCAGTTTGATCCATTTTTTTCCCAAAGGTTCAATGGTCTCTTCGTTTTCCCCTATAAAAGTAAAACAGGACCATCGATGGATGACTGAATTTGTCCAATCATTTCATTGGATATCAGGGAATCTGACCGTGGAGTCGCAGTTGTACAGTTTATTCAACCATTTTTCATAGTGTGACATTATCAGCTCAGACGGTACTGTTTGGAACTTAAGAGAGCAAAAACCACCTTATACAGGTATGGGACCTGTTATCCAGAATGCTCGGGACCTGGGGTTTTCCAGATAACGGATCTTTCCGTAATTTGGGTCTTCATGCTTTAAGTCTACTAGAAATTAATTTAAACATTAAATAAACCCAATAGGCTGGTTTTGCTGCCAATAAGAATTCATTATATCTTAGTTGGGATCCAGTATAAGGTACTGTTTTATTATTACAGCGAAAAAGGAAATCATTTTTAAAAATTTGGATTATTTGGATAAAATGGAGTCTATGGGAGACAGCCATTCCGTAATTCGGAGCTTTCTGGATATCGGGTTTCCAGATAAGGGATCCTATACCTGTAGTATCCTTGTTGGATGCTACAGCTTAACCCTTGCCAGGGTTATTAAGTCATACAATAAAGAACAGGCTGTGGCGCTCCTTTTTGCAAAAGTGAAAAAAAGGGTTTTATTGTGGTCAAAGACCAGGAGATGTTTCGGGCCTTCTCTCAGCCTTTCTCAGCCTGCCTGGTAATCACAAGATAAATATTTAAACTCACCCAAGAGGGCGTGCATCATGCTAGGACCCACCCCCAAAGATCAACACCCATACAGATTACAGGTCATTTTTTGTAGAAGGCTAAGATTAAAATTTGTGCACAATTTATAAAGTCCATAAGGCGTCAATAAAAAAAGTCCATGTAGAACTTCTTGCACAAGCAATCATAATCCATATAGAGTGTCTTTGTGATGTGGTATGATTTCAAAGTGGCTGTTTTCTTAACTGATTATTCTTAGATAGGAAAGGAAAAGTTTACCTTTATCCGGATAGGATGTACCCAGCTGGAAATCTGAGATTCTGTCTCCTAAAGCAGCCCCGGGGTTTGGTACCATTTCTCAGGACTAATGAAAACCTTAAAAACTAAAGTAGAATATTAAAACATCAAAAGACATTTAGTATAAAAATAAATGCTTTAAGGTTATAGAATGACCAAAAACATAACTCTGGGCCAAAATGTGTCCAACTTAGTGATCCAAAACATTTTTTTTTTTTTAACATTTTCATTCTATTGGGGGGACACTGTCAATAACCTGAAACCTCAGTTGACTTAAAGGGGTGGTTCACCTTTATGTTAACTTTTAGTATGTTATAGAATAGCCCAACTTTTCAATTGTTCATCATCACTTATTTTGTATAGTTTTTAATTATATGCCTTTTTCTGCCAACTCTTTGCAGCTTTGAAGTGGGGCCACCAAACCCATCTTAAAAACAAATTCTCTGTAAAGCTACAAATTTATTGTTAGTGCTACTTTTTATTTCTATTCAGGCCCTCTTCTATTCATATTCCAGTCTCTTATTCAAAGCAATGCATAGTTGCTAGGTTTATTTTGACCCTAGCAACCAGATTGCCACAACTGGAGAGCTGCTGAAGAGTTTACTTCACAGTAAACAAATAAAATTACTTTGATATATTGTTTGAATTCTGCATTCACTTGCCAATAGAAATTGCAAACCCTGAGCCACAACAGATATAATGAAAATAATGGGAAGAGCTAATCAGTCAAGCCCTGCCCATTTATTGCAGTGGTCTTCAGGTCTCTCAGGTCTGTTACCTAGTGTTGGATCTACATGTAGATGCATGCCTTACATTACACTGCAGCTCCAGGTTTTGATTATCAGGGGACACATTAATGGAAAGTCACTTCACCAATCAAACCTATTTATGTTACTCAAGAGGCTTTAAAAAACAGCCAAACCCAGTGGGCAAGTTTCATCTTACATAGTTACATAGTTAAATCGGGTTGAAAAAAGACAAAGTCCATCAAGTTCAACCCCTCCAAATGAAAACCCAGCATCCATACAAACATCCCTCCCTAATTTCACATAATTTATATGTAACGCTTTCTTGGCCTATTCTGCCAATTAGGAGTTAAGGGTGACCAGCTAGGCAGTGAGCATTGGTTACATTGCGAATCCTCACCCAGGGCAGAGCCTTCGCCAAATGGAAGCTTCCCCTTTAAACTGTAGTTTAACTACAACTCACAGGCATATAAATGTAAAAATAGAATAATGGACGCCAGGAGGTTCTTAGATAGTAAAACAGGAGCACAGATTTATAATGCCAGAGGCAAATGACCACAGGTTTACAAAGATGTATAGGACACAGCAGATGGAATCACTTTGGACATAACAAGGTTCACAGTCAGACAGAAGCGACTCCCAAAGGATATTGCAGATAGGTGTACATCAATTCCCAATTTAACCGACGTTGCCAGTGAGGGGATCGGGATCGATCAGGTTAGGGTACAGGTAGTCCTTTGCTCACCTAGATGCCTATCAACTGAGTTCCCTGCTCTAAAGGCAAACAGGCCTTGTGGGAAGCTACTTCCTCCTACAATCCTCGTTGGAGCGACAACTGCTCTTTCTGCTACACCTCTCTGTCTCACTCTCCTAGAGAGTCTATAACAAGATCTTACTATATTAGCTGGTCCTCGTTCACGGGGTTACCTGGTCCCCGACTTAGCACCAAAGGTGTCAGGTCCCTCTGGGGTAAATGCTTACTGGGGCCTATGGTGATCCCAGGCTCAATGGGGATTCACCTAGCAGCAGCAGCACCAGGAGCCAAAGAGGAAGAGGCCACTCCCTGCACAACACTATATAGCAGTGTGGCAGGGGAGTGTCATTACACTCTATGTCCAATAGGTGAGGGTGTTACACTTTACCAGTTAGAAGGGCTTGGCCCAATAACAAGGGCAAAGAGCACTATATACAAAAGGTAGGGGATTAACTCTATAGGGATAGGATATCCTATAGGTCCCTAAATATATATACCCATACCCAGGGCCGCCATTAGAAATCACGGGGCCCCGTACAACAAAATTTTTGGGGCCCCCTGGGCCCCGCCCACACTGACGACCAAGCTCCACCCCATTTCCCGCCCACTCCACATCGCAGTTAAAAGACCACACAGACATCAGCGCTAAAAAAGTAACCCCCCCCCACACAAGTTGTAAAAACCTTATATACATTGGGGCCCCAAAAAAAAAAAATTAAAATTTTTTTTTTTTTTTTTTTAAAAATTGGTGGCAGGGGTCCCCTTATAAGTTAAAAACAAATTGGGGCCCCAAAAAAAATTTGAAAAAAAAAAAACCATTGGCGGCAGGGGCCCCCTTATAAGTTAAAAACAAATTGGGGCCCCAAAAAAAAATTTGAAAAAAAAAAAAATTGTTTTGAAAAAAAAAAAAAAACATTGGCGGCAGGGGCCCCCTTACAAGTTAAAAACAAATTGGGGCCCCAAAAAAAAATTTTTTGAAAAAAAAAAATTTTTTGAAAAAAAAAAAATTTTTTGAAAAAAAAAAAATTTTTTGAAAAAAAAAAAATTTTTTGAAAAAAAAAAAAACCCATTGGCGTCAGGGGCCCCCTTATAAGTTAAAAACAAATTGGGGCCCCAAAAAAAATTTAAAAAAAAAAAAAAATTTTTTGAAAAAAAAAAAAACATTGGCGGCAGGGGCCCCCTTACAAGTTAAAAACAAATTGGGGCCCCAAAAAAAATTTTAAAAAAAATAAAAATTTTTTGAAAAAAAAAAAAAAACATTGGCGTCAGGGGCCCCCTTATAAGTTAAAAACAAATTGGGGCCCCAAAAAAAATTTAAAAAAAAAAAAAATTTTTTTGAAAAAAAAAAAAACATTGGCGGCAGGGGCCCCCTTATAAGTTAAAAACAAATTGGGGCCCCAAAAAAAAATTTGAAAAAAAAAAAAAAATTTTTTTGAAAAAAAAAATAAAAACATTGGCGGCAGGGGCCCCCTTATAAGTTAAAAACAAATTGGGGCCCCAAAAAAAAATTTGAAAAAAAAAAAAAATTTTTTTTGAAAAAAAAACAAAAAAACATTGGCGGCAGGGGCCCCCTTACAAGTTAAAAACAAATTGGGGCCCCAAAAAAAAATTAAAAAAAAAAAAAAAATTTTTTGAAAAAAAAAAAAACCATTGGCGTCAGGGGCCCCTTACGAGTTAAAAAAAAATTTGGGGCCCCAAAAAAACATGTTTTAAAAAAAAAAGATTGGTTGCAGGGGCCTATAGAATATTAAAATAATACATTGGTGGCCAGGAGATTAAAAAAAAAAAAATACACAAACTGGTGTTCAGTAGAATTGAACTCACGGCTTCAGTACTTCAACTTCACCTCCTTTCGTGACTTCGGGTCTTTTCACTGCTTCAGGACTTCGGCTTCGGCTGTTTTCGTGACTTCGGGTCTTTGCGCTGATTCAGGACTTCGGCTGTTTTCGGCGCTTCGTGACTTCGGCTTTTTCCGTGACTTCGGGTCTTTTCGGCGCATCGGCTTCGGCTTTTCGGCACTTCCGCATTCGGCAGCACAGAGGCAAGACGTACGGCTCGGGCGCTCGTAAGGGGGGCCCGGATCTTCAAAAAATGCAGCGCTGCCGGGCCCCCCGTCATGCCCGGGCCCGGTACGCTTGTCCCCCCTGTCCCCCCCTGATGGCGGCCCTGCCCATACCTATACTAACTATAGAGTTTAGTATCACAATAGCCTTTGATATTATGTCATTCCAAAAAATCATCCAAGCCACTCTTAAAGGCATTAACTAAATCAGCCATCACAACATCACCCCACAGTGCATTCCACAACCTCACTGTCCTTTTGAGGGTAGTCCATGTAAATGCAACCCTTAAGAGCTATCTTGGGCCTTTCCAACAATATGTCAGGCATGCTCTGGTTATCTAACATATCATTATTGTCCAAAAATAAATATATATATATATAGATATATAGATATATATATATATATCCAGGGCCACACTGTGGCGCTAACAGTATAGATCCCAAGCCTCTGCTAAGTGGGAGATTTGCGCAGTTTGGATAAGTTAAGTGCCTCCACCCAGGGCTAAAACCAGAAATCGGTGGCATACAACTCCCTGGGAACTGCATAAGCAGTGATTTTGGTACCAATTGTAGCAGACAATAAACCACACACTAGGCAGATATGCAGTGATATGTAATATTAGAAATGCAATATATGCAATGCAACAAGAACAGTTAAATAACAATAACACAATGAATGTTAGACAGTATAATAATGATCACCCCTTGTATGTAAATGTCCACTGTCACTTTAAGAATGGTGAGTGTGCACACTATGGTCTGCAGGGATATATTAGTAATCCCAAATTATTAAAATCAGTTATGTGTTGCAACATCAGATTGATGCACCCCGGGGTGTGTAAAATGAAGATCTCACCAACTCCCAGTGGTAATGAGAAAGGAATAAATCCTGAGAGGCAGAGCAGATACAGGGAAGCAGTCTGGCAGCTTTAAGCCACACTGAGCTTGGAATGCTGGTGTAGGGAAAGGCTTCCTGAATTCCTGAGGAGATCCACTGCATGTGTCACGGAGGCTGATGGGAAATCCACAGTCCAGATCCAGTGTACACAACGGCAACTCACTGAAGGGCTGAAGTCTTATTTATCCTACAGGGTTTACTTCCCTAGCAATAGCTCAGGCAGCTGCACTAGTTCCATTCACTATGATGGCTGACTGGAAACGGTTAACTAACTCCCTGTGCTCTGACTATGGGATTCCCTATATAATATTCTATAGGTGAAATCCTTAGCTTCCTACTCAAACAAATCAGCAGGAACACTCACAGCAGAGAGGAGAAATCTCAGGCTGGCTCTCAGTAGTTCTGTGCACAGACCATGCTTTCTTCTTCTCCTCTTCCAGGAAAAGAGCTGCCTCACTTTCATTTTGGTTCCAAACTTGCTTCAGAGAGGTCACAAGGTCAGAAGCAAATCCTTCTTGCTGATTGGCCAGGCTGTGGCTGAAAACTGTCTCACTGCAGTTAGGGAAAGGGCAAATAACACTTCTCTACATATATATATCCTGCACACACTGAGGATCATTTATAAATACTGGGCAGTCACCCATGGAAACCAATAAAATTGCTTTCATTATTTGACCAGCAGCTGGCTAGAAAAAAAAGCATGGGTTACTTGCTCATGTGCAATTTTGACCAGTGTTTATAAATGGTCCATTTTATCTGGAGCTGGTAACCTGCCTGTATAGGTTTGGAATTTGGGCGGAAACCAGAGATTATTTTGCAATTTTGGCTTTGGAACTGAGTGTACACTGTACAATTCTCATTGGAGGATCCTCTTACATTAATTGGGCCACCAGTCCTGACAAGTTGCGGTTTTAAAAATCTATTCCCTGAGGTTGTTGACTGTAGCACCCGCCATGTTTTAACCTTGGATAATGAGAGCTTTAGTTAAGGTCAAGCAATATTTAGGCAACCCACTGTCAAACAACACTGTTTATGGAAGGGTTATACCCCTTAACTGTAACTCTATTAAAGGAAAACTATATCCCCAAACAATGTAGGTCTCTTTAAAAATATATTGCATAAGCGGCTCATATGTAAAGCTGTGCTTCATCCAAATAAACCATTTTCATAAAAATATACTTTTCCAGGCTTCCAGCAGTATGTGCCATTGGTTAATCCTAAATAGAAAACAGCCAATTTAAGTACTAAAGGCCGCCCCTGGGCTCCTACGATTCATGGTACACACAAGCAAACCAACCAAACTATACTCCAATTAAAGTTCTGCCTTTTGCTCCCATATGTCTTCCTGTTAGAGCTGCAGCATTTCTGGTCAGGTGATCTCTAAAGCAGCACAGAGACCATCACAAACTGGGGGCTTAAGGTATACATATATTCAAGTTTTCATTCTGGGGGTATAGTTTTCCATTAACTTTTTTTCGAATTAGTCAATTTTAGTTTTAGTCCCATTTTAAAATAAAATAAATGTGTCACTTTTGTCTTGCTATGTCAAATGTTAAATTAGAATTTACACTTTTTTTGTAGTCAAAACTCATTCTAATTTAAAAAGCACCAACTCTAATGTAAATTTGTAGATTTATCACTACTTGACCATGGAAACAGCTCTAATTCGAATATACGCCACCTAAAACCTGATTCATTTACAAGTCAATGGCAAAGATAAATTGACCCATTTGTTAATAGCCTTCCTGTAATTCGAGTTTTTTTTTAAAGAAAATTCTATTCGAATAAGAATTATATTTTCATGTCGTTTCTATTTTAGATGTTCTAATGATTTCATAAATAACCACCCATTCAAGATGTGAGTACATTTGAGTTTATTAGAGTTAAATTTGAAATTCGACCTTTGATCAAAAAATATGTATGTCATCAAATGAAAGCCTGAGCCCTTTTCTGGTTTGGGATTACTTATCAGCCAGTTGCTTTTTTTCAGAGCCTCGATACAGAATCTATTTCATCACCATTAGCTGCATTGTTCCAATGCTCCACTGGGTTTCCAGGCAAAAATATGCTTTGTGAATCAAGAGGCTGAGCCAAGCCTTAATTTAGCAAAAACAGGAAAATGATCCAAACTGTCGAGGAAAATCAAGTATCTGGGAATATTTCAGCTGGCAGACAAGAGATGAAAATTCAGGAACTGAAAACAAGAAGCATTTATAACAGAAGGATGACCTCTTGAGTCTGAAAAACACATTTATACCAGATTTCTCCCTTGCTGGCTGGAAAGTGCAACGTTAAAACATTCAGTAGGTGCTGGGGAATGACCTGAAACAACAATTAATCAGATAAAAATCGTTTGAATTTTTCTGCAGAGCCAAACAGACGTCACTGGGTCAATGGAAAAGCATGAGAGCTGAAGAACGTTGGTGGGACATAGTGCAAAGCCTAGTGCTTGGGGCTTCTGATTAGGGATGTAGCGAACGTCGGAAAAAAAGTTCGCGAACATATTCGCGAACTTGCGCAAAAATGCGAGCGGTTCGCGAATGGTTCGCGAACCCCATAGACTTCAATGGGAAGGCGAACTTTAACATCTAAAAAAGACATTTCTGTCCAGAAAAATGATTTTAAAGTTGTTTAAAGGGTGCAACGACCTGGACAGTGGCATGCCAGAGGGGGATCAAGGGCAAAAATGTATCTGAAAAATCTGCCTGTGTGTGCTTGGAAGAGATAGTGTAGGGGGAGAGCTGTTAGTGATTTCAGGGACAGATGATAGTAAGTTTGCTGGCTAGTAATCTGCTTGATACTGCTCTGTATTGGAGGGACAGAAGTCTGCAGGGATTTGAGGGACATTTTAGCTTAGGTAGCTTTGCTGGCTAGTAATCTACTGTTCTCTTTAAACAACTGCCATACGTTGACCTTGTAGGCATTGTTTGCCCAGTTTTTTTGGACGCAGCCACTGAAGCACAGTTGCCAGAAAAAATATGCCATATAAATGCTGAAAATAGTCATTTTTCGCCATACGTTGACCTTGTAGACATTGTTTGCCCAGTTTTTTTTGGACGCAGCCACTGAAGCACAGTTGCCAGAAAAAATATGCATATAAATGCTGAAAATAGTAATTTTTCGCCATACGTTGACCTTGTAGACATTGTTTGCCCAGTTTTTTGGACGCAGCCACTGAAGCACAGTTGCCAGAAAAAATATGCCATATAAATGCTGAAAATAGTCATTTTTTGCCATACGTTGACCTTGTAGGCATTGTTTGCCCAGTTTTTTTGGTCGCAGCCACTGAAGCACAGTTGCCAGAAAAAATATGCCATATAAATGCTGAAAATAGTCATTTTTTGCCATATACGTTGAGTCAACGTATGGCAAAAAATGACTATTTTCAGCATTTATATGGCATATTTTTTCTGGCCTCTGTGCTTCAGTGGCTGCGGCCAAAAAAACTGGGCAAACAATGCCTACAAGGTCAACGACGTTGACCTTGTAGGCATTGTTTGCCCAGTTTTTTTGGCCGCAGCCACTGAAGCACAGAGGCCAGAAAAAATATGCCATATAAATGCTGAAAATAGTCATTTTTTTGGTCGCAGCCACTGAAGCACAGTTGCCAGAAAAATTATGCCATATAAATGCTGAAAATATAAATTTTTTTGGTTGCAGCCACTGAAGCACAGAGGCCAGAAAAATTATGCCATATAAATGCAGAAAATATGCATTTTTTTGGTCGCAGCCACTGAAGCACAGTTGCCAGAAAAATTATGCCATATAAATGCTGAAAATATAAATTTTTTTGGTTGCAGCCACTGAAGCACAGAGGCCAGAAAAATTATGCCATATAAATGCAGAAAATATGCATTTTTTTGGTCGCAGCCACTGAAGCACAGTTGCCAGAAAAATTATGCCATATAAATGCTGAAAATATAAATTTTTTTGGTTGCAGCCACTGAAGCACAGAGGCCAGAAAAATTATGCCATATAAATGCAGAAAATATGCATTTTTTTGGACGCAGCCACTGAAGCACAGTTGACAGAAAAATTATGCCATATAAATGCTGAAAATATAAATTTTTTTGGTTGCAGCCACTGAAGCACAGAGGCCAGAAAAATTATGCCATATAAATGCAGAAAATATGCATTTTTTTGGACGCAGCCACTGAAGCACAGTTGCCAGAAAAAAATAATGCTGAAAATAGTCATTTTTCGCCATACGTTGACCTTGTAGACATTGTTTGCCCAGTTTTTTTGGTTGCAGCCACTGAAGCACAGAGGCCAGAAAAAATTAAACCAGTAGGGTTTGCACCCTAGTTTGTAACGGTGGCGGAGGGAGGAGGACGCTAAAGGACAGCTGTGTGTGGAGTCATGAGGCTTGAAGAGAAGGACAGCTGCATAGAAGTCAGAACAAGTCTTCCGGCGTGCAGTAACCCTCCGAGATCCACCCCTCATTCATTTTAATAAAGGTCAGGTAATCGACACTTTTGTGACCTAGGCGAGTTCTCTTCTCAGTTACAATCCCTCCTGCTGCACTGAAGGTCCTTTCTGAGAGCACACTTGAGGCTGGGCAAGACAAGAGGTTCATGGCAAATTGTGACAGCTCTGGCCACAGATCAAGCCTGCGCACCCAGTAGTCCAGGGGTTCATCGCTCCTCAGAGTGTCGATATCTGCAGTTAATGCCAGGTAGTCCGCTACCTGCCGGTCGAGGCGTTCTTTGAGGGTGGATCCAGAAGGGTTGTGGCGCTGCCTTGGACAGAAAAACATTTGCATGTCTGACGTTACAGACCGGCCAAAGGGCTTTGTCCTTGCAGGTGTGCTCGTGGCAGGATTACTGGCACCTCTGCCCCTGGAATGTTGATGAGTTCCTGAAGTGACATCACCCTTAAAAGCATTGTACAACATGTTTTGCAGGCTGGTTTGTAAATGCCGCATCTTTTCGGACTTGTGGTATGTTGGTAACATTTCTGACACTTTATGCTTGTACCGAGGGTCTAGTAGCGTTGCGACCCAGTACAGGTCCTTCTCCTTAAGCCTCTTGATACGGGGGTCCTTCAACAGGCATGACAGCATGAAAGACCCCATTCTCACAAGGTTGGATGCAGAGCTATCCATCTCCGCTTCCTCATTATCAAGAACTGCATCATCCACGGTCTCCTCCCCCCAGCCACGTACAAGACCAGGGGTCCCCAAAAGGTCACCACTAGCCCCCTGGGAAGCCTGCTCCTGTTGGTCCTCCTCCTCCTCCTCCACAAAGCCACCTTCCTCCTCTGACTCCACTTCTGGCACCTCTCCCTGCGTTGCAGCAGGTGCCTGGGTTCGTTCTGGTGATTCCGACCATAAATCGTGCGCTTCCAGCTCCTCGTCACGCTGGTCTACAGCCTCATCTGTCACTCGTCGCACGGCACGCTCCAGGAAGAAAGCGAAGGGTATTAGGTCGCTGATGGTGCCTTCGGTGCGACTGACCATATTTGTCACCTCTTCAAAAGGTCGCATGAGCCTGCAGGCATCGCGCATAAGCACCCAGTAACGGGGGAAAAAAATCCCCAGCTCTGCAGATCCAGTCCTACCACCCAGTTCAAAAAGGTACTCGTTGACGGCCCTTTGTTGTTGCAGCAGACGTTCCAACATAAGGAGCGTTGAATTCCAGCGAGTCTGGCTGTCAGAAATCAAACGCCTGACTGGCATGTTGTAGCGCTGCTGAATGTCAGCAAGGCGTGCCATGGCTGTGTAGGAACGTCTGAAATGGGCCGACACCTTTCTGGACTGGGTGAGAACGTCCTGGAATCCTGGGTACTTGGAGACAAAACGTTGGACTATTAAATTTAACACATGTGCCATGCAGGGCACATGTGTTAAATTTCCCAGTCTCAACGCTGCCAACAGATTGCTTCCATTGTCACACACCACTTTTCCGATCTGCAGTTGGTGTGGGGTCAGCCACCGATCGGCCTGTGACTGCAGAGATGACAGGAGTACAGATCCGGTATGGTTTTTGCTTTCCAGGCACGTCATCCCCAAGACAGCGTGACAACGGCGTACCTGGCACGTCGAATAGCCTAGGGGGAGCTGGGGGTGCACAGGTGTGGAGGAGGAGAAGGAGGACCCAGCAGCAGAGTAAGAAGAAGAAGAGGAAGAAGACGAGGTAGAGAGCGATGGAGGAGTAGAGGTGGTGGCAGAACCGCGTGCAGTCCGTGGCGGTGACACCAACTCCACTGTTGTTGTTGTTGAGCTACCCATTCCCTGCTTCCCATTCCCAGCCATTACCAAGTTCACCCAGTGGGCAGTGTAGGTGACATACCTGCCCTGACCATGCTTGGAGGACCATGCGTCAGTAGTCATATGGACCTTTGGCCCAACACTAAGTGACAGAGATGCGGTAACTTGGCTCTGCACATGTTGGTACAGGTGTGGTATTCCCTTTTTAGAAAAAAAATTGCGGCTGGGTACCTTCCACTGCGGTGTCCCAATTGCTACAAATTTGCAGAAGGCCTCAGAGTCCACCAGCTGGTATGGTAAAAGCTGGCGGGCTAAGAGTGCAGACAAGCCAGCTGTCAGACGCCGGGCAAGGGGGTGACAGTCAGACATTGGCTTCTTACGCTCAAACATGGCCTTCACAGAAACTTGGCTGGTGGCAGATGACTGGGAATGGGAACAGGTGGTCAAGGTGGAAGGCGGAGTGGAGGGTGGTTCAGATGGGTCAAGGAGAGCAGAGGTAGAGCAGTAAGATGCTGGACCAGAAGGAGTGTGGCTTTTAGTTTGCCTGTTGCCTTTGAGGTGTTGCTCCCAAAGTGCTTTGTGCTTGCCGCTCATGTGCCTTCGCATAGAAGTTGTACCTATGTGGCTGTTGGGCTTACCAAGGCTCAGTTTCTGACTGCACTCATTGCAAATTACAATGCTTTTGTCAGAGGCACACACATTAAAAAAATCCCACACTGCTGACTTTTTGGAAGTCTGCGATCTGGCGCTAACAGTAGAAGTTGGCGGCATTGGCGGCAATGGCGGGTGCGTTGGCCGGCTGAACACAGGTGCCGATACATGTTGTTGCCCTACTGATCCCTGCGGGCTGTCCTCCCTGCTTCTTCTAAGTCTTATTCTCCTACTGCCTCTCTGACTCTCCGTCTCTCCATCTGAACTACCCTCCTCTTGCTCTCTTCTACTAGGCACCCACAAAACATCAATCTCCTCATCATCATTCTCCTCAGATGCATCAATTTCTTCTGACACATCACAGAAGGAAGCAGCAGCGGGGACCTCCTCCTCATCACTCATCATTATGTCCATCTCTGTCGTGTTCTCTGCCAGAATTAAATCTGGTGTAACGTCCTCATCTCCTTCATCTTCTTCTGCCAATAATGGTTGCGCATTACTCAGTTCAAGAAACTCATGGGAAAATAACTCCTCTGATTCCAGTGAAGAAGGGGCACCGGTGGTGGAGGAAGTGTTACGTGGGGTGGCCATAGCAGTGGAGGATGAGGAGGATGTTGTGGTAAAGTTAGAAACGGTAGAGGATGGGGTGTGCTGTGTAAGCCAGTCAACTACCTCTTCAGCATTTTGGGAGTTCAGGGTCATTGGCTTTTTAAAACTGGGCAATTTGCTAGGGCCACAGGATTGCATAGCAGCACGGCCCCTAGCACGGCCTCTGCGTGGCGGCCTGCCTTTGCCTGGCATTATTTTTAAAAAAACAACAACAACAAAAACTCAGTTGTTTTTTCTGGAAACGATAATACACACAGCTAGATGGCAGTTTGAAGAAAACAGTGTGCAAATAATGCCTACAAGGTCAACGTATACACAGCGGTGGATACGGATTACGTAAAATATAAGAATGCTGCTTGAAAAAAAGTAACTCAAGTGGTTTTTCTAGAGACGATAATATTATCAATATTTAGACAAAATGTGAACAAGCTCACACAGCTAGATGGCGGTTTGAAGAAAACACTGTGCAAATAATGCCTACAAGGTCAACGTATACACAGCGGTGGATACGGATTACGTAAAATATAAGAATGCTGCTTGAAAAAAAGTAACTCAAGTGGTTTTTCTAGAGACGATAATATTATCAATATTTAGACAAAATGTGAACAAGCTCACACAGCTAGATGGCGGTTTGAAGAAAACACTGTGCAAATAATGCCTACAAGGTCAACGTATACACAGCGGTGGATACGGATTACGTAAAATATAAGAATGCTGCTTGAAAAAAAGTAACTCAAGTGGTTTTTCTAGAGACGATAATATTATCAATATTTAGACAAAATGTGAACAAGCTCACACAGCTAGATGGCGGTTTGAAGAAAACACTGTGCAAATAATGCCTACAAGGTCAACGTATACACAGCGGTGGATACGGATTACGTAAAATATAAGAATGCTGCTTGAAAAAAAGTAACTCAAGTGGTTTTTCTAGAGACGATAATATTATCAATATTTAGACAAAATGTGAACAAGCTCACACAGCTAGATGGCGGTTTGAAGAAAACACTGTGCAAATAATGCCCACAAGATCAACGTATACACTACTACAGCGATGGATACGGATTACGTAAAATTTATTATGGCTGCTTGAAAACAGTCACTCCGGTGTTTTTTCTGGAGACGGTAATATTATGGATATTTAGACAGAATGTGAACAAGGTCACACAGCTAGATGGCAGTTGGTTGAATAACACACTGGGCAAAAAATGCCTACAGGGCAAATAATGCCTAAAAGGTCAACTTATACACTACTACAGCGATGGATACGGATTACGTAAAATTTATTATGGCTGCTTGAAAACAGTCACTCCGGTGTTTTTTCTGGAGACGGTAATATTATGGATATTTAGACAGAATGTGAACAAGGTCACACAGCTAGATGGCAGTTGGTTGAATAACACACTGGGCAAAAAATGCCTACAGGGCAAATAATGCCTAAAAGGTCAACTTATACACTACTACAGCGATGGATACGGATTACGTAAAATTTATTATGGCTGCTTGAAAACAGTCACTCCGGTGTTTTTTCTGGAGACGGTAATATTATGGATATTTAGACAGAATGTGAACAAGGTCACACAGCTAGATGGCAGTTGGTTGAATAACACACTGGGCAAAAAATGCCTACAGGGCAAATAATGCCTAAAAGGTCAACTTATACACTACTACAGCGATGGATACGGATTACGTAAAATTTATTATGGCTGCTTGAAAACAGTCACTCCGGTGTTTTTTCTGGAGACGGTAATATTATGGATATTTAGACAGAATGTGAACAAGGTCACACAGCTAGATGGCAGTTGGTTGAATAACACACTGGGCAAAAAATGCCTACAGGGCAAATAATGCCTAAAAGGTCAACTTATACACTACTACAGCGATGGATACGGATTACGTAAAATTTATTATGGCTGCTTGAAAACAGTCACTCCGGTGTTTTTTCTGGAGACGGTAATATTATGGATATTTAGACAGAATGTGAACAAGGTCACACAGCTAGATGGCAGTTGGTTGAATAACACACTGGGCAAAAAATGCCTACAGGGCAAATAATGCCTAAAAGGTCAACTTATACACTACTACAGCGATGGATACGGATTACGTAAAATTTATTATGGCTGCTTGAAAACAGTCACTCCGGTGTTTTTTCTGGAGACGGTAATATTATGGATATTTAGACAGAATGTGAACAAGGTCACACAGCTAGATGGCAGTTGGTTGAATAACACACTGGGCAAAAAATGCCTACAGGGCAAATAATGCCTAAAAGGTCAACTTATACACTACTACAGCGATGGATACGGATTACGTAAAATTTATTATGGCTGCTTGAAAACAGTCACTCCGGTGTTTTTTCTGGAGACGGTAATATTATGGATATTTAGACAGAATGTGAACAAGGTCACACAGCTAGATGGCAGTTGGTTGAATAACACACTGGGCAAAAAATGCCTACAGGGCAAATAATGCCTAAAAGGTCAACTTATACACTACTACAGCGGTAGTAAAATAAAAAAAAGTAAAATAAAAAAAAAATGAATATTAAAAAAAAAAAATTACAGTTGGTGCTGCTGAACTACTAGGAGCAGCAGATTAGCACACCAGTCCCACTCCCCAACACTGCTAGACTAATAGCACTGGGCTCTTATAGTAGTAGTAGTAGTAGTAGTAGTAGTAAAACAACAAAAAAATAAATAAAAGCAGTCCTTACAAGGACTACTGTTATTGCAGCAGTCAGCAGATGAGATCAGAAGCAGGACAGCTGCCCACTGCAGCTACATACAGAGCACTGCAGTAGAAGGTAGATTACTAGCCAGCAAAGCTACCTAAGCTTAAATGTCCCTCAAACCCCTGCAGACTTCTGTCCCTCCAATAACAGAGCAGTATCAACACGATTACTAGCCAGCAAACTTTCAACTGTCCCTGAAATCACTAACAGGCAGCAGCTCTCTCCCTACACTATCTCTTCAGCACACACAGGCAGAGTGAAAAAACGCTGCAGGGCTTCGGTTTTTATAGGGAAGGGGAGTGGTCCAGGGGAGAGCTTCCTGATTGGCTGCCATGTACCTGCTGGTCTGGGGTGAGAGGGCAAAAAAAAGCGCCAACAATGGCGAACCCAAAATGGCGAACGTCGCGCGACGTTCGCGAACTTCCGGCGAGCGCGAACACCCGATGTTCGCGCCATCTCTACTTCTGATATAAAGGCCAAATCTGGTGCATCAGTCCATTCAATCACTTATAATGAACACCTCCAGGCTGTCTCATTGCCGTTTTACCACCTGTTAAAAAGGAGCCCGATTATAATGCCGACATTCCCAGTTGCTTAGCACCTTGTCATAGGATTGCCAAATATTTGAGAAACGCTTTTAAGACGCTTTAAGTTTTTTCCTATGAAATTCTTGAGTTCAAATAAAATCAGGTTCTTTAAGGACAGAGAGTCAGGACACAAAACATTTTAGCTGCACCCAGTGACCTACATTGAAAGGACCCATTTGAATACACAAATGCCTTTTGTAAAGATTGACTGCTGGATTGTGTGTGGCTTCTTGAACATGTGAGTTTTGTACTCCTTTAATAGACCACCCAATCTTCTCTGTTATTTTCCCTTTGCAAATGTTTAGCCCAAGTATTTAGAGATCAACGTGTAACTATATTATTTATGCAGCACTTCCCTAGGTTCTATAAAGGGAATGTCACACGTTGTTATTTTGGCATTTTGAGGCCCTTGAGATTAATAGCTCCATGGGCAACAAAATACTTACAATCACACATGCATTTCTACAACCTTTGTTTAGGCACTTGCCGTTCAGAGGCATATCAGTCTGTGTTTTTGACAATAACCTGACCTTCCAATGTCACTGATGACATTCCTCATAAGCAGGGGCGATCCTGGCCTCTCCGTCGCCCGAGGCAGCAGCAGTTGCTGTCGCCCCCCCCCCTCCCTGTGCGCTTACCTTTGTGCACCTGAGGGGGTCTGGAAATTCGGCTCTTAAAGTACCAGGAGCGGCATTTTTGCTGCCCCTGGTACCTAGTGGGGCGCTGCCGCCTGAGGCGACAGTCTCAAGTCACCTCATTGGCAAAGCACCCCTGTTCCTAAGCTAGTTCACCTAAAATCTAATAAAAAAATGTATTACTTTTATTTTATTATTATTATTATTATTATTAATAATAATAATTACTTATTATTTATTATATTATTTAATGTTTAGATGATCTTTAGTAGACTTATGGTATCAAGATCCAAATTACAGAAAGATCCGTTATCTGGAAAACCCCAGGTCCAGAGCATTCTGGATAACAGATCCCATGCCTGTACTTGGAAATAACAACATTGTTCCCCATTAAATTTGTTAATGTTTTTAATGTGTCACTAGAGGGTGTTGTAGTGTTTAGCTCGACCATGTTATATAGCAGCTAAGGGAACTTGGTTGTTTTATGCCTATGATTAAGGGCAGTAGAGACTGAAAAGCGTAAGGCTTTGGTGTAGTGGTGGTCTGTTTTAAATGGACTAAATAAACTTATATTTATACGGAGCATAGTGTTGCTGCTTTAACTTTTTTCTATATTTGTGGATGGGGAGGATTTAAAAACCCAGAAAGTGTGCACCTGTACTCCAGAAGCACAGGAGTGTCTATGGAGCTGTGAGCGGCTGTTTTGTTTGATATGGTAGCTATTATTGATTTAATACAATAAAATAGTCAACGCTCCGAAGATTCTCATGAAAAGAATAGGGTTGCCAGGGATATTTACAGAGGCCATAGGAAGTACATTAAGTCATGTGAAATGCATATCTTGGCCTACTGTCCCAAGGAAAGTGTTGATGTGTTTTGCAAGACAGATAACAGCCTCACTCAATAGGAATGCAAAACAAAAATAAATAAATAAGCTGTGAAAGTAAGATTGTGTTTGTTGAAATCATATAGACAAAAGGCCAGCGACAGCCATGAGCTTGGCATATCACAGCACATATGACTTGTGACAGCATGATACTATTCATAGGACAGTTAGGATGCATAGAGGAATACTGTGTTTGAAAGGTGGACAAAAGCCCCTGCATAGAATGGCTATATACTGCTGAACTTACAGCAGCTCTTTGCAAATAATTAGTGATCTGTTGTGATTTGGCAGGCTGTGGCGGATTTGGAAATTTGTGGCACACAGCTGCCACACCGCAAATAAATAATGTATGTGCCTCTTGCCCAACAAAGGTCTAAAGTGCACACAAACATTGGGCAGATCGAGGGACTATTGAATACTATATATGGAGTATTCCATGGGTACCGGACCTGATGCAATACTTTACGCATGAAACATCCCAACTCTGTTACACCCCTACCATACCCCTTGTTTCTCCCTTGCTGAGGCATAAACACAGGTAGCCCCCACAAAAAATTAATTGTTGCCAGCCCTGTGAACAAAATGCTAAGTAAATTATTGGTGCAATACAACATGCCACCCACCACAGAATTCCAGCACAATTGCAGATGCAGCAAACGGGTGCAAAATATTGCACTGGATTATACAAATGGCCAGGGACTGGTCCTATTGTCATCTTGTCAGGAAGGATTTTCCCCCCACTGAGGCAAATTGGAGAGGCTTCAGAAAGGTTTTTGGCTTCCTCTTGATCAACTAGCAGTTAAGCAGACTTAAAATGTTTAACTTGATGGACATGTGGCTTTTTTTCAACCATAACTTACTACTGTACAGATGAAGCCACTTGGATTTGTGAGTTAAATGCGTCATGACTCAGGGGTAATTGAAGAAACTGTGTTATCTTAAGTCATCTTAACTCATTTAATGCATTTAACCTTTTCATTAGCATACCAAAGCTCCATTGTTCACAATGGTGAATGCTTTAATTAGATGGGATCTTGTGACGCAGTTTTCTGTGTTAAATGAGATAAATGGGATATCTGTGTTTAGTTATTCTGTGTCAAACAGACAAACCAAAGTGGCTGCATCTGTATATCACGATGTAAATGCTAATGTTTGCACTGCTTAGTGAATGGTACTCATGGGGGGGGGCATGGGGTGCACTTACAATAAATGCTTCTTGAATGGCACAAGAGTGCTACGTGTCTATGCAAGGCAGGCATTAGGGCTACTGCACTCCCCTGTGCTTTAGTGCAGTGGCATAACTAGAAGTTACTGGACCCACAGCAAATTCATTTTAGGGCCTCCAGCATATCCAGAGGCTATCCATTTTACCAATAAATGTTAAAATTGTTCATTAATTAGGGCTTCATGGGGCCCCCCCCTGTGTCCCCTGCAGCCACAAGGTCTGCTTCCTCTATAGTTACACCCCTGCACCATAATGACAGTGCAGTTGCCTTATTTATGGTGTTTTCCTGAAACATATTAGTAGCTAGCGTTGGACCAAATACAGTAAATGGGCCCCATGCCTTTACTGCTATTCCTCTCTTTGTCTATATACCAACAGCAATTTCAATAGGGTGAGATGTTTCTGCCCACCTCTGGCTGGGTGCACTTGTGATTTAAATCCTATTACATGCTTGAATGCTATCAACTTTTCCCGCCCTCTGGGTGCATGTTTAATGGGGCTGGTTAAAGGAAATTTTCATTAGCAGAAGAGCCAATAAACATTAACACTGTAATAAATGTTGTAAATCAGCAATCCGGAAGGCTAAGAAAAGAAATGAAGAGTTAATTGCGGTGGAGGTGAAAACTAACCCTAAAAAGTTTTTTAAATATATTTAGTTTTTAAATATAGTAAAAAGATGCAGGTTGAGAGTGTTGCTCCATTAAATAATGGTACCAGTATGGTTGTAACAGATACAGATAAGGCAAATGTGTTAAATCAGTTCTTTTCTTCAGTGTATACAATAGAGGAGTCTGGGTTCACAGGCTCACTTAATAACTGCACGAATGGTTCAGCTCAATCTAGTCAGTGGCTGACTCAGGATATGATTCAAAAAGCTTTAATACAAATTAATGTAAACAAGGCTCCAGGGCCTGATGGCATACACCCCCGGGTTCTAAGAGAGCTTAGTTCAGTTTTAGACCAGCCCTTATTTCTGATTTTCTCAGATTCACTGTCATCTGGTATGGTGCCTATGGATTGGAGAAAAGCTGATGTTATTCCAATATTTAAAAAGGGATTACGATCTCAGCCTGGCAATTATAGGCCAGTAAGCTTGACATCTGTGGTGGGCAAATTATTTGAAGGCTTGTTAAGGGATCACATTCAAAATGTTGTCCTAATGAATGGCATTATGAGCAACAATCAGCATGGCTTTATGAAGGATAGGTCATGTCAGACGAATTTGATTGCATTTTATGGTGTGGTAAGTAAGATTCTGGATAGTGGGGGGGCAGTAGATGTGATCTATTTGGATTTTGCCAAAGCGTTTAATACTGTGCCCCACAAATGACTGCTTTCTAAACTAAGGTCTGTTGGGCTTAATGGGTTTGCACGTGGATAGGAAACTGGCTACAGTATCGGGTACAGAGGGTGGTGGTTAATGGGACATTCTCTACTTTCTATGCTCAGTATTGGGTCCACTTTTATTTAACTTGTTCATTAATGACTTAGGGGAGGGTGTTGTAAGTAATGTATCAGTGTTTGTAGATGACACAAAATTATTCAGCCCAATTAATTCCATCCAGGATGTGGCATCCTTGCAACATGATCTTGACAAACTGGCAATCTGGGCAGCTAAGTGGCAAATGAGATTCAATGTTGATAAATGTAAAGTCATGCACCTGGGATGTAAAAATATCCAAGCCACGTATACCCTTAATGGGACTGCACTAGGCAAATCCATTATGGAAAAGGACCTTGGAGTCCTTGTAGATGATAAACTTGGCTGTAGCAAGCAATGCCAGTCAGCAGCATCAAGGGCAAATAAGGTCTTGAGCTGTATTAAAAGGGGCATAGAGTCAAGGGAGGAGGGGGTCATTCTTCCACTGTATAGAGCACTTGTAAGGCCCCATCTAGAATATGCCGTACAGTTTTGGTCTCCATCACTCAAACAGGACATTATTGTATTAGAGAGGGTACAGAGAAGGGCAAATAAGCTGGTAAAAGGTATTGAAAATCTTAGCTATGAGGAAAGGCTGGCCAAATTGGAAATGTTCACGCTGGAGAAGAGGCGCTTAAGGGGTGATATGATGACTATGTATAAATATATAAGGGGATCATATAATAATCTCTCTAATGCTTTATTTACCAGTAGGTCTTTCCAGCTGACACGAGGTCACCCATTCCGATTAGAAGAAAAGAGGTTCCGCCTAAATATTCGGAAGGGGTTTTTTACAGTGAGAGCTGTGAAGATGTGGAATTCTCTCCCTGAATCAGTTGTACAGGCTGATACATTAGATAGCTTTAAGAAGGGGTTGGATGGCTTTTTAGCAAGTAAGGGAATACAGGGTTATGGGAAATAGCTCATAGTCCAAGTTGATCCAGGGACTAGTCTGATTGCCATTTTGGAGTCAGGAAGGAATTTTTCCCCCTCTAAGGCAAATTGGAGAGGCTTCAGATGGGTTTTTTGCCTTCCTCTGGATCAACTGGCAGATAGGTAGTTAATAAAAAAAAAAAAAAAAAAACTCGATGGACATGTGTCTTTTTTCAACCTTACTTACTATGTTACTATGTTACTATGTATGTAACACGGGGTTATTAGAGAGTGCGGCTTATAAACCACAAAATGTCACGAACGCCGCCCGGAGCCGGTCCAGGAGCTCCGGGCGGCGCGTCCCTCCCTGCCGGCGTTGCTCCCAAAATGGCGGCGCCCATGGCCGCCGCGTGGGTAGCGGCGCTGGCGCGATGACGTCAGCGCGCCGACGTCGGCGCAAGGATGCCGATGACGTCAGAATGGCGCCAAATTCAAATATAAAAGCCTTACCAAGACGCCAGAATGGCGCCCAAGTATAGGATTCGTTCCTGTGATGTTTCCTGGGTTTCCTGTTTGCTTTGCTAAGGATTTATCTTGTTCCTGTTTGTTGCTGACCTCTTGCCTGGACTTTTGGACTTTGCTAATATTCTGCCTGCCTTCGAACCCTTGCCTGGACTCTGGTTATTCTCCTGATTTAACCCTTTGGATACTGCGACCTTGCACCCTCAAGAGGGCTTCCTCCTTGATCCCGACTACCTCCCTGGAGGGAGCTCCCGGCTCCCTGACACAAAGTGACTTTTGATACCCAGCAATGATTGGAGCCCTATAGGTTTCATTTCTTGGCAACCTGCTTGGGGTTCATTGTTTCCTTTGTTCAGACTGCAGAGTGCAACAATTTCATGGGAGGAGATAATGCGATCAATAAACAAGACGTGTTTCCCTTCTCAACTCATGCCAAGCCATTGTAAAACAGACAGACTTGAAACCAGGCCTGATAATACTGCCGGCTTCCTGGTAATCATGCACAGGGTTTAAAGGCTACTCTTTGATCTTATGCCCTTTAATAAATAAGGTGTCCTTCAGCATGGAAAAGAAAATACAGGCTGTTCACCTTTGAGTTACCTTTTAGTATTATGTAGAGAGTGATATTCTGAGACAATTTGCAATTGGTTTTCTTTGTATTATTATTTGTGTTTTTTGAGTTATTTAGGTTTTTATTCAGCAGCTCTCCAGTTTGCAATATCAGCAATCTGGTTGCTATGGTCCAAACAACTCACTGATTCATCTAATTATCAAATAGCTACTTGCAGCAAGGAATCCCCCAAAGTATCTAACTGGTGCCAGTCCTCTCCTTGTCTATATCCCAACAGCAATCTAACTGGTGCCATTCATCTCATTGTCTATTTCTTAACATCATTCTAACTGGTGCCACTCATCTCTTGTCTATATACCAACAGCAATCTAACTGGTGCCATCCATCTCCTTGTCTATATCCCAACAGCAATCTATATTGGGCCGTTCCTCTCTTTGTCTATATCCCAACAACAATCTAACTGGTGCCCTTCCTCTCCTTGTCTATATCCCAACAGCAATCAAACTGGTTCCATTCATCTGCTTGTCTAAATCCCAACAGCAATCAAACTGGTTCCATTCATCTCCTTGTCTATATCCCAACAGCAATCTAACTGGTGCCATTCATCTCCTTGTCTGTATCCCAACCTGGTCCGGACTGGCAATCTGTGGATTCTGGCAAATGCCAGATGGGCTGCTGTAAGATTCCATAGACAGTCAGTATTTAATAGGCTGGTGGGGACTATTTGGGCCTCTGTATAGTTGAAATGCCAGGGCCTATTTTGACTCCCAGTCCAGACATGATCCCAACAGCAATCTAACTGGTGTCATTCATCTCATTGTCTATATCCCAACAGCAATCTAACTGGTGCCATTCATCTCTTGTCTATATCCCAACAGCAATCTAACTGGTGCCATTCATCTCTTGTCTATATCCCAACAGCAATGTAACTGGTGCCTTTCATCTTCTTGTCTATATCCCAACAGCAATATAATTGGTGCCATTCCTTTCCTTGTCTATATCCCAACAGCAATCTAACTGGTGCCATTCCGTTCCTTGTCTATATCCCAACAGGAATCTAACTAGTGCCATTCCTTTCCTTGTCTTTATTCCAACAGCAATCTAACTGGTGCCATTCATCTCCTTGTCTATATCCCAACAGCAATCTAACTGGTGCCATTCATCTCTTGTCAATATGCCAACGGCAATCTAACTGGTGCCATTCATCTCCTTGTCTATATCCCAACAGCAATATAATTGGTGCCATTGCTTTCCTTGTCTATATCCTGACAGCAATCTAACTGGTGTCATTCCTTTCCTTGTCTATATCCCAACAGCAATCTAACTGGTTCCATTCATCTCCTTGTCTATATTCCAACAGCAATCTAACTGGTGCCATTCATCTCATTGTCTATATCCCAACAGCAATCTAACTGGTGCCATTCATCTCTTGTCTATATCCCAACAGCAATGTAACTGGTGCCTTTCATCTTCTTGTCTATATCCCAACAGCAATATAATTGGTGCCATTCCTTTCCTTGTCTATATCCCAACAGCAATTTAACTGGTGCCATTCCTTTCCTTGTCTATATCCCAACAGGAATCTAACTAGTGCCATTCCTTTCCTTGTCTTTATTCCAACAGCAATCTAACTGGTGCCATTCCTCTCCTTGTCTATATCCCACCAGCAATCTAACTGGTTCCATTCATCTCCTTGTATATATACCAACAGCAATCTAACTGGTGCCATTCATCTCCTTGTCTATATCCCAACAGCAATCTAACTGGTGCCATTCATCTCTTGTCAATATCCCAACGGCAATCTAACTGGTGCCATTCATCTCCTTGTCTATATCCCAACAGCAATATAATTGGTGACATTCCTTTCCTTGTCTATATCCCAACAGCAATCTAACTGGTGCCATTCCTTTCCTTGTCTATATCCCAACAGCAATCTAACTGGTGCCATTCATCTCCTTGTCTATATCCCAACAGCAATCTAACTGGTGCCATTCATCTGTTGTCAATATCCCAACGGCAATCTAACTGGTGCCATTCATCTCCTTGTCTATATCCCAACAGCAATATAATTGGTGCCATTGCTTTCCTTGTCTATATCCCGACAGCAATCTAACTGGTGTCATTCCTTTCCTTGTCTATATCCCAACAGCAATCTAACTGGTTCCATTCATCTCCTTGTCTATAGCCCAACAGCAATCTAACTAGTGCCATTCCTTTCCTTGTCTTTATTCCAACAGCAATCTAACTGGTGCCATTCATCTCATTGTCTATATCCCAACAGCAATCTAACTGGTGCCATTCATCTCTTGTCAATATGCCAACGGCGATCTAACTGGTGCCATTCATCTCCTTGTATATATACCAACAGCAATCTAACTGGTGCCATTCATCTCCTTGTCTATATCCCAACAGCAATCTAACTGGTGCCATTCATCTCTTGTCAATATCCCAACGGCAATCTAACTGGTGCCATTCATCTCCTTGTCTATATCCCAACAGCAATATAATTGGTGACATTCCTTTCCTTGTCTATATCCCAACAGCAATCTAACTGGTGTCATTCCTTTCCTTGTCTATATCCCAACAGCAATCTAACTGGTTCCATTCATCTCCTTGTCTATATCCCAACAGCAATCTAACTAGTGCCATTCCTTTCCTTGTCTTTATTCCAACAGCAATCTAACTGGTGCCATTCATCTCATTGTCTATATCCCAACAGCAATCTAACTGGTTCCATTCATCTCCTTGTCTATATCCCAACAGCAATCTAACTGGTGCCATTCATCTCCTTGTCTATATTCCAACAGCAATCCAGGGGGTGCACTGTGCTCCCAAGGATTGCCATGGACCTCTTCATAGAATGAGGTAGCTAGGAACCAAAAAAATAGCCTGAAGGTGAGCTGGTGCTAATTCAGCTGCACGCATCTCCAGTAAGCAGTGATGTAAATTAGCCTTGTATGAGGGAAAATATGGAATTAATTCTGCCTTAGTTACACAAGAGGCTTATATTGATGCTGAGCTTATATCTAGAATCAAGACACATATTTTGTGATGTGAATGATGTGATGTGAATGATGAACAACCTCTGAAAACCACCGCAAAATATGTGGGTGCTATATAAACCTTCAGTAATAGCACTGCCATACATGGGCTAGACAAAAGAGCGCACATGCAAACACAAAACCGACTATTTATACAGGAAAAACATTTTCCAGAACAACACAAACTTTGAATAATAAGTTACATTGGTTTCAAGCACTGACAAACATGGATCTTCTGACGATCATATGCTTTAAATCTGATAGCAGCAGCATCAGCTATTCTTATCCGCTTCCCTACAAATAGTCAGAAATGTGAAATAAAGTTGATGCGCTGCAGTAAGCCTCAAGATGCACCAGAGGGCACACACACACACACACATACATACACAATCAATTGAAAAGAAAGTACACTTGAAGACATGAAACAAAAGGGTTATTTAACACAAGACAAGTTTTATTTTGTAGCAAAAAGGGATGGCTGAGAATTGCCACTACCAGCAGTGACTGCAGCGATGGTCCATGTGGTATTGGCCCCCTAGGCAGTGCTACCTTTTGCCCCCTTTCTGCCCTTTTGTATCCTGTGTGCCAACTTACTTAAGGGGGTGATGTAACACCTCCGGGACCCAATCTATGTATAAAATGGATTAATTTATTTTGGAGTTGGTCCCTAAAAATGGCAATTTGTGATTCTCATCTGTTTATTTTCTTTCTCTCTCTAGTGGGGAAACCCGATACAACAAGGAGAAACTGCTGCAAGGTCAGTTGAATAACGTTTACATCCACAGCCCGGTTCAGTTTTATGCAGTGCTCACTGTTGCACTGAGAGGGTGTTAAAGTGTTGCACTGCCGGTCAATTCTAACACCATAGAGAAAGGAATTCATTTGTGTTAATAACTGTTATCGTTGATCTTGGAGCAGTGCAGCAAGCCTTCAGCTTGGAGTATCATTATTATTATTGTTATTTTTATAGTGTCATCAATTCACCCTTGCTTTACAGAGTTAAGGCTGGTGCCAAACGGGGCGGAATCTTGGCCTGCTGAAAAATGCAGGCAGAGGATCAACACTTATGCCTTTCTCCTTGCCTGCACCAGAACCACTGCATCGTCCTGGGTGCAGGAACACAGTAGATTTCAGCATTGAAGTTTGCATTTTAGTGTCAAAATCCACTGCCTGTGCCTGCACCCCGGCCAATGCAATGGTTCCTGAAATGTCAATTTGATGCAATTTGGCTAGGAATGAAAGACTTTTCATGAGGGGGGCCCTGATGGCAGCAATTTCACAAACTAGGAGCGAAACTATAAATCGGGTTAAAAAAGCTGAAGATGAACTCCAAGAGGCTATGGTGGCACATACACAGAACCCTATCCCCACCAACTATGCTAACCTCCTAAGAGCGCAAGACGCTCTACAAAGAGCTTCTATATCACTAACCAGAAAAGCTCTACTTTACCAGAATCAACGCATTTTTGACCAAGGAGACAAGAACAGCAAACTCCTAGCATTTCTGGCCAAACCATACCAAACATCCCTCGCAATTCCACGCCTCACATTAGATGATGGCTCGATAATAGTAGATCCCAAAATCATAGCACAGGAATTTGCGACCTTCTATAAAAACCTATATACGTCCACAATAACTTACTCCAGAACCCAACTCTCCAGTTTCCTGAACTCTATTTCTATACCCACTCTTTCTCCAGATGACCGAGCTTTTCTGGACTCTCCCATCACTGTTCAAGAAGTCATTAAGGCAATTGCATTGCTACCCTCTAATAAGACCCCGGGTCCAGACGGGCTACCCCCAGACTGGTATAAGTCTCTCTCGGACCAACTTGCCCCTAAGTACCTGGAAACTCTCCAAAATGCATTTGATAGTGGTTCCTTACCCCCGACATTCGCAGAAGCATTAATAGTAGTCATTCCTAAACCAGGGAAGGATCCATCCCTATGTGCCTCATACCGCCCTATATCTCTCCTTAACACAGATACCAAAATCCTGGCCAAAATTCTTGCCTCCCGACTCCAACAAGTGGTCCCTGATCTTATACACCCCGACCAATCAGGCTTTATGCCCGGGCGCTCAACCAATATCAATCTCCGAAGACTTTTTACCAATCTTCAAATCCCACACATAGAGACAGGAACCAGAGTTGTGGCCTCACTAGACTCTGCAAAAGCCTTCGACTCAGTAGAATGGGATTATCTGTGGGAGGTCTTAACCCGTTTCGGGCTGGGCCCAAAATGTTTAACTTGGATTAAACTTCTCTATAAGAGTCCCATAGCCCAAGTCAGAGTCAACGGCTTTATATCTCCCTCCTTCCCACTAACTAGAGGAACAAGGCAAGGGTGCCCCCTCTCTCCAGTGCTATTTGCCTTGGCAATTGAGCCATTGGCAATCATAATTAGACAATCCCCCCAAATCAAAGGTTTAACCCTATCCACCCTACAAGAAAAGATTTCTCTGTATGCTGATGATATCTTAGTATATTTGGCTGATCCTAACAATTCCCTCTCCGAGCTGCTTCATGTAGTCAACCAATTTGGCCTTTTTTCAGGCTTGCGGATCAACTGGGAGAAATCTGTTCTATTCCCGATAGACCCTAAACAACCTCAACATCTCCCATCTGGAATTCCCTTGAAGTGGGCCAATCAGTTCACATATTTAGGGGTCACTATCCATGCGGATATCACTAAATATTTAACATTAAACCTGGACCCAATACTTACCAAATTATCACAAACCCTAATCCACTGGACTAAATTACCCTTAAACCTTTGGGGAAGGGTTAACATTGTCAAAATTATTATTCTCCCCAAGTTATTATATGTATTCCATCATGCCCCGGTCCACATTCCGAAAATGTTTTTCAAAAAATTGAATCAACTTCTTATCCCGTTCCTATGGAACAATAAAACACCTAGAATAGCCTGGGCCAAATTATGTGCTCCACGGGAGGAGGGAGGACTGTCCTTCCCAAACTTCTATCTATATTACCTAGCTTCGCAGATATACTACCTCCACTGGTGCTTTAATCCAGACCCCTATAACCCTAACTCGCAACTCCAGGCGCTTTTGATATCCTCTTGGGAGGGACTGCGCAACTTCCCATATCGCTCCCTGAAAGATTCAGCACCACTACCTACAACCCTTACTACACCACATAAAACCTGGATGTTGGCCCTTAAACTCCTAAGGTACTCCCCACCCATTTTATCTAGATACCTCCCCTTGTGGGGGAATTCGTTCCTGCCGCATTTGCGGGACTTGCAAGACTTTATCTTTTGGCCTAATCAGACCATCAAATGCTTGGGGGATCTTTTGGATAATTTGACCTTTCCCACTTATCTCACACTCCAGCAAAAATGCCAATCAGGTCATGTTCCGTTTTTTAAATATTTGCAACTCAGATATGCCTTCCGCTCTCAATTTGACACTCTTAATCCCCAACTCACTTCCCTCGGCATAGAAGAAATTCTCCACGACTCCAATTCCTCCAAGATGCTATCCCGACTGTACCAAAACCTGCTTCTGACAGGCCCCAAACCCTTCCGAGCAGCACAGGAATGGTGGTCTGGTAAGATTCCAGACCTTGAACAAGACGACTGGGATGAGGCAACAAGCAGTGCATATTCCTGTCTCATATCACTTAAAGATAGGCTAATACAATATAAGACAATACACCATCTTTATGTAACTCCCACCCGACTTAGACAAATGGGGCGAACCCCTGATGACTTTTGCCCACGATGTCGGGAACCAGCAGCTGACTTTTTCCATCTGATATGGGAATGTCCACAAATTTTTACCTTCTGGTCCCAAGTTGTAACTTACCTGGCAGATAATTTAGATTTCCCAAGGGTAATAACACCAGCTATCTGTCTCCTGGGGGTTGTAGAAGCTATAATCCCTTCCAAACATGCCAGGCTTCGGTCACGTATCCTATTATTCTATGCAAAGAAAACAGTGGCAATGCACTGGATGGGTAGTTCTCCACCCTCCCTCAGAGTATGGAAGCAGTTGGTCAACAATGCTGTCCCACTTTTCAAACTTACATATGAAATTAGAGGTTCACCCACCAAATTTGACAAGGTCTGGGGGCCGTGGTGTGATATCGATCCGATCCCTGAATTAGGGTAACCTAGGTGTACCCCTACATAAGACAATTAAGCAACTTCACAATTTAGTTTGGAGCAAATGGTGGCTCAAAAATAATTCATAAAGAATACTTCTAAGAGTGTCCAATTGACCCCAATACAGGGTTCTTACTGTTACAATACTCTATCGACTGGTAATTCATGTCTGATTTCATGTAATGCATACGAGATGTGCTGTTATGTCTTGTTTTACGTGTTTAAAACAATAAAACTTCCCTTTTAAAAAAAAAAAAGAAATGAAAGACTTTTACCCACAAGAGGATGGACAATCATCTAGTGGGGTGGCGCATATCTTGTGTATCATTAACATTTGCTCATAAGAAAATGTGTTTAGTCAAGTCTATAGAAACAATATATCCTGAAACAGAACAGGACGAAGAGGTCATGCAGCGTGCTGGCCAACAAGTCCATGGTTGCTGATAACCGTTTCTTATTTTTTTTTCCTCCCCAAGACAAGGTATAAATGAGCCACTCTCAAAAATGGGATTCAAGCAGGCAAACGCTGCGGGCAGGTTTCTGAGCAACGTCAGATTCACTCAAGTGATTTGATCCGTGCAAAACAAGCAAATTCTATTTTTCTTTGTTTCCTTTGCCTATATTAGGTTAAATATGGTATAATGTTTGTGTAAATAAAATTCAACTGAATCCAAGTGCTTGGCCAAAATGAATCCAAATACCTAAAATCACAGAGCTTAAAATCATTGTAAGCTCTGTGCAGGTGTGGATAAATAATTATAACGGTACAATCTAGGGATGTACTGAATCCAAAATTCAGTTAGGGATTCGGCTAGGATTTAGCCTTTTTTCTAGCAGGATTCACATTCAACTGAATTCAAGTGCTTGGCCAAACTGAATCTAAATCCCTAAAATCATGGGACTGTTCTCTTTATCCTTTCCCAGTACTAATTTGTCTGGCGGGGATTTGGTTTGGGATTTGGCCAAGTCCCAAAATAGTGAATTTGGTGCATCCCTAGTACAATCACTCTCTCCAATGATGTGGACTTCAAGCCTCCAACCTACTCAATGCTTACAAGCCCAAATGTTGCTGCTCTACAGCTCAGGCATAGTGCAGCATAATCTCAAGGGATAAAGCATGCTGGAAGCTGTGGTCCTGCAACACCAGTGCCAGATTCCTAAATCAATACTCTCCTTTTTTTTCTCTCAACTTTTAAGGGCTGGTGGCCCAATAAACGCAAAAGGATCCAATTAAAATCCTGTCCACCCTGTTTATTTTTGTTTTTTTGTTGATGGTTTTGTAAGATCATTTTAAGTTATGTAATTCAAATTATGGCTCCCCGTTTTGAAACAGGGGACTGGGAGAGTTCAATGGAAGGTTTATGTGTGTTTATGGAGGCACTGAACAACAATGCGTGATTGCCACACAAACTTCTTGCCTTTTTCAACCAATGATGGTATTGAAGAGGTGTCTTCAGCATTGATGTGGTTCTTTCTAAATGCTGAAATGAAAATACTGTACTTTTCTTCAAAGGTGGTGTTTTTATCCAAAATGTTTCAGGTTATTGTATTTAACAGGCACAAATCATTTGGCAGTAGTGTGTATTTATTGTGTGGTTATTAACTGTAGGTATTTTTTTATGTGCTTACAGTTTTATTTTTCTATTTATTTATTTAGGAACGGATTGCAAATGCACTCAAAGTTTCAGTCATTACTTTCGATAAAGTGTTAAGAACAAATCCTATTAAGAGGTTGATGCATACAGGCTGTTTTGGTAATACCCGATGGGCTCTGCTGTGGTTAGATAGAATATACTAATCATGGCGTTGCCTGTCTACTGATTGCAAATCTGGGGGGAAGTGATATTGCGTGCTGTGCCCACGGAATTGGTTTGGGACACAAATTCAAGCCCTGAATGTTTGCTGTTGGCTCAAAGCTGCTTGAATTCTGGAATCCAGTTGGCCCAAGACATGCAGTCTTGTAACCTGATATTTATATTGGTCCCTGAGCTCAGGTAGTTAACAGCAGCCCAGAGCATACAATCTGTATTTGATGGGCAGCTACTGAAAACATCTTCAGTGGCGGGTGGCCTTGGATGATACAGAAGCTCAAACTGCAAAGTGTAGCATTTTTATCCTAATTCTGTGTTCAGCAGGTTTTTACAGTAACACATATGCAGCGTTGAACTGGGGGATCTGGGGTCTACCAGAGCTGCTGCTTTATTATCCCCCCAATCCCACCCGGCGCTGCAACCCCCCTCTCCTCCAGTATGTACCTGGTTTTCACTATTTGCCACATGATCGGGGGCCGCAGGGAGGTCAGAGGACAGCACAGCAGGAACGAGTCTGGGTTGGTGGGCCCACCGGGTTTTTGTCCCTGTGTCCCATCAGCCCAATCAAACTCTGCATAAATGAATTCTTAAAAAACGGTGGCTGTTTTCTTTTTAAGACTAATCCCTAAACCCCACCCTGTAACTTGCCCATGTTGGACAATGACAACTCTTCTCCCACGGCTGCTTCAGCCAGCCATGATAGTGGAGTGCTGGCATGATTAGTAACTTTCACCTAACAGCAACACTCTCTCCATTACAAAACATTTGGGTACGTGAATATGGTCATCATAGGCCACTCTGCAGCCAAGTGATGTGCAGATGTGTACAAGAACAAGAACAAATACAATGTCTACTTTCCTCTTTGTTCTCTCATGTTTTATAGAGCTCCAAATAGTGAAATAGGATCTATTTGCCATATAATTGTTGTTAACAAAGGCAACAATATAAAAACACACAGGGCGTTTTTTTTCATTGTTCAAATGTAAACCCTGCTTTACCTCAGACCTCTATTTCTTATATGTGCTAGGCCCCGTTATATTCAGAATGAGCTCAGTTTTTATCCCCTTTTTAAGAACAGTGCTAGATTCCAATTTTTGGTCTGCCAAAATTATGAGATCGCATTATGTTGTGTTCTTAAAACAGTAAGTTTAAGATAAACCTCCTCAGGTAAGAATGCAGGGCAGAGGAGCAGGCAATGGTTGGTGAAAACTACCACTTCATATAGTCAGTGGCAGCTGCACAGAATGTGTAGGCTAGGTGCCATGTATGAGGGTAGGATAAGAATGTATTTGGATATGGATATGATTTGTTTTTTTTAATTAAATAGAAAATGCATGTGACACGTTATTTGTTGAATGGAGCTTGTGCAGCTATATCCATCTGCCACCACTAGGGAGCAGTATTTGAACTTATTTCATAGGCTGATGTCCCACAATGAAGTGGACTTTTTACTCCCACCACCCATAGCTGTGGTATTTTTTAATTTCTTCCAAAACTCGGTTTGCCCCATTAATTACTAACCATCCCAAGCTGGCAGACTTTGTTTAAATATCTACAAACATGCTAAATTGCACCAGTGATTGAAAATTCCCATAAGGACTTGCAGAGTTTGTCTCCCCCCCCCCCGCAGGTGCTTTCACTCCCATTAGCCACTGCATCTCGAAACAACTGTAGGTCATGGGTTGTCACACCTTATGGTGTTAGAGATTTACACATGCCTTTTGTGGGCCACTCTAGCTCATAATATGGTTACAGTCACACAAAAACATTGTCATAATAGTCACACTGATATAATTGCACCTCATCTCTCTCCCACATCCTCTGCTCTGAGCCCCACTAAGGTGGGGGAAAGTTTAGAAATTTTAGCCCTTGACAGCTGAATATAATTTGGAGAGCGTGACATCAATTGGAGAATCTTTGCACTTTTGAAATATCAGATGTGGTTTTCGAAGCCTGAAAAGACATTTAAGATGGCTATTCACTGGCCCGGTTTGTTTGGATAGTCAATGGGCCAAACCGACTGATTCCATACTCTAATACCAAACATGCTATGGCCAACTTTCTATTGTTTCATTCTTTCTGGCCACAATCCACTTCTTTATCTACTAATGCTCCAAACACTGGCTTCAATAGTCCTCATGAAAAAAAAAATGCCCTGACACAAATCTTTATAACAACCCTTTTACATAGTAGCATAGAAAGTTAGGTTGAAAAAAGACACACGTCATCAAGTTCCAACATATGCCTGTATATAACCTGCCTAACTGCTAGCTGATCCAGAAGAAAGCCTCTCCAATTTGCCTCAGAGGGGAAAAACATTCCTTCCTGACTCCAAGATGGCAATTGGACCAGTCCCTGGATCAACTTGCCTTGCTAAAAAGCCATCTAACCCTTTCTTTACGTTAGGGTGTATGTAATGTAATGTAATGTAATGTATCGGCCTGTACAACTGATTCAGGGAGAGAATTCCACATCTTCACAGCTCTCACTGTAAAAAAACAGTCTTTCCTCATAGCTGAGATTTTCCATACCTTTTACCTGCTTGGTTGCCATTCTCTGGACCCTCTCAAATACAATAATGTCCTGTTTGAGTGATGGAGACCAAAACTGTACGGCATATTCTTGATGGGGCCTTACCAGTGCTCTATAAAGTGGACGAATGACCCCCTCCTCCAGCAAATAAGGAGACCTTATTTGCCATTGATGCTGCTGATCTACAAGGACTCCAAGCTCCTTTTCCATTATTTATTTGCAATAATGTGAACTATATGTAAATTGTTTCTTTAAGCGTCTTGGCACTAATGGGCACCTGACAAGCACCCCCTGATAGATAGAGCGCTAGCTATAGCACATTATTTCTAGGGTTATCCCAGATCATCAGGAAGTTTGGTATCTTGGAGTACATTTAGGGCCAATGACTAGAAACAATATAAATTATCCTGTACCATAAAATGATTTTATGGACTTACATTGAATTCCAAACAATAAATAAAGGAAACATATTCCAACTGTTTAATTTTTAAATATTGATATTTATTAACAAATATCTAAAAATTGAATGCCAACGCTGAACATACCAAATATATAAATAATGCTGTACAAACTCCAAAGGAACACCAGAAACAGGCTGGATAGGTGAAGATTTTGGGTAAAAGTTTACAAGATAGCCCCATAAAGGGCATGTAAAGGGGACCTGTCACCCGAAAAAAATTATTCCAAATCCTGTTTTATGATGTCAAGCTAAATAAATGTCACCTACACTATATACATGATTTAATTCTTCTTTCTTTTAGTCTTGTAAATCACAATCACATCAAGCAGGCAGCAGCCATTTTGTGGACACTTATTAAGGCAAGCTAAAATCTTGACAAAGCATGCCATAATCTTGTTTATGCACGAAAATGTGGCACCTGATGCCCATGCCCGTGAACTGGCTACAAAATGAATAAAACAAGTGCATCTAGGAATTGCAGAATGGAAAGTGAAAATAATCGCCTGCCCGCCTCTATGTCTTAGGCAGTGGTCCCCAACCAGTAGCTTGTGATCAACATGTTGCTCTCCATCCCCTTGGATGTTGGCCTCAAAGCAGATGATTATTTTTGAATTCCAGATTTGGATGCAAGTTTTGGTTTCATAAAAAACAGGTGCACAGCCTAACAGATCCTCAATGTAGGTTGATAATCCACATAGGGGCTACTAAATGGCCAATCACAGCACTTATTCAGCACCCCAAGAACATTTTTTATGCTAGTGTTGCTCCCCAACTCCTTTTACTTCTGAATGTTGCTCACGTGTTCAAAAGGTTGGGGATCCCTGGCCTAAGGCATAGAGGAGGGGCAGGCAAGATATGATTGACAGCTGAAAGTTTTAAACAAGTTCATAACCGGTATGGTTGTTTTAATAATAAAAAAAAAATGGGTTTTATGATTCATTTTAAAAGGACTTTTATTATACAGAATTTCATGTGTGGGTGACAGGTCCCCTTTAAATTTGTGACCCTATAACAACACCTTTACTAGGTATTGTACATTAAGTGACACTTAACAGACAAGGACCATGGCTATAAATATAAAATAGCACAGAAGAGCGGATTCTTTCATACAGCGGTATTGATTGTACTCCATCAGAATACTGTATTTATGAAAATGAATGAAGTAGTCAAAACATCAGTGATATACCATATGCGTTTTACAGAAATTGGCACTTTGCAGGTGGCAGTTTCTCATGAAGTAGGCAGAGAGGCTTATGATTGGTTAAGGCTGTATGCATGCTTAATAAAGAGCACTCAGTGACTAGAAAAAGCATCCAAGAGAATTTTTCCTCTTACTCTATAACATTTGGGTCACCTCATGTTTCAACCAAAGCTGGACAAGTTAAATTTACCATATAGGTCCACAATGAAAGGTTAATGATTTCCAGATTCAGCCTGCAAGGAACAGCTGGTATAAAGGTGGCCATACATGGATAGATCCGCTCGTTTGGCGATGTCGCCAAACGAGCGGATCTCCCTCCCATATGCCCACCTTGAGGTGGGCAATATCGGGCAGATCCAATCGTGGGCCCTAGGGCCCAACGATCGGATCCTAGCTTTCACAAACGGGTGGTCGGATCGCGGGACCGCATCAACGAACAGATGCGGCCGCGATCCGACGGGATTTTTAACCCCATCCGATCGAGATCTGGCCGACTTTCGGCCAGATCTCGATCGGGGAAGCCCGTCGGGGGCCCCCATACACGGGCCAATAAACTGCCGACACGGTCTGTCGGCAGCTTTTATCGGCCCGTGTATGGCCACCTTAAGGCAAAGAAAGGCAAATTTGTCTTATTTTTGCCCATATTCATGCTACCGTGTACACTAGAGGCGGGGCAGATTAACTAATTGAAAATTGGAATTTTTGAATTTTTTTTATAGTCAAAACTGTCAGATTTGACTAGGGAGTTATTCAAATTCTATTTCAGTTTTTTTAAAAAATTTGATTTTCAAGATTTATCAAAATTCGAATTTGCCACATAAAGCTGCCGAGTTGCTGTAAGTCAATGGCATAGGTCCAGGCATCTGTTTGCAGACTTCCTGACATTTGAGTTTTTCGTAAGAAAAAACTCGAACTGAGTTTGATCAAATTTGATTCAAATTTTTGGGTCCTTTCAATTCGTCCGAGTTTTAAAGATTCAATTTTTATAATAAATTTTGATTGGTCGAATTTCATAGAACTTCATAGAATGTGATAATGGTTTGACTGGATGGTTTGCTATGAACTGCTGGTGCAAGATGCAGAAAGCCACCACATTCATATTTTTGATGATGACAACTTTACCTTTTAGGCCCACTAGTAACCGATCCAATTACAGGAAGAATTGTATGCTTTTTTCCACTCTCTTTAGCAATATGTTTCTAGTGGCTACTCGCTAACTGCCAGAAGCCAGGGTGGATTGAACATGAAGCTATTGGCAGATAACATTCTAAATCTACTCAGAACTCAAACTGTTGACTTTTTGGTCACCTTATCTCCAAAACCTGGACAAATGTAATGCACCACAGATCAGAACCTCAATAAGTGCCACGGTCTATTGTTTTCTGACACTCCCAATAGTAATACCTTGGGAATGGCTATTGACTTACTGCCAGAAGCATGAAGACCAACAGAAAGATGCCATGACTCCAAGTAATAGGCAATAGCTGTTACTGGAACTGACCCTGAAAATACTCAATGTATGTGTTTTTTTCATTTCTGTTTTCATATACTGTATACTGTTTAGGCCACAGCCAATAAGAATCCAATATATACACCATTCAAAAAGTAACATGGTTGCTTGGACAGTAGACAGGCTACAAAGATGGGGTATTATGAGAACTTTTATTTTAAACATCACTTCCTTGTCTTGTTAGTAAATGACTGACAATGTGCAAACATTTAAATAAAATAGTAACATTGAACATCTACCAGAAATATATTAAATATTATCCTTTAAATATCATTCTTATAATTATAAGAGCGATATTTAATTAACACTCTATGTTTAGAATATTTCATTAACACTCTATGTTTGTTCAGGCATGGGACCTGCTAGCCAGGGTTTTTCCAGATAATGGATCTTTCTGTAATTTGGATCGTCTTGAACACTAGAAAATCATTTAAACTAAAATAAACCCAATAGGATGGTTTTGTTTCCAATAAGGATTAATTATATCTTAGTTGGGATCAAGTGCAAGGTACTGTTTTATTATTACAGAGAAAAGGGAAATCATTTTCAAAAATCTGGATTATTTGGAGAAAATGGATTCTATGGGCCATCCCATATTCAGAGCTTTCTGGATAACAGATCCCATACCTGTACTAGCTTGATAGTGGGAGTTTGAGTGTCTCTAGATATATATTTTTACATTGTACCACTCCTTGAGTTGAAAGACACTGGTACCCCACACACCTAATTAAATGCATTATATTCCTTACTGTATTCAGACACAATTTATACCTTTTCCTTATTATAATATCACACTCTCTGACGTATTATTGCAACTCCAATATATTACTTAAATATTAAATAAATATAGCTTTTAACAATGAAGTGCAAAAAAAGGAATATTGCAGCTAAAGTAAATAGTGAGACTACTTGAGCAACTTGTGTTGCTGCCTACAGTTTGATGCTACACGGGGGAATTAGTGTATCAGATCAGATGCAACCAATTCAAAATAAAAAGATTGTTCACCTTTTAGAATGATGTAGAGAGCAATATTCTGAGACAATTTGCAATTGTTTTTAATTTGTGGTTTTTGAGTTATTTTGCTTTTTATTCAGCAGCTCTCCAGTTTGCAATTTCAGCAATCTGGTTGCTAGGGTCTAAATTACTCTAGCAACCATGCATTGATTTGAATAAGAGATTAGAATATGAATAGGAGAGGCCTGAATAGAAAGATGAGTAATAAAAAGTATCAGTAACAATAAATATGTAGACTTAGAGCATTTGTTTTTTAGATGGGGTCAGGAATCCCCATTTGTAAGCTGGAAATAAATCAGAAGAAGAAGGCAAATAAGTCAATGACAAGAAAAAATATATTATGAAGACTAATTGAAAAGTTTTTTAGAATTGGCCATTCTATAACAAAGTTATACTTAAAGGTGAACCACCCTTTTAATGAAGTCGTAATGGAGCATCTGGATTGCTGCCCATCAAATTGTCTGCAGGCATCCTCAATTGAACCGGGAAGCCATTATATTGCGCAGGAACTGAATTATGACATCACAGGTCATAAGACGAAGAGGAGAGTGAAACTTTTGGGGAACTTGTGGTTACTTTGGGATATACAACAGCTAATGGTATGTTGCAGTTTGCAAGACCCAGTTAGCCAAATGTCCACCCTTTAGACCAGGGAACTTGAAATGTTTAAGCTTAAAAAAAATGTTATGTTTCTTGAATATAGCTTTGAAAATGTAAAGGTGCTTACTTCTGAAATGTGCCCCCCCCATCCTGTTCAGCTACAGATGTCTAGAGGTGTCAGTCATTGACAAACGTAGGGTTTGCTAAAATCTGTATTATTTGCATTGGTCCTCTCCCAAGTGCAACTTTAGCAACCAAGACATCATGGGCAGAAGCTGTTCTGGAGACTGACACAGGGATCTAAGAGGAGATGAAGGGGTTGAGGGCACATCGGTCTGCAGGGTGGCAGCTGTATAGCTTATTAAAGGATATCATCGACAATGGCAACCACCAACCCTTTTAAAAGTAGTCTCCCCCATATGTAATATAAGGCAATAAGTTTGCCCTTGAGTAGTAATCCATAGCAACCAATAAGATGTTTGATTTTAAACAGGTGACCATTAAATGCTGCCTGCTGGTTGGCTGATATGGGTTACTGCTCCCGGCCAAACTTAGTGCCTTTTATTACATACCCCATATATGGTTTTTTTCCAACATTAAGGGTGGTCATTCAATTTAGTAGATGTAGCATGATGTAGACCAGGGCGTAACTACAGAGGAAGCAGACCCTGCGATTGCAGAGGGGCCGAGGAGTGTAGAGGGCCCTGTGAGGCACTATTTAATGAGCAATTTTAACAAATCTTGGTAGAATAGGCTAACTTATCAATATTTTGGGGCCCTAAATTGAATTTGCTGCGGGGCCCAGTTAAATCTAATTATGCCACTGATGTCGACAGTGTGCTTTAGAGACAGTGGGGGTTATTTATCAACACTGGGCAAAAGTGCCTGTAGGCACTTAAGCCCTGTGTGCCCTTGGGCTTTTCTTTTGTGTTTCTAAACGACTTCCTTTCTTTTCTGCGTCTACTAGAATTAAAATTGTACGTATATTATGAGGCTGTATTTTCTTTTTATTATTTATCTAGTTATTAACACCCTCTCCTTTTTATCTTGCAGCTTGCCATTCAAAACACTGCCTGTTTGTTAAAGAAAGGGGGCTCCTAGCAACCAGATTAAATGCCACACTCCTGGAGAGGTGTAAAACAAAATGTTAAATAATTCAGAACAGTTGCACTTTTTTTTTTAAGGATACCGCTGTCTATGTCATGCTAAAAGTTAATTTAAAGGTGAAATGACCCTTTAAATCACATTTTGGTCCCCTTAATAGCAAGTATATTTCAATGAACAATATACAAGGTGTAAAAAATCAACCTCAAACAGATTTCTCTTTCCGACAAAAATAATTTGCTGTTTGAATAAATTCCTGGCTTTGGATTATTGTAATATCATTGACTGCAGCCTACGAACCGTATTTAAGCTTTAAGCGATTTGTAACCAGATATCAAGTCTAGTGATCCGAGTATAGCTTTTCATGGCTACCTCTTAAAGTGGCGTTGTCCTTTAAATTTAACAATGCCATCTGGATCGTCGGGGTCTACCATATCATTATGGTTAATTCTTACAGGGCCTTTAGGGTGTGGTAACCAGACATCTTGGAAAGGGTTATGATTTGGAGCTGCATAATCCCAACCGGTCTTCCTGGGGGTGATGATCCGATTTGGGTCAGAGAAGTCATCCACACTCCTGGTGTGCCTGACTGGTTCTGGGGTGTTGAAACGGATTATGGGGATTTTGTTCTCCATGGACAAGAACTGAGAATATGGTGGCAGGGCCATGTCTGGCTGAAAGCGGAGCTTGGGTTTTTTCAGGCTGAGCAAGAAGCCGTGTTCTGGAGAGTAGTAGACGTCATGCTTATTTTCTAGTGTTTCGTGCTTGAATACGCAGTTGTCCTGATTAAAGTAGTGCTGGAGAAGATAGGAATCATGTGTTAGTTGCTAGGCAGTCCCAATTCTAAAATGCCCATATATATCCAGTTTTTCCATGCACATTTTGCTGGGCTACTTCTCCCACCATAACATAGAGTCTTAAAGTATGATTTAGCTTTAGTCTAGAAACAATGCATTTAGATTCTTAAAGCAGCACTGCACCAGATGTAATTTTACGGCTCTCTAGAACTCCATTAACCTCCTTGATACATAATTTATTTCAATCTGGCCCAATAGCTGATTATATGAAAACGGTTGAACAGCACCTGTATGTGAGGAAGTTTTCTATGCGGACCAGTAAATGCTACGTCCTAGAGGTTGCTATGGGTTTTATTACATTACCATATTGTGCCTTATTACTAAAGTCTCCTGTATCTTATGCATTTTCTATTTGTCCACATATTAATTACATTTGTGTGGATTATCTTCAAACCAGAGATTCCTCAATACTTACAGATCCAAATATATTTCCGTATTTATCCATGCACAGGTAGTGTCCAGTTTTAACTCCCGCTATGACCACGTAGCCGGCTTCTTCCGATTTAATTGTCACTGCGCCTGCATGAGTAAATTGATGTTATTCTCCCAGAGTTTTAGTACAGCCCAGATAGATAATTCATCTTTAAATTAACTTTTAGTATGATGTAGAGAGTGATGTTCTGAGACAGTTTGCAATTTGCTTTTATTTTTATTATTTGTTGTTTTGGGGTTATTTAGCTTTTTATTCAGCAGCTCTCCAGTTTCAGCAACTGGTTGCTAGGGTCCACTTTACCCTAGTAACCATGCATTGATTTGAATAAGAGACTGAAATATGAATAGGAGAGGCCTGAATAGAAAGATGAGTAATAAAAAGTAGCAATACATGTGTAGCCTTACAGAGCATTTGTTTTTTAGATGGGGTCAGTGACCCCACCTTTTGGAAGCTGGAAGTCAGAAGAAGAAGGCAAATAATGAAAAAAAGATTTAAAAAACAAAGACCAATTGAAAAGCTGTTTAGAATTGTCCATTCTATGACACACTAAAAGTTAACTTAAAGGTCAACCACCTCTTTACCAGTGTCCAAATAAAGGTGTCATGTCACTGACATGACACCTTTCTTTCAAATGACAATAAATTGAAATTGTGACACTATTATACAAATAATATCTATCTATCTATCTATCTATCTATCTATCTATCTATCTATCTATCTATCTATCTATCTATCTATCTATCTATCTATCTATCTATCATCTTTCACCTATCTATTGTGAAAGAACTAAGCCCTATTGTAAAATATAGGGAGTTCCATGACCATATAAAAGCACAAGGGTGAAGGTTCGGAACTCTGGGGTGGTTCACCTTTACGTTAACTTTTAGTTTGTTAATTTTTTCTTTTTATAGTTTTTGAAATATTATCCTTCTTATTGTTTCCAGATTTTAAATGTGGGTCCTGACAATATATAAAAACAAATGCTGTGTAAGGCTACACATTTAGGGGCCGATTCACTAAATTCGAGTGAAGGATTCGAAGTAAAAAAACTTTGAATTTCGAAGTATTTTTTGGGCTACTTCGACAATCGAATGGGCTACTTCGACCTTCGAATCGAAGGCTTCGAACTAAAAATCGTTCGACTATTCGACCATTTCGATAGTCGAAGTACTGTCTCTTTAAAAAAAACTTCGACCCCCTACTTCGGCAGCTAAAAGCTACCGAAGTCAATGTTAGCCTATGGGGAAGGTCCCCATAGGCTTGCCTAACTTTTTTTGATCGAAGGATATTCCTTCGATCGTTGGATTTAAATCCTTCGAATCGTTCGATTCGAAGGATTTAATCGTTCGATCGAAGGAATAATCCTTCGATCGTACGATGGTAGCATTTGCGCTAAATCCTTCTACTTCGATATTCGAAGTCGAAGGATTTCAATTCCTAGTCGAATATCGAGGGTTAATTAACCCTCGATATTCGACCCATAGTGAATCAGCCCCTTTATGTTACTGCTACTTTTTATTACATCCTCTCTCCTATTCATTTTCCAGTCTCTGGTTGCTAGAGTCCAGTACTTTGGACCCTAACAAATGGACTGCTGAAATTGCAAACTGGAGAGCTGCTGAATTGAAAGCTAAATAACTCAAAAAACACAAATAATAATTTGTCTCAGAATATCACTCTCTAAATCATAGTAAAAGTTAATTTAAAGGCAAAGAACCCCTTTCCAACAACAAAATTTCTTTATTTCACATGCCACTTGTGTCAAACCTTTCGATCCACAATAGGACCTTATGTTAAAGTGAGCACTGGCTTTTACTAAATAAATATATATATATGAAATAAAAGGTAGGTCACACTCACAGGTCTTAAGTGAATAAAGGTGAAAACATACAAATATATTTATGCACATATATATATATATATATATATATATATATATATATATATATATGTATTTGCACACATATGCAAGAAACAAGTCCAAAACAACAGCATTTCACAGGTCTTTATGAAACAACTTTTGCAGTGCTATACTTTTGTACTGTTTTTTTTTTTTTACTAGTGCCCAGGCATCAAATGGGTTATGTGGTGTGCTCCTCTCTGTTGGTCACATATATAAAGTCTAAATGGGGCACAGCAATTTCACTAATCCGCGCTTAGTGCAGAATTGAAGTGGAATGTGACTTCCCCTCCATTTAATGCACTTAAAAGGTTGAACTTGATGGACGTGTGTCTTTTTTCAACCTCACTTACTATGTAATAAGGTGCTCTTATGGAGGCTGCCACTCATATTGCAGAGCCCACAGTATTATGGCAAATAACAGACTGACTGCCCAATGTTTAACTGCAACAAATTGTTAAAAGCTTTATAATCTATACAATGTCATTCATAGCTCTGTAAACACCTATATCATAAATATGTCATCATATAAAACAGGAGCATTTCTGTCAAAATACATACAAAATCTGGGCAAAAACATATAACCTATACATAAATACAAATACATAACCTATAAACATAAATTAAATATTTTTCAGATGATGGAATTACTGGATTGTTAATCAATAAGGCCCTAGTCTGAATGAATAAACGCTCATTTGCCTTATAACTGTATTTATTACAAAAAAGTTGCTTTTTAATAAAAGTTCACTTACTATAAACAGTTTGGCGAGGGGTCCCATCCACTCGTCCGTCATAATTGATCTGTAGGTGGAAGCTGTTCCATTCTGTAGCTGTGTACAGGTGTATCAGTCTGTCGGTTTTGCCCCAGCTGGCAGAGAGTACAGGAGAAGATACAGGTAGAGATTTGCTACCTTCTAAACAAATGAGAGCAAATAGCATCAAACTTAGCTCCATCCTTCGTCTGGTCCTGAGTCTGTCTCTGTGTTTAAAATAATGCTGCCCCCCTCCTTCAATTCCCTCAGCTCTGTCTCAGGGATCTGAAACTCAGTGGCTTCCTAACTTTTTAGCAGTTTATATAAAGGCCATTGAGTCGGTGACATCACACACAGGAAAACTTTGTGCTGGATATCCTTTTCGGTCATTCCCAGTTATTTAAGGGAATTCAGGTCCTAATGACCTAAGGAAATTTCTTAAGCAGAAAAAAACCCCTACACTTAAGTAAATTACATAAGCCAACCTACATAAGGGCAATCCAGTGGTCAGAATAACATCCTTCTGTAAAACATATTGCCTCTAATGTGGGCAACCATTTTTTTTTTTTTTTAGAATTAACCTTTTTTAATGTTTTGATTTAAATTTGAACATTCTGGCTATTTTTTCTTTCCTTCTATATTGAGGGATGATAGGTAGGTGGATATACTATGTCAGTAGGAAACTCTGATTAGTAACGGGAATTTTGATCAATCATAAAAAAAACAGGTACATAACTGGCAGATGGAATAACTGGACCCACTCTGTCTTTTCTCAGTTTAAATGGGATATAAACTTTCCATGTAACTTTTCCATTGCACCTCCTCCTCCTCCTCCTTTTCCTTAGTAGAGCAAGCTTTAAATGAAGAAAAAGCAAGTGCAAAGAGAACTGAGGGGCACAAAAGTGTACCCATTTTTGTTCATTGAAAAAGCCCTTGCACTGGCTCCCAAGGTTGACAGTCACCATCACTTCCAACCTGCTCGCCATCTTCCAATCACCACTTTTCCCATCTCACTCCACCCACCAACTTGACACCAACCTAACCTGTATGTCTTGTTGGGGCCAAAAGTCGAAATATGTTGCAATTGTCGCCCCACAACCATTGCACCCTAAGCACTTGCCGTTCTGCCTCCCCTGTCTTAAATATGCCACAAGCAGTGGTGCAAACACAAATATCTGTGGCCTCTTTTGGAACCAGCTGCAATTCTTCAAAGTAATGGACAGGGTGACATTTATTTTTTAAATGCCACTTTGTTTTTTTAACTTTGCACCCTGCCCTTAGTGACAAAGCACTGCCAGAATATCCATCATGTAAGTGCAATGGAAAACTGGTAGAAATGGTCACAAATGTAATATATGACAATCTCTAGCCTGTTAATACATTAGCACCCATAAATACCCCTATAGTAATTAGCCTACATTAAAACATCTGAAACAGTAATTCAAGTTGCCTTATTCATTGTCAGTGTTAGCACAGCATCACTGTCCTTTTAACACATACAATATATGCAGAATATATGTGGCGTTATCGTATAGACCATGGGGAAAATGCCAGCAACCAATCAGCAGAAAGCATTTACTGGACACCTGTTTAAAAACAGCCATCTTATAGGTCACTGATACTGGGCAAACTTAAAGCTTTTTTCCACATATGAGTATATTATATAAACAGATAATGTGCACGTGCACTTAGAATCACTGCTTAGTAAAGCAACCGAACAGCTTAACCACTAGAGGGCAGAGCTGTTTTAGAGACTGATAGGTGACTCCAAGGCTTTGTCGAATATAATAAAATATACAGATGAATTTTATGATTTAGATAATATTTTGTAGCCATTTTTAATGTGCATGATAAAGCATTCTGAAAGCCCCATCCCTCCTGAGCACCCAACTACCAAAAATAAGGATACTTATTAAAAAACTGGCTTTGTAAATGATTTTATTATATTTGTAAAAAGTGCAGCCGTGTCTGCAATTGATAAGACTCCATGTGGCCACCAGGGGAAACATGCCCCGGGTTGCAGCAACGACATACACTCCATGAAGTTATCTTTTGCTGTTGATCAGTACTAATTATTCAATATATAGATGATTCATTTTAGGATTGTGTGTTCAAAGGAAAACCTAAGCATGCACCTGAATGGTAATATTGCACAGGAAACTCTCTGTACAAAGAAATGTTCCCATTTACTATAAACTACTCTAAGACTACTGGGAAATCATCACTGGCTGATCACTTCACAGCTTCAATCAGGAATAAATGGGGGGGGGCATTAAAATGGCAGGTAGCTCATGTCATGTTACCAGTGGCCAGTTACCTGGGGAGGCACAAGTGGAAATTTGGCACAATATCTCACTCTACACTAGCCCCAGCAGCCCCAGAATCAGCACTGGGTGAGGCCAGTTGTAAGTAGGCCCTGCTGCTCAATCAACCATGTGGCCTTATATGCTTTGAATTTCATAAGTAGGATTACACCCATACCCCCCTTTCAATCCCATGCTCCAGTCTTGTATCGGTACTACTGGTATTAGCACAATAAATTGATTTAATTTACTCCTTAATCTGTACTAATAATGGTCATATTAACAGCCCCCTGTGTGTGTACACAATGTGTTGCTTATTTTTCCACTGGGAGAAGGCATCTCTTGACGCATTCCAGTAATTCACTACAGAAACATTTTCTTGTAGTCTGTTTAAAATATATTGGCTTGGGCTATTATGGACTATCTCTTTGTGCAAGATGTTGTAAAAGGGTGTAGGATTTCTAACCCTTTAAAACGTATGACCCAACCATATATACAGTCCTGATCACTGTCAGACTGGGCCAGTGGAGCACCAGGAGAAAACCGGTGGACCCCACAACCTTGGTCAGAAAGAGAGGTAAGGAGAGGGAGTGCCGGGAAAGGGTCTGGACCAACGGGGCCCAAAAGAGCTTTTTTCTCCCATTGACCTGTCAGCCCAGTCCAACCCTGGAAATGTGGGGGCCTCTATGGCGGGGTGATGGGCCCTCGAAGTGTCAGCTCCCCGTTGGTCCCCAGACACCCCAATCTGACACTTATCCTGATTTGCAGCACACAACCCATGGTTCCATGTCCTGCTCTCCTACCAGCTTGTCACAGATACAATGACATCACACTTGCACAGCTTTTGCCCTTCTAGGGGATTCTGCTGCCCTCAGCCTCCATCCCACTCATTTTATAAAGTGCGGTTCCTGCACAAGAAGAGTGAAATTTCTATTATTAAAAAAAGTCTGGCTCTTAAAGTTACCAGAAGTGGCTTTTTGCCATCCTTGATAAACTGCCGACACAGTCCTCACCTTATACCTTGCATACAGTGTATGTCATGAAATGCTGGTGCACCGTCCTAAAGCTTATGATACTGCCGTTCAGACCATGTTAAAGGGGAACTCCACAAAAAAATTACTTAAGCTTTTTGAAAAGTAAACATAATTTTAAGCAACTTTACAAACTACATCAGTTAAAAAATATGCAGATTTTTCATGATTTTTAAAGGGTTGGAACAATTCCCTAAGTCTAGCCCCCTGCTCTCCTGCTGATCAATAAAGAACGGAACATCACAATGCAATGCATTGTGGGTTATGTAGTTCCTGCATGCTGTCTGTAAGCTGTGGAGTTGTTACAATTTGTAAAATCAGTGTTTAGTCCCTCAATTTGTAAAATCAGTGTTTAGTCCCTCTTTCCCTGCCAGAACTTCAAATGATGCGAAAAGAAAATAATTTTTAAACAGCTGGATTTCAGCATAGAATAGGGCATTTATTCATACTTTTTGAAGAAACAGGTAACTGTGATATTAGGGGTTTCTGTGTTATGTGGACCTCTCCATCAAATTTTGGTTTGGAAGCCGGAGTTCCCCTTTAAGGGTGTTTTTTTTAAATTGGAGGTATGGCTACAAAGAAGGTGTGGACAGAATTTTGGCCACCCTATTTCCAATTTTTAACTGTTGGAACTGTTCCTACTCTGCTGGATTGTGCTTAGTACAAGAGAATACAGGACTATGCTTAGCCCATGCCTAGAGTTAGCTCTGCTAATACTATGCCTTTAGAATTTCATGAATGGACCCAATGCTGACTTATGTTAGAGGGATAATATATCATTTATATTATATGTAACTTGTGGAAAGTCATAAGAAAGACTTTAGTGCATTGACACATGGGGCAATTCTGAGTGATGTCTTCCTGAAGTGACTAGCAGACGAGGGGGAAAATAATATTCAAATTGTGGTGGAGGCCATTGCCACAATTACACTGGAATTAAGAGCAAACGTTGCATTATGGGTAAAAAATATGGAGATTTGTGTTCAAGGTTGAACTTTGCCCACTGCACTTGTGGTTGTAAATATGTGTAAAGAAGAGGCAGAGCACACACAACCCCTGAACTTTAAAATGGTCTGAAGATAGGGAATCTGAACCTCTAGTGACAGAAAATAAAACAACATGTTTAAAGCTTGTTTTAAAAAAATGAAACTAAAGTACATAAAGATAAGTTATTTTGTTCAGCAAAATCTTTAACTTTATCTGTTGCTTATTAGGAGAAATTAAGGTTCAGCTTTTTTGTATTTGGTCAGTGCAAATTAAGTCTATCCTTGCTCAACCAAGTTAGAATCAGGGCATAAAAAGCCTTCAGTTGCCTCAAAGCAGGTGCTTATTTTTGAATTCCAGGCTTGGAGGCAAGTTTTGGTTGCATAAAAGCAGGTATACTGCCAAATAAAGCTTCCTTCATCCAGTGTACCTAGGGACTACCCGATAGCCAACCATAACCCTTATTTGGCATCTACATGAACCTTTATCATGCTTGTGTTCCTCTCCAACTCTTTTTACAATTGAATGTGGCTCACTGGTGAAAAAGGTTGGGGACAACTGAAAATATCATATGTTCTAGTGTAACTAAATGTCTGGCTTCATTATTTTATTATTGCATGTTAAAGGGATACTGTCACTTGAAAACGTTTTTTTTTCAAAACACCTCAGTTAATAGTGCTGCTCCAGCAGACTTCTGCACTGAAATCCATTTTTCAAAAGAGCAAACTGATTTTTTTATATATAAATTTTGAAATCTGACATCCAGCTAGACATGTTGTTAGTTTCCCAGGTGTCCTTGGTCATCTAACAAGCTTCAGTCACTTTTTACTGCTGTGCTACAAGTTGGAGTGATGTCACGACCTCCCTTTCCCCCCTGCAGTCTATTAACAGAACAATGGGAAGGCAACCAGATAACAGCTCCCTGAAACAAGATAACAATTTCCTGGTACATGTGAGAACAGCACTGAATAGTAAAAATCCCACTGTGACTACTCCAGTAACAATGAGTAGGAGAAACAATAGCTTAATCTGAAAGCAGTTCCATCATGAATTGCTGGCTCTTTCTGAAAGCACATAATCAGGCAAAATGACCTGAGATACACACCAATATTACAACTTAAAAAACACACGTATTGGTCCAGGAATACAATTTTATATGGTAGTGAAGTAAACAGTGTAATTTAGAAATAAAAACTGCACCATAAAAATCATGACAGAATCCATTTAATAAGGTGCCTGTGACAAGTAGCCCAAATACCAACTACAATCTAAACCAGCTTTCAAGTAATATGATGTACTGACATTTCTAAGAATAATAAACACTGGTATATCCAGGATTCGAGTGAAGTAATATTATGACCCTTGCCCTTGGTCCCCAATCCTTCTCATATACTACCCTTTATTTTCATTTGCTATCTGTTGCTGAACCTCCACTTTTAGAATGTATAGATAGACCTGCATCAAATTGGCTTATGTCTAGGGTCAAAAATAGTGGCCTGCTGCAATGCAAAATGGATTGGGTGAGGCTAGATTAGATCAATGTAGTTGTATGGTTTGGGTGCACTGGGTTTGGCCAAAAATATGTCAGATATAGACAAAATCCAGGGCAGGAACTAGGAGTCGGCAGCAGAGGCATGTGCCTCCAGTGCAGTAAGTTGGAGTGGGTAGCAGGTGAAGAGTTGGTGACTTGTAGACCAACCACCAGGGGGATATAAGACAATGGTTTAGGAGCAAGTATTTAGGGCGCCAGGGCCAAATATAATTTGCCTTGGGCATCATAAATACTTGGTCCACTCTTACAAGATATGATTGTTATGATTTTCTATCCTTCCAGTGCATTGTTTTTCTCTGCATATAAAGTGCTAAAAATGCATGATACATGATACATGCCTACATGAAATTTCTCTATGCATTGTTTCCTTGGACTGTGAGTCCTGATGAAGTCATATAAAAAGCTAAATCCAGACTCTAATTCATTGTGATTCTGTTTGTTACATTGACATGACTACCTCTTAAAATATCTGTATGTTTTCATTTTCACAATTTCTTCTGGGTCATCTGTATTAATGACATTGTTATGAATTATTGGCAAAGGAGCTCTAATGACTGGTAAAGAACCACTGGGGAATGGCAACCAGACATCCTGAAAAGGGTTATGAATAGACTGTGAAAAGTCCCAGTTCCTTAGGTTCTTTATGATGTCACTGGGGTCAGCAAAGTTGCTTTCAGGTATTCTAATTTCAGGCTCTGGCGCATTAAATCTGGTTATGGGGATTTCATTCTTCAAGGACAGGAATTGGGAATAAGGAGGTAGGTCCATGCCGGGGTGGAAACGATGCTTGGGCTCCTTGAGGCTGATCACATAGTTGTGTTTTGGAGAATGGTAAACGTCAAAGTTGTTTTCCAGAGTCTCGTGCTTAAAAACGCAGTCATCATGGTTGAAGTCGTGCTAGAAACCCAGAATAAAACATTCATTATCTACTAGTTTAACACCTTAGAGGATATAAAATCTGCTACACAGGGGTCATTCAGTAATTCTACCTTCCCATCCTGATTCCTGACACAATTACAGCCTCCTGATTTTCTCTATTACCTCTGTGAAGGGTCCAAACCAGATAGTCCTGGGTCTAGGGATGACCACCTAGAGGCCTGCACCTACAGGCAACATCTTAAACTAGAACAAGGTGAACCTCATGTTTAGAATGAAGTTTAGTTTTTCAAGATGCTTGTGTGGAAAAGCTGTTTGCCAAATCAGCAAAGGCAAAATTAGGGTTGAGGTGCTAACCTCAGTTACAGTAGCAGGGCACAGACTCACCCACATTCCCCTCCCAAAGTGCTCCGAAGGGAGGTAGAGGTTTGTCAAAAATCATGCAGGGCTCCTCAACTGCAGCAATACGAAACTTGAAAAAATGGATGAAATGGCATACCGCCTTTTGAAGTAAAAAATACTATTTATTGAATCATTTAAAAATTAGGTAGATGGAGTGCATAGAACGTCTATCGCATTTTGGGAACACCCCTTAATCATAGGTTAACCTCACTTAGGCTAGGAACACACTAGGTGGATCTTGGCCTGTAGAGAAATGCAGGGCGAGAATCTGCTTCTCTGCTGCTGCTGTTCTGGTTGATGTGCCTGCACCCGAAAGTATAGTCTTTGCTTGGGTGCAGGCAGACGTGGCATAAATATGCTGTGTAATACAAACTGTTACATTACATACATTTTTTTTATGTGTCTGCCTGTGGAGACTACTTTTCCGGATGCAGCAGAGCAGCAGAAGGGAGGGCTCCCTAGGCCAAGATCCACATCTGTGTGTCGCTAGCCTAAGACAGAGAAACACAGGCCAAAAATTTGCTCTCCCGCTAATCTTCTGCTGCTCTTTAGTAACCATCTGAAGCATAGTTTCCACTCTGGGGCAGGCAGACACAGCTGATTTTCAGCAAGAATAATACATCTTTTGGTTGAATCATCCCAGTTATATGCAATAACACAGTAACAAGTAGTTCTGACTGAATTGAACCTGAACCTTACTAATCCCATGACTTTAAACCACATTACAACTGAAGGTTCTGGGTATATTTTGGATTTTGATCCAAGTTAGGATTCAGATTTCATATTTCAGATGTTTGTTGATTTGTTTGTCCCCCTCCATAATGAACTTCTGTTTTTCTGTACTGTAGATGGAGGAACTTAAAATCCTGAAATGCTACAGAATGCTGGGTTGTCAATGAATAAAAGAGCCAATATGGTTATGGTCATTTTCTGGTACTTGCCATTTGTACTAATATAACACACTTCATCTATGACAAATTAATCTCAAATTCCCCAGGCCCAACAGAGACTGTTACTAATGGGCAGTTTGGATGATTTAGAATGGCTCTAACATCATAATATAAAGTCATCTGAAAAAGTTTGGGAATCCCTCTCAGCCTTCCTAATAATTTACTTGACTTTCAACAAAAAAGATAACAGTGGTATGTCTTTCATTTCCCAGGAACAGTACTGGGGTGTTTTCTGAACAAAGATTTTTAGTAAAGCAGTATTCAGTTGTATGAAATTAAATCAAATGTGAAAAACAAATGTGAGATGTACAAAAATGTGGGTACCCTTGTAATTTTGCTAATTTGAATGCATGTAACTGCTCAATGCTGATTACTGGCAACACCAAATTGGTTGGATTAGCTCGTTAAGCCTTAAACTTCATAGGCAGGTGTGTCCAATCATGAGAAAACGTATTTAAGGTGGCCAATTGCAAGTTGTGCTTCTGTTTGACTCTCCTCTGAAGAGTGACAGCATGGGATCCTCAAAGCAACTCTCAAAAGATCTAAAAACAAAGATTGTTCGGTATCATGGTTTAGGGGAAGTTTACAAAAAGAGGTTTAAACTGTCACTTTCAACTGTAAGGATGTAATCAGGAAATGGAAGGCCACAGGCACAGTTGCTGTAAAACCCAGGTCTGGCAGGCCAAGAAAAATACAGGAGCGGCATATGTGGAGGATTGTGAAAATGGTTACAGACAACCCAGAGGTCACCTCCAAAGACCTGCAAGAACATCTTGCTGCAGATGGTCTATCTGTACATCACTCTACAATTCATCACAATTTGCACAAAGAACATCTGTATGGCAGGGTGATGAGAAAGAAGCCCTTTCTGCACTCAAGCCACATACAGAGTCGCTTGTTGTATGCAAAAGCTCATTTAGACAAGCCAAACATTCATTTTGGAACAAAGTGCTTTGAACTGATGAGACAAAAATTTAGTTAATTGGTCATAACAAAAAGTCTTCAGGATAATGTTCAAGCATCAGCAATATTTTGGAATGACCTTCACAGTCCCCTGACTTGAATATCATAGAAAATCAATGGGATGATTTGAAGCAGGCTGTCCGTGCTCAGCAGTCATCAAATTTAACTGAACTGGAGAGATTTTATATGGATGCATGGTCAAAAATACCGCCATCCAGAATCCAGACACTTATCAAAGTCTACAGGAGGTGTCTAGAGGCTGTTACATTTGCAAAAGGAGGCTCAACTAATTATTGATGTAATATCTCTGTTGGGGTGGCCAAATATATGCACCTGTCCAATTTTGTTATGATACATATTGCATATTTTCTGTTTATCCAATAAACTTTATGTCACTGCTGAAATTCTACTGTTTCCATAAGGCATGTTATGTATTAAAAGGAAGTTGCTACTTTGAAAGCTCAGCCAATTATTAACAAAACATCAAAGAGTTAAGAGGGGCTCCAAAACTTTTTCATATGACTGTATAATGGCCATCAAAAGGCAGTTTTATTAGATCATCCAGTGAGGCATTGCCCCACGACTGACCAAGTTCATGAAAAATGAACCCTATTTAATTGGTATTTTTTCCTTGGAAATACTCACATATCCGAAAACGTTCCCACTTCTGTCCATGCACAAGTACTGATTTGTTTTAACGCCCGTTATAATCACGTGCCCAGCGGACTCGGATTTGATCATTATTGCACCTGTTACATGAAAACAAATATTAATAGTCAGTTTTGCAGAAATTGTTAACAAAGTGGTTGACCATTTCTGGTCATTTAAACTGTTTTTAAACTGTGTGTGTAAAATGCATTCAGTATTTTCTATCTCTTTTTACATTTTAGAAGGTTTAATAAACAAATACTAAATTTCTCTTTCTCTAAAGGGCAGGTAAATCCTATATAAACACCTGCCAGCTCACCAAAACTTATTTACATATGCGAGAATGTGAATTCTTCCTGCCAGCACGACACATCTTGTTATAAGGAGAACAGCTATGGCTGGTATTATACTGGAACATTACTACAGCATACATGGTGCTGTTTAGTTGTTCAGTTTTAGAAAACAAGCCTCCAATGACAATCACACGAACAGAAGTACACTATGTTGGGTGTATTTTGAGCAGGCAAGGTTCTCAATGGTGATCTAGTTGCATTAGGTGACGGTGGTGACCATAGAAATGACCACAGAAAGCTAGGACAATGTGACCTGAGACCTGAATAATAGCCATTTAATAATTCATCCTTTATATTAAAGCCCCCATAATATCTGACCTGTTTAAAAGCACTTGAGCTAAGACCTTTTGCCTTCATATTATCATTAATTATGATTAAACTCCATTAAGTGGTTATTTCACTTACTGTAAATGGTTTGAGTAGGGGTTCCATCAACACTTCCATCGTGGTTGATCTGTAGGTGGAAACTGTTCCAGTCACTGGCCGTATATAGGTGCATCAATCTGTCAGAGACCCCCCAGCCTGCATTGATTACTGGAGAAGAGTTGGGGAAGGCATAGATAACATTTAAACTGGCAAGAAAAGCTAGTGCCAGTCCTAGCCTAGTCTGCTGCTTGTTCTTGATCATCTCTTTGAGCTGGTAGAGGCTCTGGTAAAGCAATGAAATGCAATACTTTATCTTCAGTCTCATTGATATGAAACTCAGAGGCTTTCTAAACCTTTCCGCAGTTTATATAGGGGCTGAGAGCACAGTGACATCACACAGGAGCACTGGTAGTGGACATTCTTTCTGTTGATACAGCAGAAATTTAATAGAACCCTGAGAAATAAAATACCCCAGACAAGAAAACTCACATGGATACTCTGGGAAACGCAGCAATTGAAACAACCTTACTTTTGACAATGAGTTTAGAAATGACTACAAAAGGAAACGTTTTGGTTTGGCGGTCAGTGAATTAAATCCAACTACTTCCGTAGAAGAAGGCACATTATTCTTAGGCATCAATAGGATTAAAATGATTGTTGCTAACTTCAGAGTTGCTTTGAATTCTAAACCCTTCTCGGTTTTAAAATACACACAGGTTTTGTAGGGGATAGCTAGCTGATCTTCCTTATTTACAAAGCCTTGGTGCAAAAAAGTGCACTTGTCATGCAGGTTGCATCCTACAGTGCAGCGCTATGTATTCTTAGAATAGAGTGCAATTAGATAATATGAATGCTGCGCTGCCTCCGGAGTGGGCTGTGGGTATAAGGAGGGCACTTCCTAGAAAACCCCTAGCTTGTGCTTCATTAAACTTATTTGAGGTTACTGGTCATGTCTTGTCTTTCTACTAAACTTTTATAATTAGTTTCTTAGATAAATAATGTGAGGAGCCTTGTAACATGTAATGTGTAGTTTGTGGGTCTGAATGTGACCAAGTCAAGGGACGCCTATGTGCCCACCTCCTCCCACCGCTCATGAAAACAGAGCTGCCATTACTTAATCACCGGGGAAACATATGTAAAGTCATGCACCTGGGATGTAAGAATATCCAAGCCACTTATACCCTTAAAGGAACAGTAACACCAAAAAATGAAAGTGTTTTAAGGTAATGAAAATATCATGTAGTGTTGCCCTGCACTGGTAAAACTGATCTGTTTGCTTCAGGAAGACTACTATAGTTCGTATAAACAAGCTGCTGTGTAGCAATGGTGGCAATTGAAAAACGGCTATATGGCACAGGTTAACGAATGGATAACAGATAACTCCATTAGACAGACAGGGCTTATTTGCTATCTGCTGTGTAACCTGAGCCTTTTGCTCCTTTGAATGGCTGCCCCCATTGCTACACAGCTGCTTATTTATATAAACAATAGTAGTGTTTCTGAAGCAAACACACCAGTTTTACTAGTGCAGGGCAACACTGCATTATATTTTTATTACTTTAAAACAATTTTTTTTTGACGTTACTGTTCCTTTAATGCCACTGTACTAGGCAAATCCATAATGGAAAAGGACCTTGAAATCCTTGTAGATAATAAACTTGGTTGTAGCAAGCAATACCAGTCAGCAGCCGAGGCCACAAAGGCCCAGGCCTTTTAACTCCAGCTGGTGACCTCAACTATGCTTCTGATTTGGTACCATATTGTCTGTTTGGTATTGACACGTACCATGGCCACGCTTCTGGTTCCCCGTCCTTTCTGTATATGTTACTGTTTCCTTGCCTGCCCAGAGCTTCCCCCTTGGTTCTCTCATGTTAGGCACATCTGAGTGGCGGAGGGCTCCTCCTGAAGCCAAAGGCGACTGCTTTAGGCAGAAGTGTGAGCCAAGACCGGGACCTTGGGGTTTGCTCTGGGTTTTGGGATAACTTATGTTACACTTCCTCAACTGCAGTTAGGCAGGTTATATATAAACTTAAAAGGACTTCATGGACGTGTGTCTTTTTTTCAACCTAACTTACTATGTTACAATGTTAACTATGTAACGTAGGTCTCTGTGCTCCAGCATGCACCTGCCTCCCCTGACTCCCTACTGCTCAACCTCTCACTGCAAAAGAGCAAACAAGCAGTGAATTTGAAGTTTGAACCAGCTAGGATGGGGGAACTACCATACAACAGACCCTGCAATCCTGGCCTCCTACTCATCAGGCTGAATTCAGGGACCCTTGAATAATATATTCGCTAGAGACAGTTACTGCTCTTGTCATAGTACATGTCAAAGGTATAAAATAGTCAGGACAGCAAAGCAAGGAATGATAAACTGGAAGTAGATCTTCCCAGGTGATACCTTTGCCTAAAGTGAAGGGATGCTCTGTTAGAAAGGCCGTTTCTACTCCTACGAGGTGTTTTACTGGATTTGATTTGGACCACTAGCAGGTATTATTCTACTGGTGAACTTGAGCTTTACCAAGTCCTATGTTCTACATGGTAACCGTGCCTGCATACAGTATATTATACAGTATGCAGTATATTATCTAAATGTACTTAAAGTTACCTCAGCTATGTTAAAGGAGAACTAAACCCCCTGTATCAAGAAAGCTCCCCTAAACCGCCTGCCATTGCCCCCCTCCCCTCTCCCTCCTAGCACTGTGCATAAGTAAAAAAAAAAACCCTTAAAAAAGTCTGACCCTAAAATGCAGAGCAGCACAGCAAATTTCAGGGCACTATCTCTCACCGGTTTGTATTCTTTCGGGACTAAACTCCAATTTGAGCATGCACAGTTCCCGCAGGCTTCGTGACAGTGAAAAGAATATGTAGTGTAGATGGTGCCCTGGAGCTCCACTGCACTGCTCCGTATTTTGGGGTCAGATTATTTTTAAGGGTTTATTTTTTACTAATGCACAGTGCTGGGAGGGAGAGGGGGCTGGGGCAATGCCAGGCAGTTAAGGGGGGCTTTTTTGGTGGAGGGGTTTAGTTCTCCTTTAAATAAACCTATATTTCATAGCTAAGAAGCACTATTTGCCTTTTTCTGCAATATTGCCAAAATCTGTCCCTTTCTTTCACCAAGATGCTCCTGTATGCTCTCATCCTATCCCAACTAGACTACTGTAGCCTTCTTCCAACTGGCCTCCCTAACTCCCATCTCTACCCACTACAGTCTGTATTCAATACTGCTCCCAGAATTCACCTCTTCTCATCCAAGAGGGCACAGACCCCATCCCTAACCAAGCATAACCTACAAACTCTTCCTCATTACTTTCAAAGCCCTTCTTCTGCCACTCAGAAGAAGGGCTTTGAAGGTAATGAGGAAGAGTTTCCCATCTAAAACCTTTGTGCCTTGATTTTCCTTACATATGGCAGGGTCGGCCCCCCTACTGCACCGCATCGAGTTCTGCCGCTCGAATGCCGCTATGTGCATGCGCGAGCGGCGCTTCTCGTGCACATGCGCAAGCGGCGATGCGCATCGGCAAAAACTTTTTTTTTTCCCCTCCAAAATTTTTATATGTAGAGGGAGTCTGGCCCGGTGGGGGCCCACGAGGGTCGGGGCCCACCGGGTTTTTTCCCGGGCCAGTCCGACACTAGGGATGTAGCGAACTGTTCGCCGGCGAACTAGTTTGCGCGAACTTCGACTGTTCGCGTCCGCCGCAAGTTCGCGAACGTCGCGCGACGTTCGCCAATAGGCGTTCGCGTCAAAAATCGTTCGACCATTCGATTCCTTCGACCGCTAAAATCGAAGGATTTTCGTTCGAATCGAACGATCGAAGCCATTGGATTGAATGAAATCATTCGATCGAATGGCTTCGATCGTTTGATTCGAACGAAAATCCTTCGATCGAACGATTAAAATCCTTCGATCGTTCAAATCGAACGATTTTCGGATGTTCGAAGTTCGCGAACTGTTCGCATTTTTTGCCGGTGTTCGCGAACGGCGTTCGCGAACACATACTCGGCGGTTCGCTACATCCCTATCCGACACTGACATATGGAATGCCATCCCTGAATTCTTCTGGAGAGATTCCTCACTCAGTCTCTTCAGAGCTAAACTCAAAGACTGGGAACTGGCACTTATATAGCAATGTCATATAACCTAGCAATGTCATAACAAATTACTGTATATATCAATCCTGTATGTTTCTGGTTTTGAATATTACCTGTACTGGCCCTAGCCTGTTCTTGACCACTCTTCAGATTCTGAAATTTTAATTTGGGGTGATATGGGCAACCAATCAAATGTTTACTTTCACACAGGTGCCTAATAAATGCTACCAAAAGAAGTGTGAGTTACTTAACCTAGAAGCTTATGCTTATGTTTGCTGTTTGCCATAATAAAAAACAGCTGTTAAATATTACAGTAAATGGAATCAGCTTGTTAGCTACCTACTGAATTATCAATGAGATCAAGGTCAAGGAACACATTAGGGAATGATTTAGATCGCGTCTATGTCACCTCTTCCCTTCGTGGTTTATGAAATTTGCAAAGGTTTTTGATTTGCTCCAAGATAGAATGTTCCAGTAGAGCTCACACAGACCCATAGGCATTATGCCAGAATTCTCTGTGCCTCCTCAGTCAGCAGTAAATAGCCAGAAGTCCCCATGTTAGTCCTGTTTGCTAACTCAGCCTAGGGACCCCGACGTTTCACAGAAAATGATGGATCATAAGAACCGTATCTTCCCCCCATCTGCACTGGATCCATCTTTTGTTTTACCTTTTCTATGCCGTGCCATCCACCGTTTTTTTCATCTCTCCGACACCCCTATTCCTTTTTTTTATGCATGCCTCGTACTTTTCTCTCTGGTGTGCCAACTTCTCTGTCACTTGGCCCAACACAGATACATAAATGTTATCCAACCTGCTGATTGAGATAGAAAAACAATTTCTGCAGCATCTTAATTATAGAAAACAAATTTATAAGACCTTTCACTAGAAGAGTTTGTCATGGAAATCACTTTTTTATGGTATGGGATCTGTTATTCCGGAAACACCATTATCCAGATACTCCAAATTTTTAAAAATCATTCCCTTTTTCTCTGTAATAATAAAACAGTACCTTGTACTTGATTATAATTAATCCTTATTGGAAGCAAAACCAGCCTATTGGGTTTATTTTACTTTTAAACGTTTTTTTAAACAGTGCATAAAGGGTCCCATACCTGTATTCTTATCAGCAGTGAGAATGAAATTAAAAAAAAAAAGACTTATTTAGAGATATATGAAAATATATCCCTAACTAACATATGTCAATAATCACCTTATATGAGATACTTATATTGTTAGTATGTATGCTGCTATTACACTGTAATCAAACATCTGAAGGGTGGTGATTAGAACTAGATAAAATGTGTTTAATGCCTCCATTCACAATTGAAACAATAAAACAAATATGGATCAATGCCAGTAAAATGCAGGAGCAAGGCACAGTTATTAGATCCGTTAACCAAAAACTCGTTATCCAGACAGTTCCAACTAAGGAAAGGCCATCTCCCATAGACTCCATTTTATTAAATTTTTCAAAATTTCCGATTTCCTTTTTCTCTGTGATAATAAAACAGGACCTTGTACTTGATCCGAACTAAGATATAATTACTTAATCCTCATTGGAAGCAAAACCAGCCTATTGGGTTTATTTAATGTTTACATGATACATAGTTACATAAATGTTATCCAACCTGCTGTTTGAAATAGAAAAACACTTTCTGCAGCATCTTATTTAGAAAAAACAGATTGAAAAGACCTTTCACTAGAAGAGATCTGTTATCCAGAAACCCATTATCCAGAAAGCTCCAAATCATGGAATAGCCATCTCCCACAGACTCAATTTTATCCAAATACTCCAAATTTTCAAAAATCATTCCCCTTTTCTCTGTAATAATAAAGCAGGACCTTGTACTTGATCCCAACTAAGAAATCATTAATCCTTATTGGAAACAAAACCAGCCTATTGGGTTTATTTATTGTTTACATGATTCTCTAGTAGACTTTAAGCATGAAGATCTAAATTACAGAAAGATTCTTTATCCAGAAAACCCCAGGTCCCAAGCATTCTGAATAACAGGTCCCATACCTATATAAAGCTGGCCACAGACGCATAGATCCGATCGTACGAATCAGCGTACGATCAGACTTTCCCATCTTCCGACCTGCCACTAACCATAAAGATCTTACCATTCAGAAAAAGTAAGAACAGATCAGCCGATGTTCTGCCCCTGACAGCAATCGTACAATAGTTATGTCCAACAAAGCTAGTGACAGTCTCCCTCTGAAAATCGTACGATCAGCAATACATGCAGAGATATTACCCGCAGCCGACAGAAATTTTCTAAACTGTCCGATCGACCAAACGACCGATCTCCGCCGGTCTATGGCCAGCTTAAGTTTACAGCTAAAAGCAATGGGTCGGGGAACATGCCCCAGATCTGCAGCTAAGGGGAGAAAACAGCTAACACAGGAAATTCAGGTTGTCACTAATCTGGATCCCAATAATTGTAGAGAAACCAATAGCATTTCTTGTACAGATAATATAAAATAAATATAGTTTATTGTTACATGTCTCAAACAATCATATCGAAGCCTATCGTGTTTCAAGCCCCTTACAGGCACTTCGTTATAGGACATTCACAGCTGGTTGAGTCATGTGCATTTAGATGCATTACCAAATTTGCAAAGATTTAAGGTTAATTATAAAACAGAGAATATTGTATTTCTAACTATTTTGTTGTCCTCTAGTCGCCATGAGATCAGATGGCTGCCTTAAAAAAAAGCAACCGTGGCTATTTTAGAAAACGCAATTATTACCCTGGCTAAAGCTGATAGACACCCTTGGAGGAGTTAACCAAGAATTGACCTTTAGCAGCTAAAATGGTCTGTAGACGTGCAGAACATGGGACAATAAAGGAAGGAGAAAGCTTCCTTTGAGAACATGTGTTGGAAGTAAGCCAAAACAAGGTGGTTCTGAGTAGTCGTCCCAAACTAGTTAGTGTTGGGGTTTGGTGGCCGCACGTTCATGTACCCAGGCCCCCAAGATTATTGTTCCTAATGTTTAATGTGTTTGTTAGTGGTCTGCGCCTGCTCTCATCAGGTCTATCCTTTGTTGATCCGGTTAACCAATATTTGCTTAACTATCCACTGTTAACAGAAACATCCTGACATGAATGATCTACGTGAAGTTAGTCAAATCGCCCACACTCGAGTCAGATTCTCTAGCGGCAGATTCTCAGCTGACTCAGAATAGTTTTATTATCTCTTCATACTGTCCAATTGGGTCAAGTTGCTTTTTTTCCCTGAAGATGTTGATTTTCCTAATGATGCTTTGAGAGTGAATATAAACTTCGTTTTTAAGAGTGTATTTACCCAAGGTAATAGGAGGCTATTTAAGGAAAGGCTAATTTGAAGATAGATGTGTTAATACAGGATACAGCTGTTTCCTAGGGGCGTTTATGTGTATTGTAAAGTGAACCTGAGCCGACTCATTTCATAATTTCAAAGGAGATTATTTGGGGGAGTATAATACATATCAGCTATGCAAGTCTGATCCCAGAAGGAGAATAATATAGTGCAGGTATGGGACCTATTATCTAGAATGCTCGGGACGTGGGGTCTTTCTGAATTTTGGATCTTCATACCTTAAATCTACTAGAAAACCAATTAAACATTAAATGAAACCCCGGGTCAATTGAGCAAAATCTGTAGTTTTTCCCATTGACCCCTGGAATGCTAGGGACCCACTACATGGACCCCAACTGCAGTGGGTGTCCTCTTTTACCTACTTAGATATTGAGATCCATAGGGATCCCAGGCAATATTCAGAGTTGTATTGTAATTGTATCTATATTACATATCTAGTATAGGTCAATCTAAAAACAACTGGACTTGCTGAGTAATCAATGAAGACGTTTCACTACTCATCCGAGCAGCTTCTTCAGTTCAACTGAAGAAGCTGCTCGGATGAGTAGTGAAACTGGAATAAACATCTAAGTAAATATTGCCCTTTTACATCTCTTGCCTTGAACCACCATTTTGTGCGGGTCTGTGTGCTGCCTCAGAGTTCACCTGACCAGAAATACTACAGCTCTAACTGTAACAGGAAGAAGTGCGGAAGCAAAAGACCAAACTCTGTCAAATTGCCTCATGTGACCTAACAAGTATGGTTTGTTTGGTTTGTTTGTGTGCACCGTGAATCATACGATCCCAGGGGGCAGTCTTATTTTTCAAACTGGCTCTTTTCTATTTATGATTACCCAATGGCACATACTACTAGAAAAGTATATTATTATGAAAAAGTGTTATTTACACGAAACAGCTTATTACATATGAGCTGTTTATGCAATATCTTTTTATAGAGACCTACATTATTTGAGTGTGGTTAGTTTTCCTTTAAGATGCTTAATAAATGTGGGGGTCAGTGGAGTTTCTCCCTGCCTTCCTTTGTCATGCTTCACTACACTGTCTTAGCTTGATATGTAAGTTATGGAAGCTGTAAGCTTCCTAGGAAAGTCACAGCAATTTTTGCAGAATTTATGTAACACTGTACAAAACTTTACGTCATCTGCATAACTGTCTTGGCAAGACTGGGTCCCATTCAGAAGATGATTTCACCTGGCCCGGCACAACAGTACCCCCTCTCACCCCCCATCAGCTTATTGCACTAGGGTTCAGTAGATCTTTGATTTGGGTTTACATATGGATAAATTGGTGAGAATCAACCTGTGGCCCAACCCGCAACCCCTAAGGGTAGGACTACATGGATGTTTTCAGCGCAATCCGACAAGTCGCATGCGACAGAAATAAGGTAAGAGAGAAATGTTGCTGAAGTTGCATCGTTGATCCAACGCAACTGTCGGATGCAGATGCAGCGTGTCTTGTCGCAGGCATTGGATCGCTCCGAAAACGTCAATGTAGTCCTACCCTTGAAGAAGTGTTAGAATTCAAACACAGCAAATCATTATATTCAGTTATCATTTGCATTTTTCCCCACTCCTGATTTAACCCATTCCTCTCCCACTCTCTTGGAGTCTCAGTCTCCACTTTCAATTTTCTCTTTTCCCATTCTTTTTACTCTTTCTCTTATATTTTTCTTCCCTCTGTATGACCATTGGCTATTCCTTAATTTGGGATTGCTGCAAATGAGCCCTATTGCTCATCCTCTATACTTTGCATAATTGACACTTTACCCTTTTCTATCTTTTTATCTGTTCAGCCTGACCCAGCAATAAAATGCTCTTAGCTGCTACATCCATTTAACATTGAATGATCTCGTACTTGCCCTTTAGATAAGACAAGTCACGGAGTCAGTGTTATATCTAAACTCATTTAACAGAAGACATGATCTGCGGGCACAAAAGTGCTGACGATCTGCAACAATCACAATCACATCTACATACAATCAGGGTCACATAGGGCTCACTGATGCTTTTACTCAAATGCTGCCTAAGGCCCTTATAAATCTGCAAGAGTAGAAAACTGTCCCCCTAAATGTATGGACGGGTGTGATTTTGTGTACGGGGGAAGTTAACTAGAGCCGGTTCCATGTGCAATACCCTAGAAGACATGGCAGTATAAATGCCAGCCAGTTTCTTATAGATCCTATCTGGTCGCTGTCCTTATGAATACAGGTATAGGATCCATGAACTGGAAACCCGTCATCCAGAATGCTCAGAATTACGGGAAAGCCTTCTCCCATAGACTCCATGTTATCCAAATAATCCAAATTTTTAAAAATGATTCCCCTTATATCTATAATAATAAAACAGTAGCTTGTACTTGATCCAAACTAAGATATAATTAATCCTTATTGGAAGCAGAACCGGCCTATTGGGTTTATTTAATGTTTACATGATTTTCTAGTAGATCTAGAAGATCCAAATTAAAGAAAGACACGTTATCTGGAAAACCCTGGGTACATAGCATTCTGAATAGCAGGTCCCATACTTGTATGCAGCGGGTAAGTCTAAAATCTCCGGGAGGCAGGCGCATAAATGTTAGAATTCATAATATGCTAAATGTACAGATGACACCAAGAAAAACAAGCAGAAACACAATTTGAATTTTATTAAAAAAAAACAAAAACAAAGATTTATTTTCCCATTTAGGTGAATTTCTTGTGCACAGCACATTTGTATAAAAATAGAAGCATTACATTTTAGAAACAAATCAGTGGACAATTCTGTTTTCCTACAAATTTACAATCTCAGTTAGAAATCAGTATTAATCCAGATGCGAGGTATATATATCATGGGTAACAAAACACTGACATTTTTTTTGAATAAGTGCCACCATTCCTATGCAAGAATAGGAGACATGAAAGAAATGAAACTGCAGAGAAAAAAGGTAAATACATGATGTTTTGCTTTCAGCCTATTAAATGACTGCTCATTCCATGATGTACTGCACCCATGATCCTTTACATACCCATGCCAATCTCTGAGTGAGCCTGCATAAGGATACTTTTAACAGTCTTGCCTATTAGGTGCCTGGATGTCAAGAGTTTTCAATACATGTATATTATTATATTCAATAAATTAGCAATAACATATTGGAAACTAGCATTAAATAATGCTGCTATACCCATCAACCTACTATGTCACCATCCTGATTATGATCTCCCATTCAGCAATGCATATCTCCAGAGTAACTTTATTTGGGTGGCACAGTACAAGTTCTTGTAACCAAAAGTTGTGTTTAATATTGTTACACAGTGGCGTAACTATAAAGAGGTAGCAGACCCCATGGTCGCTGGAGGGCACGGGGAACAGGGGGGTTGGCTTCCTCTATAGTATTAAAATTCCCCCTAGGGAACGACCAGCAGAGCGGGGAGGTAATGCGATGGGGGCCCCTCCAATTGTTTTTCAGTGGGGGGCCCAGCGGGGTCTTGTTTCGCTGCTCTCCTTACAGTAACTGCTGCCTTAAGGGCTGTGTAATCAGGAGTATATTTTGGTTGGCTGCTGCCCTAGGCATTGGATCTGTGTTTGCCCATCTACATATGTAAAATGATGTCATCGGATGTGACGTCATTGCTGTACATGATGTCACTTCCGTCCTCTTGCTGCATGAGAGACCCCATAGCCCTCACCTCTGCTGGCGGATTTTATGGAGAAGTATCCAACAGCAGGGGAAGTGGCTTTATTTTGTGTGAAACATTTATTTACCATGTAGGCATCTGATGACTGCCCTTTTAAAGCTGCTGCCCTAGGCCCTTGAGTACCTCTATGGTAAATATGCCTCTGCGTGTAATTTTTCAGAATAAGGGGGAAGACAAGATATTCTCTAATGTTGTAGAAGGGTGCAAAGTGCAAAAACCAGGTGCAATCTATCATGTTATTTTTCTTCTCCATAAGGATGCGGGTCCTTGGAGGCATAGTTACATGACCCCCCCCTTACATCTCTTATGATTATTGTTACTCGCTCAAGGGAAGGGTTAAACCATTAAAGACATGCGACTATTGGAGGAGAAAGGCTTATAAAGTTTTTGTCCAGTATTGATAGAAAAGCTGGGCTATGACCTTAAGGCTTATTTAAGAACCCAAGTGCAAATGCAAAGAGCTGCACTGACAAACAGGTGGACACAAAAGAACCCTGTAATTTCTGGCAGCCTGAACCTGGAGTATTACTTAGTGGTTTCAACTGACCAGCCTTTATGATCAAGTCACATTTGTTTTAAAGGGGTGGTTCACCTTTAAGTTCACTTTTAGTATGTTATGAAACAGCTAATTCTGAGTACAACCCCTTTAATACACTTCCTACCATCAATATTCCTTAATTTCTGTAGGCCCCGTGCACAAAAGTGTTCTTGTGCATCACTGTTGTTGTTTTGGCCTGACACTTGTGCTTAGATGGGACAATGCATGCCATACTATTCACAATATATCAGGCAAAATGTGAGCTGCTCTATTCCCCCCTCACAAAACGTTCTCAAAACACAGTTGTCAAAACTATTCCCAAAAAAAAGGCAGTTCATGCATTTTATATTCATGGGTTTGCTGAGAAGCACATTAAGATGTCAAGAGCACATCATTTAACAGTTTCAATTAGCCTTTCAAGGGAATTCACTTGGATGGAGTCCGAGTCCTTTAGAAGGGATCCTGGTCTGAGCACACAGCCTTAAGTGCCACTCGTACTAAATCTCAAGCCATTTAATAGTTTCAGAAAGAGCTTACAAGACTTGCAACATCGAAACAGCACAGAAGTCCCCTATATTGCCAATGGGAAATATGTTTTCTTTACATAGTAATATAGTAAGTTACAATTGAAAAAAGACAAAACTTCAATCAAGTTGCAAGGAATGCAAAAACCCCAATTTGAAGCATCTCCATTTTGCCTCAGAGGGTGGAAAAATTCACCAAATCCTTTATATTGTTATTTAAATTGAAATGCCTATATTGTGGCCCAAAGGATGTCAGCTGTTCTTCTTGGTATCATACACATTTATTTTTTTTGTCTGTATCATAATAGTATTACCTTTCTATACTTTTAATAACACCTGGTGTCAGACTTTTGGGCCTTTCCTACTATTGCCAGTACCCAAATTTATCAGTGACTTTATAAAGAGGATATAATAAGATCAAGTGAAAAATATCTCAAGAACTTCCCTTGGTAGCAGGACACATAAATGGCAGTGCTAATAACTAATTGTGGCCGTGGTTCCCAGGAGCCGATGTGCAAATACAAACCTGACCTTTACTCTGTGCTTTATATTTTTAATCCTTCTAAATAAGCTTGGCATAAGGAACACAATCGATATTTGTGCTTGCCTGGTAGATTCTTGACATGAATAGGAGCCCTTAAAATAGGTATGTCCAGTACACTGGGAACCCCTAAGGAATGAGAAGGACACAGCCCTATACAGTTATATATAAATAACTACTTATGGAAAGTTATATGTTTTTGCCTGCTGTACTTTCTATTTTGAACCATTGATGCTGACCATGACTCAGAGTGATGCTGTACGTGGAAGTACTTACTGTAGCAGAGGGTGGTGTCAGCACAAAGAAAACAGCATAGGTAATGTAACTTTATATGTGTATCAGACCACACCAAAAACCCAATGAAGCATGGCTTGAAGGGAAGCTTTAATTCCTATATCTCATACATAGTGTTTTGATCTTTCTTCTATGTTGGTAATTGTCAGCTTTTCAGGAGAGCTTTCCTATGTATTTTATTAAATGTATTATTTAGTTATAGGCATAATTTTGGTTGGTTAAATGCTGGTCAGGTGGTAACCCAACTAATTACTGTCCTTGTCTGTTGCCCATTCTTCCCCTTTGCTCTTGCCCTGCCTGCCTCACCTTCTTCCCACAATCACCTTTTGCCAGGGGCATAACTACAGAGGAAGCAGAGCCTGCGGCTGCAGGGGACCCAGGAAGTATAGGGGCCCCATGAGGCCCTAATTCATATACTGTACGATTTCAATCAATATTGGTAAAACTTAGAGTTTCAGTTAATAAGTAATTTCATTTGAGAGTTGGCCATACCATTAGATCTGCTCATTTGTTGAGGTTGTCATAAAACTGTGGGGGTTATTTATAAACACTGGGCAAATCTGCACCTGGGTAGTAACACATGGCAACCAATCAGATGATTGCATCTTGCATCTATGTTAATGGGGCTTTCTGTTGGCTTCTTGTGTGAATTTGGGTGTTTTTTACGCCTCACAGTGGGTGTTAGTGTCAGTGAGTATCTGTCTGTGAAGTTTTGGTCTGTGAGTTGCAACTAGGGTTGCCACCTTTTCTAAAAAATTTTACTGGCCGGTGGGGGGACGGGAACAAAAAAGGGACGGGTCGTAACATAAAAGGGGCAGAGTCTTGCACAGTGATGCAAAAGGGGGCGGAGCAACAACCAAAATGAACAGAAACCTGAAAAAAAGTACTGAGTGAATTGGGGGCGGACCAAGGGCTTTTTCTTAACAGTATACAAATTACCGGCAACTACAAGGCCCCAGCCTTGGCAGGTGTTTTACCAGCTTGGCCGGTAAAATACCGGCCAGGTGGCAACCGTAGTTGCAATATAGATTGTTTGCGCCTCTACCCCTTCTGTTTGGCTTCACCTTCTACTATCCTGAGCAGGTGCTGGCCGAGGCTCCAGCACAACCCCCACCCTCCTGAAGTATATACATATACACACACACACACGCAGGCACACATACTCCATAACTTCTGCTACTGCAGCACGCAAACTTGCATCCGGGCTTCCATGCACTTTACCCTCTGCATACAATCCATACTGTTTATTAACTCACTCAGAGGGGACAGCTGTTTTTTGCTGACATACTACTGCAGCTTACACTAGTTCTAATCATTGCAATATACTGTATTACGGATCCCTATACTGGACACTAGTACTTTTACTGAGGAGATGTCAGGGGGGGGGATTCTCTGACCATATAAAGGCACAAGGCTGCAGGTTGGGTTACACAGGGAACTCTGAGTATCACTGATGTATTATAAGGATAATGTACCCCCTACTGTAAATGATAAGGATATTAGAAGTCACTGAGGGGTTCCATGACTACATAAAGGCTCAAGTCAGCAGAATCTTGAACATATTTTACATTAATTACACTTACGTGAGAAATGCACATACTTTATTGCAGTTTTACTCCAATATATGAGTGGATGAGTACAAGACCATCACTTGTTTACATGTGGGCTGATTTGTTTTTTTTTGCCCAGGCTGCTTTTTACTCCCAGTCTGGCCCTGATATGCTGTAGGGGGTGCATTATCGCTTATAGTACATCAAAGTTCCCTTATAACTCATGGTCACAGAACACCACAGTGATTTTTATTAACCTTATACTTCACAATACAAGGTATGTTATACCCTATATTATAACCCTTCTTTAATTATCTGCATTATCAGCATTTACTTCAGCAATGTTACTAATTTGAAATGGTGATACATGCATTAAGCACCAAAGAATGATATTTACTGCACTGCTCCCATATTTTTTGTGCCTCAATTTACTTTTCATAACAAAACAGGGAAGGTTACACCTCTGGATGTTCAATGAGAATCAGCTTCCGGTTTCAGATTAAGGCTAGTGGGACTTGTAGTTCACAGCAGCTATAGAGATGGGGGTTTTACATCTTTACCCTAGAGAATATACTATTTCCAAACACCATATCCTCTTACATCTTGTAAACTAGTATTTTCCCTCTATCAGCCTTTGTATCTTCCGGATCCCTTTCATTCAAGTCAAAATATATTTCCATATTTAAACCGATGCTGCAAATAAAACACAGGCAGAGGAAAGTTATTCCATCTGGGGGCCTTTTGCTAAATAAATTACGGGATTCCTGGAGCAGCTCGTGACAGCTGGAGATGCCTACCCATGGCCTATGTATAGACGGTAAAGATAAACTTCCCAATTATAACCTGCTGCTCAGAGTTCTGAAGTGCCCTTTGCATTAGCAGAGACGTCAACTAACTCCAGATCTCAAGTGAGATAACCACCATCCACCCCAGTTATTTTCAGATTTTTGTTTCTCTTTAAAGGGTATATAAACCTACTATAAAATTATCCCATCTGCTCCAGCGTGGGCATTGCAAAGTCATTAGGATTTTCCAATGGAAATCATCAATTGTCTTGCTTTCATGTAACATTGAAAGGTTATGAAACGATTTAGGTTTGGCCAAATAACAATATAATCAGAGATTAGAATGGTTTAGCATTTTTTAGGAGTTCAGAGTGGAAAGTAACATTTCTGAGTCTGATGCCTATAGTAGACAAACACTTAAATGAAAAACGAGGCATTTCCGGGCATTTCAGAGAATGGAGAATCTTCTTGCATTAAATGAACAGTAACACCAACCTATAAAAGTGTTTTAAAGTAATTAATATATAATATACTGTGACCTGCACCAATAAAAGCTGTGTGTTTATTTCATAAAGACTACTATAGGTTATACAAACAACCTACTGTGTAGCCATGCCCCCAATACAGCCATTGAAGCTGCTGTAAAAAAGGAGAAAAGACACAGGTTACATAGCAGATAAGCCCTGTATAATACCACAGTTTTTTTTTATCAGTTAGGTGCTGTCATGTAACTTTGCCTTTTCTTGAATAGCAGCCCCCATGGCTACACAGCAGGTTATTTATATAAACTATAGTAGTCTTTCTGAAGCAAACACACAACTTTTACCAGTGCAGGTCAACACTACATTATATTTTTATTACTTTGATACACTTTCAGTTTTTGGTGTAAGAAAAAGAATCTAGTCCTGGTGTTTCTGGACTACCTTTAAATGGAGGATGCTGACAGATGAAGTTCAACAACATTTACCAATACTGCTGTGGAGTCTCCTCTTTAAGATCAATGAATGGCTTTCCAAGCAGATTGTCCTGCTCTGGTTTAGCTCTCTGGGTTCAGAACTGGAGGTATTAAATACATTTGATTTCTTGCACCCTATACCTACACCATATAGGTCTGCCGAGGCCTCGTGATCGCCAAAGCACTGCAGGCAAGTTGATGTTATGGGGGCAGGGGGCACCACTGCAAAGGTGAAGCCTTTAGTAACATCACTGACCCTAAGCCTAAAGTTATATGAACCCATTTGGATTTGATATCACTGTCTCTATGCCTTCTGTACTGTCCTAGAGAAACTTTCAAAATACCTTCAACTTACTCTAAGGTTTATACACTCGACTTTAAACTTCAGCTTGTGTTTTTGGACTAGTATTAATCTCACTTCCTAATGGAGAATTTGAGATAATTTTAGTGTTACATTTTATTGATTTCAATGCAGACCCTCTCCTATTCATCTTCCAGTCTCTCATTCAAACCCACTGGTTGCTAGGGTAACTTGAACCCTAGCAACCAGATAGCTGCTAAAATGCCAAACTGGAACACCTAATACAGGTATGGGACCTGTTATCCAGAATGCTCGGGACCTGGGTTTTTCTGGATAACGGATCTTTCAGTAATTTGGATCTTCATACCTTAAGTCTAGGAAAAAATATAGTAAACATTAAATAAACCAAACAGGTTGATTTTGCTTCCATTAAGGATTAACTATATTTAAGTTTGGATCAAGTACAAAGAACTGCTTTAAAAAGGAAATTATTTAAAAAAAATGTGGATTATTTGAAATAACATGAGACGACCTTTCCATAATTCAGAGCTTTCTGGAGAATGGGTTTCCAGATAATGGAATACCTGTACTTCTAAAAACACTAAAAATAAAGACCAATTGCACGTTGTCTCAGAATATCACTGCATCAGTCTAAATCTACCTTTAAAGGATACCAATACATTCTGAACATAAAATGCAGCATCTAACTGTAGCAGGAAGTAGAGTGGGAATAAAAGACTACATACATTCATTGGCTGATATAACCTAGCATATATGGGTTCCTTTGGTTTGTGTGTGAGAGCAGTGCCTCATATGAACCTTTAGTATAGACAATGAGAGTTCTTCTGCAATATCCAATAGCACATACTGCTAAAAAAAAGTATATATTGATTTCAATGTTACATGAAACAGTATTTTTAACATTCATGTCTGCCCTTGCAAGATCAGAGACATTGTACCTAGGCGTCTCTCATGAAGTTCAACATAAAAGCTGTCATAGTGTGAATTCCCACTGACACTATAGGGATCTCGGAGAAAAATGCCAAAGATTTGTATGTGAAGAGCCTTGTCAGCAAGCCCGTTATTACTTGTCACATTGCAAAATGTTTCTGTTCATTAGTGACACCAAAATATAACATGCAAGGTCAAACTATGGGGAGGGTGACAATCCCAGCATCCCCTTCCCGAACAGAACTCAATCCATAAAACAGAACAGGGCTCATTTACATCCCATATCCAGATGTGCTGGATTAAAACTCCCAGCGTTTTGCCTCTTATAATGTAACGTTGATACATGATGCAAGCTTTAGTTACGCAAACACAGAGATGGAACTCTGACCATAATAAAGCTTTTTTTTCTGAGTATTTCAAGGCCAGCAGCCCAACAGAGTACAGGTATGAGACCTGTTATCCAGAATGGTTGGGACCTGGAGTTTTCCAAATAAGGGATCTTTTTGTCATTTGGATCTTTATACCTTAAATCTAGTATAAATTTATGTAAATATTAAATAAACTCAGTAGGCTGGTTATGCTTCCAATAAGGATTTATTATATTCTTAGTTTGGATCAAGTACAAGCTACTGTTTTATTATTACAGAGAAAAAGGAAATCATTTTTAAAAATTCGGATTATTCAGTTAAAATGGAGCCAATGAGAGGTGGCCTTTCCGTAATTCAGAACTTTCTGGATAACGGGTTTCCGGATAACAGATCCCATACCTGTAGATGATCCTAATAATAATTCTGCAAGTATTCTGTGGCATTTTTTGGCTCACATGCCTGCATCAACAGAACAGACAGCCAGCACTCACCAAACGTAAACATTTCAAAAGGGAGGAGAACATTGCATGGTGTCCTCTACAACCAGTTCTGTAGATCATTGCTGTACAGCACCATCAAAGAAATACATTTAGAAAGCCTTTTATTAGCAGCATTGGACTGGGGTGCCCAGGGCCCACCAGCCGCAGAGCCCCCTCTCCCCTCATCCCAGCTGCAACCTGCACCTCACCCCCGCCTCACGTGTTTTGCACATTTTCCTGTGTGCCACGGTCGGGGTCAGGGAGGGAAGTTAACAACGGCAGAGCTGGTCTGGGCTGGCGGAACCCACCAGGTCCCACTGGCCCTGTCTGACCCTGCTTATTAACATCACATGGTTTAGATCCGAAAAAATGTGACGTTTCAGGCCAGTACTCTGGTTTTTATCAAGCTACTGTATCTTGATGAAAGGCAGAGTACTGGCATTAATGTAAAGGTGAACCATGCCTTTAAACCTTGTTATCTCTATACACATATGCAGAGAGGCCAATTATTTCCAAGTCACCTGATCCTTTTTAAAGGACACTATACTGAGTTATTGATTTTTCTTTTAGAGTAAAACAAAAAGGCATCAAAATTCAAAATGAAGCATGCATGATTAAGACATATTTGGCCAATTGGAGTACTGCCTCAATGGCAACCACTAAGTATCAGTATCTTACCTATGTAGAAACAGCAGCATGATTATTCCTACCTGTATTTAATAAGTATATCTAAAATAAATAAGGGTCTATGTTCATATGTCTTTTTGACCAGTGATATAGCTTGGCATAATCTCACCTGGATCATTATTATAACAGAGATTGAGAGGTTGAGTCTACCATTGGTTTACATCCAGTTTAAGAACCAACTTCAATTTCCATTTCATTTTAACTGTTTAATCCCCATTTTTCTTAAGAAGTACCTTTTGTTCAAATGCTAAAAGTGCAGTGTCTAGTAATACCCCCCTTTAAATTCAATACATATTGGTGCAAGCTATTCTCTTCCATTTTAAATCAAGTAGCAGATTTAGAGACCCTTTAAGCAGTCTCATAAAATTCCTCTTTTGAGTGACATTAGGACGTTAGAATATTTCTTATTCATTACAGCTATAAACATGCACATAATATTCAGAAATAAAAAAAGAAATACAGAAAATCTTAGATTGAGGTAACCGATGTATCTAAAATACTTCTAGAAGTTAGCAAGGACTTAAATGTTCACTTTTCCTACAGAAAAATAGAATGGTCAAAAGTCCTTTAAAGAACAATATTTGTCCTCTATCCTTCAGGGATAAATTAACTTCATTTAAGGGCCTTATTTAGCAAAGTCCGAATTTTTCTGACCAGGTGGTAATATAGTAAGTTAGGTTAAAAAATGTAAAATTTTAATTTTAATTAAAAAAAAGTCTGACCAAACTAGAATCCACAATTGGAGTTTATTTATTATTAAAAAAGCATGATTTGAACGGATCGGGGACAAACCCGGAAAAAAACGACCAGAAATCAGAATCGTACAAATTTTTCTGAGTTTTTTCACGAATCCATAGATTTTTTCAGATTTTTGCCCGAAAAGTCAGAAATAGTCAGATTTTCAGTCTAATTCCAACGTAGACCACAGAAAATTCCAAATAGGATAGAGACCTCTCCCACTGACTTACTGTATATACAACCTCAATAGGTCTGAGATGCCAGATTTTCAGATTGGATTTTTCCATCCTCGGGGTATAATAAATCTCAAAAAATTCAAGTTTTTTTTAAAATAAAAATTCAGATTTTATAGTTAAAAAGAAACTAAATTTTTCGAGTTATTTTTGTATTCGGACTTTAATAAATAATCCACTAACTGTACTTAATAAAGCACGTCTGGTTTGAAAACACATCTAGAAATAATAATGGTATCTCCTGTATGGTTTGCAAGGTCATATACCTTGTTGAAGTCATCGCTAGGTGAGGTTTGATTTAGGGTTGGTTCTTGAGAAGGAATATAGTGTCATTCTAAGGCAGGAGAGCACATACTTTACTAATGCGAGGTCTACTTTTAGTGATGTTGTCCCATTATGATCTATATCCATAAAAGCATTATTAGCATTCTGTTCCATGGAAAATATTACTTAAATATTAATTTGTGAGAAAATCTATATTGCTTTATTGAAAAACAACTATTTCTTATGTAACCTTAACATAATAAATATCTGAATGAAAAGCATGAAACAGGAGGGTGATTTAGACAAGTGGTTTGTTGGCAGTGTCTTGAGATCTAACAATCACCAACTAAAGGTCTACTGGTAGATCCCGATTGGGCACCTCTGTTCTATGGAAAAGGGGTGTCTTGAAATACCACGAAGGTGTGGTAGAGCCAGAATAGGGCAGAGTAAATGTATTACATTCTTTAGAAGCAACCAACTATCTGGCCTTCTTGGAGATCATATGAAATCAAGGACAACACCATAGTGTTTCTGGTTTATAAATTGTATCTACGTAGTACAGTAAGTATATTACCCATGGGTACTGGTTGTAATGGATCGAGTACAAACATTTTGAGCCAAATATACATATATTCAGACACTGTATAAATGTGTTACCTGGGAGTTAAATCATATGTGCAAAATTAAATGTACATATTTCGCTGTAAGCATGATTCGTTCTTATATCCGTGGAAGAAAATGCGTCACTGTCATTGCGGGCGAGATTTTAGTTCCTCTTTTTATCCTCCCGTGTTTGCTTATTCCAAGATAAGCACCGTGATACAGTTCAGATTCGTAGGCATTGTAATTATTCAACAACAGGATTTCTTTAAACTTGCATTCATCCTGGAAGGTAGGCTGTTAAAGAAAAAGAATGCTATGAAGATGAGTGAGCTCATATGGACAGTGCAGTAGGGAGAAAGCAAAACTGACTGAAGAAGCATGCATAGAAAATATAATAAACAAATGTAGTGTTAACACAACACACCAGAAAAGGAATATCTGGAAAAATTAAAGATTACATTATGTGATGTTATCCACAGACTAATGATTTCCTGAGACGTATTACTGGTATTAATCCTGTTGCTGAGGGAAATTACCAATAAATATATTAAAAAATAATTTAAAAAATGTTAGTATAGCATTATATCACAACATAAATTATTTTCATGGTTGCCCATTAAATAAATTCAAGGTGCTAAATATCAATAGTTCCTTAATCATTGACTATGAAGACTTTCATTTATCCAGGTCATGGTATATCTAATATAAGTAATTCAAAAAACAACTGGACTTGCTGGGTAATTATTGAAGACGTTTCACTACTCATCTGAGCAGCTTCTTCAGTTCTTCAACCAGTCAGTTAACTGAAGAAGCTGCTCGGGTGAGTAGTGAGACATCTTCAGTAATTACCCTGCAAGTCCAGTTGTTTTTTGAATTACTTATATTAGATATTCCTTAATCATTGTGACCATGCTCTGGGACAAACACTCATTCATAATCTTGTAAATTTAATTTAGGCCACACACTTCTTAGAGACAAAATAAATCTCATAATAAAACAGTTGAGTGGGGCGATGTTTCAGTATCATGATACAAGACATATGGGGGCAGATTTACTAAAGAGCAAAGTGGCTAACGCTACTACACAGGCGCCAATTCGCTAGCGAACTGTACTGCCGCTAGCGGTCATTTGCACTCTATCGCCAGGCGACTTTTTGATCTGGCAACGAACGTTACTCCGAAAATTCACTAAAATGCGGATTTTACTGAACGTTAGCTCTTCCGCCAGAGTTGCGGAAGTTCAAAAAATGCTAGTGAGTTTTCCCTTTTTTAAGCAGGATTGGCTGCAAAAGACCTAACTTTTCTGGGTAAGCGGTTTTCTCCACAAACTTTATGTACACATATGGAACATTAATTTTACAGTGGGCTCATGTGTAAGGCATTAAATTAACTCTCTTGTCTTTTTTAAGGTTCCCTGGAAATGTTTAATATAAACCGGTAACTTAAAACATTTGGAACAACATTTATAATAAAAACGTCCATACAACTTTAAATTTCCCGCCCTATGGAAATTGACCTCAGTGCAAGATCTCTAGGCACAAATGAATGACAGCGCATCTTCACTATGAAATGCTCGCACAGCCAAAGTAACGCTAGCTAGTGTCATCATTCAATCCCCGGGACAAAACTTCACATCTTAGTGAATTAGCGTATTCGTAGTGTATTTGTGCCTGGCAAAATGATGTGATGGGTGCAAAGCGAAAATTCGTCCGATAGTGAATCTGCCTCATGGAAAGGTACTATATTTTTGGAAATCTATAGTAGAAAAGAAATACTAGCATCCCAGTCATGTAATTATGAACTATTCTGCCCTACACACAAACAGGACACTCTGGTGAGGAAAGATGGAGGCGCCAATGGCTGAAATCAGGTCTGGACTAAGATGCCATTTCAGGTACACAGAGGCCCAAACAGCCTCCCGTGAGCCCAATAAATAGTGACTGTCTGTTGCATCTTACAGCAGCCCCTCTGGCATTTGCCTGAACCCACAGATGCAATGCTGTGACATTGGTGAGCCAGATTGGCATGTGCCATTATCTCATCTGGTGTGAAATTCAAAATTAAAAAGATGCTAGTAACCCTGGATCAATGCCCACATATAGGGTCTTCTGCTGAGAGATTCTGGGGGCTCTATAATTGCCATATTGACTGATTTCTGGTTCTTGACCTTTCTGCTTCGACTCCTGACTACGCTGATCGATGCCTGCCCCTGACTTCTTGCCTGGATATTGACCATGATCTGCTTAGCCATTTGTGTACTGCAAATTGGACTGTTTTCTGTCAGCCTTCACACCAGAATCCTCCTTGGTCCCAACTTCAATCTACTAGAGCCATTAAGCCTCGATAGTATATTTGGCCATGGACCCTACTGAGGAAGCTCTGCCTACTTGGAGAGAATGCTTCACTACATGGTGATTCACACAAAGGCCTATGAACCTCACATTCCTTCACCTCCTAGGTACAACGGGGATCCCCTGCCATCTTTCTGAGCATGAGAAACTCTGAAGACGCACAACTTGTTTGTAATAGACCTCTGAAGTTGGAAATCTGAAACACCTGGGGAATTACCTCTAACAGTTGAATCTCTGCATAAAGAACAATTGTCCTTTTTCATTAATAATTGCCCTTCTGCTCCAGTGGTTTTGGGGTTATCATGGCTCGCTTACATAACCCCTCCATCTTCTGGTTTCCCAGCCAAATCTCTCATTGGAGTCCCTAGTTCCTCAAAAATTGTCTATACTCTAATGCTATTCATCGTATATATCTTGCCTCTGTTGATCTTCAGTCCTTGCCATCTACAAAGATTTATCTGATGTTTTATGTAAGAAATCTGCAAAACTCTTCCTCCTCATAAGCTTTACGACTACTCCATCGTTTTTATGCTGGAAACCATACCCCCTACAGGACACTCAAAGAAAGAGTAAATGAAAGAGTATATTCAACATAATCTTCCGAGAGGGTTCATACGACCAACTCCAAGGTAGAGTTATATGTCTCAATAAGATAAATATAAAGAACCGCTATCCCCTACCCCTCATCTTTGAGTTAAAAGTATTTAAAGATCTGTTATCTGGATACGAGTGAGGGACGAGTGGAAAACGGTTTTTAAAACCAGAGATGGGCATTATGAGCGTCTGGTGATGTATTTTGGTCTTTGTAATGTTCCTGCCGTATTCCAATAAATTTTTATGGATTTTCTGGTTTAACTTATGGATGTTTACTTAGACAACATTCTTGTTTTTTCCAAGGACTGTCAGTCACAGAGACCAGTGCATGAAGTGCTTCTTTTGAGGAAAAGCTCTCTTTATGCCAAACTGCAAATGTGTGTTTTTAAAGTTCCTAAGATTCGCTTCCTAGGCTCAGGAAGGGTTTGAAATGGATTCTGCCAAAGTCTCAGCAATACAGGATTGGCCTCTTCCTACAAGCACCAAGGCCATACAGAGCTTTATTGGTTTTGCCAACTGGTACAGGTACTTTTGCAAGGGCTTTTCCACACTCATCGCTTCTATCTTGGCACTCATGCCCAAGAGTTGAAACACTAACCCTTGGCCTGGGACATCTGGAACCTAGTCAACCTTCTTTATTGAAGTGGACGCATACACTATTGGCATAAGAACTATCTTGTCCCAAAGGCAATTGTCAGATGGGAAAATTCATCCTTATGCCTATTTCTCTAAAAAGTTTTCCACTGCCGAACAGAGACCGAGATTTTCTCGCTGTCAAGGTAGCCTTGGAAGAATGGTGACCTTTCATTGAAGTTTCACGGCCCATTGCTATTGCTGCCAATCATAACAACAAATATACAAAGAGATTGAATCCGCGACAGTCTTGGTGGGCACTCTACTTTTCCTCTGGTCGAAGGCCAGAAATAGTATGAGGTAGAAAAAATTCTTGACTAGATTCTCCAGAGGTTCCTTCTAATGTTTTGGAAAGACTTTGGTCCTGAGGAGTGTTCCTAAGTAAAACATGGCAATGTCCATGCTCCTCGTTTGATTTGTGACTTCTACAAACAGTTCCCTCACAAAACTGGCAATGGTGGTCTGGTGCCCCACCTAGAGGAGGGGGTAATATCAGGAGCATTCTGGTTAGGAGAGTTCCACTCCATATTAAAGATGGCATAGAGTTGTGCCGGCATGTGACGTCATCACGCCTGGCGTGAAATTCAAAGTTAGAAGAACAACATTAACCCAGGTTAAATGCCCGAATATAGGTTATTTTCCATCTTTTTGGCTGATTTCTGGTTCTAGATCCTTCTGCTTCAACTCTTGACTACTCTGGTTGCTGCCTGCCCCTAACTTCTCTCCTGGATATTGACCTTGATCTGCTTAACCCACTGTGTATCGCAAATTAGACTATTTCCGGTCAGTCTGCATTCCAGCTTCCGTCTTGGTACCGACTCCAACCTACTGGAGCCACTAGGCATTGACAATCAATTCTCAATGTCAATGACTTGGTAAAAGACAGAATTATTAATCAATTATATTTTTAAGCTAAACCCATCAGCCCCAAAATGAAAGGATAGAGGTCATATACTGGTATGAAGGCAACGCCAGAGTTACTATTTATTGTTTTGCTACCCTGAAGCATGACTAAGCTTACAAATGTATCAGAGCAACTAAGAACTTCTCAGGACAGCCTTCCAGTGAGTGGTTGCCCCAGTGGCAAATAACTTGAGTCACCATTTCTCCTTTTTCCTCCAGTGAGTGGTTGCCCCAGTGGCAAATAACTGGATTTACCATTTCTCCTTTGCCTCAGCATTCAGATATACAACTTATTTATGTACCTCTTTGAGGCACCTAATAACATAACCCTAATAACATTTCCCATTCATCTTGCTTAGCAATATCAACCTCCACCTGATGGGGCTTACAGGAATATTAAGCAACCAACTCTTGTGGCTTCACTTGGTTTCCCTTCTTCCATCAAAGCCAGCAAAGCATTATGTTACTGAGAAGATTAAAGTGTGTTTGGTGTTTCACATAATATGAAGTGGTTATTTCATATCTGGCTCCTAACATGTGCACAAACATGTGCCAAGCTGATGCTGCGATGTGGATAATCCTTAACTCTAATAGCTAAAAGAGTCTTAAATTGCACCTTCATATCTATGGATGAAGTAAGGCATCGATAATAGATTCAACTAGAAATGATATGACGTAGGTCCCTGCAATGGTATCCCTGTATACTTCTATGCTGAGTGACCTTACCGGTGAAGTCGACTAGGGTATGATTGGGTGGCTTCGCAAGGACACTTTAAAAGCTTATTATTTGTAAAGGATAAGAGTGTGTTATGACAGACGGTGCCTGAGTGTCTGCACCCAACAATAAATCTCGTTCTTCAGCTTTCAGCCTGTGCGGGTCAGATGCCACCTGTTTCCCTTATACTCTCCACTTGCTGATATACATTAGCAAGGCTCTCTTTTATTCGCCTGTTACATATTTATAGTGCAATTTATATTTGCCAACAGATACACTAAATGCAACCCGATACACAGACCAGAGCTGTGATATATTTTATATTTAAAATGACCACATGGCAAATAATCAGTAAATCCCCCCTGACTCGATTAAAAGACTGATACATATGTAGCTTGATATATTCTCAAGTATTCTAGGTTTCTTGGACCAGCTGACTACCAGAGGGGGTTTGTGAGTATGATAATGGTAAGACTACAAGAATGTGACAGTAAAGGGAGACTAATACTTTATATAGGTTTCTGCTGCATAGAAGAGCATGGCTACAAAGGTAGATACAGAGATAATGGATATTGCCAGTCAAGAACCATTTTCTTTTTTTCCATTACAACCTTCCTCATTCTTTTCAAAATCCATGATCTACACTAGAAGGGTAAAATGGGATCTTGCAATGTCTTTGCTTCCCCATGTGCACGAGCCAGCTTATTTTAGTAACTTATAGTAACCAATCAGCAGCCAGCATTCATATGTCTTTTTGGAATAAATTAACCAGTTAAAGTATTATTACTTTAACTGGTTTCCAATCAAAAACAGCCTGCTTCCCTGCAACAGTAGCTCCACTCAGAACACCTGGATATCATGGTGAACAGGAGCAATTACCAGTAGGGATTGCACCACTGGTAGAAGGGAGAATTTTTCATGGCGATGGAGCCCATGTGAAAGTTAAATTATGAGTTACAACTATTAAAAATAACACTTACAAAAAGTCATTACAAATTCTCCATCTTTCTGCTATCATACTAAAAGTTTTATGATGAGCCTTGCCTTCAACTTGGAGTTCTCGCAAACTTTTTCCTTTTTTGTGTGTGTATATATAAACATTTTAATGGTATGACATGGGATACAGTACTGAACAATTAACATGTATTCCTTCTGTCACAATCACAATTATAGGAGCATGAGGATAAAAATAGAAGCTGCCCTAAGAAAAATACTAACTCCCATCCATCAACACAACCAATTAGCCTCTCAAAACACCATGCGACCGTGCACGCCTGACTACGTGTATCAATAACCTTGTGTTATGTGAAACCATCATGTTTTCTGCTGGGTATGAAACGGCTGCAAGAATGAGCAGCCAAATGAGTTGATTTACTGTGTATTTACATTGCATTTGTATTAATATTTTATACAGAGAATGAAAAGCATTGCCCTTCCTTTATTTTCATTTATAATACAAAGAAACACATTTCCTAAAAATATCATGCCTTAGTCAAATTTTTAAGTACAGGTATTGGATCCCGTATCCAGAAAACCCTTTATCCAAAAAGCTATGAATTATGGAAAGGCTGCCTCCCATAGACTCCTTTTTATCCAAATAATCCAAATTTTTTAAAAATGATTCCCTTTTTCTCTGTAATAAACTGTACCTTGTACTTGATCCCAAATAAGATATAATTAATCCTTATTTGAATCAGAATCAGCCTATTGGGTTTTTTTAATGCTTATATAATTTTCTAGTAGATTTAAGGTATGAAGATCCAAATTACGGAATTCTGTTATCTGGAAAACCCCAGGTCCTGAGCTTTCTGGATAATAGGTCCCATACCTGTACTATCCCAGGGGCAGTTACATATATATATATGTATATGTATAATACCCCAAAACACATGATAGGATAAATGCAGTGTTGGTTTTATATATAATACCCCAGAATACATAGCAAATTTAGCCAATATTGCCTTAGAAACCTTTTGTTTTGTTTGGTGTTAAGAATTTTCAAAAAGCTGCTGAGATTTTCCAATTGGAATGGCAATATTTTATATTATAAATTACTATTTAGCTTCTCACTCAAAGAGTTCTGCATTAAATGGAGACTAAATGGAAACAAAATGAAACAAACAGACAGGCAGTGGTAATAACAGATAATTTATATACAGGTAGAGGATCTGTTATCCAGAAGCCTATTATCCAGGCTCCGTTTAATCCAAATAATCCATATTTTTAAAAAATATTTCCTTTTTCTCTGTAATAATAAAACAGTACCTTATACTTGATCCAAACTAAGATATAATTAATCCTTATAATTAATCCTTATTGGAAGCAAAACCAGCCTATTGGGTTTATTTAATATTTACATGATTATCTAGTAGACTTAACAGGGTTGTTCACCTTTGAGTTAACTTTTAGTATAATGTAGAGTTGTCCTGAGACAATTTGCAATTGGTTGACATTTTATTATTTAAGTTTTTTTTAGCTATTTAGCTTTTTATTCAGCAGCTCTTCAATTTGCATTTTAAGCAGTCTGGTAGCTAGGGTCCAAATTGCCCTAGCAACCATGCATTAATTTGAATAAGAGACTGGAATATGAATAGGAGAGAATAGAGAAACACTGTCTTGCATTTCCAGTAATTTGCCCTATTGTTTGGACCAATTTCCACCAGGTTTTTCCCAACTGTTACAGTTTTTACAATACTTCTACTACATTATTCAATTTTATAATGCCACAAACGCTAAAAAAATAATAAAATAATGTAATTCAAACAATGTGCCTCACGAGGAAACTTCGGACGACTTTGGAACACGAATCGCTCCGAGTGCCATTTCGATTCTAGCCAGCAGGAAGGCATTTTGTGGAGATTTGTCGCTGGACGACTAAATCTCCCTGAATCTTAACGTGTGACCCTACCCTAATATGAAGGAAAAAAACAAACAAACAAATCCCTGGGTGAAAATGATTTCTCGCCCCAAAGTTAGTTGAGCAATTACTATTTATTGTTTACATCTATTTAGTTGCAGTATGTGAATAATTGCCTGATGTAGATCATAAATTCCGCAGTGCCGACAGTCAGGGACTTGACTGCCACTCACATCAGTTTTACATTTCCAGGTTCCCCTTTGATCTGTGACGTCTGTTGTCTTGCAACATGTGGTGTGATAAGATCAAAGCCCCCCCCCCCAACAAGAACAGGGCTAAAGACTGAAATGGGTTAAAGGGACATGTATTATAGAGCTACATTAAAAATGTATAAACAGTTAAATGTAAACTCTATAGTTTTGAAGTTATATAACATAAACAAATAACATATATATATATATATATATATATATATATATATCATATCATACCTCCCAACTCCCTCTTTTGACAGCTCAACCCGCAGTCACTCATTTGTACTGGACAGTCCCTATTTTCTCTGCACTGAACAGCCAGAAAAAGAAACAAAGTTTCTCACGTAATTAGCTTTTAGCAGAGAACACAGAACAGGTAACAGGTGCACATAAGATACTTTGTAACAAATTTGAGACACAAAAAAACAGTTTAGATAAGGAGAATTATTTTCAAACTTTCATAATCTGCCAAATTTTGTAAAATGAATACGGTAATTAGGGGGTGTGGTCACATAAATGGGCGTGGTCCAAATTTTTTTTGCTGCGCTACGTGTGAAAACATTTTTGGTCCCTCTTTTTACTTCCAAAATGTTGGGAGGTATGATGGGTATAACATGGGTTTTCTGGATAAGTGATCTTTCCCTAATTTGGATCTCTGTACCCGAGGTATACTAAAAAAATAATTTTAACATTAAACCAAAAAGGAATGCGTTTGCACCCAATTGGGGTTTATTAAACTTTGTTGGGATATATATATATATATATATATATATATATATATATATATATATATATATATATACGTATATAGGATATATATATAGGTATGGGACCTGTTATCCAGAATGCTCTGGACCTGGGGTTTTACTGATAGAGGATCTTTTTGTAATTTGGATCTTTATACCATAAGTCTACTAGAAAATCATGTAAACATTAAATAAACCCAATAGGCTGGTTTTGCTTCGAAGAAGGATTAATGATATCTTAGTTGTGCTTAAATACTAGCTACTGTTTTATTATTAAAGAGAAAAAGGAATAATTTTATTTTAAAAAACTGGATTATTTAAATAAAATGGAGTCTATAGGAGACAGCCATTCCGTAATTTGTAGCTTTCTGGATAATGGGGGGTTTCCGGATCATGGATCCCATACCTGTACATATATATACAGTATATATATATTGGAACGTGATATATATATATATATATATATATATATATATATACATATTAAATATTATCTCTCTGATCTAGTATTCATACAAATCACTGGTCTCAAGGGAAATATAACCTTCTAAATACATTTTAATGTTTGAGAGTCATTTTAAAACTTGTCTTTCTACCTCTCTTTAATTTCCATGGAAGGATGCAATGCCTTTTTCTTTTACGGCTGAACTCCATCCCCACCCCCTAAAAAATGCTGCAAAATTGATCACAAATTCTCCAGGAGAGGTTTCTACAAGGGGCACAAAATAACAAAATAACCTAGCACATAGCCAAACTGAAATGTTCTTAATGGTAACATCCCTTCTAATTAACAAAAAGCTATAACATTTACAAATCGGCAGAACATGTGAAACTTTATGATAAATAACCCTTTATTTTAAAAGGAAACAAAATAATTTGGTGCTATCCTGCATCTGTCAAATTAAAATAGGGCTTTTTGTGCTCAGTAGTGACTCTATTCTATTCCTTTGCCTAAATCACAGGCAACGTAAAGAATGTGTCAGTAAATTGCCTTTATCCCCAAATCTGTTATCTAAAAAAAGCTCAGAAATAATTGATTTCCTTTTCACACTATGATAATAATAAAACAATACCTTATACTTGGTGGTACACAATCCTAATTGGGTTCATTTCACGTTTAAATAATTTTTAGCGGTATGGTGAGTCAAACGGCAGAAAGATCCCCAGGTCCTAAGGATTTTAACAGATCCTATAACTGCATTATATTTTACACTACTATACTGAGATTATACATCATTAAAATCAATCCCTGTCCCAGCAGAATGTATAAGGTCCATATCACATTAACACTATGGTCAGTTTTACCAGCCTGAATATTGTTGGAGCGTGGGAGGAACCCACACAAGCATGGGGAGAACATAAAAATGATTTGCAGTGATCAGGGTGGCATTGAGGCTAGGACACCAGAAATGATTACTATGACATTAAAAAACAAATTGTGTCAAACATGGGATAAGATAAACTTGATTTGTAATAGCAACAAATCATATATTACGGATACAAGCCAGATGCGCAACAAAAATAATCCACATAGATTTATATAAAGTAATATAAGCCTTTCATATCAGTGTTGCACCACTAAACATGTTGCTAGACTACAACTCCCAGCATCCTTCAGCCTATTAGCAAGGATTACAACACACTGGGAGCTGTGGTCATAAAACAATAGAGATGAATTCTTAAAGCAACATTGCATACTAAAACCTAAAGCCCTCCATAGCCAGTGGCTCATAATGCAAGAAAATCCTACAATGAGAATCCCATCTCTTTTCAGTGTTAGAATATTGTCACTTTTTTTTTTTTACACTTAAGCAATGCTCTTTCTGACTTTCTGAAGTTTAATGTGGGCAAGCAAGTTGCATAGTAATGCCAATATGTTAGATTACAATGAGATGACTGAAATCACTAGCAGGGAAGAGTCTTTTTGCACCTGTAATAATGTTTCAGATGTTTTAAAGTGGTTTTACCTCCTCTTTCATGGGAATGTACAGTGATTATTCTCTGAAAAACGTTCCCATTGCCCTTTCCAGTTATGCTAAGTACATCGCCCATAAGTAGGGGCGTAACTACAGAGGAAGCAGAGCCTTTGGCTGCAGGGGGACCCAGGAGCTGCAGGGGCCCCTTGAGGCCCTAATTCAAATACAATTTCAATAAATTTTGATAAAACATTTTGGGGGCCTGAAAAATAATTTGCTGTAGGTAATATCTAGTTACACCACTGCCCAGAATAATACTGCATATCATATTCTTTATTGCAATTTTGACTTTGCTGAGATCTATACTGGGGTCTAAACTACACGTAGATGTGGATTCTCCAGCAAGAATCATCCATACTAGAGCTTTGCTAGTCATATCAATGTTGTCCAACATTTCCATACTTGCCTGTACTGGTATGGAATCATTTATACAGAAACCCATTATCCAGAAAGCTCCAAATTATGGAAAGGCTGTCTCCCATAGATCCATTTTATCCAAATGACCCAAATTTTTTAAAAAGATTTCCTTTTTCTCTGTAATAATAAAACAGGACCTTGTTCTTGATCTAAACTAAGATATAATTATTCTTTATTGGAAGCAAAACCAGCCTATCCAGTTTATTTAATGTTTACATGATTCCCTAGAAGACTTAAGGTATGAAGATCCAAATTACAGAAAGATCCATTATCTGGAAAACCCCAGGTCCTGAGCTTTCTGGATAACAGGTCCCATACCTGTATTATACTGTAATTAAACTTCAAGAGGACAGATAAAGCACTGTTTAGGTGTTCAAACCTAGAACGATTATGTTTTTAATACCTAATGACTATTATATCAAACAAAATACAGGGAGTAGGAGAGAGAAAAACAAATACATTTCTTTAGAGATACTGTCTATCAAAGGGTAAGCAGATAATTATTCAACCACAAATTCTCGCTAAAATACTTGGAAAAGCTTATGAGGCATTACTCACTGATACATATTCATATTTCATCAATTAAATAAAATATCATCAATACAATATAGTATATTTAATATTTTTCCTGTTTAAACCCTATGAAAAGAATGAATCAAATTAATACCCCCGTCCCAGCAAAAAGAAACCCAACCCTACAAGTAAAACCATGTGTTTACTTACCGAAGCATATATTCTGCCCTTGCTGTTCATAGCCACAAACAGGTCACTTTTCACACCAAACAAGCTAATAATCCCTCGATCTACAGTTGAAATTTCTAACAGACCTAAGCAAACAAAACAGCTTAACGTTATTTGTTGAATTGGTATATTCCCGTCCAAATATTGATACAGAAAGGGTTACAACAAAATGAGAAATACAAGTGGCAATATTCTTTGCACATATGAGATTCCACATTCCCTTTGTCCTTAAAACTCCAACATACAGCAGTGGCATTTGTCACAGAGTCCCAAAATATTTATCATTTATAATTGAAAGATTCATGAAAGACTGAATTTGGTAATCCAGAAAGATTCCCAACAGTTTAATTCTTTCTTAAATCTATTAAAATGTTTTTTTAAGGAACTGACAATTTTGTCACATGAGATAAGGGTATTGGATCCCAATTTCCCTAACCCTTTATCCAGAAATCTCCCAATTACAAGAAGCCCACCCCCCATAGAGGAAGTCCAATATAGAAAATTTCCGCACCTCCTCTCCTTTCCTATGGTACTCCTGCCTCCCATAGAGTACATTTAAGCAAATAATTATTATTTTAAAAAATGATTTCTTTTTTCTCTGTAATAATAAGACAATATTATATTTACAACAGTCTTTTACTTGATCTTGTATAACATGCATGAATTAAAACAATCTTAATGGATTTATTTTAATATTTACCTTTATTTAGTATTGTGATCCAATAAGGGATCCAAAGATCCCTTATCCAGAAAACCCCCAATTCTCAAGCATTCTGGATAATAGATCCTATACCTGTACCTGTGTCAGTTTGTCAGAATGTGTTCAACATTATTCTGTGATTCTGTGATTATTATGTTCCTCCCAATATGTACTTTGAATTCCTTATTGAAAGTACATATGTGGAAAAAGTATTCTGACAATTCTTTTCCATGTTGGAAGGATTTATTTCCAGCACAATTAAAAGGGTAGTTGACCTTTAGTTTAACTTTTATAATGTTATATATTGCCCTTTTCTTAACTTTTATGTTGTTTAAATTATCTCTCTTTCTCTTGTGTCTCTTTGTAGCTTTCATATGGGGTCACTGATCCCCAGCAGCCAGAACAGAATTGCAGTATTGGTTATTGATTGTATTTTTGTACCTTATCTGTTCAATGTATACAACTATTTATTGTACAGTGCTGCAAAATAATAGCACTTTATAAATATGTGTTGTTAATAATAATAATAATAATAATTATCTCTTTTATAACTGGCACTATTGATACTGTTCATAAAAAGACAAAAATATAATTGCATGGTGCCTCACATTAGATACTTTATCCAGAAAACTCCAGGCCCTGCGCATTCTGCATAAGCAATCCTATACCTGTTCATATAATACTGCATATGTTTTCTCCTGCAAACTGTGGAGCCATATTTCCCAGGCATCTGATTTCCTTTGGGCATAGTGCAATGGAGCATTTTATCTATAGTTTGTTTACAGGATTGCATTGCCTATTAAAGGGCCAGTTCTACCTTGGGAAAACACCTACTATGTAATCTAAGGCGTAATTATTATTTTCAATAGTTTATCTTGCATTGTACAATTCATGCTCCATACTGGCACAGAAATAACTACCGAGTTACTATGGTGAGCCCCCACAGCAACCTGATAACATTTTAAATTGCAAGAATCAAAACCATAAAAATTAAAGGCCAAGTGCCAATTGTCTTATGAAGCCATTGTCTGCAACATACTGAAGTTAATTATAAGCAGAACTTATAATATCATGATGCAGATTGTTGGTGGCATTGGTTTGGCAGTACCTGTTTTCTAGGTTAAAAAGTTAATTCACCAAAATTGTTCACTTTTAATCTAATTTAACTCTTAGTTTTATATAGAGAGTGATATTCTGAGAAAATTTGCAACTATTTTTCTTTTTTATAATTTGTGTTTTGCTTTTTATTCAGCGGCTCTCCAGTCTCCAAACAATCTGGTTGCTAGGGTCCAAATTACCCTAGCGACCAACCATGCATTGATTTGAGAGACTGGAATATGAGTGGGAGAGGGGCTGAGTAATAAAAAGTAGCAATAACAATACATGTGTAGCCTTACATTTGTTTATTTATATGGGATCAGAGACCCTCATTTGAAAGCTGGAAAGCAGAAGCTGAGTCAGAAGAAGAATGAAAATCATTCAAAAACTATAACAAAAAGAAAAACAATGAAGACTAGTTGAGACGTTGCTTTATAATTAGCCATTCTATAACATACTAATAGGTGACCTAAAGGTGATCCACACTTTAATGTCATAAAAGTGTACAATAAGTACATTTTACAGAAAAAAAAGCCCAGATGGTATTGCATATGATATCTCCCGAAGGCTGTTGGATAATCATCCTAGCTTTATACGTCTGCCCAAGAATGCCAAAAAGGCAACACATTTGTAGTTTGGAATGCCTACATGTCTAACATTCTTTAGAGTACGTTTCTGTCAATGTTATCACAGCTTCTATATATCAACAATGTGTAAAATAAATAGCTTTCCATCCACAATAATTACATTCTGCACCATAGTCTTAATCTGTAAATGGGAATGCCTTCATTAATCCACTGCAATCCCAGGCAATAAAAAGGAGTTTCGCATGCACCCAAATCTTATTTTTTCCTTTCATACAGTTGTTCACAAACAATAAGTATAGAGAATGAAGTTCAGCAAACTAGAGTATATTAATAGCTGGTTTAAAAAAGAAAGATATTTTGCACTAGGTATCATATGATGTTTGAGCTAAAAGGTATCAATTGCTCACAAACCATTACTGATATTGTAATTACTAATCCAGGTTGATTTAAAAGAATAATTTTTTTGATAGCATAAAACTCACTGTAAGGATTTTCATTATGAACCCCACTTATGCTTCCATCAGGGAGAATCTGAAGGTGAAATCCAATTCCCACATTGCAGTAAAGCCTTCTGTGTCTCTTGATTCCGAGCAAATAGTCGCTCTTCCATGTTACATCCAATGTATCCGGAGGCATCCCAAGTGACCTGGCAAAAAGTGACCCCCATCTTCTTTCAAGTAAAGTTCCGTTATCTCTGATTGGAAGAGGATACGATGGAACAATCCCCACCAGAAAACATAGGACGACAACAGTAGACAACGTCCAGTGAATGCCGCCTCTGTGGGACATAGTGATGGGAAGCCTTTGGGAAACGGCAACCCAGTGCAACTTCTGGACACGTGGTCAGAATTAATGGCCCTAAAAATACCTCCCTTCTTGTTTTTCTCTCTTTAGCATGGCGGCAAAGGATTATTTTTGGCAAGCAGAAAGAGATAGCTGACATCAAACTAAAGCCTTGAAACAGTTGAGTAGGGAAGATAGAGAGATCAGGAAACATCAAAGTGTTGGGGACCATGTTTTAGAGTTCCTGATTTCCAATCTAGGGCTACCTAGATATATTAGCCTGACCTATCTTTATAGATCAGAGGCTGGCCTATTCCACAGCATCATTCTGACATCAGCGGCATGCTGAAGGATAAAATAGCAGCACAGTAATGCCCGTACCACTGACCTGCTCTCCCCAAAGCCTGCTGTGAGCTGAAATAAATGTCTCCACTAGACATCGGAACAACTATCTGCAGTTATAATATGTATATGAAGGAACCCTTCAAGGTCCAAACTTGTGTAATGGTCATATGTCTGGCAGGCACTTTATTTAGAGAAGGAGAGTAAAAGCAGTTCTTTGCCTCATCACCGAGCAATGATAATCTTGCAAGCCACTTCCTCACCGCTCTGTCCCCTGAGTTAACATTAGGGTAGCTAAATATCAGTCAAGACTAAGGGAAGCAACATCTCTGCCCTGCATGACTGGAAGTGTGAACTGGCAATAAAATCTCATTTGTAATAAGAGGAATGGGGGAGTCACTTTAAAGGATTATTATTTTAAAATTCCCTGCTGGAGGAATTCCTGAACATAAGGCATACTTTATATAGGCAGGGGAACTAGCTGTAATATACAGTGATATAAAGTGGAACCTACAACATACGTGAGAGAATTATAGAAAGATGCACTCTACACAAAAACCTTGTGTTTCTTCAGACATATACACACACATATATATTTGTGTGTATGTATAGATAGAATATATATGTTGTATAAACAGGGGGAATATGTTTTATGTTGCACACCCTTTTTTCTGTCAACACACTTTCCGCTGCTGTGTAAGACAGAGCAGGATGAGTAAGTGCTATTAATGCTACTTCTAATGGCAAGATATTCCCCATTATCATTCAGTTGACTTTATGTAATAAAAAAGGAGCATAATGCTAAATTCCCAATTGCCATATTGTACCTACTTGATTTTTCACGGACAATCTATTTGTTCACATACAGGAAGTTACTTCTTTTTACTTTTTTACTTATTATGGTTTAACTCAGTTCACTAATCTATCATCACTGTTTAGCTCTTTTAGCAAATATTGTATAGCCAACTTACTATGTGTCTGCTATAATTTTGTAGATTACTTGATTGTATTCATTTTGTACATTGTAATACTGCAAACATTACTACTGTAACCGCTATCTTCCTACTGCATCTGCATGATATATATGTGATGAAAATCTAATAAAACACCAATGTTATAAAAAAAAAAAGAAAGGAGCATAAACACTACCTTTGCAGGGGGCAAATCCCTGAGGGGAGACATTGGAGGGTGGCATGGTAATATTTGGGCAGATCCATGACATCAAGGGTTGAGCAAGTGATATTGAAGAGCAGGGCTGTGACATCACATGGTTGAAAACAGGTGGCCAGCCATTGCTGGTTAGGGTTGGGTGCAGGACAGATGGGGGAAGTACACTACTCCACTGCTCCAGAGGTGCAAAAAGTAGTAGCATGGAGTGCAAGAAAATGCGGCTACAGGTTGGGTGCCAGTCCTACAATGACAAAATTCTGTGGGTTAGTATCGGGTGCAGATTATGGTTTTGCAGGTTAGGATTGCGTAAGGGTTAAGGTTTTGCAGGTTAGGATCTGGTGCTGGTTGAGTTTTTCCTAAGCGTCACATCATTATTAGGCAGTATGGCAGTAACCCATAGCAAAAAAATCAGGGATTAGCAGTTTTCAGACAGTTGCAGGTAAAACAATGAATACAACAATTTGGTTGTCATGGGTTGTCATGCCCAGAAGCAAATTTCCCCCCAAAATGTTTTAAACTTTAGAGCCCCATGCTGTGTGATTTAAAACCAAATGGTAACTCTAACTAGGGTTGCCACCTTTATGTCTGGCTGAGACCGGGCGAGGGGGCGGGTCTGTGGCATCAGTGGGTGGACCCGTGATGCCAGTGGGTGGGGCTATGACATCAATGGGTGGACCCATGACATCAGTGGGCGGGGCCATGATGCGGCAATCAGCGATTGGCCGATCGCCATGTCAATCAAGGGAATCCCACCCGGTTTTCCTTATTTGGAAAACCGGGTAGGAAGTATAGACCCGGGCAGCCCCTCAAAATACCGGGCTGTCCGGATCAAAACCAGACAAGTGGCAACCCTAACTCTAACCCTATCCGAACTATAAAAATAAATGTATTTTTTTTCACAGATCGAAAGTCCTGTAGTGTATTGTAACCCCTCCCTCAACCTGTTCCATTGTGAAGTGATGACCCTCTGATTTCCATAGTGGGTGGTGCACAAATACTCTTGGGAAAGCAGAGGGAACTTCAAGTTCCAAAATCCATCCCTTCAACATGGAACAAGGTAGGGTTACATTACACTAAGAGCCTAAGGAGGCTCTGTGAGTCAGAGACGGCAATGTTAAAAAAGTATTTACATATATACATTTTGGGCAGTTCACATATTTTATGTTTATGCACATTTTTTTCATAAACCCAACAGGATGCGATCATGAAAAAAGCATGGGGTGGTAGAGCCTCTGCATGCATATTGCCCCTTAAAACTAGGGGAATGTTATTTCAAGCATTGTTGCTAATTCCATCGCAGACAATAGAAATTTCCAAATAGGATAAGGAACCCCTCCCATTGACTTACATAGAACCTTGGCAGGTCTGAGATGGCGGATTTTCATATTCGGAATTTTTGCAGCATCGGACTTTAATAAATCTTGAAAAATTCAAGTTTTTTTCCATTAAAAATTCAGAATTCATAGTAGAAAAACTCCGATTTTTCGAGTTTTTTCCATTCGGACTTTAATAAATAAGTCCCTTACAGTTCAATATTATAAAGAATCGAAAATATTGATGGCAGTAAGTGCTATTATCTACATGATTTAGTCTCATAATTATTACTCTTGATGCTTGCCCATAAATATATCCCGTTGTATACCTGATCCCCTTTAGTAAAGCCACTGAACAGGACTTGCATTCATGTTGGCACTGCACCCAGCCACACAGGAGTCTGTCCCTGCGCGTGGGAAGAAGCAATACTGAAAAGGGCTAATGTTCATAACATAAATACCATCTGCTAGGGAGATCTGGCATCTCATCACGGGAAGACGTGCTGAATCCCTCACTGTAGGTTTTATATGCTTGGCACGAGTCAGAAACAGTTTTATAGCCTGATAATTGTTGTTCTTTTCAGGCAAGGCACAAGCATTTGAATGGGCAGCTGCTCAAATGGATCTCTACTGTGTTAGAGGTCAAATGAACCTAAAGCCAGACAAAGATCTATTTATTTAGGCGCCATTTGTTCCCACAGTTGCAGGCATGGAATTCTGGTCTTGACCTCTCTTCTCGGAAAGGTCTGGAGGTTTTGTATGAAGGTGTGGGGTTACCTTGCTGCTTCTACAGCACCTTCTCTCTGCAGCCTAGAGGGTCCTAGTGCTCCACATAAGTATCCATCTGGAGACACTTCTGTAATAAGTTCAGTATATTATACAAATGGTAGGTAGTATCACACATATAACATTTATTTGGTGCACAAAACAATCATAAATGTTTCCAAAATTTTAAAGAATCAACCATACAAAAAGGACAGAGGTATCTCAGTGCTTCATGGTTCCTGTGCTCTTCCTTCCTAACGCATTTTGTGTCATTGGATGCTTTATCAGAGGAGGTGACAACTTTTATATTGTCCACTCAGGGTCTAAGGTGGTACCCACACATGTATCGTGTGGCTTACTTTAAAGTACTTGATATAATTGATCATAAGTTCAATTTGCCCCCCTCATTTCCTATAGTTTTATATATCTTTCCCAGAATACTATGTTTTGGCATGTCAAACTATACATTTATATAAATCACTACTAGGATCAGCGCCGGATTTCAATAAGGGGCACCCCTAGGCCGCGCGGTCCGACCAGGCGGCCGCGCGGTCCTAGCGCCCACCTCACCTCCCCTTCCCAGCGCGCCGGTGAAAAAACGCCGGCGCAGCTGCTGTAATTGAATGGGGATGCATGCGTACCCATAATGCCGCCCCTATTTTTTTTGCCGCCCTAGGCCCAGGCTTATGCGGCCTTGCCGTAAATCCGGGCCTGACTAGGATGCTTCCGTGGCGGAGCTCATCCCTGTAACTTAGCGTTTCTCACCAAACAAAGTGTGCTTGTTTCGTTTCAGGCAATTGAAACTATGAGATTGGGAAAAAGGAAAGCAGTCATTAACAGATTGTTGTCCAAAAAAGAGTTTAAGTGGGTGTCTCTATTGGAAACAGTCACATCACAAGGGTTAAATAAGGAATGTGATATTAAATCCTTTGTGGATTGAGAAAATCAGATAAGGATGAATTTATTTACTCATATGGATGATCTGGTTTGCCTATTTATTTATTTGCACAAGGCTAAATGTGCTATGTAATGAGATAATTACTGGTTATTGATTAGAAATGTTCGATTATTAATAGATATCCTCGTATTATGATAACAACATGATTATATTATTACATTTCATGTGTTTTGCATTAACATCATACGGAGTGGTTTATCGATATATACACTTTGTTACAAGTTTTTAAACACATCAAGGGAGTGTGTATAATATACAGTATGAAGTAATGGAGTAAATCAAACATTTGTTGTTTTTAATATTATGGACTATGAAAATGATATAGTATATAAATTAGTTAATTTAATCTGATTTAATATGATTGATCAATTGATCGATTTGACTTATTCACATTACTTCATTCACATTTGCACAAGTCACTTTATATTTATATTTTATCATTCTTAATACACAGAGACATTGTTTTTGTGTCATTTATTCTTCATTATCATTCTGTATGTACTTTACCTTTAACACTGTGATTGATACGTATTAGTGACCCTATTTAAGTATGCTAACACGTGATGCACACTAGACGCTGAGGAAGTGCCGACTGTAGAGGCACGAAACGTAAGCTTAGCAACTCCGGTGAATATGTGAGCCAGTGCTTGATGCGGGTAAACAATATTGTGATATATATAGTTAATAAAGTACTCCCTCTTGTAAATTATCAGGATATTCTAAGTTACCGAGGCGTTTCATGACCATATAAAAATGAGGCCGAAGGCCGAGTGTTTTTAACAGGTAATAGAACTCTGAGCGGGTACAAGGGGTACTTTATTTATTATAATACACAAGTTTTAGTGAGTAAAGTGACATTAATGACATCACTACTCACCGTTTATAAGGATATCATTTACAAAATATTCGAGACTTTTGTGTATTATATGTATACAACCCAAGGAATTAATTTCCCTTACTGGTTCATGAACTGCCCTTTAGGAGGGAAATGTCCCTTATTTGCCCATGCCATGCTACGGATTTCCTGCCTATAGTTTATATAATGAGGATGTGAGCATGCTTCTTTTCTCTTTGTAATCCATTTGTGACTGCTGGGGAGCCTGGGAAGTATCAAGTTGAGCCTTAAGGTAACCAAAGCCTTAAAGGAGCTGGGCTGCAGGGACTCCATTAGTGAGGTCCAGTTATTGAAGGCTAGCTCCTGCCATGGTTTACCATTGCTCCAACAAGGAGACGTAGTGGGGTTATTAAATCCCAGATGAAATCCAAGTAGTGTGGTAGGGCTCAGTGTAGTGTGCATTTCCTTGGCACATTATTGTATGTGACAATATATGGGGTGGGACTCATTTATGGAGGGTTTAGATCCCCTTTATGAACTGGTTTTTGATATTTATAAACTACAGCTCCCAGCATGCTTGAAACCATGGTGTATAATGTAAAGGGGTTATTTATCAAGGTCCAAAATTATCTCAGTATTGGCTGCTACAAACTCAAATCTAAGCTGCTTGGGTTTTTAATGCTTATTTATTACATTTTCCTGAAAATTTGCTTTGCGGTAAAAAATCCAATTTTCACAATTTTTTCGGAGGTTTCATCCGATTTTCACAATTTTTTCAGAGTTTTCACCGAAACCTCAGATTTTTGCCCAATACCTCCAAAAACTTCGGGGGTTGGCATGAGACCCAGTGCAAATCAATAAAATTATAGGAACTTCTCCCATTGACTTATATGCAACCTCGACAGGTTTGAGATGCCGGGTTTTCAAATTCCGAGTTTTCCAGCCTCGGGGTTTAATAAGTTCTGAAAAAATCGTGAATTTTTAAAAGCCCGACTTTATAAAAAAAAAACACATTTTTCATGATCTTTGCATTCGGGGCTTAGTAAAAAAAAACCCTAAGTGTATTTCAGTAGCACTGATATGTCCTGTGTAAACCTCCTTTGCTCTGATTAGATTTTGAGGGAAGCTGAGTACCCCTAGAACTCGTGTCCCCAATGCCTAACCGGTAACAGGCAAGACAGTATCTATAGAGTAAATAACACTGCATTTGCAGTGGGGTTTTTTTTTTCTTTAAACCTCTAAATGCTTTTAAAGCTGGATCTTTACAAAACCCCCATGATGACCTGTTGTATTATTATAAATGCCTATACTAACACCTCACTAAATTAGAATCACCCCTGAAATGAGATGGTATGTTGTGTATCATTCACTTTAACAACAAGGTTTGACTTTCTAAACTTCTCCTGCACCCACCAAGAACACAGCGTCCCAGTATGTCTTTTAAACTGCAGAAATCCATCACGAACCTAAAGTGATGGAGGATAGATTTTGATTGACAGCTATTTGCAGTATTCCTTTGATCCAGCGCCCCTGCAGAAAAAAATCCCCTCGCTGGCACCGTGTAAATACCTAGGGATCATTACAGTATAATTAGACCTCAACTACAATATTTCCAAGTGCTAAACAGAAAAACAGAAGCCGAAGCTGTCGCTGGCCAGGCAGCCCTGCACGGATTGCTTTTGTGCCCCCCAAAAAAACAGATTTCTTTAAACTTTTTATGCCTATTTCAAGCAAGAGAATTTGAAGACGAAAATATTCTAGACTTGTGCATACAAATAATGTCCTTAATTAATAAAAAATCTTAGGGAATCCCAAATGCAGTTTCATTCCTGGTAAAGGGAGGGTTTCGTTTTTAAGGGTCCACTGGGTTTAGTTACAGGGATAATTAAAGTAAATGAAACACCCCATAAAGCTTCATGTTCAGTAGATATCCAAAGCAGGCCTGTAAATAAATACCAATGGAAGCTGTGGAAAGCTTTTTGTTTGGTGAGTCCACGACTGAAGTTTTAAGGAGTTCATACACAGGCAGATTTTCTTGTGTGAAACAACCTATTTTAGCATAATTGATGGGATGCAAACGATCGTATCGTTCCGACAAAATTGTCCCAGCAGTTTAAAAATTTTCATCATAAAACAATGAAACTGGTCAGTGCATGGTACAGGCAGATCATTGTTAAATGATTGTTCACTGTGCATGCCTTTTGCAATAGTAAACAATGGGACAGACAGCCCTTGGTTAATATATGTGAGATCTTGTAGCCATTGGTAGGTGAATCATTCATTCAAGCAATCATTAAGACAATAGATCGTTCAGATCGCCAGCTTAAGCCAACAATCTTTGATTGACCTACAGTAGAGGCTTGTGTGATCCCAGTGAAATAGACCTGTGCCCGACCCAGACCCGCTGACCTGCAACCCAACCCGCACCCCCCACTCACTATGCTCCCCTAATATTACACTTACCTGCTGACCCAGCACCTGTGAAACCGGAAGTGACGTCAACTCAGAGCCTATTCTGATAGGTAGGGTACAAACTTTTACCACAGACTCAGGGAAGGGTGGGAGGGAAGTGTCCTGCAACTTAGCCAGGTACCCAGACAGGTTACCCACACAATCAGGCAATCAGAAATCCCTGCCCAAAACCTTGGTCACCTTGCCATATTACGTGGGTACACAACCCAATGAAGGACTCTAACCTACAATCAGACATCAGTTGGAACTACTAGTACTAATGGCTACTGTTTTAGCTACTTACATAGGGCAAACTTTCAGGAGTAACCAAGTCAGCAACCAGAATCAGCCCATCTACAGGCAACATATAACCTTTCAGTGTTATTTCACCATCTTGCTGTTTTCTAACAAATGCAGTTCACATTATTTTCCTCTCAGGCCACTTGCCCTAATGAGGTGGAGAAATTAGTTATTGTGCAGAGTTGCTTTAAAAATATATCCCTTATGTTACTGGACTAAGGGGCATGTTTACTAACATTGGAGATAAATATCTGGAGAGATTTTTGGAGATGTTGCCCATGGCAACCAATCAGCAATTAGATTTAAACAGCCACAGCCAAGTTAGAAAACAAAAGCAAAGATCTGATTGGTTGCTATGGGCAACATCTCCAGAAATCTCTCCAGATATTTATCTCCAATGTTAGTAAACATGCCCCTAAAGCTCTTAGAATCACTAAGCTTTGATATGTTGGTGGAAGATGCGGGGAGATGTAGAGAAGTCAAACTGCTATTATGATCCTGATCATGCCCCTAACTCTGCACAGTGCTGTCTATATCTGAGGTAACTGTGGGTGGGAGGCAGGTGACCTGTGTGGACACTGAAGTGTCAGGGGTGGTGGTTGGTCAGAGTGAGCAGGTGGGGAGGGTGATCATATAGAGTTCTGGACCCTATGGCGCTGCTTTTGATTCCATCGAAATATTCAGAAGGGATTTTTTTTACAGTGAGAGATGTAAAGTTCTCTGCCTGAATCAGTCTTGCTGGCAGATACATTAGATAGCTTTAAGAAGGGGTTGGATGGCTTTTTAGCAAGTGAGGGAATACAGGGTTATGGAAGATAGCTCATAGTACAAGTTGATCCAGGGACTGGTCCAATTGCCATTTTGGAGTCAGGAAGGAATTTTTTCCGCCTCTGAGGTAATTTGGAGAGGCTTCAAATGGGGTATTTTTGCCTTCCTCTGGATCAACTAGAAGCTAGGCAGGTTATATACAGACTTAATGTTGAACGTAATGGACGTGTGCCTTTTGTCCCCTAACTTCCTATGTTACTGCTTGGCCAGTTCTACAAACTGCTGAAATCCACCTGCTCTCCTGCACAGCCTATTAAGTTTTTGGGGAAATTTTCATTAAAGCATTACAAACTTAGATTCCTTCTACTATAATAGATTAGTAAGACTATAAGACCCTTTTACATCAAAGTATGATTTTACTGGTAAGATGTCATATACAGGTATGGGACCTGTTATCCAGAATGCTCGGGATCTGGGGTTTTCTGGATAACGGATCTTTCCGTAATCTGGGTCTTCATGCCTTAAGTCTACTAGAAATAAATTTAAACATTAAATAAACCCAATAGACTGGTTTTGCCTCCAGTAAGGATTAATTATATCTTAGTTGGGATCAAGATACACCTATGACTAAGCGCCGGAGGGTGCGAAACGCGTAAGGTGGGCCTGGTGGGGTCTGTTTGTAATTGAATTTTTAATGCTAATTTAAATAAAATTTTATGGAAAAAAGCCTTGGGACAGCTATCTTTGGATAAAAGGAATTTATTAGTTGGGATCAAGTACAAGGTACTGTTTTATTATTACAGAGAAAAAGGAAATCATTTTTAAAGATTTGGATTATTTGGATAAAATTGAGTCTATAGGAGACAGGCATTCCGGGTTTCCGGGTAAGGGATCCTATACCTATATAATAAATATAATATTCTACTGGGCTTCACATTAAAAAAGCACCCCTATATTTTTCTTCTTCATATGCAACAAACATACATTCATGAATGTACCTACTGTATGTATTAGATCTGAAGAGGGGACCAAAAATAGCCTTGATGTGTACAGCTCAAGTAAGATTGCATTGGCAGGAACCCATCTGCTGCTTTAATCAGCTAGTAGAAATATTATGCACAGATACGAGGCCCAGGCTTCACACGGTACCAGCAATGAAAAATATGAAGTAACTCAATTACCCTGCAAGAGATTTGTAATGTGTATCAATGCCCCTATGCCCCCTGGACTTGTCAACAGTCCATACCCTGTCAGCATGGCTACAATTCATATATTAGCTAGATTCCCTAAAAGGGCAGAAGAAAGCCTTCAATTATCCACCCATGCTGCACTCACCCAGCTCTCCAAATTATTCAGTGCCGGGTAGGTGGGGAACTTGGTGGGGTGGTGCAGTTCTGAGCGCAGAGGAAAGCTGAACAGTGGCAGAAAGATGGTGAAGGACCGAGTAACGGCTTCACTAATGACTGTGCTGGGTGTAGGGTGTTTGACCACGCAGGGGGTGTAGGCTGCCTAGGATGTCACTACTACTGGGCCCAGCTCTGGGCAGCACCAATATTAATTACACATGCAAGAAGTTTCCCAAATAAGGACCCTGCATTCTCCATCTAACATAGGAAGATTCCTTAAGATATGTAAACTATTCATATTTTATTGCAAACTCAATAAAAAGAATTTGAAAAGAAAGAAAAGGAAGATTCCTTGCTAATATTACATTGAAATCAAAATTTAGGACAAAATGCCTAAATGTTAACCACTGCCCAATGAAATACATGGTTACATGGTGTCATTTAATTTACATCCCAGGCATCCATGGTAATGATGCAAGGGTTAGAAATTTCCAATACCCAAACCCAATTCTTCTCAACCTGGTCTCAGCTTGAGAGGAGACTTTGAGAACAAACTAGTGATGTCAAAGAATGATAATGTCAGAGAGCTCTGCACCACACTATAACACCAACGACTATGAGATGGGGATACCAACCAAGCCCAGCGTCACCTATGCAGTTTTGGAAATTGCATGCCTATATTATATATTCTGATCAGGGCCGGATTTACATAGTGGGCACCCCTAGGCCCACTGCAGTTTGTCGCCCCTGTCCCCTCCGTTTAATTTTCATCATCTGCACTGGAGCAATGGGGATTGGCGCATGGGAAATTAAAAAAATTATTGTATCTCCAGCGCATCCCCTGTATTTTTAAATGAATGTGGGTGTGGTTGGGCAGCATGCTGCCCCCTAAAATCCTGCCGCCCTAGGCCCGGGCCTAGGTGGCCTCTCCACAAATCCAGGCCTGATTCTGATTGGCTATTGGTAAACATTTCATTGCTATTTCTATTTCAAGATTGGTTGCCCATAGACATGGCAAGAAAAGAAAGAACATGATTACAACAGGCACCTCACTGCAAAACAACTTTAAAAGAAACACTAACTATTGCAGCTCTTTGTGCACAGTTACAGTACAATTATACAGAAACACCATGTCCTCTGTTCAAACAAACCACCCCTTACTTAATATAAAAGGTTTAATTATACAAAAAGTAACATACTGTATGCCACACTTGTTGTTGGCAGTTTAATAATTTATTAAAATTTTGTTAACTGAACATTATTTTATATATACGAATATGGTTTACAAGTTACAAAAGGATCTCCATATCTACAGTATAAATTAGATTTGTTTTGGTACAGAAAATAAAATTACTATAAATAAGTCTGCTTTAATATTGCATTGCTCAGGCACTTTCATGACAATTGTCACCATTTACATATTAAAAGGAAAGAGAGACAAAGATTTACAGTTAAATATGAACAGTCTTTCCTGTATCTAACAGTCATTAAAGACTGGGAGCACTTACCGGCACCTCCGGATCCAGTGCCTTTAACATCTCTTTCATATCTGTTTAAGAGAAAATCCTTTGCATTCAGTCTGAGTGGTGCTTGGGTGTAAGTGTCTGCAGCCCAATATTAAGCTCTAGCATCTCTTAAAAGCCCCATATTCTTTTTTTTTCAGGCCCCCATGCCCAATGGTGTTAGACCACATTTCCTTTATTACTGTGCCCATATTCTCTTTTGTTGGTTATTTGAAAGGGCATTAGGACCATCAAAGCATATAAGGAACGTTGTAACCAGACAGTATGAGAAAAATGCGACAAGGGAAAACCAATGCAACTGATAGGAAAATTTAAAAAATAAAATGATGGGAAAATTTAAAATGGAAGGCATAGTGGCTGGTTTAGCTGCTGGTTTATGTAGGTATGTACTAAGGTCAAGCAACAGTGTTATGGAAGGTTTATATTCCCTTTATTGACAATGCAATTTTGTCATTCGTAGGTAGCAGTTTTAAGAGGGCAGACTGACAACTGAATGAAATTTTAAAGGGGCAGCATACCCATTTTCATTAGAATTTCAACGAATAGGGCTTGTGCTGAACATACTTTTATGCCTATTGTTTTATTTCTTGAACTAAATGAGGTACAATCAGGTACAATGAAGCTACTTCATGCTGGGTCCTTGCAAGATAGACAACTAGATTTCCAGTGCACAAATTAAAGGGGCTGTTCACCTTTAAATGAACATTTAATGTAGAGAGTCATCTTCTGAGACAATATGCAAATGGTTTCAATTTTGCATTATTTGCGGGTTTTTTTTGGGGGGGGTTATTTAGCAGCTCTCCAGTTTGCTATTTCAGCAATCTGGTTGCTAGGGTCCAAGCTACCCCAGCAATCATGCATTGATTTCAATAAGAAACTGGAATATGAATAGGAGAGGCTATGAATAGATAGATGAGTAATAAAAAGTAGGAATAACAATACATTTGTAGCCTTATAGGAAGAAGGTGGCAAATCATTCGAAAAACTATAAAAAATGAAGGCCGATTGTTGCTTAGACTTGGCCATTCTATAACATACTAAAATTTAGCCTGAAGGTGAGCCACCTGTTTAACTCCCTGCATACAAAACTGCTCAAAGCAAAGAGTGAAGGGAATGGATTGTACACACTGGTAATCTAATTATCTGCCTTGTAAGGAGCCCAACTGGAGAAGCTTCAGTTTCCCTGTTTGCCCAGTTTAGCCCAAGACATATCAAAAACCATTGATTTTTCTCACTTAAAGCAATAGACAAAGATCATCAAAAAACCCTATTCATTGCACTCATGAAAAGTTTAATTTTAGAATTATTTAGAATTATTCAATGAATAATTCTCACTGGTCTGTCCTAAATTCTAATAACCATTTTAATACACCTACCCCCACCTCTGCCAAAAAAAACGAATTCTCCAGTTTTGTGATGTATAAATACCCAGTTCTTCTGACAAGTAAAATTCAATATTGGGTACTTATTTCTCTCGCAATCCTTGGCACATTGGTAATGATACATTTTGCATGTTTATCAACTGTGCCATTTTGGATGGAACTTGCTTGGACAAAAAATACCTTGCACTTTGAATTGGGAATGTTTGCAGGTATGGTTAAAGGTTCTCTTGCTGGAAGTTAGGACTAAAAACGTAGCAACCATTTAAGTCTTGTAAACATGAACACAGTAAACAGCAAATATCTTTAAAGTTTTAAGTCTTTTTGGTCAAACACAACACGGCTGGCCAAATAAATAGCAAAAACCCCAAAGAGGACAGATGAGGCTATGTACACTGTCACGTTTTCCATAAACTGCACTATCATCCCCATGAAGAGGGAAGGGAAGACCTGGGAAAGCAAGAAGGCACTATCAAGAGTCGCAAAATCCAGTCCGATGCCCCTTTGGGTGTAATTGTCCTGAGATGTTTCCTTCTGGACGGCAGGAAGAATTGAGTTTGAAGGATAGGGATAGTCCTGAGTATAAGTCTCCAGTTCATGAGGAATATATATGTGTTTTTCTTTACCCTGTGGTGCCCCATTATGCTTAAAAGTACCATCCTCATTATTGTTGGATGAAAAATAAACTGCTTCTTTGGTGAGGGTATATCCATTCTTGCTTTGGGACAGCACAGCTCTTGGCATGAAAACCTTTTGTAATAAAAAAAAAATTAAAAGACAGGAGATAAATAAATATACAATCCTTTAATGGGGGTGATGCCCTTTAAGTTCCGTTTTAGTATGTTGTCAAATGGGAAATTCTAAGCAATGTTTCAATTGGCCTTCACTTTTTCTTTTTTTATAGTTTTGGAAGTATTTGCCTTTTTCTTCTGATTCTTTCTAGCTACCAAATGGGGGTCACTGACCCCATAACAAATGATCTGTATTGTTGTTGCTACTTTTTATTACTAATCTTTCTCTTCTATTCATATTCCAGTCTCTTATTCAAATCACCGCATGGTTGCTAAGGTAATTTGGACTTTAAGGGGCAGATGTATTAAGGGTCGAATGTCGAGGGTTAATTAACCCTCGATATTCGACTGGCGAATTAAATTCCTTTGTCTTCAAATATCGAAGTCGAAGGATTTTGCGCAATTCGTTCGATCGAAGGAATAATCGTTCGATTGAACGATTAAATCCTTCGAATCGAACAATTTTAATCCATCAATTGAAGGATAAGGATTATAAACTTGGAAAGCCTATGGGGACCTTCCCCATAGGCTAACATTGACTAACTTTTGTAGCTTTTAGGTGGCGAACTAAGGGGTCGAAGTTTTTTCTTAAAGAGACAGTACTTCGACTATCGAATGGTCGAATAGTCGAACGATTTTTAGTTCGAATCGTTTGATTTGAAGTCGTAGTCGAAGGTCGAAGTAGCCCATTCGATGGTCAAAGTAGCCAAAAAAACACTTTGAAATCCAAAGTTTTTTTTCCTCTATTCCTTCACTCGAACTTAGTGAATGGGCCCCTAAATAACAAATAAATAATAAATGCTCAGGTACAACATTTGATGCCTTTTTTTCCCATTGGCACAGCCATCGGAGCCCCATTTCATGGGGTTATTGAGTTATTGGGAGTGCCAAAGTGGCAGTCTGCAGATCTCACTGACTCACTCCTTGTACAGAGCCAGATCACAAAATATTTATTACAAAACACAAGATCATAAGGTCAAAATACAAGGCTTATTTGCTTGTCTGCTTGACAGTAAATGAACATGCCTTCAGAGACAAACAAGCAAATCTTTTATTTTAGCCTTTGCTTAATGGACAGTAAGGACAATGTTCATATTATTACAGTTTATTTCCTTAGGTAAAGAGCAGAATAGCTTATAGCTCGGGACAGTAGCAGAAAAGAGAACAAATACTATTGGTACCAGTAAAAATAATAATATATGAGGAAATAGCATGGTTTAGATCAATAAACAAACTTGCAAGAACATGAAGGGTTTTCAATTAGAACAGTAATTGTTTTTGTACGTAATGAGATTATGGTGTAAAATATGGAGTCAAACTAAACAAGAAGACCCAAAGTATACGGGATGATTAATTGGCTTGTCATGGAATTAGACTATGTGCATATGTGTGTCTATGGAAAGAAATTAGATACAAAGCTTCAGTGGGGCAATAAAAAACAAATCTAAATGCAAGAGCATTTGCACTAAGGCACAACAGAAGCACAGGGGCAAGGCAATCTTTTCAATACCACCTAGTGCAAGTACAGGGCTTCATTGCAGATTGCACCCACCAACATTATTAAACTTGCATGTGTGAGTGACACAAAAGTTAAGGGATGGGGCGGGGCTCTCTTTTCTTGGGGTGCATGCACTTAATTCTGCAGTACAGAGACCTGCTGCAACTCAGACATTCTGAGTTATGCATTAGGTCGGGCACTTGTGCCACACACAAAGCAATCAGGTATAGGATTAAAAGTTCCTGATTCCCCGCTTGTGCAGCCAGTCAGCAGGTACCATGTCTGGATACCCTAGAAGAGTGCCTCCCTAAAGCAAAAAGATTTTTTAGCCAGACCCAGGGTCAAATAGTGGGTCTGGGGAATGGGCATAGCTGAGGTTCCAGGTCTGGTAGCAGGTCAGTGGAAGTGAAGTTGATTCACAAGTTACTGGATGAGAGGTCCTAATAACATACAGTAGAATAAGGCAGAAAATAGGAATTTCAAGTACTGTACCACATGGGGTTGATGCATATCTTTTCCTGAATCAGTCTTATTGGTTGATACATTAGATAGCTTTAAGAAGGGGTTGGATGGCTTTTTAGCCAGTGAAGGAATACAGGGTTATGGAAGATAGCTCATAGTACAAGTTGATCCAGGGACTGGTCCGATTGCCATCTTGGGGGTCAGGAAAGAAATTTTACCCCCTCTGGGGCAACTCGGAGAGGTTTCAGATGGGTTTTTTGCCTTCCTCTGGATCAACTGGCAATTAGGCAGGTTATATACAGACTTGAGGTTGAACTTGATGGACGTGTTATTTTTTTCTACCCAACTTACTATGTTACTATATAGTGAACTGTACAGCTATCCCACAAAGAAGTGTCTTTATGTGGCTTGAATTTTCCTTGTGGTCAACCCTCATATTTGTGCTGTGGATAAGCAATGTTGTTAATGGTTACTGGAAGGAGCTACAAGCAAACAACACACAGATGTCTGAGACACACAATATATATATATATATATATATATATATATATATATATATATATATATATATATATATATATATATATATATATATATATCTATATCTCTCTCTCTCTCTATATATATATATAAATACTAATATAGTCACACAAACTTTCTCAGTTTTCTGCAATACTCACATCTTGTTCTTTGTGATAGAGACAAATGAGGGTATATGGGAGGGTCTGCAGTGTGGCATAAGCAAATCCAGTGAGTGATGACATAATGGTCACAATTACAATATTCTGCGATAGGCAAATCACTAGGGCGGATGAAGTGAAGGTGACCATACTGGCAAGGTAGATTCTCCTTGAGCCAAAGTGCTTGGTGAGTTTGTTCATGATGACAGAAAAGAAGGTGGAAATGGCACATTGAAGGAATAGGCCAATGCTGCCCATGCGGATCCCTGCAACATAAAGAACAGGCGGTGGTCAGCATTTGGAACAGTCTGCTTAAAATCTGGGCAGTGTGGTAATGGCACAGATTTACTCTATAGTGGTAACCTGTAGCAATTAGTCAGCAATTGGCTTTAAAGGGCTTGAAAGCTGTGGTAGCTCCAGGGTTCTTCTGCATCAGTACATGAAAGTCAGAACAGTAGGCGAGATGGACGTGCAGGCGATGAGCTGAACTATACTGAAGTACAAAGGATGGTGTCAACTCACGCAACTACAGTGTCCATTTTTGTAGAAAATGAGCCCTACAGTCTTTATTGGCTCTAGGTTTAAACCCTGGCATGAAGAATATGAGCCTCACATTGCTGCTGCAAAATGCGTTGCCCTGTTTGGAACTGACCACATCCCAAAATAAAACTATTACTCTATGGCGGTTAATCTGTGATGGTATTAAGTGGGTACAAAGTGCTGCTCATGTGCCTTTTATATATAGATGAGAGCCAAATCCTTTAGAAAATGCCAGAGGCTTCCTGTTGCTCAGCACTGCATGTACAATATCACTGCAAGTCCTACACAAAAACCAGGGTTGGACTGGCCTGTCAAAGAACCAGAGAATCTCTTGCTGGACCCAGGTACTTTTGGTCTCCAGGTAAGGACAATTCCTATCAGCCCTTATTTTAGCCCTAGGCCTCTATAAAACCTATAGCATTTACCATGGTCTATTCAGTTCCCAGTAGATGTCGGCCTAAAAAAAGTGTAATCATGCAGTGTTGATTGTAGAATCTATTTTCTGGACTACAGTTCCCATCATGCCAGGCAAATAGCTTGACCTATAAATCTGCATGAGCAATAAACCTTTACCAGTTTACGGACAGAATTATTACATATTATTTACTAATTCTTTTTGCCAAAAAAACCCTGAAATTAATAATTAAAAAATATATTTTGCCTTAAGACACTGGTAAAGATATGGGATCCATTATCAGGAAACCTGTCATCCAGAAAATTACGAATTACGAAAAAGACTGTCTCCCATAGACTCCATTTTATCCAAATAATCCAAATGTTAAAAAAATGATTTCCTTTTTCTCTGTAATAATAAAACAGTACAGGTATGGGACCTGTTATCCAGAATGCTCGGGTCCTGGGGGTTTTCTGGATAACTGATCTTTCCTCAATTTGGATCTTCATACCTTAAATCTACTAGAAAATCATGCAAACATTAAATGAACCCAATAGGCTTGTTTTGCCTCCAATAAGGATGTATTATATCTTAGTTTGGATCAAGTACAAAGTATTTTTTTATTACTACAGGGGAAAAGGAATCATTTTTAAAAACCTGGATTGTTTGGATAAAATTAAGTATACGGGAGACAGCCTTTCCATAATTCAGAGCTTTCTGAATAACGGATTTCTAGATAACGGACCCCATACCTTTATCAGTGTCATAAGGCAAAAATTTATTTTTTAATTATGAATTAAATTTTTTTCTTTGGCATAAGAATAAGAGAGAGATTAGAGTGCCTGGGATTCCTGAGAGGTGAAGGTGGCACTCCGGCTGGCACTTTTTTCTAAAGAAGAGGAGCCCCCGCCTTGAGTGACAGATAACCCAATAGTCAATGGGGAGGGGGGGATAATAACTTGATGCCCCCCCCCAGAGAATTTTAATTTTGCAATCATTGCTGTTCAACCAAAATACTGGACTATAACTTCCAAAATCCCCAAAATTGGCACCCCAGTGACTTTCAGTCTCCTGTACTGTGTGTGTGCACATCAAGGTGGATAATAACAAACAAATAAATTGTGAGGTTAATTTATAGACATAAGGTCTAAATTATAGAACTAAAACCAGTCAGAAAATAGTTTTGGATGTCTATTACAAGCTGAAAAATGAAAGACCTGCTTGGTTGTAGTTACCAGCACTTGTGCAGCTTAAATGAGAAGGAAAGGCTAAAATTAAGTAGGGATGCACCGAATCCAGGATTCGGTTCGGGATTCGGCCAGGATTCGGGCTTTTTCAGCAGGATTCGGATTCGGCCGAATCCTTCTGCCTGGCCGAACCGAATCCTAATTTGCATATGCAAATTAGGGGCGGGAAGGAAATTGTGTGACTTTTTGTCAGAAAACAAGGAAGTAGAAAATGTGTTTCCCTTCCCACCCCTAATTTGCATATGCAAATTAGGGTTCGGATTCGGTTCGGTACTCGGCCGAATCTTTCGCGAGGGATTCGGCCGAATCCAAAAAAGTGGATTCGGTGCATCCCTAAAATTAAGTAAGCTTTATCAGAAAGGTCTATATAAATACACCAGTAAACTCTCAAAGTAATGCTTCCCTGAGTCATCAGTCAAAAAAAAACACAGCATTTCTTTCCTTCTATTGTGTACACATGGGCTTCTGTATCAGACTTTCTGTTTTCAGCTTAAACCTCCAGGGCAGGGCTTGAGCATGCTCAGTTTGCTCCTCTCCCCCTCTCTGCTGTAATCTGAGCCCAGAGCTATGACTGAGCAGGGAAACTCAGGCAGGAAGTGATGTCACACGAAGTGAATATGGCGGCTGCTATCCTAAACAAACAGAGAGAGTGTCTAGAGCCGTTTACTCAGGTATGGTAAAGCATTCTGCAGAATAACTAGTGTTATAGCTTGCATTATTGTTGCTAATGTATTAACAATAAACTGCTTTGGTACCGTTCCTTCTCCTTTAACAGGCTTTCTTACTTAAAATGCATTAAAGGGCCCTGTGAATTTTTAGATCCCACAAAGAAAAAGATGTCAGTACTTAGTATTAAGGCCATACCTTCATCATAGCGGAGCCTGGACTCAGTTCCTGGAGCAGCACTTGGAATTCCATTGTACAATCCCTCTCCAACAAAGTCTGTGTAGAACAACATAAAAGACATCACAGCCATCCAGCTGCAGAGTTGGGCAGCGCACAGTTGCTTCATGACTGACGGAATGCGACAGTAGCTGCTGTAAACTCTTGGGGTAACCGACCAGCACAGACTCAAGAGGCAGAACAGAGGGTTGCATTTCCAAGATCTTAGCTTCCATTTTGGCATACAGCAGCCCCTAGGGAGCAAACCTGAGGTTGATGTAGGCTTCAGGTCCATCCTTTGTTGTGAGTTATAGAAAGGCTCCTCTGAGGTCTTCATTGTAACAAGGACACTTATTATAAATATAACAGTTAGCAATAGGAAAAGGCACTCATCTTGACCCCCAAAGTAAAGTGATATGTACATATAATTCCAGTTAACTGATGTCAGTAGGTACCCGATGCATCCCCCAAAGCTGATCATAAAGGAGAACATGGCAAACGCCTGATCACAGCCATCATCATCGTGGCACAGGTCCGATAAAAGAGCCTCCAGTGGGGTGAAACAGACCTGGACACAACAATCCAACAAGCCGACCCCAAAAATGAGTATAAAAATATGGGCATTTTTTTCCCTGTTACTGAAAAAGGAGGCCAAGGAGTCTGCATGGGGAATGATGAAAAGAGAAAGGAGGACGCCGATGGAAAGTAGCCAGATGAACGGCCGCCTTCGGCCAAGGGTGCTTTGGCAGTTATCACTAGCTGATCCAATCAGGGGCACAAAAATGAGCCCTAGCACAGGTCCAATACCTGCAGAAAAAATAAAGGAAATAAATACTTATGTTTGAATACAAAAGACATAAATAATATTACTACTTTATACTCTAGCAGAATGAGCCTGCATTCTCTACAGTATTCTGCCCACAGGGTACAGACATTTGCCAGCATGCCAAGCCTGACACTTGCGACTCTTGCCTGCTGTGTATGAGGCACTGAGTAAAACCAGTTGTGCTTAAAGGAAAACTATACCCCCCAAAATGAACACATAAGCAACAGATAGTTTACATCATAGTAAGTGGCATATTAAAGAATCTTACCAAACTGGTCTATTTATTTAAGTAAATATTGTCCTTTTACATCTCTTGCCTTGAGCCACCATTTCATGATGGTCTGTGTGATGCCTCAGAGATCACCTGCCCAGAAATACTGCAGCTCTAACTGTAACAGGAAGAAGTATTGAAGCAAAATACAAAATTCTGTCTGTTAATTGGCTCATGTGACCCAACAAGTATGGTTTGTTTGGTACATTTGTATGCACAGTGAATCGTACAATCCCAGCAGGCTGCCTATATTTATGATTACTCAATGGCACATACTACTAGAAACGTATATTATTATGCAAATTTATATACATGAAGCAGGGTTTTATATATGAGCTGTTTTATGCAATATCTTTTTGTAGAGGCCTACATTGTTTGGGGGGTATAGTTTTCCTTTAATATTCACGAGAGGAGGTGCAATGGGAGAGTTTTATGGGGGATTTACTTCCACTTTAAAAGGGAAATAAATCTTTTATAGTATGTCGCTCTATTCAAATATAGCTGGACAATATTTCCCAGCATATTATCAAGGGTTTGTAAGGGCCTAAGCAGGAGGCAATCAGAAAAGTCTCAAAGGGAGGGGAAATGGTCCCTGTAAGTCAGAGGCAGACTATATATATTATATATATATGATATACAAGAGCCAATGATAGCCTGTAAATGATATCCTTATAAACAATGCTTAGTGATGTCATCGGTTATAATTGAAGCTTCGTGATGTCATTTCTGTCACAAGACTCACTGTAACTTGTGTACTATAATAAAAAAATGTACCCCCTGTTGCAAAATATGAGGATATTAGAAGTCACCTCGGAGTTCCATGACCTGTATAAAAACACTTGGCCTTCGACCTTGTGTTTTTATATACATAGTAAGTTAGGTTGAAAAAAGACACACGTCCATCAAGTTCAACCTTTTAACTTTTTTTAACCTGTCTAACTGCCAGTTGATCCAGAGGAAGGCAAAAAAACACATCTGAAGTCTCTCCAATTTGCCTCAGAGGGGGGAAAAAATCCTTCATGACTCCAAGATGACAATCAGACTAGTCCCTGGATCAACTTGTACTATGAGCTATCTTCCATAACCCTGTATTCCCTCATTTGCTAAAAAGCAATCCAACCCCTTCTTAAAGTTACCTAATGAATTCGCCTGTACGAGTGATTCAAGGAGAGATTCCACATCTTCACAGCTCTCACTGTAAAAAAACCCTTCTGAATATTTAGGCGGAATCTCTTTTCTTCTAATTGGAATTGGTGACCTTGGGGCAAATTTAATAAAGGGCGAAAATTCGCCAGCGTGACGTCATTTCGCTAGTTCGCCGATTTACTAACAGGTGCTGGTGTAAATTCGCTAGCAAAGTGGACCTACTCTAGCGCTACTTTGCTTGACGAATTAACTATATCGTAACTTCGCTGCCTTTCGCCTCCGTGAGCGCAACTTCGGATTTTAGTGAATTAGCGGCGCCCTGGTGAAACTTCGCCTGGCTAAGTGAGGCGAAGCCAACGCTGGCGCAACTTTGAAGGTAAGTAAATTTGCCCCAATGTGTCAGCTGGAAAGACCTACTGGTAAATAAATCATTAGAGAGATTATTATATGATCCCCTTATATATTTATACAGTTATCATATCACCCCTTAAACGCCTCTTCTCCAGCGTGAACATCTCCAACCAGGGCCGCTTCTTCCATGAGGCAAGGTGAAACCCTTGCCTCAGGCGGCAGCGTGCGGCCAGTTACAAGGGGCGGCAAAAAGCCGCCTCTTGTAACTTTAAGAGCCGAACTTCCGGGTTTTAACGCGGAAATTCGGCTCCGCTAGTGCAAAGAGCGCTATTGCGCTCAATGCACTAGCGATACTGCCCCCTGAAACCCGCTCCGACGCTAATTTTTAAGCACGGAGCGGGAGAGGAGGGGGGCGGCATCTGGGCTGCTGCCTCAGGCGGCAGCAGCCCCAGAATCGGCGCTGTCTCCAACTTGGCCAGTCTTTCCTCATAGCTAAGATTTTCAATACCTTTTACCAGCTTAGTTGCCCTTCTCTGTACCCTCTCTAATTCAATAATGTTCTGTTTGAGTGATGGAGACCAGTGCGCTATAAAGTGGAAGAATGGCCACCTCCTCCCTTAAATATGGTCATGGAACTCCTCAATAACTTGTAATATCTAGAGATGCACCGAATCCAGGATTTGGTTCGGGATTCGGCCAGGATTCAGCCTTTTTCAGCAGGATTCGGATTTGGCCGAATCCTTCTGCCCAGCCGAACCGAATCCTAATTTGCATATGCAAATTAGGGGCAGGAGGGAAATTGCATGACTTTTTGTCAGAAAACAAGGAAGTAGAAAATGTTTTCCCCTTTCCACCCCTAATTTGTATATGCAAATTAGGGTTCGGATTCGGTTCGGTATTCGGCCGAATCTTTCACGAAGGATTCGGGGGTTCGGCCGAATCCAAAAAAGTGGATTCGGTGCATCCCTAGTAATATCCTTATATTTTACAAGAGGGGGTACTTCATTCACTATATTTCTGGAAGTTCAGAACATTTTCAGTCAATAACCCTTTACCTCCTTCTAATGCCTAATTAGTGCTGTACAATGGAAGCAGACCTGGGGCAGGGGGCAGTTTTGCTTTCACTGAAGGAGAGTTAAAAATAAAGATGGATTTTCGGGAAAGAATTTAACAGCAGATTTGCTGCACCTTCCCGATGATTCCCCATACCCATGCACATCCTCTAATGTCAAGGGGATAAAATAAGACAGATAACAGCTGTATCTTTTTGGCGAGACATAACTGTAAGAACATACTGTTTTAAGGACAGGGGTGCAACTGGTGCCAAAAATTCTCATAGATTCCTTACATAACAATAATGAATTCAGCATATGGCAGAATTAGGACCCTTGAATCAAATGACTATTAAAGGGATAGTTCACCTTTAAAATATATATTAATATGATGTACACAGAGATTTTAGTTATCTAACCCAGTATGGCATTTCAGCAGCTATCTGGTTGCTAGCAACCAGGCAGTGGTATGAATGAGAGACTGAAAGATGAACAGGAGAGACCTGAATACAGAGACAAGCAATAAACAATAACAATAACATTTATCTCACAGAGCAGCAGATTCTCAGTTGCCAAAGAAATGATTGCGTTGCTGAAAGGGGATGAGGGAACCTTTGCTACAGATTCAAGGTTGCAAGGATTCCCCTTGCATCATGGGTAGTTAGAGCGTAACCTATACCCAGATGATTCAGAAGTGAAAAAAAAAACCTTATAGCTAATTAGCAGTTATGACACAGGTGTCGAAAGAGACCAGAGACAGGCAACAAAATTAATTAAGGGGCTAGACTTGAGTTATGAAGAATGACTTGCTTAATTAGGTTTATTTTAATTACAAAATACGCCGATGAGAGGATAAGATTAATCTGCCAAAATGAGTTTACCCCCTCTCCGAAAAGAAGATTTAAAGGAAAATATTTGCTATTTACTATATATTGAGGAGCTTGTGATGTGGATCAACAGCATTTCTAGCCTAATTCTTTAGTTTACCCTTAACAGAAAAAGGGTGGGCCAGCAAAGTCTGACAGCTAGTGCTTATACAAGCAAATGTTTCACAGTGTTTAGAAAGCTTTATAAAGCTCAGTATGAACATTACTGTTATTAGTATTACTTGTGATTCAGCAATTGAAGTGCTGGGGTATGATACAAATATAGATTTCATTTGTACACTTCAAAATCATTTGTCCACACTGGCATTTTTCACTGCACACCACAATAATCAACTGAAAAGAGCACACAATGATAACAGAAAGGATCAGTATGATTTCACATCTGAGCCAACTACCGTACATGAAATAAGCAGCAAAATATTCCAGAGTCACATATCTGTCAGTTGTGGTACTTTGCACTGCTGTGATTATCCACCCTTTGTTAAGGTCCCCATAGACGCAAAGATTTTTTCTTTGGTGAAAGACAGATTTTAGCGAAATCCGACCCATCCGTCAAATTATAGTGAGGTTAGTGGGAATCGAACGATCGTACATCATACGATTTTTCAGAAAATTGATCGGCCAGGTTAAAAAATTTTTATCGGTCCCAGTGCAACATATCTATGTTTGCAGGGCCAAGCAGGCAGCTACCCTCAGTTTTAATGACAATATCGCCTGAAATGGTCTTTTTAGTTGATGGGCAGATCGTACATTTAAACGATCGTTTCAAGATAATCGTGGTTGAACAATATCGAAAAGATCTTTTACATGGCCAGCTTTAATATGACACTGTAGTTCCAAGTAAAGGAACATATATCCTATTTTTTTTTTTTAAAAAAAGAGCTTAGGTTACCGTCGGCAGATAGTAAAGAATAAGCCGAGCTTTTTGCATGCCCACCGCATTGTTATCTGGATACTGATGCAACAACACTCATTGGGTTTAAGGGGAATGCCTTGGATAATGCCAGAAGATGCCATTAATAGTCAAATAGATTAAAAAATACCTTCATCTGCAGCAGGGCAGACAAGCAAACCTTGTGTATACTTGTGTGGCCTTTCTAAAGCCTAATGTAATTTTGACAAAGGCTAGTGTGCCAAAACGTTGGGGTATTCTCATCCTTTGGCTAAGTGAATCTGCTCCTTGTGGTTTGTCTTCATTTTTTTGCCTTAATCTTACAAAATTGGTGGTATGTATTTACTTGTTAGTATCATTGTGTATAGATTGTCTTGTATAAGATATTGATCTATCTGACTGTACATTTTTATACCTATATAAAAGATATTTACTTTATACCACCCTTTGTTTGTATGTTATTTAGAGTGTGCGAACCCATTCCTGTTATTGAGCTTTTGAGCTACTTGTTGGTGGTATCCCTGGGTAATCGCACCTCTTTTTTTGCACAATTTTATGCTGTATGAAATGCCCTCCTTTGATTTCTGTTTCTGGAACAGATAGAGCACCCAGAGGTAACCTGGACAAATATAGGCAGAATAAACAATTCAATCACTATTGAACTGAGAACAAACCACGGCAGAAGCTAACTAGTGAAATGTAGAGTAAGGCTCATTATGTCAACTCTATCCCTTCACCTTCCTCTTATACCAGATAATCAGTTATTTTTCATATACTGTGTAGGCTTTACCAGGCACAGCAAGTAAATATCCACTACCCTACAGGTACCCCAACATTCATCCTGGGTTATACATTTATGGGTTTACACTTAACAGAACTTAAGATGGCCATAGACGCATAGATCTCATCATACGACACGAGGATTCATATGATTTTCGGAACGTGTGTGGAGAGTCCCAACATTTTTCGTCCGGCGGAGATCGGTCGTTTGGATGATCGGACAGGTTAGAAAATTTCTGTCACATGCCGATAATATCTCTGCGTGTATTGCCGATCGTACGATTTTCAGTGGGAGACTGTCACTAGCTTTGTCTATCGTACGATTGCTGTCAGGGGCAGAACATCGGCTGATCTGTTCATTAACTACTTTACTTGGTCAGAATGGTAAGACTCTGATCTGAATGGTTAGTGGCAGGTCGGGAGATGGGAAAGTCCGATTGTAAATTCATACGTACGATCGAATCGTTGCGTCTGTGGCCAGCTTTAGTAGTGGAGGGCAAATGTTTTTGTTTTGTAAAAGGTTATTTAGCTTCATGTTAAATCCAATTACATGCAATGTATATTAAAAAAATGGGATAAACAAATCCTTACCCAAAACCATGGTCATGTACTGCTCTTCTACCCCTGCTTCCAGGAGTAAGGGGGGCACGTATGTGATTCCAGCTGCTACGCAGATCTCAAGGCCACAGGTCATGAAATTGAGCAAAACGAGATGCCACTGGAAATTGCAGAAAGTCATGTTTCAGCTTGAAGGAGTTAAAGGCAGAGGGTTAAAGCAGTGCAAGCTAATTTCTGGGGCCGGAGCAGAGAGAAGCCATTGAAGTGTTTGCTTCCATTTGCCCTTCCTGGGTGTCATTGTCACTGGAGCATGCTACAAATGGTAGAAAAGGACAAAAAGATCATTAGAGCTCTTGGAAAACATTCAAACAGATCGAGTCAAAGGCACATAGAGATATCAAGGCTGAGATATTCCCCTTTGATCTTTACATACATTCCCTCCCTTACTTACTGTTCCCATATGATTATGACCTCATCCCAAAACTATTTACTACAAAGTTCAGAGTCAGGGTGTTTATAAGTTTATGGTTAAGGAGCGACAGGGAAAACTGAAAATCTGCAGGATAACTGCTTCCACCTCCCTATAAGCTGATCGCTGCCGTTCCCCCATGCAGTTACTAATGAGAGACTCACGGAAACAACGGATAAATGAAATTAATTTAAACTTACATTAGCCCAGCCAGGAACTGAAGGCTGGCTGTGCTTAATGCACGTGGTCTGTACTGTGGATTTCATTCCGGGGCGGTGGAGAACAAGAAAGAATTATCCTCATTGGAAAGTGAATTCTGTGTTGGGCTAAAACCCCTAGAAACGCCACGGAAAATGCTTTCCCTGGGACAGTGCTCACTTTAACTAACTTCTTACTTTTCATTCCTTTCAGTGAGCCGTTGTATGAGGTCAATCATTTAGCAGTTCTGAACACGCCAAAGTAACTCCTTTGATTCTTATACTTTGCAGGAGATCTGGGCCCTCCCAGCCACTGCCTGAAATGTAATTCTCTGTGAAATGTTCAAATATGTTTTATCTAGTGTGTATAATTAAAACAGTTGCCCCATTTTCTTCCCTTCCAGTGATGGATGTCAAGCGATATTGCCAGGAAAACTGAGGGTAGCTGCCTGCTTGGCCCTGCAAACATAGATAGATTGCGCTGGGGCCAATAAAAAATTTTTAAACCGATCAATTTTCTGACAGATTGGTCGGATTGCACTGGAATCGATCGTTCACGAATGAAAGATCTTTGCATCTATGGGGACCTTTAAAGCCACAATTGTTTCCAGGCTGCTATTGCCTGACATGAACCAACACGATTCAAGGCCATGGGGGGCTGTTTGGTGAATAACAGCAAGCTTAAAAAGATAGTGATGTTCCATGTTTTAAACACTTTTTGCAGTTCAATTGTTTTCAGATTGTTCCCCAGAAATAAAGACTTTTTTCAATTACTTTTTATTCTTTATTTTTTACTATTTTTTATAAAATCGAAGTTTAATGTTCCTTTGTCTTGTGTCTCAGTCTGGCAGCTCAGTAGGAACACCTGGTCGTTTTTGCCTGTGCTCCCCTGCGTTGCGTTTTCTTTAGTTCAGCCGCAGTGGATCGAGGAGTAGATGCACTCAATTATTTTGATGGGGGCTGTACTCACGGATGTACAGACGCATGTATGCGCGAACGCAGGTGAAATGCAACATGCTGCGTCCCACCTGCATTGAATGAAACTTTACACTTCAATATTAGAAAAAAAACAGACATAGAAAACAATTACAAAAAGTCTTTATTTCTGGTGAAACCAGACCCCAACTGAACCGAAAAAAAAGTGTTGGAAAGTGAATAACCCATTTAACCGGAATATTTCATTATTTTTCTACAAACACAGATACCACTAAGCTTTCCCAATGCAAGTGCCCCCCTTGCCTGCTGCTTACTAACTCTGCCGATCTCCAACACAGAGCAACTTCACCAGTACATTGTGCTTTGCGATATACAGGTTTATAGCGGAATAGTGACATGAGCCTGTTAAAGCACCGTCCATCTTTATTTGCTTTCCAGAGGGTCTTTAACCAGTACAGGACCAAATGCATTAAACCAGTGTGGGTGGCAGATCCTCCCAAATAAAGGACTACAGGGTACAGAACCCTAAAGCTAAAAATTACCTATAGCATTTCTAGTCTTATTCTTTGTTTAGGTTTCCTTTAATAGAAAGTAAACAATCACATCTCAGACTGAGTTATAATGGGTGCAATAAAAAAAATATCAATAAATAAAGATTGCATCAATTAAGGTGCACTCCCAATGCAAATAATATAAAAAATAAAATATCAAGGGTTAAATACGCTGATCAGTAAAAACTCTGACCGCTTTATCTTTCTTGGGAAACCAAGTACTGAAAATACCTTCAAGAAAATCCATTAGAGGGATTTGTCCCAATGCTGACAGCAACACAGTTTCTCAGCGGGTAATAAAGCCCGAACCCATCATATTTCAACCCAGAATTTGCACCGAATATTAGACCAAATACAGTTGTAAAACGAGGAAATCCTGGAGCAAAATATATAGAAGTTGTTGTTTTTTACCTTTGGGCCATACATACTACAGATCTCCAGTATACATGAGCAATAGCAATTAATGTCCAGTGGAAAGTTGTTTGAATTACATATGAAATAGTATTTGTTTGAGGTTTATATGCCATATCTTTAACCCTAAACAATTTTTAAATCTGCATGTTATTTTCATGCATTTCTAATTACAGCTGGGCATTTTTTTTAAAAAAAAATAATTTCATATTAAAAACTACCTTTTTAGCATCTAACTGCCTATTACAGGCTGAAAACCGTGCAGTGATGTAAATGATGAGCCTCGGCAGTAAAGCATGACAGAACTGTTGTTCACCTAAGTCAAGAAAGGGAGGTTATTTGTTCGCTTTTAACAGTGCAAGCACAAAATTCACTATATTATACTTTTTTTTGAAATTGAACTAAATCAATATTTTTAACCCCAAAATCAAACTGAGTATCTTTTATTCCTCAATAGGTCTCCTGTATATGTTTGCTGTTCTTGAAATATGACTCTCAGGAGAACAAGGGAAGAATGCAGCACTTCGCTGGATGGCTCTTACTCACTGGGCTTCTTGTAACATAGTCAATTGAAGCGCGGTGGAAAATCACCATGCATACACGGTTTGTTTTATGACTTGTAACATTGTATGAAACTACTGGTCACGGTGAATAATTGTGTTTATATAGATGATCTCAGCAGGATCAGTATTGCATGGATCTGCCACACATGGAACATAACTCAATAACTCTAAAGGGAAATCTCTGCAATTATTCCCTGTGACCATGCACTACTGAGTGGGTATTGCAGCTGGAGATATATCTGGAAGCACAGCTTGGGGTGCTCTAGGAGTGAAGGCAGAAAAGTCCATCTCATTTGGTTGTTGTGATTGGTTGCACTAATAGTTACATAGGGTTGAAAAAAGACAAAGTCCATCAAGTTCAACCCCTCCAAATGAAAACCCAGCATCCATACATACACCCCTCCCTACTTTTAATTAAATTCTATATACCCATACCTATACTAACTATAGAGCTTAGTATCACAATAGCCTTTGATATTATGTCTGTCCAAAAAATCATCCAAGCCATTCTTAATGAGTGTAACAATGAGGATGACCAGCATTCACACTCAACGGCAGATAAGATTTTGCTACGGAAGCCATTGGTTAACAGTTCTTGGAATCATGTTTAGAGCAAACATGGGAAGATCCACTTGTTAGGCAAGGTCACCAGACAAACTAGGCTAAACCAGGTTGTTCCAAATGTCTGTGCCCAGGCCAACGAGTGGATCACAACAGGCCGGCCAGGATAGGACGTCATAGGTCCTCGTAGGGCAGAATTTTCTACATTGATGATCAGCCTACCTTACAACAAGCCTGGGGAGCAGCAAACCATATGAACAATGGGCAATTGGAGTGATCAGTACAATTTGGTCACACCTCTGCATGGCACAATTGCACTGAGCTAAATTATGTATGAGCAGGTCAACTTGTTGCCACCCTTAAAAAATACAGACCTGCTTTGATTATAAAAATCTCTGCCGACTGGAAAGTTGGCCATACTCGAGTTAATATAAACCACCCCTCCGGACCAGTGAATGGGGATGTGTTTCAACCTCCTGCTTGACCAATAGCTGACACAATGTTGACCAGATATCTGTTGGGACTGTTAGAAAATCCTTTTCGGTAGGTATAGAAATTGTGAATTTTACGACTCACACCCACCATAGCCTGCCTTTATGTACCCAACCTGTCCACGGTACTCTATGGAGACTTCGGGCGGGGTGCTCCACAAAGGCACCGAATGGCGGAGGGAAGGGGAACTAGCTGCAACAATAGTAACCCAACAAGCCTACATAGGCTTGTCTTAGGATCTGATCAATGGCCTAATGACTGTATTAGCCTGATTTTAGCCAGCAATCCAAACCAGGCAAAGTTCTGCTCATTTGGGAACCTCACCAGACTGTAATGGAATCCGACTTACCTGGCGTCCAAGATGGCGACCTGGATGGCGTCCCTCTGCTCCACCATGCTGTTCCTGCTGACCATGGTTTGATTGCGTCAAGAACGAGTCGCCCTCGGATTGGATGACGTCAGCGCGTCAAGTTTCGGCGCCAAAGGCTGAACTATTTAAACCCCATTTCCCTTTGTGTCCTTGCCCAATTATAGGTTCCATTCTCTTGCGTTCCTGGGTGTGATATATATATATATATATATATTCTGATTTTTCCGTGTACCAATTCCTGCCTGTTTTCTCGACACTGTTTGATTGCTGCCTGAACCGACATTGCCTGTATCCTGACTATTCTTCCGGATAAACCTTTTGTACTTCGAACCTGGTCTGGTCTCCTCTTTGGTCCTTACTACTACTGTGCATTCGGGCCCATTACAGTATAATTGGGCCATGGACCCTGCGGAGGAGACCCAAACTTCGTCTGAAGTCCGCCAAGCTGTCCGTGGACTGTCTGAACGCTTGCTCTCCTATGAGTCCCAGCAGGCCCATCTCGGCCAAGTTCTTATGGCGATCCAGGAGAAGCGGTCTGCATTCCTGCCAGCGGTCCAAGCACCTGCTCCGGTTCCTGTGTCTCCGGTACGTGTCTCTGAGCCCCGTATCCCTGCACCTCCTCTGTATTTCGGCGATCCAGAAGCATGTCGCGGATTCATCATCCAATGCGAAATCCAATTCTCTTTGCTTCCTGGCCAGTACGTCACAGAGCGTGCCAAGGTGGGCTTTATCATCTCCCGGCTGCAAGGGAAAGCTTTGGAATGGGCATCTCCACTCTGGGAGAAGCAGGATCCAGTCATAGATGATGCTAAAGTTTTCCTCCGGGATCTCCGCACAGTTTTTGACGCCCCAGGTCGGTCTGCCTCGGCTTCTGCTCGGTTGTTCCAGTTACAGCAAGGAACTCGCTCTGTGTCAGAATACGCCATAGAGTTTCGTACCTTGCTGGCCGAAACATCCTGGAACAACGACAGTTATCATGCTGCCTTCTATAACGGCCTGACGATGCGGATCAAAAACGACCTTGTGTCCCGTGAGATTCCCTCCTCCTGGGAAGATTTGGTTTCCTTGGCTGTGAAAGTCGACACCCGGCAGAGGCAGCATCAAGCTGATTGTGAGCGGGCCTGGAAATTGCAGAGGCCTCAACTTGCTTTAGCTCCTCGCTTCCAGAGACCCGTCCTTCCTCCTCCGGCAACTTCCTCTTCTCCTGTTTCTCCTCCGCAACCTGCCAAGAAGCTTGTGCAGATTGGACATGATCATCTGTCCGAGCCGGAGAAACTTTGCAGAAGATCTGCAGGACTTTGTCTTTATTGTGGGGGCAAGGCCCACTTCGCTCTGGAATGCCCCATAAAGCCTAGAAAGTCCGGTGCCAAGTCTGGGGAGACTTCCGTGGGTGGAATTACCCACACTCTTCGTTCCTCTGCTCATCGTTTTCTTCTCCCTGTACAGATCCAACTGGGCTCTCGAAAGATTTCCTTACAAGCTTTCCTTGATTCTGGGGCCACTGGAAACTTTATGGACAAGGTCTTCGCTTCCAACCATGCCATTCCTCTTCAGTCCCTGGCAAATCCTCTCCGGGTCCATGCCATTGATGATCGTCCCTTGTCTTCAGCTATCATCTCCCAGTCTACACAAGAACTCTCTCTTAAGGTGGGCACTATGCATTTGGAGAGACTGTCTTTTCTTATTATTGACTGCCCTTCCACTCCAATTGTACTGGGACTTCCATGGCTGTGCACACATAACCCAGTCATTGATTGGTCTTCCTCACAAGTCTCCCGCTGGAGTCCTTTCTGTCAACAGAACTGTTTACCTGTTATGCCTCTTGTCAAAGTTTCTGCAATTTCTTCAAGTTCTTCTCTGCCATCCACTTATCAAGCTTTCGCTGATGTCTTCAATAAAGGCTCTGCAGAGATTCTTCCTCCACATCGACCCTACGACTGCCCGGTCGAGCTTCTTCCTGGTTCCATGCCTCCCCGTGGTCGCACCTATCCTCTTTCTCCTTCCGAGACTGCAGCCATGAAATCTTATATCCAGGAGAATCTCCAGAGAGGCTTCATCCGTCCTTCTTCCTCCCCTGCTGGTGCTGGATTTTTCTTCGTCGAAAAGAAGGATGGAAGTCTACGACCTTGCATAGACTATAGGGGGTTAAATAAAATCACCATTAAAATCCGTTACCCTCTTCCTTTAATTTCTGAACTCTTTGACCAGTTAAGGGGCGCCAATCTTTTTACCAAGCTGGATCTTCGGGGTGCCTACAATCTCATCCGAATCCATGAAGGAGACGAATGGAAGACCGCCTTCAATACTCGAGATGGGCATTACGAGTACCTAGTAATGCCGTTTGGTCTCTGCAATGCCCCCGCGGTCTTCCAGGAGTTCGTTAATGACATTTTCAGGGACTTGTTGGGGCAAAGTGTGGTCGTCTACCTAGATGACATTCTTATTTTCTCCAAGAATCTCCAAGAACATCGTTCCCAAGTGAAAGAAGTTCTTCTTCGTCTCAAGAAGAACAACCTTTTTGCCAAATTGGAGAAATGTTCTTTTGAGGTGTCATCCATTCCCTTCCTTGGGTACATCATCTCCCAACAGGGCTTCAAGATGGATCCAGCCAAGGTTTCTGCAATTCTTGATTGGCCCCTTCCTACAAGTGTCAAGGCTATCCAGAGATTTATTGGTTTTGCCAATTATTACAGACAATTTATTAAAGGTTTTTCTTCCAAGATTTCTCCTATTCTTGCTCTCATCCGCAAAGGGGGTAAACCTCAGCACTGGCCCCCTCTAGCCCTGGAAGCCTTCGAATCCCTGAAAAATGCCTTCTCTTCTGCTCCAATTCTCAGACACCCTGAACTCCTTCTACCTTTCTTCCTCGAAGTTGACGCCTCTGATATAGGAGCTGGTGCGGTCTTGTCACAGAGGTCCCCTTCGGATGGCAAGCTTCATCCTTGTGCATTCTTCTCCAAAAAGTTTTCCTCTTCTGAGCAGAATTATGATGTTGGGAACCGGGAGTTATTGGCAGTCAAATTAGCCCTGGAAGAGTGGAGACATTTGCTGGAAGGATCTTCTACCCCAGTGACCATCTTTACTGACCATAAAAACCTTGAATCTATCCAGTCCCTCAAACGCCTGAATCCTCGACTAGCCAGATGGTCATTATTCTTCTCCCGTTTTAACTTCATCATCACCTTCCGTCCTGGCTCAAGAAATCGGAAGGCTGATGCTCTGTCCAGAAGCTTTGTTCCCGAGATTCCTTGCTCCGAGGACCCCGAACCCATTGTGCCTCCTTCTAAGATCGTCGCTGCTCTGTTTCCTTCCTTGGCCTCACAACTTCTTTCCGCCCAGACTGCCGCTCCGGATAATATTCCTCTGGGGGTTGCCTTCGTTCCTCCTGATTGTCGTCAGTCCATATTGTCTCAGGTCCACTGTTCTAAACAAGCAGGTCATCCAGGAGTTGAGAAAACTACCGAACTCCTCTCTCGTGTGGTGTGGTGGCCTTCCACGAGAAAGGACGTCAAAGACTTTGTTTCTTCTTGTACCATTTGTGCGGTTTCTAAAACTGGACATTCTCCTCCCAAAGGTCTTCTTCTTCCATTACCCATTCCATCTCGCCCTTGGACTCATCTTGCCATGGACTTCATTGTGGACCTCCCTGTTTCCTCTGGACACACCGTCATCTGGGTTGTCATTGACAGGTTCAGCAAGATGGCTCATTTCATTCCCCTCCACAAGTTACCCTGAACTTTCCAAACTTTTCATACACCATATTTTCCGTCTCCATGGTTTTCCGGCTGAAATTGTCTCTGATCGGGGGGCGCAATTCGTTTCTAGATTCTGGAGATCCCTGTGTAAAACCCTCAATATCTCGCTGCAATTTTCTTCTGCCTACCACCCCCAATCCAACGGAGCTGCTGAGAGGGTTAATCAGGCTTTGGAACAGTTTCTTCGCTGCCATGTCTCCTTGTGCCAGGATGATTGGTCGGATCTTCTGCCTTGGGCTGAGTTCGCCCATAACAACGCCCTGCACTCTTCTTCCCAAAGGTCTCCTTTCTTCTGTGTCTACGGGCAGAATCCTTTGGCATTTCCTCAGGACCTTCTTCTCACCAATGTCCCTGCTGCCAACGATCAAGCTGCCCACATGATGGCTATTTGGCTTGCTGTGGCTTCTAATCTGGAAAAAAGTTCCCTGGTGCAGAAAAGGTTTGCTGACAAAAGAAGAGTTTCTTCCCCTCAATATGCTCCTGGAGACAAAGTCTGGCTCTCCACTCGAAACATCCGTCTTAAGATTCCAACACCCAAACTTGGTCCCAAATTCATCGGTCCTTTTCCTGTCGTTGAAGTCATCAACCCTGTTGGTGTCCGGTTACAACTCCCTCCTGAGATGCGGATTCCAAATGTCTTTCATGTCTCGTTGCTTAAGCCTGCTGTGTCCTGTTCCTCTTCTTCTTCCCCAGCTCCTGTCCTGGTCGATGGTCACCAAGAGTTTGAGGTTAAGCAGATTTTGGATTCTCGTTTTTCCAGGGGCACTCTTCAATATCTAATCGAGTGGAAGGGTTTTGGTCCAGAGGAATGCTCCTGGGTAAAGAACTCGGATGTCCATGCTCCTGCCTTGGTCCGTAAGTTCCACAGACTTTTTCCCTCTTCTCCTAGTCTCGGTGGTCCTGAGGCCCCCCCTAAGGAGGGGGGTACTGTAATGGAATCCGACTTACCTGGCGTCCAAGATGGCGACCTGGATGGCGTCCCTCTGCTCCACCATGCTGTTCCTGCTGACCATGGTTTGATTGTGTCAAGAACGAGTCGCCCTCGGATTGGACGCCGGCGTCAGGACGCCAGTGCGTCAAGTTTCGGCACCAAAGGCTGAACTATTTAAACCCCATTTCCCTTTGTGTCCTTGCCCAATTATAGGTTCCATTCTCTTGCGTTCCTGGGTGTGATATATATATATATTCTGATTTTTCCGTGTACCAATTCCTGCCTGTTTTCTCGACACTGTTTGATTGCTGCCTGAACCGACATTGCCTGTACCCCGACTATTCTTCCAGATAAACCTTTTGCACTTCGAACCTGGTCTGGTCTCCTCTTTGGTCCTTACTACTACTGTGCCTTCGGGCCCATTACACAGACAAGCAGAATATACAAGCCGAGTGAATCAGAGTTGGACTGGGCAGACAGGGCACTGGGAGAAAACCCTCTTGGGCTCCACCACTCCAGGAGAGCTGGTTTTGGGGGGCCCACAACCCGATAATTTTCAAGTAGAAGCAAAAGGTCATAAGGTACGATTTTGGGACGGGAGGTACAGGGTTGGAGAAGGAGGTTTGAGGTGGCTGGCTTGTAGTGGTGGGAATGTTTACAATGGGGTGGTGGTGAAATGGAGACCCCGATAGGGCAGGTCTGTAGCCTCCTATTCAGCAGCCATAAGGGCTTATGATTGGCTACGCTTGTATGCATGCTTAATAGAGAATTGAGCAGGCACTGGGATAAGCCAGGGAGGGCAGAAATGTTGTTGAATTGGAATGCAGAAATAAAATAATGATGATGTAAAGTACACAATGACAACATTCCCATAGCATTTCTGCTGCAAATGACTACAGAGTATTTCAGCATCCACTGGTTTAAGTGTCTGTAAATGTGTCTTCTGGGAAACGCGCTGTTGACTTCAATAATGTATTTATCCATTAAGTCATGCACTTTATTGCTTTTAGATCTTCACCCTTTTACAGGGAATAAAGCAGTAAACTGGGGGGGGGGGGGGGGGGGAACTGGTATTGTACCAAAGACCAAAACAGGAAATGGTCAGGTCCAGAAGAGATATTTGTGAAATGCAGTACGTGTCTGTGCCCTGCCCCAGCTCAGTATTTATGTAAAAGGCCAAACATTACTAAATCAAACTGGACTTCATGTGATTTCTCATCCAACTTTAAACAATGACCCTCCATCCCTCATGGTTGTTGAACTACAAGTCCCAGCATATCACTGACCATAGATAACACTTTTCCGCGAAGCAGTTCAGTGGGAAAATTGCAGAGGAATTCCCCTATATGACAATATCCTTAACACAAAACATTTTGATCCTTATTATATAGCGATGTCATATTCTGCAGCAATTCACAATGACTGCACATTATTCCTATCAGTCCCTGCCCCAGTCGAGCTTACAATCTAAGATCCCTATAAAATACACACAGACATTGGGTCCGTTTTATCAGTAGCCAATAAACCTGCCTGAATGTTTTGGAGTGGGGGGCAGGAGTACCCAGAGGAAACCCACGCAGTACTGGGGATAAATTGAAATTTAGCCAAATTAGTAAAGTATTACTACAGGTATGGAATCTGTTGTCCAAAATACTTGGAACCTGGGGGTTTCCTTTTAAGGGATCTTTCCGGATCTCCATACCTTAAGTCTACTAGAAAACAATTTAAACATTAAATAAACCCAATAGGCTGGTTTTGCTTCCAATAAGGATTCATTTTATCTTAGTTGGGATCGAGTACAAGCTACTATTTTATTAGTACAGTAAAAAAAAAATTTTGATTGATTATAATGGTCGAGAGATGACCTTTCCGTAATTCAGAGCTTTCTGGATAAGGGGTTTCCGAATAACGGATCACATATCTATACTAGACCCCTACATTTAGTGAATATACTTCAATATTGGTAAATACAGCCTCATTAAAAGCTATGTTCCACATTAGTTTTGTATGCTGTCCCTTTCCCCTCTAAGGGGCACTTCTTAATACCTTTAGTATTTCTCAGTAACTGCCTGGTATCTATGGTAAATTGGACCCTAAGCGACCAGATATCTGCTAAAATTCCTGGACCTTCTGACAAAATCTACATTAATTCAAAAACCACATTGTAAATTTCCTCAGAATATCACTGGACACATAAGACAAAGTACTCCTTGGTACACCTTAGATGGATCTCCCATTAGCAGCAAAGTCCCACACTTTGATGAGAAATGAATAGCCTAGCATACCATGGGACATGCCTGTGCAACTCATATTTCAATTGTTACAAACAGCTATTACACCAGAAAAGGTTCATTTGTAGTGAGGTTGATTGCCTCCCCTCTGTAAACACAGCTGCGTGCTCCCTGTATAACAAATGTAGTCAGAGAGCAAATATGAAAAACACAAATTATGATGATATCCTGTATAAAGGCAACATTAGGAGCAGACGCAGAGAATGAACTACAGTATTACAGCCACTATACAACATTTATAGGTTGGATTTCTGAGGCCTAAATTCTAAAGCAGAACAAGTGCAATGGTTTAGTCAGGTATGGGATCTATTATCAGGAATGCCGGGGACCTGGGAGTTTTCTGATCAGGGTTTTAATCTGATATATTAATCAACGTGTTAAATGCTACATTTAAAAGAAACGGTAAATCACAGGGGATGGCAACAAATTCAGCCTGGGGTATATAGTTCTGCCAGTCCTGTGCCTCCATTTTCCTTAATGTAATTTGTCCCTAGTGAGGTCTCAGTCACATAGGTGTGCAGTATAGTCAAATGAATGTACTGCTCATACACTTGGTCCTACCAGCAAGGGACCACTGGGACCATTAAGAACATGATACCCCCCCAGTGATTTATACTACAGGTATAGGACCTGTTATCTGGAAACCCGTCATCCAAAAATCTCCGAATTATGGGAAGCCCATCTCCCATAGACAATTTCACAGTCAACTTTATTCAAATAATTACATTTTAAAATATATCACCATTTTCTCTGTAGTAATAAAACAGTACAGGTATGGGATCTGTTATCCAGAAACCTGTCATTCATTGTATCCAAATAATCCAAAGTATTAAAAATTATTTTCTTTTTCTCTGTAATAATAAAACAGTAGCTTTAACTTGATCCCAACTAAAATAGAATTAATCATTATTGAAATCGGGTTTATTTAATGTTTACATGACTTTCTAGTAGAAGTAAGGTATGAAGATCCAAATTACAAAAAGATCTGTTATCTGGAAATTCCCAGGTTCCGAGCATTCTGAATAACAGGTCCCATACCTGTACCTTGTACTTGATCCCAAAGAAGATATAATGAATCCTTATTGGAGGCAAAATAATCCAGTTGGTTTTATTTAATGTTAAAATTATCCTTTAGTAGACAAAGTATGGAGATCAAATTACGGAAAGACCCCTTATCTGGAAAACCCCAGGTCCCGAGCATTCTGGATAACAGGTCCGATAACTGTACTACTATTTATACTTGGTAGACAGGAGGGTGTTTGGGGATCCCACTGCGCCAGACCCTGCAAAGATTTTTTTGAATTTTTGATCCTGCTGATTGCTATCTGGCCAATCCCTGACTAGATATCAGAAAGTCTGCCATTTTGGCACCACAGAGAAGCCAATAAGCTTCAGCCGTAGCCGAATCAATGACAGCTAAACATTATGCAAGTATCAATTTGTGTGTTTGATGAATACACCATTTACTGTGCTGTGTTTATGTTGTAAAATATAAGGATATTATAAGTTACAGAGGAGTTCCATGACCATATACAGGTCATGGAACTCTGAGGCGACTTCTTATTATAATACACAAGTTTCTGTTAATCATGTGACAGAAATGACATCACTAAGCTCCGATTAAAACTGATGAGTAAGAACAGTTTATAGGAATATAATTTACGGGATATTCATGGATCTTATATATATATATATATCCCAGCAGATGACGGCACGCAAAGGAATGTGTAGCCAACAGCAAGAAAGTTAAATTAAATCAGGTTTATTTGTTCCAACGTTTCGGCTCAATCTTGGAGCCTTCATCCATTTAATTTTCTTGCTGTTGGCTACACATTCCTTGGCGTGCCGTCATCTGCTGGGATACATTTTTTCTATTTCAGGACTGGCACCCAGGCATTGACTTCCTTATGGTTGTGCATTCCAGTATCGCTCCATATATATATATATATATATATATATATATATATATATATATATATATATATATATATATATATATATATATATATATATATATATATGAAAGCACTCACGGCATTGACCCTTCAGCGGTATATCAAAATATTTTTATTAATGCACTAATAAAAATACTTTGATATACCCCTGAAACCCGGCCATTTAACTACAGGAATGGTGAGTGCCGATTTATTATATATATATATATATATATATATATATATATATATACACAAATATACAAGGTCCTCTGCACTCATTCCCTTGTTTGTTATAGTTTATACAGGAGCAATGGCCACCTCCATGTTGTAGCTCCCACTTTACAGCTATAGTCAGATTATCCCAGTGGTGGCTAATAAAAGGGCAACCAAGTTTGGGAGTTTTAACCTTGAAAGCAGCAAGTAAGTTGCAGGTAATACTTAGCCCCTGTGTAAAATATATAATGAAGCAATACAATTCTTAATGAATCAGATGCAAGTTGAGTGCAGGACTGGCCAGAAATGGGATGACTTTGATGTAGTTGGCCACCATAAATAGATATTGCAATACATGGACAAACAATCCCTGCTTTGTTTAAAGGGTATGGAATTTTTAGTAGTTTAAGGCTCAAAATGTCTCAATGTCCTAAAATTATTTTTGAGCACAACTTTCCCTTGTTTGTTTAAATATCTATATATCTATATATCTATAATATATATATATAGATATATGTATATATATGTTGATAATAATAATTATAGCAAAGTATTCCTTTTTGTTATAGAATGTCCGAGAAGCTTAAAGGGCCCCATGCGTTTGCTTTGGTGTTTCGAAAGCTGGCATCTAGAAAGTTGCTACTAACTTGCCTGAAAGTTTCAGACTTATTGTTACCTGGAAGTGAAGCAAGCAACCAGTCAATGTGGCTCAGGGGCTCGGGTGCTCCTGTCAGCACTTCTGTATTTAAGCTCCATGTTATCTGGTCCCAGACTAAATCTACCAGAAGGTGATCCAGTGACGCTAGAGAGACCTTTATTTGGACTGTCAGCATTAGTATGGGAGTTGTAGTTCCTGCCCGTGGGTTAGACAATCAGTGGCAGCATCCTGTGACCTTTTCCACTCCCATCCCCAGGGTTATTAGTTCTGACCACATGGTTTAAAATTTTGTTTTGGAACAAATTCCTCATCCAAATGTAAGAGCTCTTCAGAAGCCAGTCATTAACGTTCATGGTTATTTGGCCTTTAAAGTGATAGGCCAGTGTTACAACAGGTGAGCGTCTTACATTCTGTGAAAATTTGAAGGAGCCGCAGTGGAACAATGGGAATCTGTTGCAGGTCACAACATTCAGTCATTCTTTGTTGGCACCAGTCTCATGCCCCTGCTGATATACAATGGCACTACACTGTACTGAGAGACAAAGAGCTACACAATATTTCTATCCGCATCAACATGAAATGGAAAAGCACGGATGTGTTTGTTAAAGGGCATGTCACATCAGAAATAAGAAATCATTCATACATTATTTCTAATGTCTTCATTGCTCAAAGTTTGTTTAACCAACTGTAACCTATGTATTGTGTTCAAGAACATTTAATACCACACGGCAAAGCTCAATAATGCATAATTACCATTTTTCTGCCCACAATGCATCTTGCCAACCTGTGCTGAAGCTACACTGTCAGGAGCAAAAAACCCAATAGGATGGGTTTGCTTCCAATAAGGATTAATTATATCTTAGTTTGGATCAAGTACAAGGCACTGTTTTACTATTACAGAGAAAAGGGAAATCCTATTTAAAAATCTGGATTATCGGAGTCTATGGGAAATGGCCTTTCTGTAATTTAAAACTTTCTGGATAATGGGTTTCTGGATAACGGATACCATACTGTACTGTGCAGGGCTTGTATTTATCCTTTACTTCCCCTTTGAAACATACCTTTATAAAAGAACAAAGGTGAAGGTAAAGGAGCCCTTTAATAACACCTATGAGAGTTCTCTGCTGCTCGACCTGTGATCTCTCCCTGGTAATTATTCTTCCCAGAGCTGCAGATACAGGCGGAATGTTTGGAATGGAATTTATCCGGCTATTCCATTGTGCTGCTGCTGTTGGGTGGCAATGAATCCATTCGTCAGTGCATCCAACAGACACCCTACCTGAATTCTGCAGAGGAACTGCCACCCCTGCTGCACATGCTCAGAATTCTAAATAAGTCAATCGCTTGTGAATTAGAAGGATCCAGTTACAAAAAAAAAAATATTGTCATTCATGTACCATTATTCACATAGCTATTTCTATTTCCTTTCTGGAAAAGAACAGCATTGTTGCCTTCCTTTATGGCAGAGATACATATACACTCTGGATTAAGCTGGCCATAAATGGACATATTTGGTTGGGTAGTTTGAATGATTTTTGACTAAATATCTGGGTATTGTCAGGTCAGGGGGTCAGTTTCAACAGACCGTCCTATGGACTATAATTTGTCCTGTTAGAAAGTTAAAGGAAAACTATACACCCAAAACTGTGCTGAAACAGAGATCACCTGACCAGAAATACTACAGCTCTAACTGTAACAGGAAGAAGTGTGGAAGCAAAAGACAGCAGTCTGTCTGTTAATTGGCTCATGTGACCTAACAAGTATGGTTTGTTGGTATGTTTGTGTGCACAGTGAATCGTACGATCCCAGGGGGCTGTCCTTATTTTTTAAAATGGCAATTTTCTATTTAGGATTACCCAATGGCACATACTACTAAAATAGTATATTATTATGAAAAAGGTTTGTTTACATGCTTACATGAAGCATTTTACATATGAGCTGTTTTAAGCAATATATCTTTATAGAGACCTACATTGTTTAAGTGGTATAGTTTTCCTTTAAGTCAATGGCAGGAGGTAACAGCAGTATTGGGGGGGGTTATGGTTGGGAATTTCTACTCAGCGTAAAGCTAACCAGGCAAAAGTGGAATGTTCTGGGCCCTACAAAATACCACAATAATTCAGGACAAGGACAGGGGTTGGCAACCACCTACTTATTTTAGTCATTTATGTTAGGCCCCTGCCAGGTGCTCCACATCTTTCAAAAATGTTTGGAAGTGCCGGCCTGGGGTTTGAAGTGATAACAATAACTTGGGAGGGGGAATGCACCCCCCCAGTGATTCTACATTTCCTTGTCCTTTAACGATAATGATGTACTATGGGCAAATGAACATCAGCTGTTGGAGGATGCTGGGAGATGTAGTTAAAGATTAGATGGAGGAGCACCCCACATCCTAATCTTTAAAATGATGAACACTATGACAGCCCTTGGTGACACTGAGCCAATGAGGGTAACGGTGCAAGAGAACAGCCAAAAAAATTTCTTTCAGTGGCTTTCAGTCACATGACACTGGTAAGAGAGTAAAAGGCACGCAGGAAGACAAAGCATCACGTATCATGTGGGAGCTTATCCCATGATAAAATGATAAATAGCTGAGATGGCAAAGCTGACCTTCCCATATGACTCAACTTCCACAATCCTGGGGCGCAAGTGTTTACAAAGCCACATTTGCGTCATTGGTGGGGGCAATCATTTAGCCTAAAGGTGGCTATACACTAGTGATGTGCAGGTCGAGAATTTTTCGACCCGCTCCCTACCCGCACCCGCTGCTCCCCTTTATTTATAGACCCGCCCGCAGTGACATCACAAAATGGGCGGGGCAGGTGGAAATCTATAAATTCCGGCAGTACTAGGTCGCGGGCGGGGACAGCAGGAGAAGAACTCGACCTGCACCTGCCCACGCATTTTATCCAGGGTTCAGCTTGAACCTGCCCGACCTGTGGGTAAACCTCTATGTCGGCCCGCACATCAGTACTATACACGTAGCGATCCACTCGTTTGGCAATTTCGCCAAATGAGTGGATCTCTCCCCGATATGCCCTACATTGAGGTGGGCGATGTCAGCCTGAACAACCGGATCATAATGCAGGCGGTTGGAACGCTGGAACCGCATCAACAAATATATGCGGCCACAATCCAACGGGATTTTTAACCCTGCCCAGATATCGATTGGGGAAGCCCATTGAGAGGCCCAGCTCGGTCTGTCGGCAGCTTGTATGGCCAGATTAAGAACCCCAGTGGGTTAGTTAGAATCTAAACTACCCTTACAGTTTCATTGCTCTCTATGGGACAAGGGGCAAACTGTACATTTCCAGCAGTGAAGGGGAGGTGATTTCATACTGCAGGTATAGAACGTCCTGGGCAGAAGATCTTACAATCTGTAAGATCTATATTATTATTATATGTTTCTGTATGGTGTGTGTGTTTAAACTACAACTCCCAAATCCTGGAATAGCCAGGGGGAGGTAGTAAATAGTAGCTCAGCAGTCTATCCTTGGGATCGTTGCAGACAGTATAGGAGCAGCTGTTACACAGGATTCTATGTCCTTCATAGACATAACTTATTCATCCCAAGGGGCCACTGTGGCTCTGGGATCCCAGGACGCATGTCCACTCTCTGCCCGACCCGACCCGACCGACTGACAGTGACCAGGATAATAATCCCCCCAGCGCTCGTGGCACCAGTGTAACCACAAACAATATCCCCCGGTTTCCCAGGCGGCCGCTCTTACCCCATCCGTCCGGGGGAAGCGCTGCCTCTGATATGATCCGGCTTCCCGGCACCGCTTGCATTTAAATCCCCGCAGTCCAGGGGGGAAACGTTCAGCTTGGGCAGCAGGAAACGGAAAGTCCTGGGCTGAGTGAGAGACGCGGAGTGGAACTGGGTGGGACTGGGGTGGTGGGGGCCGAGAGAGCTCGGAGTCTGTGAAAAGTTTGGTGGGGAGGGAGGGGGCGGCACAGTCAGAGGGGGCGAGGGGGAGTCATTGTCTGGGTGGGAGGAATAGAGAGAGAGGGACAATGTGAGACTGAATGTTTATTCTTGGGGGAGAGAATGAGTGAAGGGGGTAGAGAGAGACACAGAGAGAGAGAGCTGTAAAGAGCCAATGAATTGGGGGTCAGAGAGACCTTGTATGTTTTGGGGAGAGAGAATGAAGAAGGGGGTAGAGAGAGAGAGAGTGGTGTAAAGAGCCAATGAATTGGGGGTCATAGAGAGGGAGTGTTTGTTCTGGGGGAGTGAAGAGTGAGACACAGAGTGGTGTAAAGAGCCATTGAATTGGGGGTCAGAGACAGAGGGGTAAATTTATCAAAGAGTGAAGTTCCGCCACTAGAGTGAAATTCCGCAGCTCTCAATTCATTTCTATGGGATTTTGAAAGGTGTATTTATCAATGGGTCAAAGTGAAAGTTCACCCTTTGACGAATACGCCTTTAAAAATCCCATAGAAATGAATGGGGAGTGGCGGCATTTCACTCTAGTGGCAGAACTTCACTATTAACTTCACTCTTTGATAAATATACCCCAGAGTGTGTGTTCTGGGGGAAGAGAATGAAGAAGGGGGTAGAGAGAGAGAGCTGTAGAGAGTAGGGATGGGCTAATTTTTTGGTTCGTTTTGCCGCAGAAATGCCACCCATCGCCGCGTTGCGTGTCAAAAATCCATAGACTTTGTTGGGCAGCGGTGAATTTTTGGCGAAAATGGGTCAAATTCACCCAAGCCTAGTAGAGACCTAATGAATTAGGGGTCTGAGAGTGGTGTGTGTGTTCTGGGGGGGGGGAGAACGAGTGAAGGGGAGAGAGAGAGAAAGCTGTAAAGAGCCAATGAATTGGGGTTCAAAGACAGAGTATGTGTTTGGGGGGAGAGAATGAAGAAGGTGGTAGAGAGAGAGCTGTAGATAGTAGGGATGACCTAATTTTTTGCTTCGTTTTGCCGTAGAAATGCCGCCCATCGACGCGCAGTGTGTCAAAACTCCATAGACTTTGTTGGGCAGCGGTGAATTTTTGGCAAAACGGGACAAATTAACCCAAGCCTAGTAGAGAGCCAGTGAATAAGGGGCCTGAGAGGGGTGTGTGTGTTCTGGGGGGGGGAAATAAATGAAGGGGGTAGAGAGAGAGAGATTGTGTGGGTAGGGTAGTCTGAAAATAAATTCTCTTACTGCATTTGTGTGTGAATGGCGTCGCTTCTGCCACAGGGTTATTGACGGCATTAGGGTGCAATTTACTGAGTGCAAATTGTTTAAATGTGCAGCCGCTACTCAAATTACTATGTGCAGACTGGTCGGGTTCCCTTACATCAATGAGTGCACCATGAGCACAGGCTGAATGGACTCGGTGACTCCTGCCACTAGATGCTAAGGAGTGTGTATAGATGCACAGCTGCCATTAGTAATCATGGAACATTATACTACTAAGCTACTAGGGCTCTCCCCACATACCACTTATTCATCCACTTGTCACCTGGGACCCTTGGGTGCTGGGCCCTAACATAGAAAGTTGGGTTGAAAAAAGACACATGTCCATCAAGTTCATCCTTTTAAAAAGGCTGGTTCACCTTTATTTTAAATTTTATTCTGTTATAGAACAACCAATTCTAAGAAACTTTCAATTGGTTTTCATTACTTTTTATTTTTGATAGTTTTATAGTTATTTGACTTTTTCTTCTGACTCTTTGCAGCTTTCAAATGGGCCTCACTGACTCCCTTCTAAAAAACAAATGCTCTGTAAGGCTACAAATGTATTGTGATTGTTACTTTTTATTACTGTTCCTTCTATTCAGGCCTCTCCTATTCATATTCCAGTCTCTTATCAAATCAATGTATGGTTGCTAGGGTAATTTGGATCCTAGTTACCAGATTGCTTAAGATGCAAATGTAAAAGCTGCTAAATAACTCAAAAACCACAAATGAGAAAAAATGAAAGCCAATTGCAAATTGTCTCAGAATTGTCTCTCTACCTCATACTAAAGGTAAAGTCAAAGGTGAACAACCCCTTTAACTATATTTTAATCTGCCTAACTGCTAGTTGATCCACAGGAAGGCGAAAACCCCAATTTGAAGCCTCTCCAATTTGTCTCAGAGGGGAAAAAATTCCTTCCTGACTCCAAAATGGCAATCAGACCAGTCCCTCAATCAACTTGTACTATGAGCTATCTTCCATAACCCTGTATTCCTTTACTTGCTAAAAAGCCATCCAATCCCTTCTTAAAGCTATCTAATGTATCAGCCTGTACAACTGATTCAGGGAGACAATTCCACAACTTCACAGCTCTCACTGTAAAAAAACCCTTCCGAAGATTTAGATGGAACCTTCTTTCTTCTAATCGGAATGGGTGACCTTGTGTCAGCTGGAAGGACCTACTGGTAAATAAAGCGTTAGAGAGATTATTATATCATCCCCTTATATATTTATACATAGTTATCATATCACCCCTTAAGCACCTCTTCTCCAGCGTAAACAACCACAACTTGCCCAGTCTTTCCTCATAGCTAAGATTTTCAATACCTTTTACCAGCTTAGTTGCCTTTCTCCTGTTTGAGCACTGGAGACCAAAACTGTACGGCATATTCTAGATGGGGCCTTACCAGCGCTCTATACAGTGGAATAATTACCCCCTCCTGCCGTGACTCTATGCAGCTCAAGACCTTATTTGCCCTTGATGCTACTGACTGGCATTGCTTGCTACAGCCAAGTTTATCATCTACAAGGACTTCAAGGTCCCTTTCCATAAGGAATTTGCCTAGTGCAGTCCCATTAAAGGTGTAAGTGGTTTGGATATTTTTACATCCCAGGTGCATGACTTTACATTTATCAACATTGAATCTCATTTGCCACTTAACTGCCCAAATAGTCAGTTTGTCAACGATCGGATCCTAACAAGTAGTAATGGGCGGTCGGATCGCGGGACCGCATCAACGAACAGATGCGGCCACGATCCGATGGGATTTTTCGTCCCATCCGATCAAGATCTGGCCGACTTTTGGCTAGATCTCGATTGATGAAGCCCGTCGGGGGGCCCCATACATGGGCCAATAAGCTGCCAACACGGTCTGTCGGCAGCTTTTATCGGCCCGTGTATGGCCACCTTAGGTGACGTCACCAAGCTCCATTTATATGTAAATATTTTACAAGTTATTCAGGGTTCTTACCTGTAGTATATTTTATAAGTGAATCTGGCATTTGAGTATCCCTATAATGGCCAAGGAACTCCACTGCTACCTCTGATATTCTTATATTTCAAAAAGGGTTACATTATTCCTTATATCTATCTATCTATACAGGTACAGTACCTGTTATCCAAAATGCTCGGGGCCCAGAGTTTTCCAGATATTTCCTTAATTTGGATCTCCATACCTAAAGTCTACTAGAAAATCATGTAAACATTAAATAAACCCAATAGGCTGGTTTTGCTTCCAGTAAGATAATTATATCTTAGTTTGGCTCCAGTACAAGTTACTGTTTTATTATTACAGAGTAAACGGAAGTCAATTTAAAAAATGTGGCTTATTTGGATAAAATGGAATCGGATAATGGATCCCATACCTTTGGTCAAAGCATTCTCTGCTCAGCATACATCAACACGCCAGTAAATGGCAATGTTTTATTACAATCTATGGATAATTGCCTCAAGAGAATGAAAGCAATGCTGTGGCTCCCATAAATGTAAATAAGGAATTTTCTTGATGCACAACAAAGGTGCTCACACTTATAGCCTATTTAAATCCAACTTGTTAATCCTTTTATTGGTCCTAGTTACCTGGTTATTTTTATATCCAGAAAACAAAATGCTCTTAATGCATTGTACCTTATCTAAATATAACCCTAACCTTCCTGCTGTGTTAGAAGATGTTGGTGGGGACTATGGGATGAGGCAGAAGAAGACACACACAGATGGTGTTTCCCATGGGAAGTAAGTGTATAAACAATTACAGACAGCAGACAGGTCTCTGCCCCACTCAGTGTAAGACCTATAGTGACGGCTGAGCACACAGACAGGTTTGTTATCAAAGCAGACAATCTGGAGACTTGGCAAGTTGCAGAGACGGAGGGGTGTGGCAGGTGCGGGGAGGTAAGATGGAGCCAGTTTAATCAAGGAAGGGAGTGCAAGTCTGGGATTGGAACACAAGGCAGGGTACGTGTCCCTGTGTCCGTCTATGGACGTGCTACTTTTTCCCTGTCATGCTTATTCATCTCTTTGCTCTTTTAAAGGGGATGTAAACCCACCAATAAAATGTAACCACATAAAAGATAATTTAACTTTCCAATAAAGACATGCCAGAGGTGTTAGAGTTATCTGTAAATGTGCTAGGTTGTGCTAAAAGTTAGAACCACCAGTGCAGAGAATAGGTATTCACAGGCAGATACAAGGGGTCATTTACTACCTGCAGGGCACCATTTGTTATGTTCTTTACTCCCTGTTTTGCTCTGTTTCAGAGTACCGAGACCCAATTTTGCTTCATGAATATAGAGCTGCCTAAGAAGGTAGTCGCTGTATTAGGTGTAAGAGGTAAGTAGGCATCCTCCTTTTGCCCCCTAACCATATCCGCATCATGGCCCTGTACTAACCGCCAGTCCTATGGCAGCCTTGTGCCCACCAACGCAGCTCTCTGCACCCACTCAGTTCTACCACACAATTCCCCTTTGTTTAGAAAAGGGTCCAGACATGGACCACCTGGCTAATGGAGCTGCTGTGTTGCCGTGCCTACATCAGAAAATATATTTTCTGGAATTGTACCCCACCCCTTTCACTCTTGGCAGGTGCCCCTGTTACCTACCCATAGTTTGAGCCTGTTACCTTGCCCTTAAAATGGACCTGTCGCTCAGACACACAAATCTGTATAATAAAAGTCCTTTTCAAATTAAACATGAAATCCAATTTCTATTTTTTATTAAAGCATTCATAGCTGTTGTAAGCTCATTTAAAAAATCTCAGCTGTCAATCAAATATTGTCTGCCACTCCTCTATGCCCTGGGCATAGAGGCGGGGCAGACAATTACTTTCACTTTCCATTCAGCACTTACTAGATGTCACTGTTCTCCCCACATTCCCCCTTTCTCTTTACCATTTAATTGTGTAGCCAGGGCATGGGGATGGACATCGGGTCCCCCATTCTGGTGCACAAACAAGATTCTGAGATGATACAAGACTTGCCTTAATAACAGTGTGCACAAAATGGTTGCTGCCTCCTTGCTAAAATTGTGTAATCCCAAACTGAAGGAAACACGATTCAAATAATTTATATAGTGTAATTAAAGTTCATTTTGCTTGACTAATGTAATTAAATAGGAGTTTGAATAATTTTTTTGGTTGACAGGTCCCCCCCAATAAGAAAAGTTCCTACCTACTACCCTAGATAGTTCCAGGTCCAGACTGAGAATTAAACTAGGCCCTGGCATTTCAGGTAAACAGAGGCCCAATAGCAGCCAGAACCCACAGATTGCCAGTCCGGGCCTGGATAGTCCCCCTGCTTTCCCCCAACATAGTTCATTACCCCTGAAAGTGTCCTGAATACATTGCTCATATACAGTATCAGTGCAGTGTAAGCACAGTGGAGCTCATGGGATTATTCTTCCGGATCTTCGGTCTCCATCTGTAAGGGAGTGCCGTATTGGTGCATGCGCAGTTGGGGCAGTCTTCCTGTTCGTAGAAACTGTGCATGTTCCAAAAGTGCTGTGAATTGCTGAAGGGAAGGAAGAGAACCAGAAGAAGACAGAAGATCGGGAAGATGGCGCCCATGAGCTCCACTGCGCTTACTCTGCACCGATACATCAGCAATGTATTCAGGACACTTTCAGTGGCAATCTGGACAAGGGTGATTCCCTTTTGAGTTAACTTTTATTATGTTATACAATGGCCAATTCTAAGCAACTTTGCAATTGGTCTTCATTTTTTGTTTTATAGTTTTTGGATTAATTGCCTTCTTTTTCTGACACTTTCCAGCTTTCAATTGTGGTTATTGAACCTAGCTAAAAACAAATGCTCTGTAAGGTTGGACATGTATTATTATTGCTACTTTTTATTATTCATCTTTCTACTCAGGCCTCTCCTATTCATATTCCAGCCCCTTCAAATTCAAATCAATGTTCAAATCAACACATGGTTGCTAGGGTAATTTGGAGGTTGCTGAAATTGAAAACCGAAGAGCTGCTGAATAAAAAACGAAATCATTTAAAAACGATTATTTATTTTTTATAGTTTTTTTTTAATTATTTGCCTTTTTCTTCTGACTGTTTCCAGCTTTCACTGACCCCATCGAAAAACAAATGCTCTGTAAGGCTACAAATCTTTTGCTATTGCTACTTTTATTACTAATCTTTCTATATTGGCCCCTCCTATTCATATTCCAGCCTCTTATTCAAATCAACACATGGGTTGCTAGGGTAATTTTGACCCTAGCAACCTGAAATTGCAAACTAGAGAGCTGCTGAGTAAAAATCCAAATAACTCAAAAACCACAAATCATAGCAAATGGAAACCAATTGCAAATTATCTCAGAATACCACACTCTACATAATACTAAAAGTCCTTGTAGATAATAAACTTGGCCGTAGCAGGCAATGCCAGTCAGCAGCTTCAAGGGCAAATAAGGTCTTGAGCTGTAGTAAGTGGGGCACTGGAGGACAGTAGCGTAATTAGGGGACGCAGGCCCGGTCAATATTCTTCCATTGTACTGGGTGCTGGAATTTTTTCCCCTCTGAGGCAAATTGAAGAGGGTTTTTTTTGCCTTGCTCAACTGGCAGTTAGACAGGTTAAAATAGAGTTAAAAGGTTGAACTTGATGAACGTGTGTCTTTTTTTAACCCAACTTACTATGTTACTATGTATGTTAATTGGATATTACAAGTATGGGACCTGTGATGCAGAATGCTCGGGACCTGGTTTTCCGGATGAGGGGTCTTCCTGTAATTTGGGTGACTGTACTTTGAGGATTAACTATATCTCAGTTAGGATCAAATACAAGGTACTGTTTCATTAATATAGACAAATTTGAATTATTTGAGTGAAGTGGAGTCTATGGACGATGACCCTTGCTATAATTCGAAGCTTTCTGATAATGGGTTCTGGATAATGGATCCATGATATTATCATTTTTAAATTATCATTTAGACTGTAAGCCCTACGGGGTAGGGTCCTCTAGCCTTTTGTTTCCTTGACACTGAGCACTTAATCTGTATTGTAATTATATTTTTTATATTTATGTGAATTGTATTTCTAATAATGCACTTATTGTTACTTTTTATTCCAATGACCCCTTGTTTGTTACTACTAATGTATTGCTTTGCTGTACAGTGCTTTGCCCTCAAGGAGCGCTTTACAAATAAAAATATACATACATACATGATATTGGCACTATATTTATACTACAATGTTGTGTGGTATTATACACAGAATTTGCCCTGGGATTCTATAAAGGAATTTGGTATGCAGAATATCTTTTATTAGCCTCCCCAAAATCATGCTCCTCCACTGCTTTATTTTCCAGTTACCCATGACAGTGAATGGGATAATCCAGATTCAATTTTCATTATTTACTGGCAGCTCATTCCTGTGGCGTGTCTGTAGCCATTTCCATAGCCTCCCCGATATGAATGTATAGATGTGGAAAGCGAACAGAAGAATCCCAGACGTACAACTCTGACGAGCCCTTATTTTTAGAGGAAATTGTAGGAAGCACTTATAAGTATAACGTAGCTAATTCAAGCAGACTCTCAGCAGCACTATGTGCTATACAGCATGCACCAGCCCCAGCTATCAAAGCATGCCCATGATTTATGTACTGTGCAAAGGAAGAAAAGCTTATTCAAGGGAGGGAAATGTACCCAGAGCAGATTTAACCACTTCCAAGATAAAACTGTGCGGTCAGACAGTGGTTTTAACCACAGCTGCCTTGTAGCAGCTCTCCACATCCTTTTGTTTTCATGGTTAGACTTCAGGGGAAAACACGTGTTACTGACCAACTGCAATTTGACTTTCACTCATGGTGCATGGGGGACACGCTTGTCTATTATCCTGGATGGAGGCGTATTGGCAACACTGGAATAAAGATGGGGGTGGGGGGGTTTTAACATATTTCACACAATTTCTCCTTAGATCACTGAGACAACATGATTATTTCATATTATCAGAACTTTACATTTCCCTTGTGAGTGCCTGGTGCACTGGACTCAGAAGCAGCTGACTTAATCAATTACCCATATATCCTCATTAAATCCTATAGATCCTAATGCCTTGGAATATAGTAATTGGCTTTTGAGCTTTAAGAAGTGGTTCACCCTAAATTTAGTATGGCCATTTCTAAGCAACTTTTCAATTGGTCTTCATTATTATATTATTTTTATGGTTTTTGAATTATTTGCCTTCTTCTGACTCTTTCCAGCTTTCAAATGGGGTCATCGACCCCATCTAAAACACAAATGCTCTCTGAGGCAACAAATCTATTGCTATTGCTTTTTATTATTCGTTTTTCTGTTCAGACCCTCTCCTATTCATATCCCAGCCTCTTATTCAAATCATGGCATAGTTGCTAGGGTAATTTGGACTCTGGCAACCAGATTGCTGAAATTGCAAACTGGAGAGCTGCTGAATAAAAAGCTAAATAACTCAAAAACCACAAATAATAAGAAATAAAAACCAATTGCAAAGTGTCTCAGAATATAACTCTCTACATCATATTAATGGGTAATTATAACCCCTTTAGTTATTAAAAATGGCACATATATTATTTAAAGGGGCGCATATATTCTATGCAACAATTAACATAGTTCACAGGAAATCATTTCATTTTCAAATAGACTTACATGCACCAGTGTAGCTTACAATCTAAGGTTCCTGTCTGTCAAGAGCCTACCTTCCTCTATGTTTTTGGATGAATTCTATATCAGCAAGAGTAGTAAAGTAAACCCTAATAAAGAATATAGCTAGAAATGCCATATTTTATTAACTGAACTTATTGCACCAGTCTAGATGTGTCAGTGGCTCTGCACATGCTCAGTATGCTATGAGCTACTGTGGCGAAGCTTAGGGGTCGTCAAAAATCATGAATCCTAAAATGAGATTTTCCTTTTAGTAACGTTTAGTTTAATGTAGAGAGTGATATTCTGAGACAATGAATTATTTAGCTTTTTATTCAGCAGCTCTTCAATTGGCAATTTCAGCAACCACCAAATTACCCTCGCAACCATGTATTGATTTGAACAAGAGCCTGGAATATGCATAGAAGAGGGCCTGAATAAAAAGATGAGTAATAAAATGTAGCAATAATAATACATGTGTAGCCTTACAGATAATTTGTTTTAGATAGGGTCAGTGACCCCCATTTGAAAGCTGGAAAGAGTCAGAAGAAGGCAATTAATCCAAAAACTAAAAATGAAGATTGAAAAGTTGCTTATAATTAGCTATTGTATAACATTCGAAAAGTGAACTCAAAGATGAGCCACAAAAACCTCTTCTTTAAGCCATTCTGGCCTCAGAATATACATTTCAATTCTAATTATGCATTTATCCTGCACTGACCTATACAATTCTCCATTGTCCATAAACCAACAGACTCAGCACATTATCAGAGGATTTGGAGGCTCAAATGCACCAAATATCTTTACCCAAACACAGAAGACTTCACAGCACCCTGCAGCAGCACTCACTAGCAAGGCTGGCAACTGCACGTATCTGCTGACTGTCTCTTCTCGAAATAATTTATGACTTCCAGGATTTTTATTTTTCACTTTAAAGATCGACGTTGTGGTTTCAGCAATGTTCCTGTCTCACAATGTTTTCCTGTGACGTTACTATAAAATACTATGCCCGGTGTCAAGGGAAAGACAAATATAGAAAATGAAACAACTGTCATAAATAACTTTTATTTCTAATGTCCTTGTAGCAGACCAGTAATGACCAGTTGCCATTAGCCAGAAGAATAGTTTAATTTAATTGTAATCTGTTTCACCATGAAAAATAACATTTGAATTAATCATGCAAAGAGATCATGATCCATCTGTACAATATAAGCATAGGTATGGGACCTCTTATCCAGAATGCTCGGAACCTGGGCTTTTCAAGATAAGGGCTCTTTCCGTAATTTGGATCTTCATACCTGAAGCAGGAGTGTAACTACAAAGAAAGCAGACTCTGCCGCTGCAAGAGGTATAGGGGCTCCGTGAGCACTTCATTTATATTTAATTTCAATAAATATTGGTAAAACAGGACATTTTGGGGGGGCTAAAAAATAATTTGCTGTGGGCCCAATGATATATAGTTACGCCATTGACCGTAAGTCTACTAGAAAGTCATGTAAACATTAAATAAACCCAATAGGCTGATTTTGCTTCCAATAAGGATTAATTATACCTTAGTTTGGATCAAGTACAAGCTACTGGTTTATCATTACAGAGAAAAATGAAATAATGTTTTAAAATTTGGATTAGAGGCTATGGAAGACTCTTCCATAATTATAGAAACCCACCACCTTCCCATCCCTGTTCCCTCCCCCCAGTTTGCACTGGTAGATTTCTTTTAGGTAGGAGGCAGCCGGGGCTACAGCGGGGTGGTAAGTACAGGTATGGGACCTGTTATCCAGAATGCTCAAGACATGGGGGTTTCTGGTTAACGTATCTTTATATAATTCGGATCTTTATACCCAAAGACTACTAGAAAATCATTTAAACATTAAATAAACCCAATAGGCTGACAACCTATTCCTAAGTTGGAGCTTTCTGGATAACAGGTTCCAGATAACATACAGTAAATGGGGATTGACACCCCTTCAATATATGTAGTAAAACAAACAGCAGAGCAAATCAATGTGGGGAAGATCAGTGTTACAATGTTATGGGGGCAGGCTCTCAACAAAGGGTGCAGCCCATGAAACACTGTATGATGCCACAATAAACACAGGAAACCTTCCGTCAGAATCTGTTTGGTATCGAGGGAAATTCTGTTCATATGCATTTGGCTAAATTATTGTCTGCATTCAAATAATTTTGCAAGGAAGATGTGATGATTGGGCAACTTATCTTTCAGCACCTGATATCACAATAAGCCAGTATGTATTTTTTGTATCCTTTTCTCAACTTACTTGGCACAGTTGTTGCTGCCATTGTGATATCCATCAACAGATCCAAGGAAGTGGGCCACAAGAAAATAGATTCAAGATGGTCATTGGTCAGATGGAAAAAATATAAAATAAACATATTTTTTTCCGCCACTTTCAGTAGTGCAGCTCCAGGCCGAAATTCCAGGCAGGAAAGGCACAAGGTTAAACAAACGGTGACTGCTGAAATGCACTGGTTTCACTCAGTATTATTTCTGACCAGCTCTGTGTGGTCCCTGGGCATCTCTAAAGGGGAAGTAAAAATATATATAGCGATGGCTCCTGTACGATATTTAGCATTTCAGGTATGAAAGGGACCAATGCTTGTTCTAAATATATGAATTATAGTAGAGGCACTCTTCTGACTAAATGGATGCTGGGTTTTCATTTGGAGGGGCTGAACTTGATGGACTTTGTCTTTTTTCAACCCGATTTAAAGTGGACCCGTCACCCAGACATAAAAATCTGTATAATAAAAGTCCTTCTTAAATTAAATATGAAATCCAATTTCTTTTTTTTATTAAAGCATTCATAGCTGTTGTAAACTCGTTTAAAAATATCAGCTGTCAATCAAGTATTGCTTACCCCGCCTCTATGCCTAGGCATAGAGGCGGGGCAAGCAATTACTTTCACTTTCCATTCAGCACTTCCTAGATGTCACCGCTCTCCCTACATTCCCCCAGATCTCTTAACGATTTAATTGTGTAACCGGTGCATGGGGATGGACATTGGGTCCCTGTCCCCTGGTGCACAAACAAGATTCTGAGATGATACAAGGCTTGCCTTAATAACAGTATCCACAAAATGGCTCCTTCCTGGTTGCTATAATTATGAGTTCCCAGACTGATGGAAACAATATTCAAATAATTTATACAGTGTAATTAAAGTTTATTTTGCTTAAGTAACATGATAAAATTGGATTTGGGTAATTTTGTTTCGGTGACGGGTCCCCTTTAACTATGTAAATGGATATTTGTATGTATGTATGTATGACGTTGTTGGAAGGATACACATCGCTACAATCTTACAATACAAAAAAATACACACAGGGAGGACAAGTGACACAAGTAATACAATAAATAAGGATGGAAGGAGGTCTAAGCAAGTGCATAACATACAGTCACAAATTAGAGGTGAAAGGTGCACAAAGTTTAGGACTAGACTAATGTTCTAGTGCTCCAAAAGGTCGAATCTAAGTTTTATCTTAAAGAGATTGAGAGAGCGTTCCTTCCGGAGGAATTCAGGGATGGAATTCCAGAGTTAAGGAGCAAAAGATAGAAAGGTTTGAGACAAGAGCAGGCCTGGATTTGTGGCAAGGCTACAAAGGCCCGGGCTTAGGGCAGCACATTTGTAGGAGCAGCATGCCGCCCAGTCGCTTCTATATTTCGAGTTCTTACTGGACACCCTGAGCAGCGTTACAAAGTGAGCAGCGGACTGATTGCTGAGTTTTCAATGTGAGCTGGGGGTTAGAGTCATGTGTGCAATCAAGTCAGGGGTAGGGGTCACAAGAGGCGCCCAGCCTATGCGGAGCCTATTTTGCAAATCCGACGCTGGAATAAAGGTGGCAGTGGATGTGGATGGTGCTCTGAGAGGAGCAGATTAGATGGCCAGGAACCTATAGTGAGACAAGTGAAGAAATGTAGTGAGAAGCAGAGGAGTAAGGGTTTTGACTGTTAGTAGAAGGATTTTATATGCTATGCTTTGCTTAACAGGCAGCCACGCTAAAGATTTTACTTGGGGTTGAACAGGTTCCCTCTAAAGCTGGCCATACTTATGGAGATCCGTCTGATCAGGGATCAGGGAAGCCCGTCGTAGGGCCCCATACACTGGGGACAATAAACTGCCGACTTAATCTGTCAGCAGCTTATATCTGCCGATGTATGGGCACCTTAAACAGAGAGCAGGAGGATCCTAGTAGCACAATTTTACAACTGATTGCAGGGGAGAGAGAGTCAGGGAGACCAGTTAGTAGGAGATTGCAAAAGTCTAAATAAAATAGGATAAGGGCATTGATTAGTGTTTTGGCTGTTATTTGTGAAAGAAATGGACGTATATTGGCAATGTTGCAGAGGAAAAATCAGCATATTTTGGCAGTAGTTTTAATATGTTTAGAGAAGGACTGGAGTGTGCCTGGACTCATCTTAACATATAATTCTAAGCAAATTTCCAATATACATTAATACAGAGGTAGGGGTACCACCACAGCCCACTAATAGTGAAGATCTGTCCCTGCAGATGCCCCAGTAGCTGCCCATCTTCTTTGCTGCTGATTCACTGCACATGCTCTGGGCTGCTGTCACTTACCTCAGCTTAGAGACCCACCCACAATATACAGTATACTTACAATATAAATGGCACGATACAAGAGGCTGAATTCACTCATTTGCACATTACATGGCAGCCAGTGCAGTCTGCATCAGAATATTTCAGCTCTGTAGTATCAGCTTCGATGACAGGTGAACTTCATTGATGATTTCCAACAACCCCTAAGCTTCACTTCTCTACAGTTGTACAGAGCTGAGCATGTGCAGTGCCATTGACACTCCTAACAAAGTAAAACCATTGTATCGATTATAACTTGTCTTTCACCTGCATAAAATTTGCTGTCATACTGTTATTATTTGTTTATCATGAAAATAAAATAAAATATTTTCAAAATAAAAGATGGGGAGCTTCTGTGGCAACCTCAAAGAACTGTATAATTACTGTTTTAGAGATCTAGAACCTTTAGGCTGATGCAGAATGTTCAATATATAAAATATTGCATTTCTAGCCATTATAGTTTTTAGAATTTACTTAATTAATATATCAGTGGAACATTTCTGCATAAAAGTAATTTTAAATGAAAGCAATATCTGTCTGGCTATTTACAGTCTCTGCACTGCTGATTGAGATTTGAAAACAATTAACAGAAGTCAACTGATTAAATGGGTTGTTCACTTTTAAATTAACTTTTAGCATAATGTAGACTTTGATATTCTGAGACAGCTATCTGGATGCTAGGTTCTTATTTACCCTAGCAACCAGATAGTGGTTTAAATGAGAAAATAGAATATGAATAGGTGAGAAAGTAAGTGTAACAATAAAAGAGCAATATGTTTTTGTCTGCCGGGGTCAGTGCTCCTCATTTGAAAGCTGGAAAGAGTCAATGGAAGAAGACAAATAATTAAAAAACCGTAAAAAAAAAAAATAAAAAATAGTAACCTGTTACATAGTTACCTTGTTAAGTTTAGTAGCACTCTGGTCTCTGCACTCTCTCTAGCTTATTTATATCCTTCTTAAAGGAGTTGTTCACCTTTAAATGAACTTTTAGTATGATATACAGGATGATATTCTGAGACAATTAGCAATTGTTTTTCATTTTTCTATTATTTAAGGTTTTTGACTTATTTAGCTTTTTATTCAGCAACTCTTCAATTTACATTTTATCTGGTTGCTACGGCATAAATTCCCCTAGCAACCATGCATTGATTTAAACAAGAGACTGGAATATGAATAGGAGAGGGACTGAATAGAAAGATGAGGAATACCAAGTAGCAATAACAATAAATGTGTAGCCTTACAGAGCATTTGTTTTTTAGAAGGGGGTCAGTGACGCCCATTTGAAAGCTGCAAAAAGTCAGAAGAAAAAGGCAAATAACTGTAAAACTATGAAAAATTAATTATGAAAACCAATTTAAAAGTTGCTCAGAATTGGCCAATCTATGACACTAAAAGTTACCTTAAAGGGGTGGTTCACTGGAGTCCAAAACTGCACTGCATACTCCAGATGAGGCCTTACCAGGGACCTATAAAGAGGCATAATTATATTTCATCCCTTGAGTAAATGCCATTTTTATGCAAGACAGAACTTTATTTTCTTTAGTGGCCACAGAATGACACTGCCCAGAATTAGACAACTTATCTACAAAAACCCCAGATCCTTCTCAATTAAGGAAACTCCCAACACACTGCTATTTAGTGTATAACTCACATTTATATTATTTCTTCCAAAGTGCACAACCTTGCATTTATCAACATTGAATCTTATTTTCCAGTTTGCTGTCCACTATTGCAAGTTAGTCAAACCACTCGGTAAAGTGGCCGCATCCTGCAAGGAACTTATAGTTCTGCACAATTTAGTATCATCAGAAAAAGTAGAAAAAGTACTTTCAATGCCCTCCTCCAGGTCATTAATAAACAAGTTATAAAGTAAAGGACTATTATTCCAATTAGAAAATGTTCCATTTACCACCACTATTTGTAATTGATCCTTCAACCAGTTGTCTGTCCAAGTACAAATACTATGTTCCAGGCAAATATTCCTTGATTTAACAATTAAACTTCCGTGTGGCACTGTATCAAATGCTTTAGCAAAGTCTAAGTAGATCATATCCACTGCCATCCCAGAGTCAAGGTTCCTGCTCACCTCCTTATAGAAGACAATTAAATTAGTCTGGCAAGATTTGTCATGCATAAAACCATGCTGGCACACACTCATAGTTATTAAAGCAGGTCTGCAGATTTTATAACATTAGCCCAATAACCTCCTTGTGCATTGCTTCTAAATATGACTCTTTCATGGTTATGTAAAGGCCTCAAAAATTTCCAAATGTTTTAGGGGTCACACACAGACAGAGCTTTTAGACTTTAAGGAACCTTGTCTCACAACTAATTGGATCACTTATATGGAGATAGAGACGCCTGCAGACTGAAACTCAAGCACGGGAGAAAGTTTAAGATCTATGTGAATCAGATCCCTATCTCAGGAATGATTTCCTAACTCATTTACTCATTGCAGTAGCAGACTGTGTATTTGCTGCCGGGCACGTATGATCATTAACGGTCTGTCACCACAAATATCCCAGACGTATAAATCACGCTGCAGATTTTTAAAAAAGTTTAATTTTTTTTTCCTTTTTGACCAGGAAGTCCTTTATCTGGGGTACAATAAGTATTTCCTGTAAGAGTTTGTAGCTGGAAGTGACAAAATGTAGAGAATGCAAAAATAAAGACAAGCGCTGACTAAAAATGTGCTCAGACACTGTGACCATATGGAGAGCACGACTTGATGCCGGCGTTCTCTCGGCACGTTTGCTGTGTGACATGCTCATTGACACTGCTCGGCTTCCTGCCCAACCACACTTGTTTAACCTCCCTTTAATAAAGACTTGAATTGTTCATTGCAGAATTGCTCCCTGGGGAACCCCTTGACAATAGATTGTTAATGATGGAGTCAGCTCCTTCCAGACTTTTCGAGTTCAAGCCAGAATGTCCAGGAGCCTTAATGCGCCATTCAGCTACGTAAGGCCCTATGATGTGTACTGACCAACAATGACAACTTCTTCTTACACATTTACCCCAGGACAAGGAAGCGATTGCTGCTTTATTGTGTAGGTGTTTACGGATGCCCTTAAGGTCACATACATAAACGTGTCGTCTATGAGCCAAGAGGAGGTTCTCTTTTTTTTTGCCTGATAATAAAGAGGAATCCAGAAATTCTCAGAATGCTTTTATTGTAATTAATTTGAGGAAACGCTGAATAAAGAAATCCACTTTTAATGTGACCATAGGGAAACTGGTCATTGTTAACTTTTCAAATTTTCTTTTTCTAAATATGTTATAATGCTAAAAATGTTTCCTTTAGAGACAGTAAGTTATTTGCCCTAAATGTCACCCTAATTGGCCAGATGGATGGGCCCTTAATGCACTGCTTTGAACCCTTTCTAAGTCGGGGGAAGCTCAGCAGTGTGGGGTTGCAAACAAGCTTTTCCATTGTGAACTAGGGAGGGAGCAGATTTAATTGGGATAGTGAATGTATAACTATGGTGACTCTTTCCCCATAATCCAGTGACCCACTTTAGAATAGAGTTGCCACCTTTTCTTCCTTTGGAGTCCAGGCAGGGGCGTTACCAGTTATGTCAAAGGCGGGGCTGATGAGGAAAAGGGGCAGGCCAGTGATGCAAAGGGATGGGCCAATGACCCCAAGGGGCGGGCTAGTGACGTGGTGGCCTGTGATTGCCTAAATCAGGGCTGTCCAACTGGCGGCCCGCGACCCCCTCTTCTTTGGCCTCCCAGATGCTGTGTCTGTTTACCATATGTAAGATTTAAAAGGTATCACTGTAGAGATAAACTGCACCCTGCATTGTTTAAACCTCAAATTCAGACTCTTATCACCTGTATCACACCTGTGATCCCCCTGTATTGTTCACACTTGTGACACCTCTATTGTTTATATCCTAAAGGCCTGTACTGTTCACACCTGAGACCCAGACTGAAACTGTCACATTGTTCACCTGTTCACACTTAATACAAAATGCTAATGGGGCCCCAGCACTGTGTCACTGTATGTAGTACAAATTAGACTGATTGCTTTCCTTGTCTCCTGCTCTGTTCTGTCTTCCCTCCCTGCAGAGCTGGAACAAGGGGCAAGCAGAGTAGGTGCCCACCTAGGGCGCAATCATGGGTGAGGCACACTTTTAAAGGGGAAGGAAACCCAGTCGGCGCAAAAAACCTCCCCCCCCCCGCGATCTTCTTCCTGCTTTGACCGGCGCATGCGCAGTAGGAGCATTTCGCCGGTACGGATCTACTGCGCATGCGCCAAAGTACTTCGTGACTTTTGGCGCATGCGCAGTAGATCCGTACCGGCGAAATGCTCCTACTGCGCATGCGCCGGTCAAAGCAGGAAGAAGATCGCGTGGAAGAAGATGTCGTCAGTGAACTCCCTGGACTGGACCTGCGCAGAAGGGTAAGTAACAAGTTAGGGACATTTGCCCAGCGGGACGGGTAGGCCAGGGGGGAGGAGGGAGGGCGGGCAACACAGGGGAGGGGGGGCTTGCGCCAACTAGGTTTCCTTCCCCTTTAAGGGGAATTTCTTTTCTTTCTTTTTTAAACCCTGATTTGCTTGGACTTTAATAGTTTTTCAACTTTATAAACCCGATGTTTCAGACAGAATCACTCCCCAGTTCCCTTTTGGCAGCTGCTGGCAGAGGTACATATTTGTGGGCAATATCTTGGCTGCTACTTGCACAGGTAAACAGATGATATGATGGATATTTGGCTGCTGCTGGCACAAGTACAAATATGGAGGCAATAGTGTGTATTTTTTGACTGATGCTGGCACAGATACAGATTGGGGGCAATATAAGGGATTGGCTGCTGCTGGCTCAGGTACATGAGGCAATATGGTGGCTGCAGGAACAGGTACACAGATGAAATATAATGGATTTTTGGCTACTGCTGGAACAGATACAAATTGGGGCAATATGATGGATTCTTTTGGTTGCCGCTGGCATAGGTACAGATTGGGGGTAAAAATATGATGGATATTTTGTCTTATGCTGGCACAGGTACAGATTGGGGCCTGGGGGCAATCTGAGGGATTGACTGACTGGTATAGGTACAAATGGAGGCAATATGATAGGTGCTGGCACAGGTACAGGGGGCTATATGACTGGTAAGGTGGGAAATGGTAATGCAGGACTGGGTGGGGGGGCACTGATTGAAGCCTTTGCCTAGGGTGCAAAAATACCTTGGCCCGGCCCTGCCTCCCTGTGTGCCATTCTCTGCTTGCCCAGTGCTGCTTGTCCTACCCTACCTGTGGGGTGTAAGCCTGTTAGGGGTTTGTTAGCATTTGGAAATTGTTGTTAAGGGCCCCTAAGGTGTTTAATCATGTGTTGGGGGGTTGTTGTATTATCCACAGGGGAGGATGAGGCATATGGATTTAAGGGTATGTTTTTAATATGACTTCAATTTTTAACATATGAGTGATGAGGGATTTCCCTGTAGTGAGCACCAACCATTTGTTTTTTTTAGTCGTTAATGTGGATACGATCTTAAAAGTTCTTGTGGTAATAGGGGTGTGGTTTACAGTGGGTGTGTTTTAAAAGGGGGAGTGGCCAACACTGAATTCCATTATCGGCCCTCCTCCACATAGGTCAGTAAAATTTTGGCCCTCGGTACCACAGAACTTGGACAGCACTGGCCTAAATCACTCAGAAAGCAGGGAACAGCATTCAAACCGAACAGCGGGTGTAAAAACCTGACTGTCTGTTCAAAACTGGACAGGTCACAACCCAACAACTTGTGTTCAAGATTGGTAAATAGCAGGGTTACTTCTATTGAAAAATGGCTTTATTGGCAATTTATTACCATTTTCAGAAGATCTAGTGGAGCAAATTAGCATGAAACTCTAAATCATATGCTACTTTACTTTTAGCTGGGCTTTTAGTCTGAGCCCCCCTGCAACCTTCCAGTTTGGTTGGACAATGCAGGTCAGCCTGCATGGGGTTTCCTTTTTAGGGTTAGTTCACACGAGGAGATTCGGGCAGATTTTGTCGCCTGGCGCTTAATCGTCTCGTCATCTGGCCGACAATCTCCCCAAACTGCCTCCTTATGTCTTCTCATCCACTATAATGACTAGTGGCATGCGCTAAAGCACACACAAAAGCGCTGCGTTTTCTGAAGTCGCCCGAAGTTTCCTGTGAGGAAGACAGAACTTTTTTTGCTTTAGTGGCCACAGAATGACACTGCCTGGAATTAGATAACTTGTAATCTACAAAAAAACCCTAGATCCTTCTCATTTAAGGAAACTCCCAACACACTGCCATTTAATGTATAACCCACATTTATATTATTTCTTCCAAAGTGCATAACCTTGCACTTATCAACATTGAATCTTATTTTCCAGTTTGCTGTCCACTATTGCAAGTTAGTCAAACCACTCGGTAAAGTGGCAGCATCCTGCATGGAACTTATAATTCTGCACAATTTTGTATCATCAGAAAAAGTAGAAAAAGTCCTTTCAATGCCCTCCTCCAGGTCATTAATAAAGTTCGGGGACTACGGAAAATGCCACACTGTGTGTGCTTTAGCGCAGGCTGCTTGTCATTATAGCAGAAGGGAAGACATGAGGAGGCAGTTCGGGGAGATTGTCGCCCAGAAGACGCTGTGATTAGTCGCCAGGCAACAAAATCTCCTCGTTTGAACGAACCCTTAAAAGTTTTATTTTTTGGTTTCATCTTCGACAACCAGAAATAATCAGATCAGATGCATTGGTTGTATGTACACAAACAAGATCTTTACTCTGAGCAGAATGATGTCATCAGAAGATCAAACACTTTTGGTCTGTATAATGAAGAATAGATAGGAAGAAAGGAGAATAAAATGGGGTAGTGTAGGCCATGGGATATACATCCAGGGGCGCTCCGCCAATGAGGCAAGTCAGAAACTCGCCATGGGGAGGGGGGGGGGCGGCAGAAAGAAGGCCGTCTCGGGCTGCATAATGGACTGGATCGGCCTGTCAGGAACCGAAGGCTCCGCTAGGAGTTGCGGACCAAGGAGGAAGCAACCAGTCCAACACAGTTCACATTATCCAAAGGGTTGAAGAAGAAGAAGAATAGTCAAGTCCAAGCAAAGGATCAATACAGAGAGCAAGGTTTCTTAGTTGATATAACAGGCCGAGGTCAAACGCAGGAATCAAGAATATTAGACAGGAAATCACACCCAGGAACACAAAAGTAGAACCTATTATTGGACAAGGTCTGCAATGTTCTGGCATCTTATATAGGCCCATTTTCGCGCCAAAGGAGCGTGATGATGTCATACGTCACATTTTGGCATCAGAACAAGTCCTGGGTGCTGATTGGGCCAGGGCCTGCACCCCCTCAGGGCCCCCCGGCAGCTTGCGCGCCACTAACTGCTGGCCTGCTGCTGATTCCGGCGGAGAAAATGTCGTACGGAGGGGGGCAGGGATCCGGCTGCACATCCCGTGCCAGGGCCCGCCCCCCTCTAGTTACGTTACTGGCAATTACAGAAGATAGTAAGTCTGGAGCCCATTTGGGATAGCAATGAGCAAAGGGGTTGCCCCTGTGTGTTGAGGAGAGAGTAGATACGTTTTTTTATTTGGTGTCCTTGAGGAATCAAGCACAGAGAGGAAGATCTTAGGGGTGGGTGGAAACTGACTGTAGGCTGCATACATGAGCTGAAGATACCTGTACCACATAATCCTAGGGAGGTTGTATTTTACTGTCAAGGCTACAAAGGACTTTGGACCTTGATCCAGGGCTAGGGCTTGAGCATGTTCAGTTTGCTCCTCTCCCCCTCCCTCCTCCCCTCACTGCTGTAATCAGAGCTCAGAGCTATGAGAATTGATGTCACACCAAGCCAATATGGCAGCTGCTATCCTTAACAGAGACAATGTCTAGATCAGTTTACTCAGGTACGGTAAAGCATTTTGCAGAATAAATATGGTGTTATAGCTTACACTATTGTGGCTAATCTATTGGCAATAAACTGCTTTGGTAGCTTTCCTTCTCCTTTAAGGTTTTTAGACTTGTGTGACTGTTTGATACCCAAATAAAGGAACAAACCAAGTCTGGCAAATAGTATGGAGGGAAGAGAAATTGGAAAATTGTGGAAAAGGTAGAATTATTTGGGAGCACTACCATTTTTATAAGGTTAATACAATAAGTTTACACAGAATACACAATCTCTTGTTATTGTGTGTGCAAAAACACAACTGTATACTGTTCAAAGATAGGGAAATGTTAGTGGTGCATATAGAATTAGAAACCCCAGATTTGCCCAGACCCAGATAGATGGCATGGTGAGTAGTAAATAAAGCATGAGTAACCACATTTGTACCCTGTCTACAAAGAGTAAGATATAGTGGAAGCTACAGAACTGGCAGTCACAGATTTACTCTGCTCAGGGCAAGAACAGTGTCACATATATAATGTATTCTGACAGAGAAATAAGGTGGATGGCTGAAGGAATAAGCAGCAGGTGCTCAGAAAGATGATTTAGTTGCTGTTTAAAGTTTGAATTTGCACCAAAATATTGCTTATTATTGATAAATATGTGGATTGGTGGGGGGGACACTTTCACTGGAAGAGATCCAGACTCTCTGTGTATCCCCTTATTAACAGCCAAAAAATACAGTAGCGCTTATCAGAGAGCAACACTTCCTTAGATACAATAAAGCTGACAATCTCCCACCCCACATGTATTGTGCCAATGCTATATTGTTTAATGAATACAAAGAGTCTAATAAGCAAAAGTTTATCAGCACATGGGAAAATATGTGTTAGGAACGTGACTATAAAGGGAAAGCCAAGCAGCACACCTACATGCTCCATGTTGGGTGATATGTTGGGTAAGCAAGGTGATTCTTTGCACGTCTCCAACTTCTGTGGAAAATTTTGGAGGCCACACTCATTTGTGTTATAGGGTTGCTGAACCTCTGAGCTGTTCAGCAAGCGCTGTATATAAAATACAGCATTTCTAGGCAAATGTATTAAATTATCCTTTAAGTTTGTTATAGAAGCCCTGTTCTCCAGGTATGAATCAATATATTTATTTGTTAGACATATCCCAGACCATTTATTCTTTTACTTAATGTCTCTCAAAGCTGTAGCCTAAATTTTTTTTCCCAAAGCGATGGGATCCCTCCCCTCTTCACGTCTCTGAATTCTTCATAACGGTTTTAGAATAAAACAAACATTCCCCAGTAAGGCTGGTAGGGCACAACACCCAAATATCTCACGTACGTGGAACAAGGGAGACAATATGTAGCTGCCATATTGGGAGAGAAAACGAACATGGCCTGTGAAAATGGCAGCCTCGGTCCTACCACTCATGTTCTCAGGGATTAAGAATATGTGGCATGAATTAAGGCACATAGCCGCACAAATTCAGGGACTATTTTTAAAGTCTATGAACCCCCTCTGTCATACATCCAAGACATTTTTTTGTGCTTCCACATGCAAGAGAGGAAAAATCTATGCCCAATGAGTCATCGGCCTTCTGTTTATAGAAAATCTTCCCATGGCCTAGCTAAATTCTGGCACATGGCTTCACTCCATAAATCACATAGGGTACGTGTAAAATGAAATAATATCGACAATATTTGGCGTGCCATTCATTTTGTCCTGCATAGAAATGGAATATCTTTAGGGAATGACGTGCTCCCCCATTGTAAAAATAAACATATTATATTCCACTGAGGAATGTCATGACCATATCAAGGTGTCCACGTGCTCAGGTCATCAAAGTCAAATTAGACTTTTAATATACAAATGTTTTTCAATTATTTTCAGTTGGAATGCCAATATATAAATGCTCACTAAACACTGTGTCTGAAAAGAAATAGACAAGAAAGGAAAAGATAGGAGAAAGAATGAAAAAAAAAGTATTCAAGAACAAAGAAGAAAGACAAGGGAAGCTTATGCTTGTCCAAGAAATCATCCAAGCCCCTCTTAAAGGTATTAACAGAATCAGCCATCATCCAACATCAACATCAGTGCATTCCTCAACATCAGTGCATTCTACAACATCACTGCCCTCATTGTGAAGAACAACCTATGATGCTTCAAATGAAAGTTCTGTTCCTCTAATCCTCTGGTGCGGTGATCCTTTTTAAGGGAAAACAGGTCCCCTGCTTTCTATAATGTCCTCTAATATACTTATAAAGAGTAATCATGTCCCCTCGCAAGCATCTTTTTTTTTTCCATACACCATTTACAAGAAGTAAATGTAGAAGCTCTAAGAATCATCCTATGTGACTTAATACAGAAGTAAAGAAGTTAATAGGGAAGAAGAGAAAGGCATTTAAAAACTATAAATCTGTTGGGACAGAAGCTGCATTTAATGAATATAAACACTGTAATAAATGTTGTAAATCAGCAATCTGGAAGGCAAAGAAAGGAAATGAAGCGTTAATTGCGATGGAGGTGAAAACTAACCCTAAAAAGTTTTTTAAATATATTAATACTAAAAAGATGCAGGTTGAGTGTGTTGCTCCATTAAATAATGGTACCAGTATGGTTGTAACAGATACAGATAAGGCAAATGTGTTAAATCAGTTCTTTTCTTCAGTGTATACAATAGAGGAGTCTGAGCTCCCAGGCTCACTTTATAGCTGCACTAATGGCTCAACTCAATCTAGTCAGTGGCTGACTCAGGATATGATTCATAAAGCTTTAATAAAAATTAATGTAAACAAGGCTCCAGGGCCTGATGTCATACACCCCCAGGTTCTAAGAGAGCTTAGTGCAGTTTTAGACTAGCCCCTATTTCTGATTTTCTCAGATTCACTTTCATCTGGTATGGTGCCTATGGATTGGAGAAAAGCTGATGTTAGTCCAATATTTAAAAAGGGATTACGATCTCAGCCTGGTAAATATAGGCCAGTAAGCTTGACATCTGTGGTGGGCAAATTATTTGAAGGCTTGTTAAGGGATCACATTTAAAATTTTGTCCTAGTGAATGGCATTATGAGCAGCGATCAGCATGGCTTTATGAAGGATAGGTCATGTCAGACTAATCTGATTGCTTTTTATGATGAGGTAAGTAAGATGCTGGACAGTGGGGGGGGGGCAGTAGATGTGATCTATTTGGATTTTGACAAAGCGTTTGATACTGTGCCCCACAAACAACTGCTTTCTAAACTAAGGTCTGATGGGCTTAATGAAGTAGTTTGCACATGGATAGGAAACTGGCTACAGGATCGGGTACAGAGGGTGGTTGTTAATGGTACATTCTCTACTTGGAGTAAGGTTCTTAGTGGGGTCCCCAGGGCTAGGTATTAGGTCCACTTTTATTTAACTTGTTCATTAATGACTTAGGGGAGGGTGTTGTAAATAATGTATCAGTGTTTGCAGATGACACAAAACTATCCAGCCCAATTAATTCCATCCAGGATGTGGCATCCTGGAATCCTTGGAATAGCTTTAAGAAGGGGTTGGATGGTTTAGCAAGTGAGGGAATACAGGGTTATGGGAGCTCATAGTACAAGTTGATGCAGGGACTAGTCCGATGGCCATTATGGAGTCAGGAAGGAATTTTTTCCCCCTCTGAGGCAAATTGGTGAGGCTTCAGATGGGTTTTTTGCCTTCCTCTGAATCAACTGGCAGTTAGGCAGATATAATTAAAAAAAAAAAAAAAAAGGTTGAACTTGATGGACGTGTGTCTTTTTCCAACCTTACTTACTTACATTGGTTACTATGTTACCAATGGAGTGGTATCAGTTTAGTGAGAAGTCATTTAACCTGTATGGTTTTGGAGTGTAGAAGGAAACAAGAGTACTTGGAAGGAACCTCACACAGAAATGGGGAAAACATACAGAGTCCTTGGAATGTGTCGATCGAATCCCACAGCTGTTGAGCAGTAATGCTAAATTACTGAAATGATCTTAAAATAATTCAATACATTTTGTGATCCATTAATTTTGGATATTCTAAACTGTTAAGCAACATTTTTTTTCATGTCAAAGTTCTGATTTGGGGTAAGCAACCTGTTGTAGAGGTTACACTCAAGGTAGGCAGAAGAGGTAGCTGCATAGTTTATGAAAGGGCAAGCAAGAGCAGCCAAGTGGGAGCAGGCAGGGTGCAAGAGAAACTTGCTAAGGGAGACAGTATCTCTTGACCTGGCTCTGATACCTTAGCATAATGCGTTGGAGGAATGCAACGGACTACTCCTACTTTTTACTTTTATAAGCAGAGCTTGTAAGATATTACAAGATAATCAGATCACTAGAATTATAAATATAACCCAGAATGGCAACACCCATTCAGAAGGGATTGGGAAAGCAGTGGTAACCTCCCAAGATGGATAACATAAATATCTGAAGATGATCTGCAGTCCTAGAAATGAGGGAGTGCTATTTTGTGGTCTCGAAAATATTACATGGGCTTGAAGAGGAAATAAGCTCTTCACTTTTTATTGTCTTTTCTCAATGGATTAAAAAAGAACCCTTGAACTTGTATTGCTGTGCATGACCTCAAAACGTCTTGGCTGAATGGAACGTACTTACAGGCAAATTAACTATTCATGTGAGATCATTGGAGTGCAATAAAACCTTGAATAATTTGAGTCACCATAGATTTGTGATGACATTTCCCAGAAATATGGTGGGTTGTTTATATTTGTGATGAAATTTCCCAAAAATATGGTGGGTTGTTTATGTAAAGTCAAAGGAAGATCGTCTATAACAGCGTCTATAATGAAAATTATAATGAAAGAATGCAAATGCTCTCCAAAACTTATTTCAATGAAATTACACATGTACGGTTATTATTACACCGTTGTACATGTAACAAAGATGCTCAAGTGCTTCACATAGCTTCCATTCAACACTTGGACCTAGTACCATACTGCTGATTGTTGTTCTTGGTGCAAGGTGGCCTTGGAAATGGGATTTCAATTACTTGTTTGTTTCCGCCACATACGGTATCTAGGCTATTAAGTTATAGGAAGGTTCCATTTTGTTTGGGGCAGGGATATTTGTTGCCTCATAATAAGGCTACAGAAAAACTGCTGGTGTTCAGTTGTCCTGATATAGGGTCATGAGTAGCTAATAAGGGTTTCGGCAAAATAAAAACCTACTCATTTCAAAATGTTGACCTTTGGGCTGCTGCCTTCAACTGCATTGAGTAAATCTAGGAAGAAATCACAGATTTTAGAAATTATAGCTGTAGGGATTGGTCGTAGAGCAGAGGCACACAACCTTTTTCACCCATGATCAGAATTCAAATGCAAAAAAAGTTGGGGAGGAACACAAGCATGAAAAAAATCCCTGGGGATGCCAAATAACAGCTGTGATTGGCTATTTGGTAGCCCCAATGTGGTCTAGCAGACTACAGGAGCATCTGTTTTGCTATAAACCTGGTTTCTGTGCAACTAAAACTTGCCTCCAGGCCTGGAATTTATAAATAAGCATCTCTTTGAGGCTACTGGGAGCAACATTCATGGGGTTGGTATGCATGTTGCTTATAGTGGAAGGGGGACTAAGCCATCTGACTGAAACCAAAGGTCAGGAGACACATCCCAAGAAATGCTACCATGCAAGGAGGTGCCAGCCTTTGAATACTATGACCAGAGGTAAATTGTTAGGGACCATCACATGGGGTTTACCTTGATGGTGGTATTGTGGCTTACTTATTTTAAGATCATAACTTTGTAACTAAAAACCCTTGTTTACGTAGATGCATGCACTTGCATATATACTAGATTAATTACGAGACGGGACCAGGGAATGGCCCTTTTTTCTATATTTTGCTCACGAGCCACTGGTTGGGGATCACTCTCCTAGAGCATAGTTTAAAATGGTCCTCCAAGAAATATTTATATACTCTCCAGTCCTCTGAGCACCTTTGTATTGCATTTTGTAACACCCTGGCAACCAGTTCAGAGAAGTCCAACCTAGGAACATTTAGCTTATCCAACTGGCATGATTTTAATTCTCTTAGACATTCACATGGGGAGCCCATGCAGCACTATTGGGCTGTGGGTGTCAACAATTGCTAGGGTTGGCCATAAGGTTATAAAATGAATTACCATCATTGTCATTTATTTATATCTGAATTATTATCTAACTGTTCCGTCATCTGGCTCAGTCTGGCAGTTTTCTCTCATTTTATCCTGCATCATGAGCCACTTCGGCCCTAATCCCTAGATCACAGGCTGCCAAACTGTGGGACCAATAGCGGTGGATAGGGTTCCCAACATGATGACTAGTTTAAGTGTAATTTTGGGTTAACACTAGTTATAGATATTCTTGGAACTGCCATTGATAGTCTGTACGTTTTACACCTGTATTTGCTTTGCATTTATTACGTTTTGGTAGTCAAGGAAGTGTTGTAAGGAAGCCAACCCAACTGTACAGTGTCTAAAACACTTTGTACCCTGTGTCTCTGTACTAAAGGTGACAGTCAGTGATCACAAGTAATTCAGTTGGCGGATCTATCATCACAACCTGCTTTCATTTGAGGCTTAAGGAAGTAAGACTAAATCTTGCAGAATCATGGAAAGAAAGGTGGGTGAAATCATGTGAAATGATATGCTCATGGAACCAAAAACTGGCAGGTTAACTTACATAGAAACTTTTTTTCCCACCCATCACCTCCCACGGCACTACTATTGTTATATTCCACATGTGGGAAGCAAGCTAGGGATGTGGCCAAGTGGCACAGGGGCAGGGTCTCATGTCATAAGGGCTGAGAATCCCATACCATAAAAAATAATTCAAATATTAAATAAACCCAGTAGGATTTATTTGCATTCAATAAGGATTACTTATATGTTAGTTTAGATAGACCCACGAAGTACAAGGCACGGTTTTATTATTACAGAGAAAAGGGAAATCATTTTTAAAAATTTGAATAATTTGATTGAAATGGAGTCTGTGAAAGACGACCACCCCATAATTAAGTGTTTTCTAGATGACAGATAACGGATCCTGTAATTGTATTGATATCCCCCTGTACTAAGCACAATTCAGCAGGACAGTACTATTACACTCTCTGCACTAGCAATGCTTGCATACAAGCTAGGCCATCTCACAGCAGCACTTAAGCTGGCCATAGATGCAAAGATTTGATCGTACAAATCGAGGATTCGTATGATTTTCGGACCGTGTGTGAAGAGTCGCGTCATTTTTCGTCCGACGGAGATCGGTCGATTGGTCGATCGGATAGGTTAATCGGCTGCCAAGAATATCTCTGCATGTATTGCCGATCGTACGATTTTCAGAGGGAGACTGTCACTAGCTTTGGTCGGACCTAACTTTCGTACGATTGCTGTCAGGGGCAGAACATCGGCTGATCCGTTCTTTTCTACTTTATTTGATCGGAAGGTAAATGTGGCTTTTGGTACTGAAGCACCTGCTACCTTGATCCTCTGATGAACCCTCCCTGTTGATGACATCAGTGGCAGGCCCCACCCCTCAGTGACAAGTTCAGATAAAAGGGCCCACTTGCTGCCCCTAGAATTCTGCCACAGTAGAACTGGGTGCTTTGCGGTCTTCCCACGAATCCAGGCAGGGTTGGACTTGGACTGAGAGACTGGGAAAAAAACTGGCGGGCCCAACCAGACCTGCTCCCTGGCCCCCTCTTGTTTTGAAGGAGAAAAGTTATGTGCAGGGCAGGGGGTTGCAGCTTGGGTGGTGGCCATTGGAGGGGGGTTGGACCTGGGGCAGGGGATGTGTGGGGCCCCTGACACTGCAACCAGGAGGGCCGCATACCCCCAGTTAGATTCTGAATCCAGGCCAGGCTATGGATAACTGTGCTGGTGTCAAAAAACTGTATTATAAAAGTCCTTTTCAAATTAAACATGAAATCTAATTTCTATTTTTTATTAAAGCATTCATAGCTGTTGTAAGCTCATTTAAAAATCTCAGCTGTCAATCAAATATTGTCTGCCCCTCCTCTATGCCTTAGGCATAGGGGTGGGGCAAGCAATTACTTTCACTTTTCCATTCCTAGATTTTACTGCTCTCCCCACAGTTCACAGTTTAATTGTGTAGCCAGGGCATGGGGATGGACATCGGGTCCCTCATTCAGGTGCACAAACAAGATTCTGAGATGATACAAGACTTGCCTTAATAACAGTGTCCACAAAATGGCTCCTGCCTGCTTGCTGTAATTATGATTTCCCAGACTGAAGGAAACAAGATTCAGATAATTTATATAGTGTAATTAAAATTCATATTGCTTGACTAATGTGATAAAATAGGATTTTGAATATTTTTTTTGGGTTCTTCCAACTACAAATAAATTATAATTATTGTTGGAAAGTGCCCTAACGTAGGAGGCTGTAAAATTCTGTTTACACTGGACATTATGGTGCATATTTATCAAAAAGTGAAGTTAGGGATCCTGACAGTCCTCCAGAGTGAAATTCCGCCACTTTACATTAATTTCTATGGGATCTTTGAAAGAGTATTTATCAATGGGTGAAAGCCTTAATGCAAGATTAATGCAAATATGCAGCAAATAACCAGCTTTACCTTCAGGTTTTACTGTTCATTTAAAAGGGAGAATGGTTCTGTTCGATTCTGGCCATTGTTTTTAAAACAGTAAGGATAATTTAAGATGCAAAAAGGGCATTCATTTTGAGGCATCAGATACTATCCCTGCGCATGTTAATATGCTGACATTCAGGAAAAAATAATGAACTTTGGGTGGGTAAAAAAAAAAAAAGATGATTTGCATCCACCCGATAAGCATACTGTATGCCCCTTAATATATTTATAATGAGTGTCTGATGGGAAACAACCACCCCAGATCCTGAAGACCAGCTGAATACACCCCCACTAACACACAAATACATTCATCTCCACATTCCCACATTTACATCCAGTTCAGTTTTTGCCTCTATAAATATTTTGCAGGGGAGTCAATCCAGCCGCTTGGGCAGCAGAACCATATATCACACTGGAATATAAATGTTCCTGGTTGGAAGATGATTTTTGCAGCCCATAATTTATATTTTTTTCAAAGGTCACCGGACCGAGACTGAAAATGGAATCAGAGACTATATGGAAATATACATTTTACAGGTCTAAAGATATCTTGTAATATACAGGAAAGAAGCTATATTTCCGGATGGCACCCGCTACAGTTTATTTTATTTTTTGTCATCTGCACAAAAACAACTCATCTGTGGATAATGTATAACTAGACACAAAGGAAACCCCATCACTAATGTACAAATGCCTTTTCTGTTTCTATGCCCACTTCCCAAATACTACAAGCTACCCATAAGCCTGCTCACCCTCAAACAGACTAAAATAAGTCAATTTTCAACCCAACGGTGCAAGCTTCCGAGGCCCTTCTCTAAAAACCCTCTAGAGAAGCATATACCCTATTTATCTGATCTTATGTTTCAGGTTTGACTTAGCTGAACACCGATGGGCAGATTTATTAAGGCTTGAGTTGTGTTTTCCATGAAAATTCAAGTTTTTCAGGTTATTTTGTTTTTTTTTTTTGGTCAAAAATTTATTTTTCGGTTTAAAAAAAAAAACAAAAAAAAAAAAACTTGAATTTTTCGAGATTTATTATATTCCAAGCCTGGAAATAGCTTGAATCTGAAAATACAACATCTAAAACCTGTCAAGGTCATTTGTACGTGTCAATGACAGAGGTCCCTTGAACCATTTCAAGATGTAAATAGCCATCATGATCGAGTTTGAGTTTCTTTTAAGAGGGTTTTGCCAGAACCTCGACCAACTCAAGCTTTTTTTCCAACGAAAACTCGATCAAGTCGAGCTTTCAGGTTGTTACCTTATTTATCTGATCTCATGTTTCAGATTTAAGATGGACACCGATGGGCAGATTTATTAAGGATCGAGTTGTGTTTTCCATGGAAATTCAAGTTTTTCAGGTTATTTTTTTTTTTTGGTCAAAAATAAATTTTTCAGTTTAAAAAACTTGAATTTTTTTCGAGATTTATTATATCCCAACCCTGGAAATAGTTGAATCCGAAAATACACCATCTAAAACATGTCAAGGTCATGTAGGAATCAAGTCCCTTGAACCATTTCAAGATGTTAATAGCCATCATGATTGAGTTTGAGTTTCTTTTAAGAAGGGGTTTGCCCGAAAACTCAATCAATTCGAGCTTTTTTTCCACTGAGAACTCGATCAAATCGAGCTTTCAGGTTGTTAACCCTGAACTCGCTGATTCAAGTTTTTTCCATTCAGTTTTTTCTTAAATAAGAAACCATTTGAGTTCGACCTTTGATAAATAACGCCCTTAAAGTCATGTGACTTAAGAAGAAGGAAAGATAACTCAGTGGGGCAATTGGTTACCCTCCAGTGATCATAGTCACTTACCTGCTACCCAAGCTGGTGCTCTTCTTTAAAAATGCACCAGCCCGCGATACTGCTTGCTGAACACCGTGCACATGCTCTCCAGATCAGGGATGTCTGAAAGACTGGTATATGGTTCTATGATGCTGGATTTTTTACTTACTATAACAGCAAGAAAGGCATTAACCCTTTCTGAACCAAATTATCCAGAGAAAGGCAAGTAAGATATTCAAGCAGGCCTCACATTTGCTTAGAATACAACCAATGAACCACTTTCACTAATCTCTTAGAATAAATTCCATAACTTGACTGTCTGTAGACAAAAAAAACCCCCTTCTTATGCGGATGATGAAACAGACAATCAAGAGCATAGACTACATATAATTTTAATAGCAACCACAGGAATATCAAAGTATATAAACTGATTTTAAGACTGTATTGTTTTGAGTACCATGTTGCTGGATTAGGATCCTTATTCTGGTCTTTATCAATTTACCCATTGATCTTTAGAACTTCCAGCTGCATCATTCACTCACCGGTGGCACAGACAGAAGACTGCAAACCTCTTGCTGAGAGCTGGAATGCTGTACTGGTGTGGCAGTTACCACTATAGAACAATAATCACTATAGAACAATACAGTGTAACTAAATTGCAGTTTTCCATTGAAAAGAAGTGTAATGTTCTTCTGTACAAGTCAGCTGGAAATCAATTGCAGAGGTTCCTCTCTATATATATATATATATATATATATATATATATATTTTTTTTTTTTTTTTTTTTTTTTTTTTCAGATGTATTGTGGCCAATAAGAACTCTTGGAGAACAGTAATAGCATAGCATGGTGTTATGGTATGACCACTAATAGTGTTATGGTGTGGACTCTTTAGCTATAAGGCCATCTGCTTGAAATGAACATTGAGTGAATGCAGAACACCTATATTTGATGGGAACAAAAATGGCCTTGGCTCGATGAGTATGTTGTGGGCCACCTACAGCTTGCTCTCTGTTGCTATGCTTTTGCCGCCCAATGAAGCACAATAGACCAGAGGCTCCTGAAAATGGCAGTTCCCCTAGGATAATATAAACGTTTATCAGGATATGATTTAGGGTAAATACTAATTAGCTCCTCTGGATACTAATGTAACATGATAGCTTAGAAACTGCGACAGGTATAGGATCCATTATCCAGAAACCAGTTTTCCAGAAAGCTCCAAATTACCGAAAGGCCTTTCTATCAAAATAATCCAAATTTTTTAAAAATGATTTCCGTTTTTCTCAGTAATAATAATAATAATAATAATGAAACAGTAGCTTGTACTTGATCCCAACTAAGATATAATTAATCCATATTGGAAGAAAAATCAGCCTATTGGGTTTATTTAATGTTAACATGATTTTCTAGTAGACGTAAGGTAGGAGGATCCGAATACCGGAAAGATACGTTATTCGGAAAACCCCAGGTCCCGAGCATTCTGCATAACAGGTCCCATACCTATATAAGTATTTGCTGTAAAATCATTCAGCATATTCCACCCTCTTTCGAGCAAAGACATGCCTAAACAGATGTTTTGCCACAAGGGGGAGTCTAAACTCAGAAAGTCGCAAACTCCTTACTGGTCTAGGTAATTATCATTTTAAGATGCTTATATTCACATCCCACTGTCTATCTACATCCATATTATAATGGGGCAGTTCATTTACAATCTTTTTTCAGTCTACACAGTTTAGAAATATGTGAATATGTTCTTTAAGTTATTTATGGAAATTGTATGTCCTGTATAAATCTCCATCCCTACCATCTGAATGGAGGATCCTGGTCACAGAAAGTGAAGCCATGAGTTTGTCATACAGATCAAAAGTTATTTTGATTTCTGTAATTCCTAAGCTCTGAGGCTCTCAATCATAAAATTGTACCAGGTATGGATAATGCTTCAGTTCACTCTTGCTTTCATCCCCTCTTTTTAGGTGTCATCAGCGTTTTGAGGTCAACGTCAGCGTTGAGGAGACTCGGAAGATCTGCGGCAGCATGTTGCTGAGCTGATAAAACATCTCCTCAGATATATTCTGTAGCAAAAAAAACACAAACAAGTCAACAGCTAATCATTTATACCGCTGTACCAGCACCCTGTGTTGTCTAGCTATTTGTAGTTTCCTTTATTTTGGTAGCTGCCAATCAGAAAATAAAAGCAAAATCTGGACCAGGACTAAAACAAATAATACAGTAATCAGAAATGCAGTCAAGCTCAGTTTTTCCTATATAATTCCTAGAATACTTTTATGACTGTAGTCAGGACAGGTTCTGGTAACGGAATACAAAGGCAATAAATGAATGGAGTAACGGCACAAACCCAACCGGCCATCACTGGAGACTAGGAGAAATCTAAGAGGACTTGTCACTTAGCTGAATAATGCTTCCTGTAAACAGAGCTGGTTTTACCAGAAAAGAAATAAAAGATTGACATCAAAGCATCTCCTACTTTGGCTGATATATTAGATAGCTTTAAGAAGGGGTTGGATGTCTTTTTAGCAATTCAGGGAATACAGGGTTATGGGAGATAGCTCATAGTAAAAGTCTGATTGCTATTTTCAATTGCTCCCTCCTCTGAGGCAAATGGGAGAGGCTTCAGATGGGGTTTTTTTTGCCTTCCTCTGGATCAACTGGCAGTTAGGCAGGTTGAACTTGATGGATGTGTGTCTTTCTTCAACCTAACTTACAATGACACTATGTTATAGGCCTATAAGTGGTTTTTGAAACAGATGGCTTGATGTATTTCTAAGACTTAGAGAAACAGAGAAACCTTCTGTTCCCAAAGAAAAAGTGTAACCAACTAACGTTTTCAGATGAAGCCTTACTTTAAACAACTCTATTGTTATCAACAATTAGCCTATTATAGGACACATCTTCCAGGAACATGCAATTGTATGCCTAGTGCAACGGTTCCCAAAATGTGGGGCTGCCCCACTGGGTGATGGGGGGAGGGAGAAACTGAACAAATGGGAGGGTTGGGTTTAGCCTGTAGGCCAATGGTCCCCAACCTTTTTTTACTTGTGAGCCACATTTAAATGCAAAAAAAGAGTTGGAGAGCAACACATGAATGAAAAAGTTCATGGGAATGTCAAATAAGGGATGTAATTGGCTATTTGGTAGCCCCTTTATGGACTGGCAGCCTACAGGAGTGTCTGTTTGGCAGTACATCTGGTTTTTAAAGGAGAAGGAAACCCCCTGGGCGCAAACCCCCCTCCCCTGTGTTGCCCCCCCTCCCTCCTTCCCCCTGGCCTACCTGTCCCCCTGGGCAAATGCCCCTAACTTGTTACTCACCCCTCTGCGCAGGTCCTGTCCACGGAGTTCACAGTCGCCATCTTCTCCTACGCGCGTCTTCTTCCTGCTCTGACCGGCGTTTTCTGGCGCATGCGCAGTAGGAACAGTTACCGGTACGGCTCTACTGCGCATGCGCCGAATGTCACGAAGTTTTCCGATTTCACTTTGTGACATTCGGCGCATGCGCAGTAGAGCCGTACCGGTAACTGTTCCTACTGCGCATGTGCCAGAAAACGCCGGTCAGAGCAGGAAGAAGACGCGCGTAGGAGAAGATGGCGACTGTGAACTCCGTGGACAGGACCTGCGCAGAGGGGTGAGTAACAAGTTAGGGGCATTTGCCCAGGGGGACAGGTAGGCCAGGGGGGAGGAGGGGCAACACAGGGGAGGGGGGAGGGGTTTTGCGCCCTGGGGGTTTCCTTCTCCTTTAAACAACCAAAACTTGCCTCTAAAGCTGGCCATAGATGTTGAGGTTTTTAAAAGATCAGATCCTGATCGTGAGACCACGATCTTCTCGGAACGATCATACAAATTTACCATCAACTATAAAGACCAATTTGGCAGGAAAACAAAGGGGAGCTGCCTGCTTGGCCCTGCAAACATAGATAGATTGCACTGGGACCGACAAAGATATTTTGACCTGGCCGATCAATTTCCTGACAGATGTTGGCCGAAAAATCGTAAGATGTACGATCGTTCAAATCCCACTAACCGCACGATAATTTCGAAGGCTTGGTCAGACTTCCCTAAAATCGGTCTTTCGGCAAGAAGAATCGTCGCGTCTATGGGGAGCTTAAGCCAGGAATTTAAAAATAAACACCTGCTTTAAGGCCACTGGGAGCAACATCCAAGGGGCAACATGTTGCTCACGAGCTACTGGTTGGGGATCACTGCTGTAGGCCATTTAGAGTGACACTTGGGGAGAATGCCTATTTCCTAGATGTATCTGAAAGCCCAGCTTAAAAGTCAATCAGGGTGAGATTTGGGGCTGAATACAAATTGATTATTTGGATAAAAATGGAGTCTGTGGGAGTTGGCCTTCCTTTAGTTCTGAGCTTTCTGGATAAGGGATTTCTGGATGATGGATCTCATACCTGTACTAAATATTATAGAAGGGACAGGGCTGGGCAAAACAGGTAAAAATATAAGAGCTGCTGCATTTACCTGTGGAACAAGAAACTGCACAGTCCTTGAAACACCTCCATCCCATGAAACCATTTCCATCATGAAGCCTGAAAAGAAAAAAATATCTTATAATTATAATACAAATCATTACAAAAAAAAAATTATATATATATATATATATATATATATATATATATAAACACATATATACACACACACACACATATATATATTTATACACATACATACATACTTTCGAAGGGATGCCAGCACACAATAAAAGATGATAAATCGCCTGGGTGCACGATCAGTATTAAATAATACTAATCGAAGAAGAGGATCAGCACTCACAGGACTTAGTACAATCAAATAAAAATTTATTTAAGAACTATGGACTGATGTTTCGGCCCGTCCCTTTCTCAAAGTATCTTAATCATTGTTTAAGATACTTTGAGAAAGGCCCGGGATGGGCCGAAACGTCAGTCCATAGTTCTTAAATAAAATTTTATTTGATTTTTCTAAGTCCTGTGAGTGCTGATCCTCTTCATCTATATATATATATATCAGTCCACCAAGTAGCCAGCACTCTCGATAAATGGTTCAAATTGCTTGGGTGCAGTGTCCAAAATTTAGATATACAAAGAGCACTCCCAGGTCTTAAATAAAATGTAAAAAAGTTTTATTGTAAATGCGAGACTAATGTTTCAGCCTCCTCCGAGGCCTCGAAAAGTTATACATATACAATAAAACTTTTTGTGTGTGTGTGTGTGTGTGTGTATGTATATATATATATATATATATATATATATATATATATATATATATATATATATATATATATATATATATATATATGTTAAAAAACATATACATCTTTAGATATATAGAGATATATCTATCTATCTATATCTCTCTATAGTCCTGATGAAGGCTCAAGTAGACGAGCTGAAACGTTGATTCAATAAATTTACTCTTTTCTGACCAAGTCTAGTTTAGTGTGGACTTTTTATTGCTGGATATATACACACACACACACACACACATACATACATACATACATACATACATACAGTACATACAAGTTTGAATCTCCGGAGCGTTGTATTCCCAGACATACATACATGCATAATACAGATTTTACACAGAAGTTCCAAATATTATATAATCTAAATGTCCAGTTTAATTGCATGAATTATATGAAATGATAAAAGAACGTTAGAAGTATCGTCGGGAAACTGTATACAGTGTAAGAATAAAACAACTGTGACACACTCTCACACCTTAAAGCTCAGTTTTAGGGCATTTTGTGCAGCATGGTCTTCAGCAGGAACTATAGTTATAGATGCAAAAAGAAGAAATTATCTGTATTTTGACAGTTTAGACATATGAAATCTGATGGTTGGCCGCTATGGGACAACTTGCACTGCTATACCACAGTTATCCATCCCTTGCCTTGACAGCGCTTTAGTCATGGAGAGACATGTAGGGTATGGAGATAAAAGTGCATTGTGGCTAGGATGATGTCTTCTTGTACAACCAGTGGAAGGATTTAAATAGGGTAAATGCAAAGGAAGATTGCGCAGAGGTTGGTTGGGGCCCAGAGCCTGGGAAGTCTAGAAAAAAGCCTAGATTTGGAAAATGCCTATTTATTCCCTTAGATACCCCCCCCCCCAAGCCCAGCTTGAAGGTCAGTAAGGTTGAGATTTGGTGGTAAACACTTATGTGATGTCCTAGATATTCTTGGAGTTAAGGCTGAATGACTGACTAATATTTACATAAGTCTGTAAATTTGTTATGGGCTTGGGGGGGGGGGGTCAGATGGAGGGTCAGACCCCACATTGTGGAACTCAAATGGACCTAAAAGTCCAGAAACTACTCTGAAAGTGTCCCCAGCAGTGGTCTGATATTCAGAATGAAGCTATGATGGAATACAAGAAAGTGTTTTTTCAGATACATTTTCCTAAAGGAAAACCCAAAATATTCCTCATGCATTTGCCTTACCTTTGACACACTTGAAGACCAATTCAGCTCTCTTGGAACACCACGGTATGGTCATTTCCTAAAAATATATAAATAATATTAAAGTCTCTAACCATGATGAAGTGTTCATTATTATTAGGCCTTAAGGGTGGGGGAGAGCATGTTTTAATTTAGGATGCTCATCTCAAGTTAACAAAAATAAGGCCTGTTGATTCCTTTGCTACTGGGTTTACATAGTAACCTTGGCAAGTCAAGTCAACTGGAGACAAACTTTCTGTAATTCTGAGCAGGAAAACAAATGTAATTCTGAAAGGAAAACAAATGTCCTGTCCTGAATGTCTAGCACTTCTGTACTCTGCGGAGGAGTCATTCCCAAAACTCAGCACCCATGACCCCAACAGGGTCCCTAAAAAGGAGTAATGCAGCAGGGTTGGTGGGCAACATCTCTTGAATTCATCACCCTATATCTCTGGCAGACAGAAGTATGAACAGTTATAGCCAAGACTAGATTACTTTCTGATAAAGCTTACCTAATTTGAGTTACCTCCTTTAGAGGTAAATATATATATATAAATACACCAGTAAACCCTCAAAGTAATGTTGTTCTGAGTCCTCTGTCAAAAGAAACACAGCATTTCATTCCTTCTATTATGTACACATGGGCTTCTGTATCAGACTTCCTTCTATCAGCGTAAACCTCCTGGGCTAGGGCTTGAGCATGCTCAGTTTGCTCCTCTCCTTACTCAAGTATGGTAAAGCATTCTGCAGAATAAATATAGTGTTATAGCTTCCACTACTGCAGCAATAAACATCTTCTGCAGCTTTCCTTCTCCTTTAACTACACAATCTCCCGGTTGTTGATTACCTCCAGAGACTCAAGAAGCAGTTGTCAAATTTCCAGAGCGATTGGCACCACCCTCATTGTGCTACTCTGCCTTTTATCATGAGGTATGGAGAAAGAGGCTCTATTGGGGTTCATGGGCATGGTTCAGTTGGGGCAAGTCCCCGGTTTGGTCTGATTTGGTATAAATGGGTTTTGTTCTCCTTTAAATCAACCACCACGTCTACATGTTCTCTTGGTCTGTTCATTGCTCCACCATGAAAACATAAAATACCATGGTGTTTGGAGGGGCCCATCAATGGGATCTTTACCCTGGGCCCACCAAGCCCTACTTGGCCATGTCTGCCAGGGTCAAAATTTAACATTATTATGGAGAATTCAACATTTCTGGAAATAAAGAATCTCGACGATTTAAACCTGAACTACGAGTTAATGAGTTTACGAAGAATGACAGGACAAATTATGGTTTATGAAACACAATATACTCATTTGGATTCAGTTGCGTACCAGAGATGACCATAAATTCAAAAGGATTATTTCTCAATTGCATTGGGAAAAAAAACCTAAAAAAGCCATCATTGTAATTTATCTGCCTACGCGGAACACAGGCTTCAATCTGATGTTGTCAACAGTAGAGTAGGCGTCTGAAAGTGGTTACAAGCCCTGTGTTTTGGATAATGCTAAAAACCAGCGTTCTGAAAATAACATTTTTATTGCTTTTGCTTTCCATACCAATGTCATTAGTTAGAGGGGAATAAGGTCACAGCAGACAGGACTTCCACTGGCCTATGGGCTGTTGGTAACCAGAAAGTTATGAAATATTTATTCTAGGCCTGAAGAATGTTCCACCTGCAAACTTATTCCCCTCTCCGATGACAATGAAATGAAATAGCAGCATACAAATATGAATCCAAAATATTTAGGGTTGGGGGCAATGCTAACAACTAAATTAGACTGAGAATGTGGTCTATTACCTATACGTTTGCATGGTCAGACTGCTGGCCTCAGGACTAAACAATCTAGGGCAGTAATCCTTTTGAACAACATGTTGCTCACCAACCCCTTGGATGAGAGTGGTGGTAAATGGAACATTTTCTAATTGGACCAGTGTTGTTAGTGGAGTACCGCAGGGCTCTGTACTAGGTCCCTTGTTTTTCAACTTGTTTATTAATGACCTGGAGGTGGGCATTGAAAATACTGTTTCTATTTTTGCAGATGATACTAAATTGTGCGGAACTATAGGTTCCATGCAGGATGCCACTTTGCAGAGTGATTTGTCTAAATTTGAAAACTGGGCAGCAAACTGGAAAATGAGGTTCAATGTTGATAAATGCAAGGTTATGCACTTTGGCAAAAATAATATAAATGCAAGTTATACACTAAATGGCAGTGTGTTGGAAGTTTCCTTAAATGAGAAGGATCTAGGGGTTAGATAACAAGTTGTCTAATTCTGGGCAGTGTCATTCTGTGGCTACTAAAGCAAATAAAGTTCTGTCTTGCATAAAAAAGGGCATTAACTCAAGGGATGAAAACATAATTATGACGCTTTATAGGTCCCTGATGAGGCCTCATCTGGACTGTGCAGTGCAAGATGATTTCTTGGACAGACATAATATCAAAGGCTATTGTGATACTAAACTCTATAGTTAGTATAGATATGGGTATATATAATTTATGTGAAAGTAGGGAGGGGTGTGTGTATGGATGTTGGGTTTTCATTTGGAGGGGTTGCACTTGATGGACTTTGTCTTTTTGCAACCCATTTCAACCCAATTTAACTATGTAACTTTGTTACTCTAAGTGACCTCAAAGCAGGTGTTTTATTTTGAATTCCAGGCTTGGAGGCAAGTTTTGGCTGCATAAAAACCATGTGTGCTGCCAAGTAGAGCCTCTTGTAGGCTGCCAGTCCACATAGGGGGCTACACCATAGGCAATGAACTTGCTTATTTGGCACCCCCATACACTTTTTTTCATTCTTGTTTTGCTCCCCAACTAATTTTACATTTGAAAATGGCTCATGGGTAAAAAAAGGTTGGGGACCCCTGATCTAGGGTAAGACCTACCTAGCTAACCAAGCAGCCCATGCTGTGTATGGCCAGTTTTACTAAATAATTAACTGTGCTGCACAATGCCTATACATACGTACATACATACATACATGTGGGGAACCTTTAGGACCAAATGGCCCTCAAGTGAGGAATCATTGGGGGGTCATTTATCAACACTGGGTGAATTTGCCAATGGGCAATAACCGATGGCAACCAACCAGATTTTTGCATTCATTGTTCTACTTGCAGATGGCTTTAAAAAGCTAATCACTGATTGGTTGCTATAGCTAACTGCCCAGGGGCAAATTTGCCCAGCATTGATAAATGAGCCCCATTGTTTCTTAAAGAGTGGGTATGGCAAAAAATATGGCAACTAAACATTGTATAGCCATCTATACAAACAGCTTTTGGGAGTTTTGTTATGGCTACATATTTGTCATTACAGTGGAGCGGTATCCATACAGTATTTGAGGGGCTTTGGGAAATTTGGTGAAAAAGATGCATTTAAAACTCAGATGAGCAGTCTAACTTTTTTCAGGGTTTTTTTTAGTGCACTTAACCTTAAAGGAGAAATCACCCCCCCCCCAATAAATCCCCCAGAACTCTACATAGTCCCCCCTCCCTGCTCTCCCCATGCATAGGTGATAACATCTATAAGTGCCCCTAATCCTATACTTGCCTATAGGTGCAGAGTAAGTGCAGCGGAGCTCATGGGCGTCCATATTCCGGCTCTTTGGTATTCTTCGGGTCCTCTTCCTTCCCTCTGATAATTTCCATCACTTTTGCCGCATGCGCAGTTACTACAAACTGGAAGACTGCTCCAACTGCGCATGTGCCAATATGGCGCTCACTTCACAAAGAAATCCGAAAGAGCTGGAAACATGGCGCCCATGAGCTCAGGTGCGCTTACTCTGCACCTATAGGCAAGTAAAGGATTAAGGACACTTATAGGTGTTATCATCTATCTGGGGGGGGCAGGGAAAGGGGACTATGTAGGGTACTGGATAGGGGTATTTATTAGTGGGGGGGTTTGAGTTCTCTAAGGCCATAGAATATAATGACATTCTTGACAAGAACATGCTTCCTACTTTGTGGCAACAGTTTAGGGTGAGCCCTTCCTGATTCAGCACAATAGTGCCCCCATACACAAAGTAAGGGCCAAACAGAATTAGTTTGCCGAGACGGGAGTGTAAGAACTTGACCTACCTTCAAAGATCCCTGACCTGTGGGACATATTGGAATGCCATCTATGAGCCAGGCTTGATACCCCAGCATCAGCCCAACCTTCACTAGTGCTCTTGTGGCTGAAAGGAAGTAAATCTCACCAACAATATTCCAACATCTAGTGGAAAATCTTCCCAAGAGCAGCAAAGCAACTATATATTAATGCCCCAGGTTTGGGAGTGAGAATTGCAACATTCTATAGTCACTTAGGAGGGTATCATAAAATATACGCATGATAATAACCTGTCACAGCAAACCACAAAAACATTTCCACAGCTGTGCCGCTGGTTAACACATAACAAAATAACAATGTGGCAGTGCGAACCGCAGGAGTGAGGATCTGTGTCAGTAAGTTCAGAAATGTAATACCTGTCCCGGCATCTCCTCTTTGGTAAAAAAAAATTGAATGTTTCTAATTAGGACATCGGAACACAGGCACATCTGAATAAAAACTCCCACACTGGGGGATCTATTGTTGGTTAAAGTTGTTCTTGGAAATGATTTACTTATCATCTTATGATACATGTCACATGTTCCTGGCTTCCTAACATTCACTGGGGAATAAATAGCAACTGGCCTATATATATAATAAAACCAAAAAGGATGCAGTAGGTTTAGCAAATGACAATATACTACAATTTGGTCTAAATTATAACAGATACTAACTTACTTGTACTGCATAGTTCTGCGTGAACCGTATACTTTGGGGCATGTGTACTAGGAGTAATTCCCAGCATGTGGGTACAGATAGAAGACCATATATCTTATATTTTCTTTTCTTTGTGTTTGCCTAAACCGACTCCCCCTCTCCACTTTTAACGGTAATGAAATTCTAAATTGCAGCCTCTGTTAGGCTTTTAGATAAGGAGCAGCTAGGGTTAAATCCTTGAACTGGTAAAATGTTTTATTGGCTCCATCTCTGCAAGCAATGGGTCTCATTTATAAACAGTGGGCAAATTTGCACCTGGGCAGTAACCCATAGCAAACTATAAGTGATTAGCTTTTTACAGCCGGCTGCAGGTTAAGCACTGAAAGCAACCAAGATTATCTTGTGCTATGGGTTACTGCCCAGATGCACATTTGCCCACTGTTCATATTAATGCCCCCAATGACTTGGCAGAACCAGAGAAAGTGGTTTAGTTTCCCTTTAACACCCCCACATTACATAGATGCTGGTTAAATTGATGTAAGATTTGTCTGTAGATGTGCCGGGGGATGTGCAAATGATTTCTTGTTTTAAACATGCAAAGTGTTTACTAGTGACATGTGGCAAAATCAACAGGTGCAGGCACTGAAATATTTGAAGGTTCTTTCCTTAAAAAATATTGAAAAAAATTATATACAGTAGAACCCCTATTTTAAGTTTTTCAGGGGACCAGAAATAATTGGGGTAAAATAAATGGAAAATTTAAAATCATTTATGCAAAATATATAGATGGGACCACAAAACAACAATGTAAAATAAGGGAAAACTTAATCAGGGGATGTAAAATTGAGGTTCCACTGTACATTTGAATGGACTGATATTAGTTACCTCAGACATTTCATGTACCAACAGCAAAGGGATATTAATTGTAGTGATATCATGGGTACAGCAGACTTTCAGAATATTTCGGAGTCCCATGATAGCCGGATCCCGAGCCGTGATGTTCCCACTTCTGACGTTGTCGTCCACGCAGAGATGAAACACCACGTGTATCTCAGAGAGATTGGAATGTCGAGTCACGTAAAATTCCCCTGTAACATCAATATGTTCCTGTTTAAAAACAACCTAACTACATAAAAAAATGGGGAAATGCAATATTTTTTCATAGTAATCATGCTTGATTCACAAAAACAAACACATAAATAATGCAGTTAAAACTTTCACAACTCAAACAGTTTTATAAACACTTTTGCTATTATCTGATTCTAAAGCTCCCCATAGACGCGACGATTCTTCTTGCTGAACGACCGATTTTAGGGAAGCCCGACCAATCCTTCGAAATTATCGTGCGGTTCGTGGTATTCGAACGATCGCACATCTTACGATTTTTCGTCCGACATCTGTCGGGAAATTGATCGGCCAGGTCAAAAAATCTTTGTCGGTCCCAGTGCAATTTATCTATGTTTGCAGGGCCAAGCAGGCAGCTCCCCTTTGTTTTCCTGGCAAACTGGTCTTTTTAGTTGATGTTAAATTCGTACGATCGTACGTCTCACGATCAGGATCTTATCTTTTAAAAATCTCAACATCTATGGCCAGCTTTATACAGGAATATCAAACTTGTTGTGTGGGACCACGTGTCCCTCTATTACCTAAATTAATGTGGTCCCCAACCGTTTAAACTAATATACAAACTTGTATAAGGACACTGTTAAAGGACAAGGAAACCTATCACCACAAGTTTTTAGTATTTCATACCCCCTGCTGTAATGAATCACTACCTTTATTTTGCCAAAAACATCTTATTTAGGCTGCGGTTGCATTGAATTTCTTTCTAAAAGATCGCACAGATGCGGGCTCCATGTTCTTTTCCCATGATGTCATTACGATGGGTGCGTAAACCTACTGTGCCTACACAAAGTTTTCTTCTTGTGAGTCATCAGTTCTCACGATCAATATGTGCATGAGCTTCGCGCTGATTTATTGTAGGAGAAACTGTGCATATACATGTTCTTGGTGTGCGAGAGGTGCATTATGGCTATTTTTTTTTTAATTTACTCTGCAATTTTTTTTGGAAATTAGGGTGGTGGCACACAGGGAGATTGTCACCTGCAATAAATCTTTGCTACTGCAAATGTCTTCCCGTTGGCAAGATTGCGAATCACCGGCAGGATAGCATACGGGTCGCTTAGGTTTTCCGAAGTTACTTTGGCCGACTTTGGTATACCGAAGCAACGCTTAGTCCATCCAATCATATTCTTGCCGGCGGGAAGGCATTTCGGGTAGATTAGTCGCCTGCAGTTGCAAAGATTTATCTCAGGCGACAATCTCCCTGTGTGCCACCACCCTAAGTTCCAAAAATATTGCAGAGTAAATTTAAAAAAAAAAAAAAAAAAAAAAAAATACCCACAATGCGCCTTTCCCACACCAAGACCATGTGGATGCGCAATCTCCCTGTATGCCACCAGCCTAAGGGTTTTCAACAGCTAAACAGTAACACAGAAAGGAGATTGTACAGCGCTGCAAAGCATACTCCAGGTATGCCTGTCCTATAACTTAATATCTATGACAGACTTTCTTTGTCTTTTAAAACAGTGGTCCCCAACCTTTTTTGGCCTGGGGACCGGTGTAGAGCCAAATTTTTTTGCAAGGATGGGGGGTTGGGGGAGTCGGTCAGAGTCCAATTCTGGTGCGCCAGTTCAAGACTGTACGCGGCTCGGCAGTTGGGGACCCCTGCTTTAAAGGCTACAGACAGAAAACGTGTGAGTATCTGATGACAATAATCACATTTCGTGCCCAATCCAATTCCTTGAGTCCCGCCCAAGGGAGGCCCACTGCACAATTTGGGAACCTTCTGACACCCTTTATTGGTTCAGTAGAAAAAAAAATTATTTTACCTGGTAATAAATTTGATTGGTTGCGCTCAACACCTTTGACTTTATCACCACGCCCTTGGTTTCCATTGGTTGCGTCTGCGAAAAAAAGATCTGTTGCTTCAAGTAACTTTGGGTTTCAGTCTGAGCTATAGTGGGCTTACTATATTTACACCCTAAACTGAAGGTTGCTTTGACTTCCATTTGAGGGATCAGCATGGGAGAGATCAGCAAGATGCATTCTTGCTTCTGGGAAAAAGAGCTAGCATGGAGGGCTATCTTGCAGGTAACAGATCAGTCTATTGGGGGGGTGCGTATGCCAATAAAATATCTGGATGTAAAAGAAAGACTCATAATACAAACAGCAGGATATTCATTGGCACGTTGCATGGAAGAGACCTGTATATTGGGAGACTGCAAAGCATTGCAGAGCGGTGATGTAGGAATCTGCAGAACCATGAAAGAAAGAGAGGCATGCTTCATACGGTTGGAGGCTGTGGGGCAACGTTGGCTAAAGATACGACTACGTTAGAGGTTGCAGAGCATGTTGGAAGCTGCAGGGACAGATGCGATCTGCATATTAGAGGCTGCTGAATGTTGGAGGCTGTATTGTCCAACAGGGAAGGGATTGGGCATTCTTATAAGGTACTGTACTAATAAGCAAAGTAAAAACAAACAAAGCATTTAGCCCGCAGCAACAAACTGCCCATCCTAATACCTAACGGATGTGTAACTAATCCTAAAACAGTCTATAAGAGGATCAGCCTACTAGGGTTACTAACAGGGAGGAGTATTGGCATCCACTGTGCTTTCTCCATAGCCCTGAATGGTGAGTAAAACACTTGTGGGGGTACGTTTGGAAGATGTGTATTTTTGAAACCCTGGCGTGAAGTTACAGCTGCATTCAGCGCAAGTCTTTGCTTATCTTTAAGCTATGAGGTGGGTGAAGAGGTTGCAGCAGGACATGAGCTAAAGGAGGACACACAGAAATGCAAATACTAGATCTAAGCATTAAACTGCAGTAGAATTGACTGTACAAAGCTTTAGAAATGTCAGTACAGAAACCTACAGAACTGCATCCATGAGCCATACATGATCTATTGCATGAAAAATCCCTGCGTGTAATGCAAACTGCAAAAACAAGTAAAATCTTCGATGTTATCCATACATTGTGCCCTGCACTTTCTTGAATTGCCACCCATACTACACTTATGTTTGACCCTGTAGACTGTAAGCTCTTCTGTCTAGTCCCCATCTTTGACTTTTTTTGACTATTCTCATGATACCACTTATATACCCTTGCCTGGAGGTAATATTCTCCAGTGCTCCAGTGGAGCCTTACAAATATAAAATCACCTATTCAGGCAACGCTATCTCTGCCCCACTCTGGTTCAGATAATGTAACTGTAAAATTCCTGAAACAGAAATCATCTGATTGCGAAACACGGCACTGCTGCCGGACTACTTCCAGGTACAACTAGTTCCTTTTAATTGCTTTAGCAAAATACTCCAATTTTCACGCTTGCCCTCCCACTTTTTTTTTTTTACTTAGTGAAAAGCCATTGGCTGTATTTAGCCATGCCTGCTAGCACTTCAATTTATAGCACAGGCAAGAGCAGATGACACACCAAATAGAGACAGAGATAAATATAGACATGCATTCATTTTGTTATGTGCTGATATATATTAACGTCATGGGGATGGGATGTTTACAACATTCGGTCTTAAAGGAACACAGCATGTGTTTATCATACATTAGAGATTGAACTATAACCCCCGATGGTTATAAAGGCACTGGGAAGAATCTACTAGCATTTGCAAGACAGTCCATGAGTTGAATAAGAAGGAAGAGATGATAATGGGATAATGCTAGTCAATTTGTTTCCCTAAGGCAAGTAGTGCTAGTTACATCTTTAGAAAAGCTAGGGAAACACCTGTAACATAAATTGTCCCCCAGGCCAATAATCAGATCATAATGGGGTAAAAGGGAGACCCACAATGTGGTCTTCATGAAGGGATTTTCCAATTTGCCCAATATTGGTCTGTTAGTTTTTCAGAATAAGCTGCCAGTTCAGTCTTTAGCTTTAATCAGTCTGTGTATGTGCCAAATTAATTTACTGGAGAACCCCCCCTCAGCATCTCTAGCTTTCTCAACAAAATTTCACCCATATCAGTGGCTGTTTTTGGGGTAAGAGGATTCCATTGGGGGTTCTATGATCACACATGGCAGGCTAGATAAACTCACACTTGCCCTGTTGCCCCAAAACATAATTTTCCACAAGCCAAAATAAATGAAAAAAATAATGATGGAAAGGTAAACAGGTAACGTATTCCTCGAGCACATTGCTCACTCTATAGCATTATTTACCATGCTGATGCTTAGACTTCTGCTCTCGTTGTGCCCGGGCATAGAGAAGCACTTGCTGAACTATTTCTAGCTGCTCCTGAAGTTGAGGGAACTGGAAATCTGTACATTCCTGGCACACGGTGGAAAAATCTGTAGGTTCCACAGAGAAAACGATTAATATCTAACACTTGATGCAAAAAGGGCATAATGCACAATATACATTGCACACACCATTGGAGAGAGAGAGAGAGAGAGAGAGAGAGAGAGAGAAAGAGAAAGAGAGAGAGAGAGAGAGAGAGAGAAGATCACCTTGTTCAATATAAGTTCATGGCCTGTGTAGAAGATACTTTAAATGGTTTCTGTGAAACTGTGAAAATTAAAGTACTTTCAATTTCAAAGGTCCTAGTTATGCGTGTGTGGCTGCCCATACTGGGAGCATTTAGTGGGGGGCATTTAAAAAAATAAAACTATTGTTTCCCCCATCTGGAGCAAGGGCACCATTAGCCCGCACCTCTGGTGGGGGAAACAAATTGGGGTGACAGGTGCCTTTTAAAGAATATCCATCTCACAATAATCTTGAAGTAGGATATAAAATGTTATCATAAGTTAATTTCTTTATTTTTTAAACACCTTGTAGAATAATTGTCAATAGCTACACTGCAATGAAAAACTCATAGCTTTAAGAAATGCTTTGCAACTTTCAACAAATAGTAGGCCGTAAAAATTCTCTTGGAGGAGTTTGTCCCATGTGCCTCAAGTCAGGCAGAGCTGCAGCAGTAAGTTTGGATATGTTCTAAGTTCTGATTTGTTCTAAGTTCTGATAAGTTCTGATGTGACCTTGAATAAGACCTCTCGAGACTGACAACATACCTCTTTTAATGCCACTATAGGAATTTATGCGGTTGTCAACCAAAAGGACCAGGCCGCACAATGACGTTGAATACAGAGACATTGCAGTTTGGAGTCTGTGTAACTTCACCCCACTGCGGTGATTGCGCTTGTGTTTGCAGAAGTCCAGCATGTCGGCTCTCATCAACCTCAGGTTATGCATGGTCTTCAGCTGCGCCCCTTGAATATACCAGAAGAACAGACTTTTACAACAAATGGCCTAATCCACTCATGTACATATTGTATGGTATTTATAGATTTGATTTAAACCAGTGCTTCTCAATGTTAAATTCCCATTTTCTGGCAGACTACAACTCCTTCCAACCTCCAACTGGTGACCCAACATCAAAAAACATTGATAAGAGACTGCCTGCTAGGAACATTCCATCTCTGTACATTTGCATTCATAAATGTTTGTGGTTGGTGTCATGCTGCTTAAAGAGGTGGTTTATCTTTAAGACTTTAAGATACATTTTAGTATGTTATAGCATGGCCAGTTCTAAGCAACTTTCCAATTGGTCTTCATTATTTATTAATTTTTCATAGGTTTTTTTTTTTTTTTATAGTTTTTTCATGATGTGCCTTTTTCTTCTGATTCATTCCAGCTTTAAAATGGGGGTCACTGACCCCATCTAAAAAACAATTTATCGTTATTGCTACTTTTTATTTCTCACCTTTCTATTTAGGCCCTCTTCTATTCATATTGTAGTCTCTTGTTCAAATCAAGATATGGTTGCTACGGTAATTGGGACCCTGGCAACCAGATTGCTAAAATTGCAAATTGGAAAGCTGTTGAATAAAAAGCTAAATAACGCAAAATCCACAAATAATAAAAAATGGAAACCAATTGTAAATGGTCTCAGAATATATCTCTGTACATCATACTAAAGGGTAATTTAAACGTGAATAGCTTCTTTAAAGGAGAACTAAAGCTTAACTAAAGAAGTAGGGTAGAAATGTTGTACATTATGTTTTGGACTTCTGTAACCAAGGCAACCATAGCTCTTAAGCAGTAAAGATGCCCCAGTAGCGCCATATCTTCATTTGTACTAATTCAATGCACATGCTCTGTGCTGTTGTCACTGAGCTTAGGGACCATCACACAAGATACACATGTATAATAAGTCTGATTAGTATTACTATTGGTACATGGTAGTTCAGAAACCAGCAGTATTAGCATCAGAATTTAATTAGTACCCTTAATGGGACTGTACTAGGTAAATCCATTATGGAAAAGGACCTTGGAGTCCTTATAGGAGATAAACTTGGCTGTAGCAAGCAGTGCCAGTCAGCAGCATCAAGGGCAAATAAGGAATTGAGCTGTTTTAAAAGGGGCATAGATTCACAGGAGGAGGGGGGTTATTCTTCACTGTATAGAGCACTGGTAAGGTCCCATCTAGAATATGCTGTGCAGTTTTGGTCTCCAGTGCTTAAACAGGACATTATTGTATTAGAGAGAAGGGCAACTAAGGAAAAAGTATGTAAAATCTTAGCTATGAGGAAAGACTGGCCAAATTGGAGAAGAGGCGCTTAAGGGGTGATATGATATCAACTATGTATAAATATATAAGGGGATAATTTCATAATCTCTCTAATGCTTTATTTACCAGTAGGTCTTTCCAGCTGACGTGAGTGAGGTCAAGCATTCAGATTAGAAAAAAAAAAAATCTTACACCTAAATATTCGGAAGGGGTTTTTTACAGTGACAGCTGTGAAGATGTGGAATTCTCTCCTTGAATCAGTGGTACAGGCTGATTCATTAGATAGCGTTAAGAAGGGGTCGGATGGCTTTTTAGCAAGTGAGGGAATACAGGGTTATGGAAGATAGATCATAGTACAAGTTGGTCCAGGGACTAGTCAGATTGCTATTTTGGAAATAGGAAGGAATTTTTCCCCCCTATGAGGCAGTTAGGCAGGTTAAAAAAAGTTAAAAGGTTGAACTCGATGGACGTGTGTCTTTTTTCAACCTAACTTACTATGCTACTATGTAATAATCAGCCCTGTAGGAGCATGCGAATGTCACAGACACTCCTAACAAAATCCAAGACGGGAAACTCCTGTGACAACTTTTAAGGCCTGGATTATTATAACTATAGAGATGCTGAACCCTTAGGCTGGTTCAATATATAAAATACGGCATAGCCATATTCATTTACATAGTAACATAGTAAGTAAGGTTGAAAAAAGAAACACGTCCAAGTTCAACCTTTTAGTTTATATTTTTTTTTTATTTGACTGCTAGTGTCTAGGGTTTTGTTCTCCTTAAATCAAACTGAGGCTCGTAACGTACATCAAATGCCCAAAGTAAAAAGTAATGTTCTGAACCGACTACTACAGAGTACTGGTTTCCAATCTCTGGAACCAGTCCTCATTAGGACCCCAAAAAAGTCACATGGAGCCCAGCCTAAAGAACATTCTAAAAAACAAAAAAAAAATGGAGATTTGCAACTGGATTCATGAGAGAAATGCAGATCTTTGCACTCCATTCTAAAGAATCTACACCATCTGCACCTAGGCTGCTACAGTCATATGAAAAAGTTTGGTAACGCCTCTCAGACTGCATAATAATTTACTCCATTTTCAACAAAAAAAGATAACAGTAGTATGTCTTTCATTTCCCAGGAACTTGTGAGTACTGGGGTGTTTTCTAAACAAAGATATTTAGTTGTATTCAGTTGTATGAAATCAAATCAAATGTGAAAAACTAGCTGTGCAAAAATTATTTGTAATTTTGCTAATTTGAATGCATGTACAGTGGTGTGCAAAACTATTTGCCCCCTTCCTGATTTCTTATTCTTTTGCATGTTTGTCACACAAAATGTTTCTGATCATCAAACACATTTAACTATTAGTCAAAGATAACACAAGTAAACACAAAATGCAGTTTTTAAATGAGGGTTTTTATTATTTAGGGAGAAAAGAAATCCAAATCTACATTTTCATGTGTGAAAAAGTAATTGCCCCCTGAACCTAATAACTGGTTGGGCCACCCTTAGCAGCAATAACTGCAATCAAGCGTTTACGATAACTTGCAACAAGTCTTTTACAGCGCTCTGGAGGAATTTTGGCCCACTCATCTTTGCAGAATTGTTGTAATTCAGCTTTATTTGAGGGTTTTCTAGCATGAACCACCTTTTTAAGGTCATGCCACAACATCTCAATAGGATTCAGGTCAGGACTTTGACTAGGCCACTCCAAAGTCTTCATTTTGTTTTTCTTCAGCCATTCAGAGGTGGATTTGCTGGTGTGTTTTGGGTCATTGGCCTGCTGCAGCACCCAAGATCGCTTCAGCTTGAGTTGACGAACAGATGGCCGGACATTCTCCTTCAGGATTTTTTGGTAGACCGTAGAATTCATGGTTCCATCTATCACAGCAAGTCTTCCAGGTCCTGAAGCAGCAAAACAACCCCAGACCATCACACTACCACCACCATATTTTACTGTTGGTATGATGTTCTTTTTCTGAAATGCTGTTACTTTTACGCCAGATGTAACGGGACGCGCACCTTCCAAAAAGTTCAACTTTTGTCTCATCGGTCCACAAGGTATTTTCCCAAAAGTCTTGGCAATCATTGAGATGTTTTTTAGCAAAATTGAGACGAGCCTTAAAAGTGGTTTGCACCTTGGAAATCTGCCATGCAGGCCGTTTTTGCCCAGTCTCTTTCTTATGGTGGAGTCGTGAACACTGACCTTAATTGAGGCAAGTGAGGCCTGCAGTTCTTTAGATGTTGTCCTGGGGTCTTTTGTGGCCTCTTGGATGAGTTTTCTCTGCGCTCTTGGGGTAATTTTGGTCGGCCAGCCACTCCTGGGAAGGTTCACCACTGTGCCATGTTTTTGCCATTTGTGGATAATGGCTCTCACTGTGGTTCGCTGGAGTCCCAAAGCTTTAGAAATGGCTTTATAACCTTTCAAAGTGAACTCAGGTGTGATAAACCAAAGTTAAGTTATTTTTTAACAAGGGGGGCAATCACTTTTTCACACAGGCCCATGTAGATTTGGAGTTTTTTTTCTCCCTTAATAACGTAAACCTTCATTTAAAAACTGCATTTTGTGTTCAATTATGTTATCTTTGACTAATAGTTAACGGTTTTTGATGAGCAGAAACATTTAAGTGTGACAAACATGCAAAAGAATAAGAAATCAGGAAGGGGGCAAATAGTTTTGCACACCACTGTAACTGCTCAAAACTGATTACTGGGAACACCAAATTGGTTGGATTAGCTTGTTAAGCATTGAACTTCATAGGCGGGTGTGTCCAATCATGAGAAAAGGTATTTAAGGTGGCCAATTGCAAGCTGTGCTTCTGTTCAACTCTCCTAGGAAGAGTGACAACATAGGATCCTCCAAGCAATGCTCAAAAGATCTGAAAACAAAGATTGTTCAGTATCATGGTTTAGGGGAAGGCTAAAGACACTTTGAAATCTTCAAAAGGCATTTATGCAGAAGGAGAAGTATAGTATTCTGGAATCCCAACTTGAATATCATGGAAAATCTATGGGATGATTTGAAGCAGGCTATCCATGCTCAGCAGCCATCAAATTTAACTGAACTGGAGAGATTTTGCATGGACGAATGGTGAAAAATACCGCCATCCAGAATCCAGACACTCATCACATGCTATAGGAGGCGTCTAGAGGCTGTTACATTTGCAAAAGGAGGCTCAACTAAGTATTGATGTAATTTCTCTGTTGGGGTGCCCAAATGTATGCACCTGTCTAATTTTGTTATGATGCATATTTTCTGCTAATCCAATAAACTTTATGTCACTGTTGAAATACTACTGTTTCCATAAGGCATGTTATATAATAAAAGGTAGTTGCTACTTTGAAATCTCAACAAAAGACAAACAAAACTCCAAACAATTAAGAGGGGTTCCCAAACTTTTTCATATGACTAAGTGCAGGACAGGGTGTAAAGTGCTAAATAACATGGAGATTTGGAACTGGATTCATGGGAGAAATGAAGATCTTTGCACTTCATTCTAAAGAGCAAAGACCTGCATTTAGGGTGCTAAGTGCAGGACAGGGTGTAAAGTGCAAAAAAACATGGAGAATTGCAACGGGTTTTTACACCTGGCATAATTCCCGAAACTTTACAAATGAACCTTATGGTGTGAGTTACACTGTATTCTTTATGAATTGGTCTCACCTAAATGAATTGTAAAGCTTTCCTCCAGCTGCCTGTGCTCTTCATACGCTTCCCGGCTGGTATCTGCACTCTCCTGTAGGCTGTTGGGCTGGAATTTGATTTCTTCGCTAGAATATAAAAGAAATGACAGTTTCTCCTTGAATGCCAAAGAGGTATTTACAGTTCTGTTTAAATGCCAATCTGAAGTCCTTGTGGCATGGAAGCTGGTGACAACTTTGATCTGCATGTAATGTGATGCAGGCCTAACCATCATGCAATGTGCTTCGTGCCATACACTGGCCTGTATGTAATGTGCAGAAATGTCATATGCTGTCCTCTGCATAAGAAGTAACAACAGCTGCTGCCTGGGGGTGAAAGCATGAACCTTTCCAATTGTAGCAGTTTTTATATCATTAAAGGGGTTATTCAACTTTAAATTAATTTTTAGTATGGCGCAGAGAGTGATATTCTGAGACAACTTGCAATTGGTATGCAGTTTTAATTTTTTTTTGTTTTTGAGTTATTTCACTTTTTATTCAGCAGCTCTCCAGTTTGCAATTTCTGCAATCTGGTAGCTAGGGTCTAAATTAACCTAGCAACCATGCATTGATTTGAATAAGACTGGAAGAAGAATAGGAGAGCCTGAATTGAAAGATGAGTAATAAAAAGTAGCAATAACAATAAGTGTGTCACCTTATAGCATTTGTTATTTAGATGGAATGTAGTATACAACATACTAAAAGTTAACTGAAAGGTGCAAAATGCAGGGTGTACACACATAAAATTAAATGTGTTAGGCAAGTTCTATATAAAGGTATGGAAATTAGTGATGTGCGGGCTGGCCCGAAACCCACAGGTCTACCCACGGGTCGGGCAGGTTCAGACCGACTCCCACACAAAATCTTTGCGACCTAGTACTGCTGGCTTCCGGCGCTGGAATTTATAGACTTCCACTTGCCCTGCCCCTTTGTGACGTCACTGCGGGGCAGGTGCGGGTCTATAAAAAGAGGGCAGGAGCGAGCCCAGGCCGGGTGCGGTTCAGGTGTGGGTCGACGTTCTCGACACACACATCATTAATGGAAATCGATATAAAACATAGCATATTCCATCATTGTAAAATGTTCCTTTTTAGAAGAAGCATTACACATTTCCCCAAGAACGAGATGAAGAAAGTCAGAATTATGTTTTGAAAGGAGGAATTGTACCTTATGGAACTGTTGTTGGGATTCTTCAGATCATGGTGTAACTTGATAACCCACTCCTGGTATTCTTGCTTTTGGATGGTAGACAATTGCTGTAACTCTGTGCCCCATTTATTTTCTAATACCTAGAAGTAAATGTACTTCGTGTTTTGTCATACACCAACAGGGAAAGCTATTAACTTGGACATTAGCACATTATCCTTATGCAGCTAATTAACTCTGTTATTTGCCAAAAAAACACAGTGTGTAGTGAATGCAGCACCCCTTAGTGCTCTCTAACTAAAGACTTTTGGGCCTCTAGTAGTAAACTCTCTCTTGTGGGTTCTGGGAGCTGTGGGTGGAAACATTACCTGTTGGGATTCAAAATGCTGAGCAGCTACTGAATTCACATCCTGATCAGTGAGAGACTTGCCCAGTTCCTGCATCACTTTGTTCATCTCTGTGCCCTGTCTAAGAAAATAATTTGTTAACTATGTTTGCTTGCAAATAAATACTATACAGAACTCTAAAAAGATATTTTCAGTATAAAAGGGCTGATTTATTGGTTAGAAGGAGGCTTCTGCAGAGCAGAGATGTGGTTTAAAGGGGTTTTGTTTTTTCTTAAAGGGATTCTGTCATGATTTTTATGGTGTTTTTATTTCTAAATAGCACTGTTTACACTGCAAATAATTCACTCTACCATATAAAATGTCATTCCTGAACTAACAAGTGTATTTTTTTTTTGTTTTAATATTGATGTGTAGGCAGCCATCTCAGGTCATTTTGCCTGGTCTTATGCTTTCAGAAAGAGCCAGTGCTGCACTATGGAACCGCTTTCTGAAAGGCTATTGGTTCTCCTACTCAATGTAACCAAAGCAGTCGCAGTGGGACATGGATTTTACTATTGAGTGCTGTTCTTAGATCTACCAGGGAGCTGTTATGTTGTGTTAGGGAGCTGCTATCTGTTTACCTTCCCATTGTTCAGTTGTTAGGGAGGGGGGTGATATCACTCAAATTTGCAGTACAGCAGTAAAGAGTGACTGAAGTTTATCAGAGCACAAGTCACATGACTGTGGGCTCCTGGGAAACTGATAATATGTCTAGCCCCATGTCACATTTCAAAATTAAATATAAAAAAAATCAGTTTGCTCTTTTGAAAAACATATTTCAGTGCAGAAATCTGCTGGAGTAGCACTATTAACTGATATGTTTTCCATGACAGTATCCCTTTAAGACTTTGATGAATGCATAATTCGTGCTATGACACACCAAATCCAACAAAGAACTTCCCTGTACGGGATGCACACAAAGCAAGAAATTTGCAACTGAACTGACAATGAGACATGGCCAGTAGTTGAGGGGTCAGATTTTGTCCCACCATGTGAGATACATACCTCTCCCTTAATTTCTTCAGCTCCACATCCCTTTCACTCAGCAGTTCTGAGATGCTAAGAAAGTAATTGTGCTCCAGGTTCAGAAGGGTCTCTGAAGCCGGGGAATGTATAAGATCATGGTAAATGTCGGCAAAGTCTTCATCCCAGTTGGGCTCTTCGGGTCGTGCATGTTCCAAAGTTGTCTGCAGTCACAAAACGCATATTCTAATTTAGCAAACTGGTGTATGAGAAAAGCACAGCAGGCTTTAGCACAGGTATGGGACCGGTTATCCGGAATGCTCAGGACCAGGGGTTTTCCGGATAAGGGATCTTTCCATAATTCAGATCTCCATACCATAAGTCTACTAAAAAAAATACTTGAACATTAAATAAACCCAATAGGAATGTTTTGCCTCTAATAAGGATTAATTATATCTTAGCTGAGATCAAGTACAAGATACTGTTTTATTATTACAGAGAAAAATATTGAAGTATTGGATTAAAACGGAGTCTATGGGAGACAGCCATCACGTAATAAGGAGCTGTCTGGATAACGGATGCCATCCCTGTAAATAGAGGCACTGAAATCTTCTCACCTCTGTATAGGATTTCATCCACGTATTGGCTAATTTCTCTGCATCCACCTCAGGCGACCTCACAGCTTCCAGGGCCAGTTCAGCCTCTCTGTCGTAGTCCTTGACTGTCTCTTCCTCCACAAAGCGACACAGACATTGCTTTAGGTCTGTTATGTGAGAAATGTACTGGAATTAAGGGGATGCCCTGCACACTTTGGTGACTTTTTTACTTTAGAGGGATAGCAACGCATTCCAATTTTAGAAGGAATATGCCACTTCACCTATACAAACCCTGGAATATCTTCTATTGGTGCTCCAGGGCAATGCTCTGATGAGGCTAGGTTACTATTTACATTTGTCCTCCAGTACCAGAAATCGCACCACCCTCAAACACAACATCATGGAGCTGCTCTCTGTCCCTTTATAGGTCTTTTAACCACAGAGCATGGATGCCATTGTGGGAATCGTAGTCTTGCTTGGACATAAACTGGCTACTACATTCAGTGGTACATGTAGTCAGGACCAACAGTGCAGAGAACAGCAAAATACAAACATATACACCTTTTTAAGTACAAACAGTTTTAAAATCACAGCAAAATGTGTAATTAATGTAAATGTAAAGGCCCATGAAAATGTTCTTAAAGAAAAACTATACCCCTCAAATAATAAAATGATATTGCATAAAACAGCTCATATGTAAAACTCATGTAAATAAACCATTTTCATTAGGGATGCACTGAATCCACTACTTTGGATTCAGCCGAACCCCAAATCCTTTATAAAAGATTCAGCTGAATACCGAACCGAATCCTAATTTGCATATGCAAATTAGGGGTGGGAAGGGGAAAGCATTTTTTAATTCCTTGTTTTGTGACAAGAAGTCACATGATTTCCCTCCCTGCCCCAACTTGCATATGCAAATTAGGATTTGGTTTGGTCGGGCCGAAGGATTCGGCCGAATCTGAATCTTGCTGAAAAAGGCCCAATCCTTGGCGAATCCCAAACCTAATCTTCGATTCGGTGCATCCCTAATTTTCTTAATAATATACTTTTTTAGTAATATGCGCCATTGGGTAATCATAAATAGAAAATTTCCATTTTAAAAAATTAGGCCGCCCCTTGGGATCATATAATTCACGGTGCACACAAACAAACCAAACATGTTAGGTCACATGAGGCAATTAACAGACAAAGTTCTGTCTTTTGCTTCCACACTTCTTCCTGTTACAGTTAGAGCTGCAGTATTACTGGTCAGGTGATCTCTGAGGCAGCACACAGACCATCATGAAATGGTGGCTCGTGGCTCAAGGCCCCCTCCCCCAGGGAGTCCAATCAATAACCTTGTGCCCCAGGCGGGTGCAAATATTCCCAGCAGCCCAGGATAATTTCTTGAAGACTCCTTATTTGCTATATTGACCATATTTGGGATGTCAAGGACCTACTAAGGCTAGATTTGGAACGTGCCTCGTGCCCAAGATTAGCTACTGGATTTATAGAGCTCCCCATCCTTCTAGTCATCTATTTAACCTTTACATCTCCTTTAATATTCAACAGTAGGTATGGTCCATATCTTCTTTAGTCTATATAAACCAACCTGAAAGGAGTGTAACCACAGTTCTGCAGTATTAGCCCTGTGCTTTCTGAGTCATTCCTCCTACTCATCATCCAGCATGAATGCGTTAAACACTAGCTCCTGTGCCTGAAAATGTAGTGTATTCTGGAATATTTCAGGCTGCTGCCCAGAGTCAGGTGCTCTGCCAGCTGTCCGTGTTCTCAGAGGCCATGTGAGCACAAAATCATGCTAACAAGCTGCTATGTGACTGGTTCATTATCTGCCAGCAACAGCATACCAGCGGGGAATCTTGTTTATGCATTACAAGGGAATGACCCAGATGGGACAGAGACAAATACTATATTCATAAAAGCACTAGAACACTGCAAAATGAATCGAGAATGGTAATAATCCTCATATTTTGCAACAGGGGGTACTTTATTTATTATAATACACGAGTTTCAGTGAGTCATGTGACAGAAATGACATCACTACTCACCGTTTATAACTGATGACATCAGTACTCAGCGTTTATAAGGATATAATTTAAAAGATATTCATGGCTTTTGTATATTATATACTGTATAATATATATGGCATTTTTATGGTCTGTGGTCCTATACTGTAGAACAAAAAACTCTTCTTTACAGAGGCCCCCTTGTCCTCTTCCCAACTGTGTTGGTATCTGCAAGTAAAAGTTGCCAATCAGGAGAATGCTCAGTGGAATCCAGAACTCTTCCCTTTGCCTGTGTTTCTACTCGACAAGGACTGCCTGGGAGCCAAAACAAAATGTGATGTGGCCAAAGATGGTGGCTCTTACTACTACTCTTAGGGGCAGATTTATCAATATGCAAGATTAGAACAACAGAAAAACTCACTCACTTTCTTTTAATTCCTATGGGATTTTTAAAATTATATTTAACAATAGAGTTCATCATTTGTTAAATATGCTTTTAAAAATCCAATTAGAATGAATAGAAAGTGAGTGAGTTTTTCTGTGGTGAGTTCTAATCTCACATGTTGATAAATCTGCCCCTCACTGTTACAGAGCCAGTATGGGAGGACAGCGGTACTGAGGAGAGGGCCTCTATGGGGGTATTAATGGATAAAAACAGGGGGTTAGTTTTCCTTTATAAAGGGAAGGCAACATGTATTCTATGCATGAGCAGCAGATAAGAACAAAATAGTACACAGGAGTAGGTGCTGAAGCTTTTTGCAGTTTATAGATATTTTACAGTTAGGCTCAGACTGGTGGGTGCAGAGCCCACTGGGGCTGCCACCCCAGGGGCTCGCACTCCCCCCCCAAGGGACTCCTGTCACCCCTCCTCCCCTGAGTGCACGTAAATGAAACATATCTTCACCTAAAGCAATTAAAGAATGTAATCATTGGGTAGAATGGCTAAACAGCGAACAAACCCTTGTATCACCTCCCAGACCAAATATAACTAATAAAGCTAATAATGACTTAGGCCAATGGCACACAGAGCAGGATTTTGGGCAGTTTTCCTGCTGTTTTTTTTCAGTATACTACCCTCTGTTCTAAATCCTATAGCACACAGGACAGATTTAAAGGGGTGGTTGTTCCTGCTGAACTGGGTTTAGTACAGTGGAATGCCTCTGTTGGTTTGTTGGTACATGTATGGGATCCGTTATCAGGAAACCCGTTATCCAGAAAGCTCCGGAAAGGCCGTCTGCCAGAGACTCCATTTTATCCAAATAATCCACATTTTTAAAAATGATTTCCTTTTTCTCTGTAATAATAAAACTATGCTTGGTATCTCTCTGTACAGGATATAAAAAAACCTAAAGAATTTAGAGCAATTTATGACAATGTCTGCTAGTCATGTCTTTTGTCAGGCCAAACCCATGCTGCCTATGGGGAGTAACAAGAAAGCTTGCCAGTGAGGCTGAATCCAACGCAGAGTTAATAATACTACCTGTGAATCCAGCAGAATAAAGAAAAGGGAGAATAATTATATATTTGGGGAGAGATATCAGAAATGCCCAATTTCCGAGCAAATAATTACCTAAACAGAGAGTGCACCTGCATGGATGGAGCGACTACCATTAAAGTCTATCCCCTATATGTAATAAATGCAGTAGGTTTGCCCATGAGCAGCAATCAATAAGATGATTGCTTTTGAACAGATGACCAGTAATTGCTTCCTGCGGATTGGTTGCTCCTGGGCAAACTTACTGTAATTTTTTACATAACCCCCCATGAATAAAATTTGAGTGCTGCTGCTATCACACATGTGACAAAACACTTGAGTTCACCCCATAGGCCATAGCTTCTTCTATCAAATGAGTCTAACAACTTACCTTTCTCTACAAAGCAGGGCAGGTTGTGAAGCAGCATGAGGCGTCCATGCAGGTGATTAAGGTTTTCTTGGACCGGGAACTGAAGTGGTACTGTGAGTGCAAATTTCTGAGGTCCAGCTTGGAAGTTGTACACAAAATCTCTCTGCGTGTAACTGTCTTTTACTTTCCCAGGCTTCATCTTCAGACCGCAACTGCTAAACACGGAAAAAAAAATTGTACTACCAGGTCGAGTAATCTGCTACATTGTTTTAGGAGCCAGAACCAGCAGGGCAGAAAATGTAAAGCGCCAGATATTGCTTTCAAAAGCAATTACATTTACAAATAACTTTGAACATTTTGTGAACATTTTTAATGAATGTATACTGGAAAGTTTTGTAGAATTTTAATTTCTTTATTATCCCTAAAGGAGAAGGAAAGCTACCAAGGCAGTTTATTGCCAAGATTAGCCACTATAATGCAAGCTAGAATGCCATTTTTATTCTTTAGAATGCTTTTACATACCTGAGTAAACAGCTCTAGACACTGTCTCTGTTTGTTTAGGATAGCAGCTGCCATATTAGCATGCTGTGACATCACGTCCTGCCTGAGTCTCTCCCTGCTCGCTCATAGCTCTGAGCTTAGATTACAGCAGAGGAGGAGACGAGGAGCTAACTGGGCATGCTCAAGCCTGAGCCCTGGAGGTTTGAGCTGAAAGAAGGAAGTCTGATACAGAAGCCATTTGTACACAATGTAAGGAAAGAAATATGGTGTTTCTTTTAACAGAGCAGCATTACATTGAGAGTTTACTGGTGTATTTATATAGACCTTTCTGATAAAACTTACTTGGTTTTAACCTTTCCTTCTCCTTTAAGGATGGAGTTTCTCTGTAAATGGCTGAAAGGCTGTCAATCACCCCTGTTCTGTCACTGTCTCCAAAGGCACTAGTAAGATTATCATCATAAAAAATATGATAGGCAATTGGCCCTGTGATCTAGATCACTAAGCTTCACATTTGTGCTGCATTGAACTGTAACAGATGTACCTTCCTAATACTCCCAGCAACCTTCTACATTGGATTGTATGCTGCAGGATGTAGGGAGCTGTAGCACAACAATATCAGGAGACAGAAGGTAAAGAAACAGGGGCTTAACCCATTTACACTAAATGCTCTTCCTTTTTTCTGTTTCTAAAACCAGGTCCAGAGAAGAGAATCTTATCCACACCTATGCGGTTAAAGGGCAAATAACAGCATTAGAAATAATGGTCAAGCTGGCTGTTTAGGTGCATAGGGCAACTATGTCAGCAAGCTTGTACCCTTTGAGAAAGGAATATTTTATGTAAAGAATGTATTAGAATCAACACGGCTAGGCCTCTCGTTTACATTTAGGGTTATAGGGCTGCTATGGAAGCAAAGTCTACACATTCCGCACTACAGCCCTACAGCATACCTCCCCTTAAAGGGGTTGTTCACCTTTGAGATCACTTTTAGTATGATATAGAGAGTGATATTCTGAGACAATTTGGTTTACATTTTTTATTTTGTGTTTTTTGAGTTATTTAGCTTTTTATTCAGCAGCTCTCCAGTTTGCAGTTTAAGCATTCTGGTTGCTATTGTCCAAATTACCCTAGCAACCACATATTGATTTGCACAAGAGACTGGAATATAAATAGGAGAGGCCAGAATAGAAAGAGGAGGAATAAAAAGTAGCAATAACAATACATTTGTAGCCTTACAAAGCATTTGTTTGGTTTTTTTTTTAGAAGGAGTCAAGCTGGAAAGAGTGAGAAGAAAAAAGCAAATAATTATAAAACTATGAAAAATAAATAATGAAAACCAATTGAAAAGTTGCTTAGAATTGGCCATGCTATAACAAAAGTTACCTTAAAGGTGAACCACCCCTTTAATGTCCTGCCCTCCTGCTGGCTTATCCATATAGTAAATATAATCAAAACGAATAGCACACCTAATTGAAGAAAAATACATTCATTACTACAAAAGGAAAAATTACAAAATTATATTTGGTGAGCCCAACGCGTTTTGACCTTAAGAGTCTTCCTCAGGGGCACAAATAATAAAAAAAAAATCAAAAAGGCTTTTCCATATAGAACAGTGATCCCCAACCTGTGGTCCACTAGCAACATGCTCACCAAGCCCTTTGATGTTGCTCCCAGTGGCATTAAAGCAGGTGCTTATTTTTGACATGGAGAAATATTTTGGAGGCGTAAAAACCAAGTGTACTGCCAAATAGACCCATCTGTAATCTGCCAGTCCACAAAGAGGTTACCAAAAAAAAAAAAACAAATGCAGTCCTTACAGGGCACCCCTCAGAATTATTTTCATGCTTGTGTTGCTCCCCAACTTTTTTTTTTTTTAGTATTTAAACCCAGCTCACAGGTATAAAAAGGTTGGGGATCCATTATAGAAAGTGCAGCCACCCAGACACTAGAGGACAGGGAATCCTGACAGGGCCCAGGTTGTGTATGTATCAGGAAATGCTTGGGGGCCACAATGTCATAAAATATTTAGGGGTGGTTCACTTTTAAGCAAACTTTTAGTATGTAATAGAATGGCCAATTTTAAGCAACTTTTGCCACTGGTTTTTCATTTTTTTTTTTTTTGATAGTTTTAGAATTATTTGCCTTTTTCTTCGGAATCTTTCCAGCTATTAAATGGGCGTCGCTGACCCCATCTAAAAAGCAAATGCTCTGTAAGACTACACACTTCTTATTACTGCTACTTTTTTTTTTCTCATCTTTCTAGTAAGGTCCTCTCCTATTCATATTCCACTATCTTATTTAAATCATTGCACGGTTGCTAGGGTAATTTGGACCCGAGCTACCAGATCGTTTACAATGCAAGAGCTGCTGAATAAAAAAGCTAAATAACTCAAAAACCTTAAATAGTAAAAAATGAAAAACAATTGCAAATTGTCTCAGAATATCACTCTCTACATCCTACTAAACGTCAACCCCCCAGATTGTGTCATAAAAAAAGGACCGTAGTATATCCGTCATCCTAACAATGTAAGGCATGTGTTTTTATTCACTGGGCGTGTTGGGGCCTCTGCCCCTGTGCTGGAAGCAGCAATGAAGTTGTTGATCTGCAGTTCACACCATCCTGCTGTCAGTCCAAGGTTGTCCCTGTGCAGTTCAGCAGCTGGAGGTCTTTATAAATTGGACTTGGACACTGCAAACAACAACAAGCTGTACAAAATAGTCCTGTATATGTGTTTGTATGAATATATATTCTACTCCTCCAGAGCTAAGCTGCTAATGCAAATATATAAATAGGCATAAAAACACTGCGTTCCATTGCTCTGATTATACACAAGCGCCTGAGTCCGGGTAACTTGTTTCTGGGCCGCACTTATACAACATTATCTATAGCGGGGTACAACTGCTCCAGCTCCTACTCCCATTTCCAATTTACCTCGGTCCCAGTAGAGTGCGAATCACTCAGATACTCCCAGCGCAGCTCAATTCCCACGATCTATTGCGCCTTCCTATCTCTCTCATAAGCGGCAGCCATATTGCCTCATCTCCCATAGTCCCAAGCGCGCCACGGATGCCTACACAGCTCAATCTTCGCAGTCTTCTGCTCTTGCTAGTATAGAGCGCCCTCTTGTCGTCCACTAAAAGAAAGACTGACATACGTTCTATAACTTTATACAAAACAGTTATAAAATAAATATGTCTTCCAACCTCAATTTCCTGTGACAATAACTTGATTGGTTATGCTATTATTGTCAGTTCATTAAACTACAGAAATTCGTTTCTTAATTCTGTTTTACTTTATTATTTTATACATTATTTAACTATTTTAATCTTTAACCAAACATTTTTAAAAGCTGCAGAAAAGATACTTTGAGCAGTGTCAGACTGGCCCACTGGGATACCAGGAAAACTCCCGGTGGCCCCAGGTGTCAGTTGGCCCTTTTGCTTGTAGCCATTTGGCCTATTAAATGGTCATTCCCTATTTCTTTATGGTAAAACATGGTATAATAGTTTGCAAAATGGGCCCACGGTCTAAAGTTTTCTGGTGGGCCCCTGGCATCCCAGTCCGACACTGTACTTCAGGCCCAGACTGGCAATCTGTGGGTTCTGGCAGATGCCAGAGGGGCTGCTATAAGGTGCCACAAAAAGTCAGTATTTAGTGGGCTGGTGGGGCTGTTTCGGCCTCTGTGTGAGCTTATTAGGCCTTTGTGTACCTGAAATGCCAGGGCCTATTTTAATTCTCAGTCCAGGCCTGCTGTACTTGTCCTCAGGGCCGCCATCAGGGGTGGCCCTAGCCACCAATATTTTTAAATGGGGGGGCCCTGGCCACAAATGTTTTTTATGGGGGGCCCTGACCACCAATAGGGGGCCCAGGAAATTTTGTCGTATGGGGCCCTGCGATTTATGATGGCGGTCCTGCTTGTGCTATAAATTGCTGAACGTACCAGGTCTAACTGGCTGAGCCACAATATTTCGAAGTTCACCACTGATAAACAGTATAGCTGCATATTTTGAAGTAAAAAAAATGTAAGGTTTAAGAAGCACACTAATGAATCATACATAAAAAAAAACAATCACACAGATAAGATTTACTAAACACCTACTACACTTTGGGTGTCCGTATATGGCATATAAATAACAGTTCTTATTTAAAGGCACGGAACATGTATGTACGATATTATTTATTGTAGAGTGCTGCTGTGCTGACTATATGTGCTTAATGAGTTGAACCAAAGAGATATTAAGCATACTGTATGTCTAGGGTTGCCACCTGTTCGGTTTTGACGCGAAACAGTTCAGCTTTTCTAAGACCTGTTCGGGTCTCAAGTTTCTGTTCGGTTTTCAGCCTTGTGAAAACCGAACGATAATTGGGCCAATAAAAGAATTTTCAAGTGAGGCAAATTTCTTATTGAAACAAAAAAATTAGAAATTGTTTTTCTAAGTTAGCATTTCTGTATTTCAGAGCTCTCTGGATAACTGATTTCTGTATAATAGATCTAATACATGTAATTAAAATATTGGGCTTACTAAGGCAGAATATAGATAAGAGATAGGGTTGCCATCAGTGTGGTTTTGAACTGGACATCTACAACATTGAGAAAACTGGATGGAAATGCAGCCAGTTGCTTCTAAAGCTGGCCATACACTATTAGATTTGGTGAGGTCGCCAAACGAGTGGATCTCAACCCGATATGCCCACTAACGGCAGGGCGATATTGGATTACAATGCTGCGAATGGGCGCCGATGGGTCGCATTAACTAGCCGATGCGGTCCTGGATTGCAGAAAAAAATCAAACTTGCCCAATCAATATCTGGCCGATTTTTGGCCTGATATCGATCAGGAGGACCCGTCAGGAGCCCTCACACACGGGCAGATAAGCAGCCGAATTGGTCTAAAGGATCAATATTGGTGGCTTTAATCTGCCACCTTTAGTGATCTGATATCCCCATTACTCCACCTACTTCATTATGTCTGCCCAACCCAACCACACAAGTCACCAGGATGGTCGAGTGGTTAAGGCGTTGGACTTAAGATCCAATGGATAAATATCCGCGTGGGTTCAAACGCCACTCCTGGTAGGGTTTTCAATGCTCCTAAAGCAAAATCTTCAGCAAAACATTTCTTGAAAGACAAATTTTTGTTGTATCAATACATGAATGGTATTTTTTAAGGTCCAACTTTTAACTCACTGAAGCTTGTGCATTATAATGTACACTGCTCTAGGAACCTTATAATGTTAGCTCCACTGAGGAAGGGATTGAGGGGATGATCTATAATCTAGTATAACTATGGTACCCATGCAGTAATTCCTATGTAGAGGGTGTGTTTCTGAGTGGTGACAATAACTCATGGGGTTGTGTTCAGGGCGTAACGGAGAATGTTGTGTGATATATTTGTAGGATACCATGCATGTGTACAGTATCTAAATCCTCTATTGCAATTATTTTTTTAAGCAAAATAAAAATAATCATTGAACAAATGAAGGCATAAGCATTGTTTATTCACATATCCAAACTGTGAGCTGGAAGTGTCACATCCCCACTCTGCAAATGTCAGCCACAACTTGCACCCAGTCTGTTCACAGACTGGATTCTCCCTGAATCAGTCGTACAGGCTGATACATTAGATAGCTTTAAGAAGGGGTTGGATCGCTTTTTAGCAAGTGAGGGAATACAGGGATATGAAAGATATCTCAAAGCACCAGGGACTGTTACTATGATTACTATACAATTACTATCTTGTAGTCAGGGACTGGTTTATGAGTAGCAATTCCTTCAATATAGAGCTTTGTTGGCTTTCTGGTACAGTCAAACCTCTGATTGTTACACAATTTTAAAAATTGTTTGGCCGCTCTACTATGAGTAACAGCTCTCAAGATCTTGGTGGTGCACTACAGTATACACAAAAAGCTCATCCCTGTCTGGAACATTAATTCACAAGGGGCACCCCTGTAACCAAGGCAGAAAGGAAGATCATACACCCCACTAGCAAATAATGCTATATACAAGGAGGCTGCCTGTTACATTTCTACACTGTGGGGTTCAGTTACATAGGGGGCACATTGATAATCATGTGACAAACATTTTTCTTCTAACATTTCCTTTTTGGTTTCTTTCCTATTGATCCTCCATCCAAGTTTTTCTGCTCCTTTTGTTTATTCCACTCTTTCATTTAAGGTTCTCTAGTCATCGCCCTCTTTCTTTTCTTCGTACTGGTGTTATATTAGACTTGTTCTGATTTCCTATTTGTGATGTAGATTTCTGTACTAAGTGTGGTGTGCTCTCCCCAAGTGCTTGTCTGCCTCTTCTCTGCACAACTGAACCTCTGGCCATAGCCAACCCCAATCGGCAAACTAATGGCTATAGACAAGCAAATATAGCGATATACAGAAGGAAAAAATACAAGGCATTAAATGGACTGCTTATTGTTATATAAATGACTAATGCATAGAAATGCTGCCACTATCCCAAAAATTAAAGCAATGTTGTGCAAATTCATAGCTACATAGTAGATAAGGTTGAAAAAAGACACTAAGTGGTACATATATGTGTGTACATTTTATGATATTGTAAAGACAATACCATAGCATCAATTCCTGATGCTTTTTAAGTTGGTAGAGGATTTTCCAAAGACAAATTCTATGTGATACTGTATGTAATGTTCATCAGTCTTATGCTGCAGTGCTTCTACAGGGCCTCCAGAGAGGGAGTATGTTACTGTGGGTATAATATATAAAAAATATCTAAAATCCTTTCCTCCATTCTCCTTCAAGCTTCAGATGCAGAAGCGGATTCTGTGTTCAAACCTGGGATTTTTTTTGTTGTGTGAGAACAAGGTGGGTTTTAAGTTGGGAACTCTGGATGGTTTTGCTGCAGGGACTTGTATGTGTCTGGGAACAAGGGGACAGAGAGTTTTGGCCTTGCCGCAAAGATGATGGAAGACAAGTCCTTATGCAGGTCACTTATTACACACACATATTTTGTAAATACAATTATCAGTAAATTGTGGCCACATGCAGCGCCGGATTTCAATGTGCGGCGCCCCTAGGCCGCGCAGTCCGACCAGGCGGCTGCGCGGTCCTAGCGCCCACCTCACCTCCCTTTCCCAGCGCGCCGGCGTTTTTTCGCCGGCGCAGCTGCTGTAATAGTGCGGCTGGGCGGCATGCCGCCCCTATTTTTTTGCCGCCCTAGGCCCGGGCCTATGCGGCCTTGCCGCAAATCCGGGCCTGGCCACATGTAACCAGCAAAAGGCAACCATCCATCTGGTTATCTGGGAATGTATACCTTGTAATGAATCAGATATACCTGACAATCAAGAGACAGACACATAATTAGATTTAAGAAAATGCTTTATTTTATTTATAATTCTGCAAAACCTTATAAGTTGATCCAGAGGAAGGCAAAGAAAAACCCTCAGTAAAACAGGGGCCAATTAGTCTTGCTGAGGGAAAAAAATTCCTTCCTGACCCCAAAATAGGCGATCGGATAACTCCCTGGATCAAACTCTATAATATATATATATATATATATATATATATATATGTATAATATAACATTTAAATATCAATATTTAAATTAAAATCTCTGTAATATAAATAATAATGTTAGTATTTAAATAGAAAGGCTATAATTTACAGTATACATCAACATAATGTTCTATACTAAAATATATAGAAATAATAATGACAAATTCAACATATTATGCTCCCAACAACCACCTAGGACTATCCTCTCTCTCTGGTCTGTCCCAATCTCTGTGCCCTCTCTCTTGTCCTGCCACAATCTCCATGTATCTCCCCCTCACTGCCTGCTGTACTACCGATCCCTCTCCTTCCCCATCCCTTATTTTATTTGTGTGTACAATTCCATGTATCCATATCAATTTTCCTGCCTTTTTTTTTTACCTCCAATCACTGTGTGCCACTCCCTTTTCCAAACCTAATCTCTGTGCCCTCTCCCTGCTCCTTCCGTGATATCTGTGTGTTCCTCTCTTTTCCCACTTCTTGTACTGACGTCTGTGTGTTCACCCTGCTCCTCTCCCAGTCTCTGTGTTATGTGTTCATTATCTATATATAATTTATATATATCAACATTATAAATTTAAAGGTAAGATAAATACATTTCAAAGAAATATACATATAAAATACATCTAAATATCAACACTGTACTAAAATACTACAAGTATGGGTCCTGTTAGGGAAGGAGAGGGGGAAGGGATCAGGGGTATGAGACCTGTTATGCAGAATGTTCAGGACCTGGGGTTTTCCTGGGGTCATCCTGTAATTTGGATCTCCATACCTTATGTATACTTAAAAATCATTTAAACATTAAATAAACTCAATAGGATTGTTTTGCCTCCAATTGGCATTCATTACATCTTAATTGGGATTACAATTACAAGCTACTGTTTTAATACTATGGAGAAAGAGGAAATCATTTTGAAAAAATTTGCATTATTTGGTTAAAAATGAAGTCTTTGGAAGATGGTTTTCCTGAAATTTCTGGATAACAGGTTTCCCAATAATTGATCCTATACTTATACTATAGCAAACTATACAATATACTTTCAACAACATTTAAATCAAACACAAATATATAGAAAAACATTTATATTAAATTCTATACACATGTCTATATATCTATATGTATTAAAATATCAGCATCTAAATATAAACTAATATGTAGTTAAGCATTTCAATTTAAAGCTCTATATAAATATATTTAAATATAAATGCAGGCATGGGACCTGCTATCCACAATGCTCAGAACCTGCGGTGTTCTGGATAAAGGGTCTTTTTCTGTAATTTGGATGCCCATACCTTGTCTCCAAAAACTTTTTAAACATTAAACCCAATAGAATTGTTTTACCTCCAATAAGTATTAATTAGCTCTTAGTTGTGATCAAGAACAAGGTACTGTTTTATTATTACAAGGAAAAAATAAATGACTTGAAAACATTTGAATTATTTGATTAAAATGGAATCTGTAAAAGATGGCTGTCCCGTAACTCTGAGCTTTCTGGATAACGGGTTTCCAGATTATGGATCCCATACCTGTACTAAAATATATTAAGCTATAATAATATTAAAATGGCAATAAGTTACCTAAACTCTATAAAATGACAAAATATAGATGTTGTACTAAATAAAAGGATGAGGGTGGAACTTATGGGTTGTCTTTCTTCCACATTCTCTTCATCCTCATCTTGAATGGCAGCTCCTAGAATTAACAGAGACATAACATTAGTCCTCCACAATTTTCTTTAAAGCCACAATTTCAGAATGTTCGGTACATCAGAGAAGCTGGTTCTAGTCACACTATTCTGTTGGTTCATTATAAGGCACTCACTTACTGTTTTCAGTTCTAAGACACCTGTACTGCTTTATTGTGCCGCTGACACAGCACATTGCATGAATACACATTTCTTTGCCAATACATACATATTATGCAAGTAGAATATATAATTCGTCTTTTAAGTATGTATATTTTGAAAAATCATTTCTCAGTCATACTACTTAGTTTAGTTTGAAGGACCCTTTCACACAAAGGGGCTCTGGTTATTAGTCTAACACCCACCTGGACCTGCTGGTGGGAGGGCTGTGTCAACTACATAGAATGGGGAATAAATTAAAAACAAAAAGCCTAAGCATGCTCTTGATCCACCCCAACCATGCCCATTATACCACAAACACACAGCAAACCACCCAAACTTAACCCTCTGACCTCTTTGTAGCCCCTGAAATTGACTTTCAAGTTTCTAAAGGCCCCCTACCTCTGGCAACCCAGTCCTCTTGATGGTGGCCCTTCCCATAGGAAGAACATAATTGTAATTTACCTTGTCTGGCTGGACTTTCTCTGGAGTTGGGGGCTTGGGCGCACACTGGGAGCAGACAGCTGGGCTGATATAAGGGAGACTGAAGTATAAGTAGTCCCTCTGTCTTGCGTGGAACCTGATGGCCAAACCATGGTTGTGGTGCCTTTCACGCCTCCATGCCCAGTGTGTTGGGTTATCTTCCATTGCCTAAAGGAAAAATAAACATATAAAAGTTACATTAAATTTTTATCAAGAATCATATTTTGCTCTAATTATGATAAAATTATTATACAGCATTTTGAACCCATACCAATACTAGGCCATGACTTAGCCTTACAAAATTGCATTATTGCTTTGACTATTGCAGTTTTCAGCAACTCTGCACATTCCTAGTGCCATTTTATTGGTTATTTTTTAATATGTAAGTTGTTTGTTATCATCAAAGTATTTATATGCAGTGTACAAACTCATCTTCTCTATCTTTGTCAAATTTTTATGTACAGTGCGGTGACATCCATAAATGATCATAAAGATCTGGAAATGTAGATTGTGGTTTCCAAAGTAATACTCACCTCCTCACAGGATGATCTGCTCACCCAGGCTTTGAAGCCCATCCTCACCCACAACTCCAATTTTTTGCTCCTCAGCTCCTGCCATTTAACCTGATACTCAACCCCGAGGCCCAAGGGGTAAATCAGGTCATGGAAGATTGTTTCTTCTTCCATTTCATTGGCCAGAAACCTAAAGGTGAAATACATCAATGTCACATAACACTCCAATGCATATTTTAATTTAAAGGAACCATATTCATTATGGGGTAAATTTATCAAAGAGTGAAGTTCCGCCACTAGAGTGAAATTCCGCAGCTCAAAATTCATTTCTATGGGATTTTGAAAGGCGTATTTATCAATGGGTGAAGGGAAAGTTCACCCTTTGATAAATACGTCTATAAAAATCCCATAGAAATTAATGGAGAGTGGCCGAATTTCACTCTAGTGGCGGAACTTCACTATTAACTTCACTCTTTGATAAATATACCTCAATGTGTGTTAACAAAATATAGAACATACAAGGGAACTGACTTTCTATATACAATCCCCCCTAAGTTGGTCAGGTTTTAGTGGCTTGGGTCTTTATTGCTTGTGCCCTACTATTGACATGGTGTGATTAGTTAAGGTCCGTGTCAGGCTCTCTAGCAGGGGTCCCCAAACTTTTTTACCCGAGAGCCACATTCAAATGTAAAAAGAGTTGGGGAGCAACACAAGTCCCTTGGGGTGCTAAATAAGGGCTGTGATTGGCTATTTGGTAGCCCCTATGTTGACTGGCAGCTACAAGAGGCTCTACTTGGCCCTATACTTCATTTTCATGCAATTAAAACTTTCCTCCAAGCCTGGAATTCAAAAATAAGCACCTGCTTTGAGGCCACTAAGAGCAACATCCAAGGGATTGGACAGCAACATGTTGCTCATGAGCTACTGGTTGGGGATCACTGCTCTAGAGTGAGTGCAAGAAAAAAAATTACTAGTGCTGATCAAAAAGTTACAAGTGGTATAACAAAATATAATAAAAACATTTATCGTATTGTTCTGTACCACATGTGACTGATCAGCACTACCAGATGCTCCCCGTACAACTACAAAAAAATCCCATACAATTAAACAGAGTCTATCATCTTCTCAATACAGCTTTGTATCTCCCATAAAAATGTTTTGTACATACCACTTCCCTTGTCATTTATAGGCTAAAGGAAAGATACTTACAGGGCTGCAAAGAAGTTCAAGGTGGTGTACTCTTCTTCCTGGAGCTTGGCACGCTGGAAATAAACTTTCACCATAGCCAGAAGGTACTAAAGAGAAAGAAATATGGTATATTCAGGGCATTTAACATCTCCCACCTTAGCTCAACATATGTAAGGCAGATGTATTTCATGTATAATTCCCTCCATTTTACCCTATCACCAAACCTTTTTTCAAAGATGCATGCCAGCATCACTCTTCTGTGTTCAGTGAATCAATATTTTAGTAACAATTTTTAAAGTGCAGGGCAGGGTGCAAAAAATTGTTATTGAATTGATGAGACATCAACTTCATAGATCCCCAGCTGTTTTCCTCTTCCTTATACTCCAAATGTACCATAACCTTCAGATTGTAAGCTCTTGGGAGTAAGGCAGTCTAATCTTATTATTTTATTCTGTAACACTTTTGTAAAATTATTGCAAGTGCTGCGTAACTTGCTGACGCTACATTAATGATGATGATGATAGCAGTGGTGCACAGAGGGACTTCAAATCCCAGAACCCATCACTTCACAGTGGAACAAAATAAGGGACAGGTCCCTGTGATCACAGACAGACTATCATTGTTTCCTTTCAATCTGTGGCATCAGATATGTCTGCATGTAAAAATATATATACAGGTATGGGACCTGTTATCCAGAATGCTCGGGACCTGGGCTTTTCCGGATAACGGATCTTTCCGTAATTTGTGTCTTCATGCCTGAAATCTACTAGAAATTCATTTAAACATTAAATAAACCCGATAGGCTGGTTTTGCTTCCAATAAGGATTAATTATATCTTAGTTTGGATCAAGTACAAGCTACTGTTTTATTATTACAGAGAAAAAGGAAATCATTTTTAAAAATCTGGATTATTTGGATAAAATGGAGTCTATGGGAGACATCCATTCCGTAATTCGGAGCTTTCTGGATATCGGGTTTCCGGATAAGGGATCCTATACCTGTATTTATTTTTGGTTCAGAGAGTGTTTATGCACTGTTTCTACATATGTCCAACTGACTGAGATAATGTAACATGTAAGGTAACATGTGTAAGGTAAATTTTCCCTTTAAACTAAAGTACATACATCCTCCTCACTTATCTTGCTGTCCATCCCTGTGGCAATGTGTTAATACAATAATTACCTTATCAGTAAGTTTCCTGCAGGAGTCTATTGCCAGGCCTTTTCCAATTTGATGATGTTCTAAAAAAAAAGTATATGAAATTGTGAGCACCAATAGAAGAAACATTTTCACCAGAAATTAGACTGCTAAACAATGAAAGCCTCATTAATGCTATGCTCTTATTTTTTTTTTTTTGCAATAGCTACATTGCCATCCTCCAGTATCAACCACAATATTAATGGCACTCACTGTTATGGCTGGAAAAGCAGCAAATATGACACTGATATAACATAAAAATTCAGAAAAACACAGAGGCTAATGCTTTTTAGCAGTCTATTTCATATTGCACTACAAGCCTTACAATAAAGGAGAGCATGAAAGAGTTGCTTTAAATATTTGGAACTTATTAAGTAACACAGATGTAGTTACCACTAGCAACCAGTAAAGGGCCTCATTTACAAAGCTCCGGTGCAGCTCTAGGTGCAGAAACTGGCACAATGCGCCTGTAGAATCTCCAAATATAAGTGCAGTGATTTTTGTGCCCAGGTGGTTCTCTCAACCACACATGAACACACTATTGTGCCTACTTACTATGCGCTTAGTTGCAGTGAGTGACAATACTAGTGCAATAGAGCCCAGTACTTTTAATTTTGTGCAACCTAAATCATATACAAATGGGGGGCATGTGAATCCCCATATACAGCAGCTGCTAATGCAATTTGATCAGTTTACAAACAGATATATATATGTATATATTAGAGCCATGTATACATTAGTAATATAAAAGAAGGGTAATAAAAATAAATTGCACCATTTTTTGCCATTTGCACCTAGTGCTCTATTTGTAAATGTGGCCCCATAAAATAACTTGTAGCAGAGTGATCAGAACTGTTTCCTGATTGGTTGATATGAATCAGTGCACTAGGGAGATTTAGCACCTATGGGGTATATTTATCAAAGAGTGAAGTTAATAGTGAAGTTCCGCCACTAGAGTGAAATTCCGCCACTCTTCATTCATTTCTATGGGATTTTTATAGGTGTATTTATCAATGGGTGAACTTTCACTTTCAATCATGGATAAATATGCCTTTCAAAATCCCATAGAAATGAACTCTTGCATAAATTCCAATATATTGTTTGTGCTTCTGCCTCCCTTTTATGGTGAAAGTGCAGGAGAATATCTTACCCAGCAGTTGGTAAAAGCCGGTGTTGGCAGCTGCAGCTGTTTCAGACCTGAAAAGAGGGTAAAAAATAAGGAGGTGAGTGTTACACTTTATGCAATTAAATAAGGTTATTTCCCATAAGTGCTAATAATATGGCAGCTGTATGAAGGTCTTTAAAAGATGAACTAGATAAAAATCATATTAATGTTATTTGTTTGCACTTTAGCTTTAAATGCCCCAATGCTTGAGTTTGAGTAAAATGGTAATTCACATCTTTCTAGGGTAACACTACCTGTATAAGGTTTGAGAAGAGTTGCACTTGATGGGCTTATAAGACCTATAATGTAATATAGCAATATAAAGGGTTGTATCCTTGTGTCCCCTGGCAATATAGCTGCTTTACACTTCTATCTCTGCCAAATAAACAAAGTATTTTTATCTACTACCTGCCAGAATCTTTCTTTTGCATTTCTATCCGTAGGTGTTTTGCTAACATGCATTATGAAGCTCGTTTAAAATAATGACACACAAAGAGGGTTATTTATTAAACTCTGAATTCCAAAAACCCCCAAAAAATTGTGTTTTTTACTATAAAATCCAAATTTTTCTGGATTGATTATACCCCAGGGATAAAAACAGTCTGAATATGAAAATCCGACATCGCAGACCTGCTGAGGTTGCATATACAATAAGTCAATGGGAAAAGTCCCAAAAATATCTTGATCTGCGCCGGGTTTTGTGCAATAATCCGAAGATTTTGTGGTTTTCGGGCAAAAATCTGAAAAATTCGCACAGGAAATTTTTGGACAAGTGTATTGATAAATAAGGGGAAAAAACCTGTGTGGATGTGGTTGGAGTATTTTTCAAAAAATATTGAGATAAATTCAGACTTTGATAAATGGGCCTCGATGTAAGGATATTGGCTATTGTGTGTATTACTTGCCCAGAAATACTAGTGACTTTATCAAATTCTCATTGGAGAGAAGCATAAACCCTTATGACCCTGTCTGCCATTGCCCTAATGGATGTGAGTTCATCCCATATCACCTTCAAGCTGCCAGCGTGTGCTCATTTTTGCTGCCAGTGCACCTATAGTTTTGAGACAAATGGATTTATATGATATATATATATATATATATATATATATATATATATATATATATATATATATATATATATATTTATATATATATATATTAGTCCATAAAAGGAGCACTCACGGGAAAAAACAAATTTGTGTTTATTGTGGCTGACATTTTGGCTGTGGCACCAGCCTTTCTTGAGAAAGGCTGGTGCCCCAGCCGAAATGTCGGTTCATTTGCCCACAATAAACACTTTTTTGTTTTTTTGCCATAAGACCTGTGAGTGCTCCTTTAAGGATTGCACCCAGGCAGTTACTTATGCAGCTTTTTCGTGAGTGCCGGTATTTTCCATATTGAGATATATATATATATATATATATATATATATATATATATATATATATACTGTATATATACACCCAATATAAAAGGATTTGTGTCCGTGTGTCCTCTCACCTCCACTACCATTTTTACAAAATGTAAGAATATTTTCATCTACTACCTGGCAGGGCCCTCGGTGGCCTCCATGATGCATCTTTTCTTCACCGGCACTTCGAGGTCAGATGTCAAAGCCTCGGTGTATGTCCTTATCTTCTCTTGCCTAAAATTAAAATATTCCATGTTTAATTTTATTTTTGTATTTTTATCCCAGGCATTTTGATTAATAGTCATTATGAAGGTAATTAGAAAGAGTGCCAGTTACATAAGAAACTTGTCAGTTACATAAGAGAGAATGGAGCAGAGAGGGAGATTTTTGCAATTCCATTCAATGTATTTATTGATACTAAAATTTTAGTAATTTTATATAAATTAAGAGAGGAAATTTAGAACTTTTGAAATTTCTCTCTGTGCCAATGCCCTAATAAACAGTTTGGTTAATTCCTGGATATAGATTTACTGGTCTGACATAAGGGTAAATGTACTAAAAGTCACAAAAGTTTGGTTTTTATGAATTCAAAGATCTGATTCAAACTTTGTGACATATATTACCCCAAAAATTTCAGGCACCAAAAATGTTTATAGTTTTACTAAGGGATGTTATATTTAAAGCTGCAAAAGTTTGTGTAAGGTACACATAGCAGTTACTGGTCACATCTGATATGGATTAAAAGACTGGATTTTCATTTAGAATATTACCCCCCAATACGGCAACCAAGTATTCTAGAGGGTCAAGCACCAAAAATACATTATAACCTATACGGAAATGCTTATGTAAATTGTGCAGAATTAATTGTGTTCAATAAGAAATAAGACATAAGAATGTGACCATTTCTATGGACGCAGCAATATTTGCAACCCTCTATACAGTATTTGCTAGAATGCAGGCCAGTTTGGCACATACTATATTATTACTACTAAATTTCTCTTATAGCTTTGGAATTATCTGACTTACCTGCTAGACATTGTCCAATCAGTAGCAAATCTGTAAGGACTGAAAACCTAGAAGAAAAAAACCTGCAAAACAAAACTGTTGGTGTGCAGGGGAATGAGTGATGGGTGTGTTAATGTGTAGGGATGATGCTGTGTGGGCTAATAAGTGTCAGAAAGTACAGGAATGTGTTTAGGGGTAAGGTATGTGTGAATGTATGAGGTATAGGGATAATTTGCTGTAAATCGCTCTGAAAAATCTGTGAAATCAATCCAGTCGCTCCTCAGCACTGCTGCTCCTCTAACAGTCAAGACCGTTATGAAGACAGTTATGACTGTTATGAAGCTTCAGCTGCCTGAGCCAATCAGATTGAGTATAGATGGCATGTGCCCACCTTTGCTTGGCCAGCTTCATGTACTGGTCACCTGTTTAAAAGCAAGCATCTTATTGGCTGGTCTGCACCTGGGCATAGACTCATTGATACTGTGTTCACTTTGCCAAAGGCCATACACAGTCATGCCTGGCAGGATAGAAGTTGCAAGTTGGAACAGGGAGGGCAGCAGGTATAGTAGGGCACAATGGGACATTAAGGCAAAGTAACAGCAGGTATAGTAGGTAGGTAAGAAGGTGACAGTAGGGAAAGTTGGGACAGTAAGACTTATTATCAGTGTTATCCAGCCAGTGGCCCTGTAGTTCTTCTTACAGTATAACTCCCAGCACCCAGCCATAGGTTAGTTTAAGGACCATGGGCCAGAATCTGCTTAGCCACATACACAATTCATGTACACTCAAAATTATATAACCACCCTATTAGCTATAGAATTGCAGCTCCATTCCTCCCAACAGATGGATTGTTGCAGGACTCTAGACTCAAATGGAGCTCCATAGGTACAAAGAACTGAAGTGTTAAGGGATTGTCCTGTTGTTTAACATGGAGGTCCCAAATGACATTCTGGTAAGGGCAAGGGAATGATGTTTTCCCTCAAGCTTTTGTATGCAGGGCCACCATCAGTAGACCTGGGGCCCAATATTACAAATTTATCAGGGCCCATTACCCATGGGCCCCTAAATATAAGACAGTCTCCTGGGTCCCTGGGTGGTGGGCCAACCAACAATAATGTGGGGCTGCTAGTTATGCTAAAACACCCCCCATGATCCACCAAATGCAAACATTTTTTGTAACTCTCAAATTGCACCTTTCCATCTCTGGTGCCCCCTCTGCCACAGGACCCCAACTACAGTACCCTCTGTACCCCCCCCCACCTGCTAGCAGCCCTGTCTTTGTTTTATGCCCATGGCATTTAAACTTTTCCTCACTCGTTTTGTTTCAGATATCAAACCAGCTGGCCAATGGGTCAATCAGCGATTTGGCCACACTCCTCTACTGCTTGGCCAGATATCTTGAAATATTGGCCCATATGTGGCTTGTGGGTCGTGTAGTAGCCTTGAATAAATATAATCACAGCATAATTTGCTACTTTTGAGTGCTCTCCTCATTCTTGGAAATTGCTAAGTGTATATCGGGATAGCGCTGTACCAGTGGAGGATTTGATGCATTCGACTATACAGCTGAGGCAGTGCGGGGAACGTTCCTATTAATTCAAGTAGCTTGTTTTATCTATTTAATCACAATAAATTTTTATTGATTGCAGAGAATTTATATAAAACAATGAAAAAAGTAAATGAAAACACTTTGAAATGCATCACTAAAGGACTTTTTTAAAAAAATATTTCAATTAAACCTATGTAGGCAAACAAGTATTAAAATGACAACAAAATGCAAATACAAAATAGCCATGCACTACATAAGATCACTGTCTAAACCACAGATTTATGAAGAACCATTTTGTCCCTGGGGAAAGAAATTAAATAAAACTGGTTGGAACGGATATATTTTCCCTGATATTTACAGCATTTAACAAAATTGCTTAAAACATGAATATTGTTACACATATATATTATAAGTTACCAATAGAGATACACAGTCACAAAGCCTTGACAAAAAATAAGACACTTTTGTTGTGCCAGGTGCTGTACCGGAAGACCCAATCCTGTCATAGTCCTGCCAAAAAAAAAAAATTTTGACTTAATTTCGTTTGGTCTTTTTCAATTCAAATTTTGACGTTTTTCAAATTCAACCCTTGATAAATATGCCCCTTAATGTACATTCATATTCTAAAAAGTTGGTTTTTGTGTCAGAATCACTTTAAGGGCAGGGATCTCTTCTCTTCCCAGGATATGAAAAAAAATAGATATGGCACATTTAGTTTTAGCCTGACGATTTAAGTGTTCATTTCTGCAATCCTGTAGGAAATTACTCATCTCACTATACCTAAATGTGGGGAATAAAGAAGTACCAAAAGTACCCAAAAATTGGCTGTATGAGTGGTAAAAGTGCAATGATGGAAATACAATGTATGCAAATTAGAAGACTACCTTGATACAACGTTTTTTTCAAGAAAATATTTTCAGATCTGCTTTCCTTTGTGCTTTACTGTATACCGACTGATGAATTCTTGACTCAAGTTTACACACTTCTACACTGGCTTAGTATCCTATCACAATAAATAAAACAATAAAACGCAACAGTTTTCCCACAATTGTGCATTTGATATGAGCTTGTTAGGACAAATGGTACAATGTGATTTTATATATTCAATGTGGCCCTAGTGCTATCCCATAGTAGTCAGACTTTTGGTTAAGAATTAAGTCATATAGGGATCTAGGCAGTTTTATTGAGATATATAATGGGGTTTAAGCTTTAACTCTTTATTGAGAAATATCCTATTATTTAAAGTATGGTGGGGAGGTGATTTTATGCCGAATTCTATTGTCTTACTCACTACTTAACTACGTACACCACCTAACTTTCTTCTTAATTTGTGTGGAGGGTACATTTTCGACATCTTTTTATTAAATTACTTACTGTACTGTAAATCCCTCATCTTTCAATAGAAAAGCATGGAACACTCACCCCTTGAGAGCCATCTTGAAAATAAGGATTTGGCCCTTTATGTAAACCTGTTCCTTTACATTTTTTCTGGTTGCCACATTCTTGTCCATATGAAAATCCTGTCTGCTGTTGTTCACATCCTAAAATTATACAAAGTTACTCATTTGCATTGTACTTGTGTGAATGTGTGAATTGTGTAAAAATTAATTCTGTAATGTAATTTTGGCATTAGATCAAACCTATGTCTGCTAGAGATCTGTTGGCACAGCACTAATACATACACACACAATTCTGTGTTTTTTGATGCCATACAGTTTTGTATTTTAAATTACTGCACATTGTGAGCCAATTTAAGGTAATCCAATTTGTAGGAGGTTTAGTAAAATTGCAGAAATTAGCTACTGCAAAAGTGGTCAGACATCCCCTCAGTTTAGTACCGTGCACTGTCTAATAAGCTACTGATTCTATCTGGGAGGATTGAATCAGCAGGTAAAAATCATGTTGCCCCTTAAAACACTTAGGGGCTCATTTATCAACACTGGGCAAATTTGCCCATGGGCAGTTACCTATTGCAACCAATCAGTGATTATCTTTTTGAAGCCAGCTGCAAGTAGAACAATGAATGCAGCAATTTGATTGGTTGCCATGGGTTACTGCCCATGGGCAAATTTGCCCAGTGTTGATAAATGAGCCCCACTGTGTTTGTTTGGGAATACATTAAAGGACGTTGCTTTGTTTTAGTTAGAGAGATAGTTCACTCCTGCAAAGTTAGTTAGTGAGGCCCCTATTTCCACCTCTTTGGAGTGCTTAAAACAAAATGCTCCAAGTGCCGATTTAGATTCTAGCCAGCGGGGAGGCAGTTCTGGGGAGAGTAGTCACCCAAAGAAGAAGAAGCGGTTTGTCGCTAGGCGACTAATCTCCCCTAGTAACTTTGTATGCCCCTTCACTTAAATGTAATACTGTCTCCAAAAGTCTCTTCGGATGCTTCACAGAATCTTCAGGTGAGCCCAGCACTTGCAGCCATTCAGTGCGACTCCCAGCCCCTTTGGATACTTAGATGGGAATCTCCTGATGGTTGTTCCTCCAGTCTGGAGTCCTTTGACACTCTTTGTCTCTCCTGGCACAGTATGTGGGTTCCCTGGGTCAGCCTGATCCACATGACTGCGTTTGGTTGGGCCTTCAGGCTGCAGCCTGTAACCCTGTCACTGCTGCTCCAGACTGTAACCATACTGAAGTGACTGAACTCATTCTGGAAATGATCTGATGATGTGAGAAGGAGGGCGCAGCAGCACTCATGGGGGCACATTCACTAAGATTCGTAGTTGCGCCAGGCGCAACTTCGCCGCACTTCGCCAGGCGTAGTTTCGCCAGCGCTCCGCAAATTCACTAAAATCCGAAGTTGCGCACAGGGGTAGCGTAAGGTTGCGAAGTTGCACTAGCGTTGATTCGCTAAGTGAAGCGAAGTTACGATAGCGAAGGTTAATTTGCATACGGCGCCAAATTCAAATTTCAATGGAGGAATACGTAGAATCACTACAAATGCCTGGGAAACCTTCAAAACATCAAATAAAATTTTTTTTTTTGCCCTACACATGTGCCCACTGTATAGTTAAGTTGCCATGAGTTAGGAAATGTAGGGGGGAAGGAGGGGAGCCCCAAAAAAATTCTCTATCTTTTTCAGCCTATCACCCATAATATAGAAAACACGCCAGCGTTTTTTGGAACTTTTTTGGAAGCAATCCCTATCTACTCTATTCCGCTTCGCCTGGTCTGAGGTGGCGAAGGAAGTCTAGCGTAAAAGGTAGCGTTCAGTACACTGCGCGCGTTAGTGAATTTGCGTAGTTACGTCCGTAGCGAAAATTCGCCAGGCGTAAGGGTGCGAAGTAACACTATCAAATCTACGCTAAGCGAATTGACGCTAGCGTTTGGCGCTTAGTGAATTTGCCCCATGGTGCGCAGAGGCGGAAAGGCCTGGTAGGGCATCGCTGGGTCCTAGAGTTTGCAGAGATGCGGCTGGCTCAAAGTCACTGTTTAAGGGAGGTTCTGTTCGGTCCACAGAGATGGAAAGGCAGCTTCTCTGTGCTTCCCAGGCTCTGCGGGCCTGCCGGGAAAGCACTGCAGCACGGCGGGGAAGGCCGGGCGGGTTCCGCTTCCCCTTTTCCACAGATCTTCCCCTTAAAGCGGCCCTTCAGTAGCCAGACATGCAGTACCTGATGCTGTCGGACAGCGGGTTCCTGGGCTCCCTGTCCAGCGATTACTTGTCAGATCTGGGGCGCCCCGAACGCCAGCCCCAATCCGCCGGGCCCAATCCCTCCAGCTTCTTCAGCTCCGTCACTTTCGCGGTGCCACAGAGTGTGGCCCAAGCAAGGGGGACCCCAATGCCAGCGCCTCGGGGAAGGTCGGAACCTGCTGGTCATTGGGGAACAGCACACCCACTGGTACATACCTACCCCCACCCGGGGCAATTATTTCCCCCCTGTGTATATAATGGTACTAAATGCATTTGCATTAAATGCCATTTAATAGCTTGTCATTTTGCGCCTCCCCTGCCTCCCTCAAGCACACTGATATTTCTAATTAGTTATTTCTAATTAATTACTTTAACAGGATCAGCACGTCCCATTGAGATGTGAGTGCTTATCCTTTTATGTAATATTATGCCTTCTTGATCCTGCACCTCTTGCACCCTTTTTGATACTAGCTTACTTGCCCCCCCTGGAAAATTTTTGTGGACGCCCATGGCTGAAGGGCCACAGTTTTGTAACATAGATGTAAATAGTCATCATCTTGCCCTTGTAGAAATGCTAGTTCTTGCTCTACCTATTCTGTGGGTAGAGTTGTAGGCAGTTTACCTAGTTGCACCCCTTAAATACTGCTTTAAATCATAGTGACTTTAGGCAAGGCTGGGTGCTATAAAAAAAACTCAGTAGGCCACCCTTTGATCTGCCTGTTCTACCAATAATACTTATACATACTAAAATTGCTTTAAATCAAGGTTTACCTCTAATAAAGTACACCAAAACTATGCCCACACCAATAGTCACTTGAGTAGATGTTAATTCTGGTGCGAATAGGCCAAATTCGACTTTGATTCAAATTGAAAATACTTCACAAATTCGACCATTCAAGGTCTCTTTAAAAAATTTCGACTTCGACACTTCGCCACCTTACACCTGCCGAATTGCTATATTAGCCTATGGGGACCTCCTAGAACCTATAGCCAGTATTATAAGTTTTGAGAAGTCGAAGGATTTTTTTAGTAAAATCGTATGATTCGAAGTACGATCAAAGTACGATCGTACAATCTTAAAAATCCTTCGACTTCGAATGTCGGACTACCCTATTTGACGGTCGAATTTCAAATTTTTTTCACTTCGAAATTCGACCCTGGATAAATCTGCCCCTAGATGTTATTTATCTAGTGTGGTCACAAATATCAGAAACTGAAAGTTTTCCATAATTATGGTCAACGGTTTGTCAACACAGCTTAAGGCAGTTTTTTGCCTGAAAATTTGATAATTTTGAGCCAAACCCCAGCTAAATTATTAAATTAATACATTTAATATAAAATTAGCTAAATTATTAATTTAATATACATGAACACAGGTGGATTTGTGTGTTTGCACAGCAGCAAAAGGTCCATTTGTGCTTTCCCTTCTGACTCATTAATGCCAATAAGCATTAAATACTGCTCTTCGTCTCTAGGGAGTATGACTGACAGAAACCTCCTATCGTTGCACACATGGGGTGGATTTTGGAAGAAAAATGTTCAAAAAGTTTACTGACACAGTTCTCTGCCAGAGAAGTGTGATATTGGCCACGTATGGCACAGGAATTCACCTTAACCACTTCCCATCATAGTCAATAGGACACAATTGGGGTTGTATAACAAAAGGCACTAAGTTTGCCCAGGGGCAGTTACCCAATCAGCAGGTAGAATTTATAAATCACCTGTTTAAATGCAAGCATTGTATTGGTTGCCATGAGTTTACTGCTCCTGGGCAAACTTAGTGCCTTTTATTACATATGGGGGAATATGATTATAATGCAGCTACTGTGCCACTCGCAGTACAATTGCTATTATCTTTATCTTTGGCTAAGTTTATTTTGTTTGAGGTGTTTTCTCAGATTTAGTCGGTTTTATTTTGTTTTTTATATAAACCCCATCTATAGGTATTGGGACAAGTGGAGAGAAAAAAACAGAAATGTTAAAAAAAGGAGGGGGGGAGGGACAATTTTGACTCTGACAACACTGCTCTGCTGCCCCACTTTTGACTCCAAAAGGGATAGGTCTTATTGGGAGGAGGGTAAGTTACTGACAATTGTATATTACACTAGGTCATTACGGCAACTACCTGGCCCATGGTTTCAATGAAGAACCAACTGGGGCTGTCTGTGTGTTACTTATAGCAGCAGGTAATAAATATTCCTGTGCTGAAACCAACTAATTTCCTGGCCTATGCTATATTCCCAGCCTTTACTTCAATTCCTGCTGCATAAAACTTGCATAAACTGATCTTTGCATTGGGTGAGATCTAGCCAGGTAAATGGAAGATACAGGTATCAAACATTTCTGCATTTGGCTACACTGAATCCTATACAAATGCTTCCAGGCAAATCTATATTCTGCACCTAAACATTACTATGCACCTAATTATTGCTTATTAAAAAATAAGGGCAAGCCTTGAACCTTCAAAAGACGGCTGCTGCTGGGAGTAGGTATGGTCACATTCCATGACACTGTGTCTGGCATTCAAGGAGAATTCAACCCTTAACTAAAAAATCCCCTACCCCCCTACCCTAAGTAGACCCACCTTCCTCCTCCCCCCAGCCTAGCTGTTTCCCCGGGGAAATGGCTGTAACTTTTTACTTAACCCTCAGTGCAGATTCAGGGATTGCAGTTCACGGCAGCAATCTTCCGGGTCTCTGTCTTTTCTTCCGGCACTTCGGCAATTTCCGTCAATTTTGGCACATGCACAGTTGTCGCGAACCAGGAAATTGCTCCAACTGCGCATGTGCCGATTTGCCAGTCTCAGTCTCTGATAACCGAAGACCTGGAAGATGGCTGCCGTGAACTGTGATCCCTGAATCTGCACGAGGGGTAAGTAAAAAGTTAGGGACATTTCCATGGGTTAGCAGCTAGGCTAGATGGGGAAGAGGGAGGGGGGTCTACATAGGGTTGGGGGTAGGGGATTTTTTAGTTAAGGGTTGAATTCTCCTTTAAGAATATTGATTTTTCAGACATATGTTTTTTACACTGGGCTAATGAACATTTGAGTTAGGGGCTAAATTAAAGGGACAACATAAACAATAGTTTAACGTGACTACAACAAGTAGGGCTTGGGTTGAACATACTATTTGCCTGTTTTTTTAATTACAAGAAAAACTATGTTTTTGTTATTTCTTTAGCTAAAAGGGGGAAATGAAGATCTTTTATGTCTGGTCCTAGCGAGGAAGAGTATTAAATTACCATTGCACAGATAATGAAAAGTCCATGTAGGGGGATTATCTGTGCTCTGGTCATGTCAAGCCGGTTATATCTTTGAATTGAAAGTCTGGTTATAGGGCTCTATTCATTTTTAGGGGAACTGTTGACATTTCTGCAAGAATCCTTCAGTATGAATCACTTTGCTCTTTTGAGTTTTTATGGTGAGTCTGTGGCTGTACTGATTGTATTGAGTAGTGGTGATTGGCCCATTCTATCATTGCTCATAAACCTTAGAATTCTCCATTGGTGCCAAAACAAGCAAAAAAAAACAGATAAAAATAAAAAAAAAACTATACCCTAAAATTTTTTTTTAACTTTCACTATTTTACTGATCCTCCCTTGTATTGAGATTTACTGGATAACAAGTGATTTAAAGTCCTTCATGGTAGTAATTTGATAAAAACAAGGGCTATTTTCACATTATATGACAGGTTATCACTTCATAGTTATTGTCCAAACTACATCATCCTTTTATAATTTAAGCTAAACCAACAGCTATGTTTTAAAGAAACCGAAGAGTTCAGAAAAAAATGCAAAATTTCCATTGACAAGACATTTAGGCCCTGCCATTGTTTTTTTATTGTTCAGCACATTATGCAGTTTGATTGGAGAGTTGACAAAAATCAAACAATATTCAGGCTCCTCAGTGATGTCATTGAGTTTCTCCTCAGAATGCAACCAGTTTAATGTTTTTTGTTACTATTATGTGTAATGCCAACAGCTATAAATTGACATTTCTCTAAATGCATGATTATCTTACTCTGATTATTATGTTGTAGGGATACTATGGTTTTTTTTAAGAAAGTGGTCTTAATTACGGTACAGCTTTTAGACATTTGCTGATATCAGAATACTAAGGTCGGGTTACAGTTACTCATTTATTGCCTATTTAGACACTTTGGGGCACATTTACTTACCTGCAAATTCTCAATTCGGAAGTCTCAGCCAGACTTTGCACAACTAAGCCAGAAGTTATTTTGTGATGAATACACGTATTCATCAAAATGCACAATTACTCCCCCCGCAAAAGAACGCTGGGATACTTTCATCGGCGATAATTTGCTGACATGAAAATCTCATAACGACTTTTCTCTAGATTTACTTTCTTTTTAGCGAAACTTCGTTAACTTACGCTTACGCCAATTTAAATTCAGTGGGTATATAAAGGTCATATGTATGTATTTATTAGTGATGTTGGTGAAATTGCTGGAAGTTGTCACTTTTTATTAAAAATGTCCAAGGAAGCAAAAGGAAGACAGAGATCCTGTATTGTTCTAGGCCATGAGCCCACCCAAAAACAAATGTGGCATGAGCTTCAAATGATAAAAAAATTGTGTAAATAAGATTTTTTAACAGTTACAACTTATAAACATAATCCCACTTCAAATATGACAAAACGCCAGAGTATTGACATTTTCTTATGACGTTTTTGGAATACAGGATATGATGTCATGTTCATTGTATTAATTCTCCAGTCAGAACCCGGAGAAATAGATTTTGACGAGAAGGTTAATGAATTGAAATGATCACAATTTGATTGATTGGTGGATTTACGATTGTGCGCCGGAGCGAAAATTCGCCTGGTGTAACGCAGCGAAAATTGTCCAGCAACAGGGTAATTCACAAGTGTGTAGCTGTGACTTGTCTATCGAAAATTAGTCAAAAAAAACATTAGTAAATGTGCCCAGGCCCGGATTTGTGGCGAGGCCGTCCGGCCGTTTGCTGAGGATAACTGGGGATGTGCAGCAGTAGGAACGCACGGCCTAGGAATCCGAATCCCTGAATGTGCTGCTTTGATCCGTTAGCTTAAAGGAGACATTATACTTAACCTTAATATTCAGATATACTGTATGCAGGGCCGGATTTACATAGAGGGCACCCCTAGGCCCACTGCCGTTCGTCGCCCCTGTAGCCTCCCCTTTATTCGTGCAAATTTTCATCATCAATGGGGAAATTTAAAAAAAATATTGTATCTCCAGCGCATCCCCAGTGTTTTTGAACCAAAGTGGGTGTGGTTGGGCATCATGCCGCCCCCCTAAAATCCTGCCGCCCTAGGCCCGGGCCTAGGTGGCCTTTCCACAAATCCGGGGCTGACTGTATGATTAATCTTTCCTTAAACAATGTAATGATGCATAAAAAAAAACTTTTTAATGCATTTTACCTGCTAAAAGTGTCATTATATCAGAACTGCAATGAGAACCTCTCAGGTTAGAAGCCAGGCAGAAATGAGAGATGGGAGTGTCTGTTTATTCTCTAACAGGAAATGGTCACGACACTGACTGACAGGCTGAACTCTGCTGCAGCTTGGAAACCCCTCCCATCTCCCTGCCTTCCATCTCTCTGCCACTTCTGTGCCATCTCCCTGCCACCTCTCTGTCATCTCTGTGCCATCTCCCTGCCACCTCTCTGTCTTCTCCCTTCCATCTCCCTGCCATGGCTCTTGGCAAAACACACTGGCGTTCCAGGTAAAATACCCTTCTGGATTAGGGTTGCCACCAAGCCTGTATTTTACCGGCCTGGTCGGTAAAAATGATGCTTAATGCCAATGTTATTAATAGGAAAAAATGGCAAGAATATAGGAAGGCCGGTATTTTTTTCCAGTAAAGGTGGCTTCCCTATTCTGGATGCTGAAGGAAACCAGCCCACCACCCCCTTTAAATCTGTGGCGACTTCTGGTTACTGTGGCCTCTTTACGTGACTGCGGCTAATTGACAACATGGAGGGGAAATTACATCTGTGTCAATTTATGATGAAGCCGGTTATCCGCAATTCTGCTATAATTAAATACCCTCACACAGTGCATACCTCCCAACATTTTAGAAATAAAAACGGGACACTTGGGAGACACATAATGTACGCATTGACCAGCTGCCCGACTTTTGCTTACTGTGGCGTCTTTACGTGATGGCTGCGGCTAAGGGGAAGTGACATCTGCACTGATTTTTGATGAAGCCGGTCACCAGTTGATTTGTAGTATGCTACAAAATCTGATCCCCCACAGCTGTAATGTAATGTTGGATCAGACAAAATGGATGCATTTACATTGGACAGTAAATGTATTGAAATAGTCCATCCAACACCGATCTGCTTTTACCTTGTTGGATGAAGACACAGTATTCTACATTCCCATCTGACAGGTGTGTTGTGTCGGATGGCAAATGCTTTTTGTAGTTACCCAGCAGACAGGGTCGGACTGGACATGGGGGCGCCCACCGGGTTACTATACTCCGGCCCCTCCGTGTGCATGTGTGTGTGTCGCAAACGCCTGCACATCGATAAATTTTTATTTGGGGGCCTGGAGATCAGGGGAGGGGGGCTGGGCCGGCGGGGGCCCACCGGGTTTTTTCCTGGTGTCCCGCCAGTCCGACGCTGTCAGCAGATTTTTGTATCAGTCAGTACTTTAAGACACGCGACTACATATGACTTGTTGGATGCGTTTTCTGATATCATCCGACAAATCTCCAGTGGTGTTTAGCCCTTAGGCTGTGCTGCTGATCATAGGGACCCAAACGCATTGGATAGGGGGAAATGGGCTGCAAGGCTAAGGATTTGGATAGAATGACCATTTGCTGCATTAAATATTCAAGGACAATGAAAGGACAAACAATGTTCCATAGATCAGCATAGAAGGTTATTAGATTAGCAGAGCTCTCACTATTAGTTGGACTTGGGAGAGTGACTGAAGGCCAAAAAGTCTGAAATCACTGCCCCAACTGCTTTCCTTTTCTTTATGCAGTTCCTTAATAACATGGTGACTTGTGGTCTTAGCCCTGGGGCCCTACAGCATACCTTCCCATAATGTCCTGCCCTCCTTATAGAAGAATGATCCCCAATCACCATTCTGCAAACAAGATGCTGCTCACCAAGCCTGTTGATGTTGCTCCCAGTGGCCACTTACACTCAGGTGTTTCTTCATGTGGTTCTTTGCAGTGGATATTTCATGCTATTTCATGCAGTCCACTGCAGGAACCGCATGATGGATGGATGATTGATGGATGGATGATTGATGGATGGCTCCGCTCCATGCTATATATACCTTGAGATTTATGGTGCATCTACCAAACTCTTTGGGTTCTTGATTTACATAGGTTGAACGGATGCACGAAAAGTTGACAGCCCACGAAAAGTTAGCAGCCCTGCAGTATTACTAGGAGGCCAGAATCTGCACATGGGGTGAGTAAAAAATCAGGGGCATTTGCCCCGGGGGGCAGGTAGGCTGGGGGAGGAGGGAGCCTATGATTAATTGTCCCTTGATGACACAAAACGCGTAAAGGCTTTTTCTTTTAGACATCTGATTGGTGTTCCAGAGTGGTGCCTGCCTGTTATCGAATTGCTGAGGAGGGAGGGGGGGTCTACCCAGGGTAGGGGGGAGGTTTTTTTTTATTACGGGTTGAATTCTCCTTTAAGTGGGTCTAATGATTAGCTATTCCCCTTCTATTGTGCTTCTGTTAGAACATGCCCACTAGCGATGTGGGGGTTGAGTAAAGCTCAACTTGCACCTGACTTGAACCTGTACCTGTGCCTGCCAGCACCCAGCCTTCCCCCTCCATATATAGACCGACAGTGACCCGCTCCACCAATGATGTCACAAAAGGGTTCTCCTGAAGATGTGACTTTGTGATCTGTGCTGTATAATCAGACAAAGTTGAGTTTTTGCAGCAGCGATTTTGTCATGGCGTTTTTTTGCTCTGACTTTTTCTAAAAGAATTATTGATATATGAGTTTGATTGATGGACGGGATTTAGGACAATTTTGCTTTAATAAAAACTAAGATAAATTTGAGTTTTAGTAAATAACCCCCTAAATGTCTCATTGAGCACCCTCCCTGTTGCAGCTGTTGGTTCTTGCTGTACCTCAGATTTTCAGTTCACAATATAGCACAGATCAAAAAATGTAAAAATCACACCAATGCCAGTCAGGTGCTTATAAGCTTTGTCACAGTCCAAAGACAAGTGGTTAAAGCTTTTATTTCTGTCAAGTGAATGATCTGACTCAAAATGGTATATCTTCTTATTGTTATACTATAATCAAACTTCACACCTCCCAACATCTGAAAAACTAAAGGAGGGACAAAAGGCTCGACCATTTATATTTATGGCCACACCCAATAATTACCATGCTCATTTTACAAAATATAGCAGGTTATGAAAGTTTGAACACATTTCTGGGAGTTTTAGTGCAATGTTTTAGGTGGTATAACAGTTTTGATAATGACAGTGAATTGCCCTTTAAGCTGCAAGTTCTCCCAAGAGACCTGCATATCTTAAATAGTTGCAGTTATATCTTATATCAAATTGTTACAAAAGTTAATAAGTGCAGCTGCTGACTGTTCTGGACTCTGCCAAAAAAGGCTCTTGTTTTAATTAAGTTTCAGAAACATTGTATCTTTTTCTGGTGTTAGTGCAGGAGATCAAAGAGAAAGTCGGGACATTTCAGTAAGAAACCTGGGACTGCGGGCTGAGCTGTCAAAATCGTAGGGATACACGAATCCAGGATTCAGTTCGGGATTCAGCCAGGATTCTGCCGTTTTCAGCAGGATTTGGATTCGGCCGAATCCTTCTGACCGGCCATACCAAATCCTAATATGCATATTAGGGGGAAGGAAATCACATGACTTTTTGTCAGAAAACGAGGAAGTAAAAAATGTTTCCCCTAATTTGCATATGCAAATTAGGATTTGGTTCGGTATTCGGCCGAATCTTTCACAAAGGATTCAGGGGTTTTGCAGAATCCAAAATAGTGGATTCGGTGCATCTCTACAAAAACAGGACAGTTGGGAGGTATAAAACTTACTTGTGAGATAGTCTACTATATCAGTGAAACAGAGTTTCCAGCCAGATCTTGGTGCTAACGAAATCTGGCCAAAGATAAAATAAAAAAATATCTATATATTTCACACTGATCTGCACCTGGGAGAACATCTGAAACTGGTCCTGTGTGCAGCCACTCTTACAATACTGGAATAGGTTGGTGTCAGCTGCAGAGCCAACAACAACCTTTTAAGAAGATTTGCTATCTGAACCGCTATTCATAGAGAAATAAGGACTTACTTGAACAAAATGCTTTAGTGGGTATGAAAGCTGTTTATTTCATACACAGATACAATAAAAGGCTTTTGGTCACTATATCCAGATGGAAATAAAACAAATATATATATATATATATACATATATATATATATATATATATATATACACATACACATACACACATATACGTATTGTTCCTCATATTGTTAGCCCTCTGTCCCACTTTGTGGTCCAGTATTTGGTTTGGTAACCTTATTACAAGGATATAGATTTACAAAATCATTATCACCATGAACCAACGCTCTTTTTCTTTATTGAATGTCTCCAGGCAGTCGAGTAGATAAAGATGGATTTTCATTCTATTTCACACCTGCACAAAGGAGGAAGAAGTAGCAAGAGTATTGCTCCATGAAGCTCACTGAAAAGTACCCCCGGATGGTGCAGTTTTTTGCAGAAACAACAGCTGGGGTTTCAGCAATTGGTCTTCATTATTTATTTTAGATTTTTTTTTAATTATTTGCCTCTTCTTCTGACTCTTTCCAGCTTTCAAATGGGGGTCACTGACCCCATCTAAAAAAATGTTCTGTAATGCTACAAATTTATTGTTACTGCTACTTTTTATTACTCGTCTTTCTATTCAGGCCCTTACCTATTCATATTCCAGTCTCTTATTCAAATCAATGCTGAGAGCTGCTGAATAAAAAGCTAAATACAGTAAACTCAAAAAACCACATATAATAATAAAAAAATTCTCATATCACTCTCTAGATCATACTAGAAATTGACACAAAAGGCGAACAGCCCCTTTAACATTTGGCATCCCCCAGTGTTTTAGACTTTCTTAATCCTATAAGGAAAGAAAAGATAACCTGTAAAGTAAAGGAGCCCTAATGTGTTTTTCTCTGAACTACTTGCTACAGAGTAGCATTCAAGTGTTCTAGTCCAGGTAATTTCTTGGGCTTTTTTTAGATAGGGATGCACCAAATCCAGGATTCAGTTCGGGATCCGGCCTTTTTCAGCAGGATTTGGTCAAATCTTTCCCAGGCCCCAATATGCAAATTAGGGGCGGAAGGGAAATCACATGACAAAACAAGGAACTAAAACATTTTTTCCCTTCCCACCAAATTTGAATATGCAAATTAGGATTCAGTTCGGTATTTGGCCAAACCTTTCACGAAGGATTCGGGGGTTCAGCCGTATCCAAAATAGTGGATTCAGTGCATCCCTGTTTTTAGATAGTGTGCATTCCTAGATTCATATTTAACCCCATATATAGATTTAGATCTGAAATCAGACACAATGGGGGTTATTTATCAAAGTCCGAATTTATCTCAATATTCTCTGCTACAAACTCCGATTAAATCTGCTCAGGTTTTTCATGCTTATTTATTGTTACATTTTCCCAAAAATTCGCTTTGCGGGAAAAATAATAATCAGATTTTCCAGATTTTTTCATTTGTTTTTCACGATTTTCAAGATTTTTCCTGAATCATTGGGACTTCTCCCATTGACTTATATGCAACCTCGACAGGTCTGAGATGTCGGATTTTCAGATTTGGACTTTTCCATACTCAGGGTTTAATAAATGTTGAAAAATTTGTGATTTTATAAAAGTCTGCTTTTATAAAAAAGAACACGTATTTTTTGTGATTTTTGCATTTGGAATTTAGTAAATAACCCCCACTGAGTCAAACACCTAAATTTAAAGTTGCCCATGCTTAGGATGATGGTTGGCAGTTGCCCATGCATTGGATGATGGTTGGTTGTTTATTTTCCCTTGCATGAAGGCATGCTGACAGTTTGTCTTACTGATATCAGCCACATCTCTATCAGGTTTCGTCAATGCAGATGACCTGCGCCAAATAGTCACAGTAATCCAATTTTGCCCAACTCAGGCAAAGATGTTGCCAAATAAGTTTATCTTTTCCTATTTTGGAGTATTATAGATAAACAAAATGAATTGTAAACCATGATAAAAACATGACCACTTAGACCAACACATTGCATTTACCATAATTACATGATTCAGTTTTTTTTGTTGTTGTTAAAACAATTACAAAATAAGTCTCTCCCACATACACAATTATCTTCATCACATTATAACATAGAAAAAAATAAGCAGTGCCAATCTTCACTCACATCTGATAAGGTGCTTTTTGGAGTTTTTATGAACATTTTGAAACTGACATCCTTAATTTAAAATAACACTCTAGCAAGCTCAAACATAACCTGTGGGAGAACAAAAAAAATGTATGTTAGCAAGCTCTTTACTGTGATACAGGCAATACCTATACATGGCCATTTACAGAGCAGAACGGTTGAGTACTCTGGAAGAAATTAGGGTTATTGTGTGACCACCGCTACAAGTATGGGATGCTCGGCGGGGCAGTTTTAACAGCCCAACCTACGATTCCATTACAAGACATTTTGGTGGCTCACTGGGTGGCACTTCTGCATTACAGGGCTGGGAATTATCTCCAATAAGTGCGTATTCTCTCAATGTCTGTTTGGGTTTCCTGGGTCCTAAAGAAACTGACCGTAGTGTGTGTGTGAATGTGATAGGTACCTTATGTAAGTTCCAATGGGGCAGGGACTAATGTGAATGATCAACAGTGTCTGTAATAAACATACCAATGCTATATAAATAAAGAAGGAAAATAATTATATATGAGTAGGGTTGTCATTTTGTATGACGGATACCTCCTACAGTATACAGGGTATTCTGTACTTTGATAATGGGTTCAATAGTAAGCGCTGTGCCTGCAACATAAGAGCATTACCTCAATGGTGATCAGTATGACAATCATCCATTCTAATCGCAATGCGTGCTTCTCATTTAGATGGTTACGCATTAAGTCTGTCAGTTCTGTGCAATGCTGAAGTTTTTCATTTATTACCTAAAATGTAAACACAATTAACACATACACATATATATATATATATATATATATATATATATATATACTGCTGACGTAATAGAGTAGAGTACCCACTTTACATTTTTCAGGGGACCAGGAAAAATTATGTAAAATCTAGGGATGCACCGAATCCACTTTTTTGGATTCGGCCGAACCCCCGAATCCTTCACGAAAGATTCGGCCGAATACCGAACCGAACCCTAATTTGCATATGCAAATGAGGGATGGGAAGGAGACATTTTTTTTACTTCCTTGTTTTCTGACAAAAAGTCACACAATTTCCACCCCGCCCTAATTTGCATATGCAAATTAGGATTCGGATTCGGTTCGGCCGGGCAGAAGGATTCGGCCGAATCCGAATCCTGCTGAAAAAGGCCGAATCCTGCCCGAATCCCGAACCGAATCCTGGATTCGGTGCATCCCTAGTAAAATCAGAGAAAATGTAAAATGAGGGAAATTTGTTAAAGCAACTTATTCTTTAATAAATCAAAGGATATAACCACAAGAGTCAGTTTTAATTTGAAATAAAATATTTACTGTGTTAATGTGAGGGGTTAAGCATTGCAGCTTTAATGTTACACTGTGGGGGGAGAGGGGGTCACGTGCAAGGCCTCTCTGTCACATGCACTACCTGAAGTAATAAGTGATTTGTTTTTGACTGTATAGGGTGCAGTTTAATTGGAACTGACTATTTACAAGCAGAACCATGGCAGAGTATTCATCTGAATAGTATTATAAACCTCTTTATTTTACTAATAATACCATTCATGGAGGACAAAAAGACATTTTTTGGGAAAATCAGAACAACATTTCCATGTAAAATCTGGGAAAACATTATGTAAAAACAGGGAAAAGCATCCATTAAAATGCATTATAAATTGGTGGGACCACAAAAAAACAATGTGAAATGTGGGAAAACATAAAATCAGGTTGAGGTTTCACTGTATTGTTTTTGCTATGCCTCAGATTTGTACCCTCCTATGGCTTCCCTTGTCATGTAATGCCTACAAGACTTCTAGTATCCACTTTTTTAAGCAGCGAGTATATTATCTATTACAATATTACAGAAACAATTTACTGGTGTTTGTAGTTGTGCTGGGGGGCAATTGTATAAAGAGTTGAACTGAAATAAAAGTGTGAGATACTGGTCAGCTGCCATATTCATATATCTAAGAAGTATACTGCACAAATCTTCTTACCAGAGATTCCTACTTCCCTTAAAAGACACCTGAGAAGTAACTGTGTCTATGAGTGGGTTTAATACACTCAAGGCCTGTGAGTGCTACCTTTATATTTGTATATGTAGATATAAGAGAAACATTCAAAAGATAGATTTTGCAGTCATATACTACTGACCTTTGTAAGACCTTTGTTTTTTGTGGCTTAAAATAACTTTTGTTATTCCCCCCCTCTGAGGCAATCGGAGAGATTTCAAAAGATTTTTAGGCTACCTCTGGATCAACTAGTAGTTAGGCAGTTATATACAGACCTAAAGTTGAGCTTGATGGACGTGTGTCTTTTTTCAACCTAACTTACTATGTTACTATATAAAGTCATTTTAAGCCACACTATGTTATGTAAACATACATAACATAGCAAAAAAAAATCCCTGTTACAATAAGAAGGAGCATACCTTCACTCTGCGGTTTATGCTGAGAAACTGGCAGGTCTTATCATATAGGTGCTCAAGGTTCTCCCTGTCCCAGTAGAAATCTGGAGTTATTAGGAGGTCTGAACTCAGATTTATTCGATGTCTGAAAGAGAACAATTAGTGCTGGAGTTGGTTGGTCATAGGTACAATTATTTCATATATTAGCTGTACAGCCACACAAGGTAGGAATAATTGGACCTGCAGCATATTTGGTCAAGCATGTTGAATTACCCGCAAAACAGAATAAAGGGGGTCCCTTCAGTGCTGCTGCCTAATAACTAGTTACATTTCCAAGTGTGTGTCTACTTCCTTGCTGGCAAAAAAACAAAATGAAAAAAAAAATAACCCCAAAATTTATGGGATATCACTTTCTGAACCAAAGCACCAGTTGAAGTCTGTGGAGAGTGGCTCTATTAAGGCAAACATGCTGCAAAAGAATGTTCTGTGTGCACAAAAAGCCATTAGTACCCTTTATACATTATATTTAAGTGAAATAGATGTTACCTTAATGCAAAAAGCTCTCCAATTTTCTGCATGACATCATCGTGAGACAGCTTGACTTTTTTTCTTGCTTTCAGCATCTGTTAAATATTATCATTCATGTCAATGACACAAATCATAAACTATGAACTCACTAAAAGCATCTTTTTTATTTGTTACCTACAGACACTATTCTTTTAATGCATTAAAAAATATGCAAAGTTTCATGGTGACTTCCTTTTTTACTAGTGTCTGCTGGCTTTTGTCACATCCAGTGCACATCTATGAGAACTTTGAAATGTTGTTTGGATAGACCTTCTTGTGATGCTATAAGATTGCATCTTTAAAAAATCAAACAGGAAGTCGGAACCCTGCAGTTTCGGGTGGCTGGTGGGGAGAGCAGGAAGAAGAGCTCAACCCGGCAAATAGAGGTGCAACGTCGCCCCGAACCCGCCCGACCTGCAAGTCCTGCGGTTATCGGGCCTACCTGCACATCACTTTAGTGCATCAACAAGGAATCAATATAACAGGATATGTGAAGCTCCCCAGCTCCCACAGTCTTCCTCTAAGATCTGCTCATTCAGACAATTAGCCAAACAAACAGAACAATGATATGATTGGCCCAAGCTGACAATATCTGAACATTTGTTCTACTGGCTCATCTATAAAAAACTCCTGTAGGCCACAGCTATCCAAATTAACAGTATCCGGTTTCCATGACTTACATCAGCCAATATAATTAACAGGTTAATGAACGGGTTATTTAATATTTTAGAACACAGAGTATAGTTCAGATATGGTAGACAATGAATTCTTATACTACTATTGGCTTATCTGGCATTTGTGTTTTTTTCATTAGATATTAAAAGACAAGGACATAACTGCTAACCCTGGCTAAGACACTCTCAAAATTGACCTAGAATCAGCACTTCTTATCTATGACCTCTATGCGATGCAGGTGCATTTCAGTCTATGGTGAATTCCTCTGCTGAGGCAAGCAATAAAGCAGCTCTGCTCATATGTACAAAAGCAAATATATATACAGGTATGCTTCTATACATATTTACTGTATATTTAAAGGGGTTGTTCACCTTCCAAACACTTTTTTTCAGTTCAATTGTTCACCATAAATCTTTTCAATTACTTTCCATTTTTTTTTATTATTTCAGCTGCTTTTAACCCTTCGCCTGCTAAGCACGTACAGTGTATCTGCTGGTAGGCAGGGGCTTTAACTGCCGCCTCTGCAGATATTTAGCAGTATTGACAGCACCCTGGGCAACGAGGCTGGAGGGCTTTCACGTCGGTCCTGCAACAGGATTGTTGCAGGGCCGACCTTTAGGAGTAAGAAGCACCGAAGTGCTGCAAATGACTTACCTCTGGGATTGATTGAATTGATGCAACAAAGGTATCAAGCGTAGTCTCCCAAATTGCCAGCTTTACTGCCAAAACAGCCCAAAATTAAATACATTAATGCCATACAAGAATTAAGAAGATAATATAAGAATATATATTAGAATCTGGCTTTTTATTGGTAAACTGTAGATTACATGCTCAGTTACAGTGTTCCACCTGAGGCAGCACTGAAACATTTATATACAAGAAGTGTTCTGTGCCTTGTTCCAAACATAAACTGACCCTCTGTACATATATGACCCCCTGATGCACAACTGGGATCTGCTAACGGGGAAGGCTCTACTTATGTTACAAGTCACCTTCATAGGAACTTTTTGACTTTTTGTTTCCTTGGAAGATTCAGTTAACCCATTAGAAATCAAAATAGGTGAGATTGTCTATGTGTACCCTGCTTTACACTCTTGTCCAGAGCTATGCTCAATCTTCCTGCACAGAGAGGGAAGGCAGAGGTTACAAGTTCCCATTGGGTGTACCCGCTGCAGGGCATAGTGTTTATTTAATATATTATGCCCCATGCTAGCTACTGCTGTGCCTATTGTCTAGTTTAAGGCAATGACAAATGGGAAGATGTGTTGCCTGAGTTAAAAATTGCTACCGTAGGTTACAAAACCCCAAAGAAATTGTCTTTTTGCTGTTCACTTACCTTGGAATCACAGCAAGTAAATTACATAACTTACATTACAAAAACATTATGTAAAATCCAGTAAAACATCATCATGTAAAACCAGGGAAAAGCACTCATTGAAAAGCATTATAAATAGGAGGGACCACAAAAAAAAACAGGGTACAGGTATGGGATCTGTTATCCAGAAACCCGTTATCCAGAAAGAACTGAATTACAGAAAGGCTGTCTCCTATAGACTGAATATTATCTAAATAATCCAAATTTTTAAAAATGATTTCCTTTTGCTCTGTAATAATAAAAAAATACCTTGTATTTGATCCAAACTAAGATATAATTAATCCTTATTGGAAGCAAAACATCCTATTGGGTTAATTTAATGTTTAAATAATTTTCTAGCAGACCTAGGGTATGAAATTCCAAAGATATGTTAACCGGAAAACCCCAGGTCTTGAGCATTCGGGATAACAGGTCCCATACCTGTACTTAAAATTGTGGTTTCGCTGTATTTGCTTTCTAAAATAAAACAGGAATCCACCCAGAACAACTCACCAGAAAGGCAGAGGGCATTGGAAAAGGCAAACTTCTCTAAAATCACTTCTTCCAGTTCCAGCTGTGTATTCAACACTATCTCCCCGTTTACAAGCTTTGTGTGTCCCCTGCAAAATAAATGTAAAATGCTCTAGATATTTTATATACACATATTTTATAATGCAAACATATTGATTTGCAGAAGTAACACCTGTCCTTTAAAATCAGAAATATATAAATTACAGACAGCTTCTTGCAACATTTATTTATACCATTACACTAAAAATAACGTAGTCACTTATAAGAACCAGAGTTGGCACCAAGAAGCTAGCAATGAGTTATATGAGCAAAAGGCTGACTTTGATGGAGCTGATATAGCCCTATGCACAGCGATGTTTATGGTTAAGCAGTTAATAACAAACAGGAGAAACAGCATAGGGAGCAATATGTAAACACCCTTGCGTCTTACTCTCTAAAGTTATAATTTATCTCTTCGTTCTCCCAGTGAACCAAGGCAACCTCATATGGCTGAATTTCATGTCGTTCTAGGATCTGAAGTGTATGCTTCATCTAAGAAAACAAAATCAATATCAATATGGCATTCTTCACATGAGAAGACAAAATTAAATAACAGTAAACAGTATGGTATACACAGACTTGTCATCAGATTCACTGTCCCTAGAGATCTGGGTAAATTTTTATTAATTTATTCATTATTAATTTCATGCTTTGGAATCCATCCTTGATATTGTACAACTACACCTCCTACCATGCTTTATTCCTTTGTATGTTAGAGTATGGTGGAGGCCGCAGTCTAGCAAGACAAAGCATTTTGATGGCAGAACTCCAAAGTGTATTTGGATCATTTCATACCTGCAAAATGTGAAGCCACCAAGGTAACAGCTACTGCAGGGCACACAGGTGGATAAAGGACCCAGCTATGTTCCAATTGATGTTTGTAAAACACATCAGCCTGGCATGGATGTGGATACCTTGAATACGGTTCAGAGCAGCCCAGTAGATTCTAAATATAACTGGTCAAGCCTCAACTTCTCTTACCTGACTTGAGACATCCTCATAAAATATTAGTAGGACAGTGCAATCTATTTATGTGCTGCCCTTTTGTACAAATCTAAGGCAAGATGTATGCCATGTCACACTTATATGTGGAAATGGAAAAACTGCATGAAACAGACAATATCCTCATAGGCTACCATTAATGGGAACATAGCCTTTTTGTCCCTACAAATATATCAGATATAGCAAGAAATTGTTATTTCAATTACATATAATTTGCTACATACTCACAATTCTTTCTTCCACATTCCAAAATACAACGGCCCCTTCCCTAAAATAATCACATTAGTGTTAGTGTTTATTTGTGCTTTTATTATCACTTTTGCTTCTGAAAATGGCAATCGGTATTTTAAAGGCACGCTAACACTGTTTGAAGAACAGTTTATTCATTGCCTGCCGAAATGCCAACCTAGATTCAAAATGAACCGGATGCATCTTGGCCACACATTCCCTGCCCTGTTCCACTTTGGACTATATTAAAGACCTGTGATGAAAATTTGATGAAAATTCTAAATATTTCAATAGTGAGTGTAAGTTAGGTTTCAGGTGCAAATTACTAACTGCAGGTGACCAGGTTGGGGGCCTAAAATAGGATGACTCCTAAAAAAAAGTGAGCTGACATCCATGTCTGTATAAGGGAGAGCAGCTCCATTGATATGGGTTGTTTCTCACAAGCTGTGCATCAGAATGTTTAAAGAATCACCCTATAACATCCTCAAATTTTGTTTCAGTATAGCCATCCTAATTTCCCAATTTGAACAGAAGAAAGCAAGCAGCCAACAGACGTTCTAAAGCTTCCTGAGTTACCTTAAAGGAGAAGGAAAGCTACAGAGGCATTAAATTGCCAATAGATTAGCCACAATAGTGCAAGCTAGAATGCTATATTTATTCTGTAGAATGTTTTACCATACCTGAGTAAAAAGTTCTAGAAACTCTCTGTTTTTTTAGGATAGGAGCTGGGAGCTGCAGTGTCAACGTGGTGTGACATCACTTCCTGCCTGAGTCTCTCCCTGCTCTGGACTCAGATTACAGTAAAGAATGGAGGGGGTGGGGGAGGGGAGCAAACTGAGCATGCTCACGCCCAGGGCAATGAGGTTTAAACAGGAAGTCTGATACAGAAGCCCAAGAGTACACAATAGAATGAAAGAAATGTGGTGTTTCGTTTGACAGGGGACTCAGAGCAACATTACTTTCAGGGTTTACTGGTATATTTGGATGGACCTTTCTGATAAGGCGTACTTAGTTTTAACCTTTCCTTCTCCTTTAAAAAGGTTTAAATATTCAGAATCTTATACAGCTATGCTGCCATGTAATGTAAATCTGAATTAATTACTTATCAAACTTGTATTATATATATATATATATATATATATATATATATATATATATATATATATATATATACAGTATATTGTGAGTCAGCCCCAAAGCTCAGGCAGCAGCAGCCCAGAGTATGTGTTGTGAATCTGCAGAAAAGAAGAGGGGAGCTACTGGGGGCATCTCCAGGGTGTAACAGATCTTCCCTGCTAAAGGGCTGTGGTTGTCTTGGGCTGGTACAGAACCTCAAAACATAAGGTGTAGCATTTCTAGAGGAATCATTTGTTGAGCATTACTTCTCCTTTATGTCTGCTCACTTTACACTGGAATGTACAGCAGGGCCTTGTTATGGAGGTTGTTCTTTTATGTAAAAGGGAAAATAAAAACGTTAATTGACGATAATCTGATCAATGCAGCTTCCTAGTTTAGGTGGCCATACACGATAAGATCTGCTCATTGGGCAAGGTCGCAAGCCAATATGCGCACCAAAGGCAGATCGACATTGGTTAATCAGGTCGTTCAGTCCTAGGGCTAAACGATCGGATTACAACAAGGAAATTGGCGCCAAGAAAAATCAAACCTGCCTCATCAATATCTGCCTGATTTTTGGCCATATATAGATCAGTGAGACCCATCGGAATGCCCCACACACGGGCAGATAAACTGCCGAATTGGACTAAAAGACCGATATCGGCAGCTTTAAAGAGATACAGACACCAGAAAATATCCTTTTTTTTGTATCTGTCATAATATTGTTTTTGAATGCTATTTATAATTTTGCCATAAAAGTATTTGTGTGATGCTTTTATGTTACCTTTCTTGTCCCCGTGCTCCTCTAGGAGGGGCTGCCATATTTGTGCAGCAATAGTCCATTAGTATTACAAATTCTAACTGACAGGCTGAGAAGAGACAGTCAGGTTGGCAAAACAGTCAGGTTTAGGAACTTCATGATCAACATAACCCATATGCAACTTTTAATGTAGATTAATATTTTGAAGAAAAAAAAAATTAGTGTCATTATCACTTTATGGCCACCCTTAGTGAAGCATTAGCTGATGTGTAGCCAGTGGGAACAGTACCAGCATTCATTTTGAGTTCTGTTATTTACCTGAAGAAAAAGACCATCCCTGAATCAGTGTCTTTGGCACCATTGTCCACTCCAAAGAGCACCACATTCGAAGCATCTGCAGATAAATAAAAATTTGGAAAGCCAATGTATTTACCAATATGGTCCAAACTAACAGTGTAAACTCCATGCTACTGACAAAATGAATGCAGGTAACGTTGTTGTACCGTGCTAGCCAGTAAAAATGTTACAGGGCAACCCTATTGAAATAAAAAAAATAACAAAGTGGTATAAAGGTGATACCTTTATTGGCTAACTAAGATAATCACAGCAAGTTTTCATAACATTTTAGTTCCTAAATCAGCTTGAAAAAGGAACTTAAATGTTCTGAAAGCTTGCTGTGATTATCTTAGTTAGCCATAAAGGTATCCCCTTTATATCACCTTTTTGTTATTTTTTATTTCAAAAGGGTTGCCATCTAATAAATGAATGCACAAATACTCCAGTCTCCATGATATATGCGCCTCATATAAAAAAATATAAGTAAGTGCTGTACCTCTTGGCAGGCTTGGTAGTTCCAAGAACCCATGTGATGCTAAATCATGGCTTAAGGTCCCCAGATGATATTCATCAGCAGTGGCAAAGGCCGTGCACTGCATCAGATCCTGCAATTTGAAAAAAAGGCAGAGATAACAGTGAAGTAGAAACTAAAAGAAACAAGAGTCTTAATGCATGAAAAAAAAAAAACTAAGAGTACCCTTCAGAAATACCATTTGTTACCATAGTATTGCCTGTGCTGTAACTTCACACTTTACCTCTGTGTAAGCAGTGCAAGAATCTGTGGCCATCAGACTCAGAATACTGGGAATATCACATATCCACCTGTTCTTATATCAAATAGAGAGTGCAAAACACGTTCTACAATAACTATATTCCCTAATTTAAAGTAGCCTTGATGTTAAATACAATTTTAATTCAAACACAGATCTTTCATGGGGTTAGTTTATCCTCTAATGAACTGTACTATGATTAGGGTTGCCACCTTTTCTGGGAAAAAATACTGGACTTCCTATATATTTATCTTTTTTTCCTATTGATAACATTGGGATCAGTCATCATTTTTACCGGCCAGGTGGCAACCCTAACTATGATACATGCTTCCCTTTGCGGCCCTTTAAATTGAGTGATTTTTACATCCAGAACTGGAAAAATAAGCACTGTATGAACAATTGTATGGCCAGATGTATTGGATCAGTGCAATTTGCATATGGCCATATCACACTTATATTCAGCTCATACCCTGATCAAATTCCCATACATGACTTGCTTTAAAGGGGTTGTCCATCCAACTTTTAGCATGATGTAGAGAGCGGTGTTCTGAGACAATTTGCAATTGGTTTTCATTTTCTATTATTTGGGGTTTTTGAATTATTTATATTTTTATTCAGCAGCTCTCCAGTTTGCATTTTCAGCAATCTGGTTGCTAGGGTCCAAATTACCCTAGCAACTATGAACTGATTTTAATATGAAATTGGAATATGAATAGGAGAGGGTCTGAATAAAATGGCGAGCAATAAAAAGAAGCAATAATAATAAATGTAAAGCCTTACAGAGCATTCGGTTTTTATTTGGGGACAGCGACCCCCATTTTCAAAGCTGGAAAGAGTCAGAAGAACAAGGAAATAATTAAAAAACTATAAAAAATTAAATAATGAAGACCAATAGGAAAGTTGCTTAGAATTTACCACTCTATAACACACTAAAAAGTTAACTTAAAGGTGGACCACCCCTTTAAGCAGACTGCAAAAATAACAACATTTATTATAATTTAGGCATATGTGCAATGTATCAACAGAATGTAGGTGAAAGTTTACCCTGGTTATTTCTTGTATAATAGGTTCCTAACACAGAGCCAGGCTCCACCACACCCCTCAGACTTCACAAACCGACAACCAGTGACCCCTTTATTTGAAAATTGCACTACATGATTCGGATCAAAGATCCTTCCTCAGGAGCTCACCATAAGAATCTGGTCTGAAACATGTAGTATGATTTTCTAATGAAGAGGGGATCACTGGTTGATTGATACGGTTCTCCAGAGTGATGTATATATCATTGGGAGTTGACATATGGCTTATCTCTGGTAAAGCATGCTCCATAAAGCTGGACTCAGGGGTCCTAGGTGACCAATGAGCTAGTAAATGGGGCCCCCTGATAACTTAGTAGTACAGGGCCCCATAATTCCTGATGGCAGCCCAGCAGCCATAGACACTTGAGGAATCACATCAAATATGGCAAACATTTCCTTCCTTTCTTTTATAATTAGGAAATGAACAAGGAAATTCAAAAAATCACAAGAAAGATTTTGGGTTCAGATGCAGAAACATGTTACCGCAGTCTCTGACAGAAGTGGTTGGTTTGTTCTAGAAGGTTGTTTGGTCCTGGGAGATTTCGGTGGTCGCTTAGCTAATGATACGGGCATTGTTTGCTTTGGCGGAGTAGCTGAATATAATCTGTTCCCCTGATTAAATATGTCCGTACTCCGATGTGCAGGAATTGTACTGGTCGTACATTCTGTATGTAAACACACTCTATTGCTCCGCAAGCTGAATTCATATGGGACACGGGCAGCAAGCATCTGGCCAACAGGTAGTCTTTGCACAAATGAGTTGGTCACGCTAGTTGAAATCCACTTTGCAGTTGTACAACAAACCCCAATGTTATAAGGTTTAATGAAGAGTTTGCTTTGTGATTTGCTAAACAGTTTCCTTAGGGTGTCAGTCCTGCACATGTGAGTAACCACCCAGACTGTTCTCTTCATTATTCCTCTCATGATAGGATCTCTGAACTGAAATACAAAAATAAATAAATAAACCATTAAATCATTGTTAAATATAGATATACAGGTATGGGACCCTTTATCCGGAAACCCGTTATCCAGAAAGCTCCGAATTACGGAAAGGCCGTCTCCCATAGACTCCATTTTATCCAAATTTTTAAAAGGATTCCTTATTCTATGTAATAATAAAACAGTAGCTTGTACTTGATCCAAATTAAGATATCATATCGGAAACAAACCAGCCTGTTGGGTTTATTTAATGTTTACATGATTATTTAGTATACTTAAGGTATGAAGTTCCAAATTACGGAAAACCACAGGCGCTGAGCATTCTTAATAACAGGTCCCATACCTTTATAACGTTCAATTATGCAGAGATGCCAACCTCAATAAGGTGAAACTCCCTAGAAGGATCTAGCCACACTGACAACACCCAGCTTCAGAAGGGTCGAAAACAATGATGTGATACCCAAGAATCATCTTTGAAAAGATGGAAGGGGTCATGGGATTCAGCAGAATCCCAAATAGTGGATTTGGTGCATATCTACTTTAAATTTGATGCAATAGGGCTTATAATTGTTAGGATAGCATCAGTTCTTGCACTCAGCATCAAAATGACGTCTGACTGTGATTCTTTAGCTGCAAGCTTGCTTAGAGTATTGATGCAGCACACTTTGGAAACCCTGGAATTACTACCAGCTTGAATGTGTCAGTAGCTTCAGGGTTCCCTTGTGACAATAAGGGTTTTTGAGTACAATTTAGAACAGGAGTCAGGGTGGATGCACCAAGTGCAGCAATAGCTGAATGCATGAAGCATATTTGGAAACAACTATCTTACTACTCTTACTCATTAGTAAAAAAGGTCTCTTTCTGTGAGGCAGTTGGAAAGCACAATATACTGTTGCACTGCTTCAGTCATAGTGGGTTTATGCCCCTTTTTTTCAACATTAGTGTGATGAATAGCGTTCAACATTATTTAATAAATGGCAAAATGTACGTTTTTTTTTTTTATTATTTCTTGCACTAAAGACTAAGGTGCCTATTTATCATGCTGTTTGAAACACCAGTGATGCTGCTCATAGCAACCAATCGCCAATTCGATTTCTACAGTTGCCTGCAAGTTAGAAAAGAAAAGCAAAGATCTATGTTGCTATGGGCAACATCATCATTGATAACGGTCTCTAATGTTTTATACAGCATGATACATAGGCCCCCAGGCCCGGATTTGCGGCAAGGCCGCATAGGCCCGGGCCTAGGGCGGCAGAAAAATAGGGGCGGCATGCCGCCCAGCCGCATTATGGGGACGCGTGCGTCCCCATTCATTTACAGCAGCTGCGCCGGCGTTTTTTCGCCGGCGTGCTGGTAAAGTGAGGTGGGCGCTAGGACCGCGCGGCCGCCTGTTCGGACCGCGCGGCCTAGGGGCGCGCCTCTGTGAAATCCGGCGCTGTAGGCCCCTAAATCTGAAACTGAAAAAAAGTTACATTCTAATTCCTGTCCATACAAATTAGATGTGCACTGAGAAGCCCTCTGTATAAAAAAACTCTTGCTCCAAGATGCAGCCTTGGTAAGGTTTTGACATAAAGATCATTATACAGTGGACTGGCCATTTCTTTAGCATTGTGCTTGTACAGACAAGAAGTTGAAGTTTCATAATTTCCCCGGTTTAATACAAGATATAACAGAAATATTCAGTGCAAGCCATATTCCTGGAACAAATGCTGAACAAATGTGACGCACCCACCCTGTTTTTGCCCTCAGATTTATACCCTAACAGCAGATGTTGATAGAATTCCTTTCCCTGCACATGAGCCAATTTATTTAATCTTTTCCAAACATTAAGCAAGTCAGTTTTGAAATGTCTATAAATATATATTTATGTATTGCATTTAAACGTGACTTTCTTTCGGTGTTCAAAATGGTGGCTTGAAGATAATTCATATTCTATAATGCAGGCATGCAGTACCTTTGGCTTCGGCTTGGAGCAGAACCGAGGGGCCAATTAGGGTTGCCACCTTTGCTGATGGCTAAACCCCGAACATGGGGGGCAGGGAAGATAACATCGGGGGTGAGGCAGTGATGTAAGAACAGGCATGATGACATCAGAGGTGAGCACAATGATGTTGGTTGAGTTATGACACCAGGGCAAGTTTATTGCATCACTTAGATGCAACTAACTGGATTTCTATCCAATGTTTTAAAGTGTTGATGCCCAGTTCAAACAGACAGCAACCCTATATTCTGCTTGATGATTAAGCTCAATCCTTTAATTACAGGTATGCCATCTATTATACAGAAATCAGTTATCCAGAAAGGTCTGAAACACAGCAATGCTAATTTAGAGAAAAACATTCTCATTTTGGATTGATTTGTATCTGTAATTGTAAAAAAAAAGGTGAGTATCTTAGTATTTAAATGCTTTTCATGGACAGTATTGGCCAGATTATTGTTCGAGTTTTCGAGAACAGGCCTTACAAAAACCGAACCGTTCGGGTCAAAACCGTATAGATGGCAACCCTAGGGCTAATATCATACTAAGTAATGTAGTTTTAATCCATCACTGAGACCTTGGCTATAATCAGCATGAATTGTGACAGAACTAAGACTGTACATTTCCCCAGCTGCAGTAATCCATAGCAGCTAACCAGCAGCCTCCTAATCATCTAGCAAACGTCATATGCGTTGCTATGGGTTACTGGACCTGGGCAATCTTAGTTCCTTGTATTAAACCTGGAGATAAGAAGGCAACTGTAACGAGTCTGTTATTTATTAGCTCTAAATTAGATTCCCCTAAGGTTTATCCCTGGGAATAAAGCAACATTGATCATACCTATTTTATAAACCCCCCAACTTAGGATCCTATGAAGGACTGTATGTGAACCCATGACCTTCACAATGGGATAAAAACAGAACCTACCTGTCACTTGAGTTCCCAAGCAATATCCGCCCCTCCTCCCTGTCACATGTTCCATCGAATCCCCACCCCCCGTCTGGCTTACTACGCTCCCCAAGCAGCCTGTCACTGCGCAGCTGCAGACGTCTCTGAATGCTTCCTTTGTTTTCGCAGCAGCTGATTCGCGATAAAGCCAAAGCTTTTTAAGCTAAGGAGAAACCTCTACTTCTTAAGGTAAAACTCTTATTTATTCATTGCTCAGTTTGGGCAGTTTTAGCCCCCAGAATGAAGGCATTTATTGTAAGATTCAGATTCGTTGGCAAATGAAGGAATGTGCGTTTGTGAATCAGTCAGCGCGTTTACACGGGAGCTGTCATACTTTTCCGGGTAGAGAAAGAGTTTGGTTCGAAGTCTGATCGTGTAAGTATCGCTGCGTGCCGTTATATCTACACCCAGCGAATTCTAGCTGTCCAATTAGAGCTGAGCTGCTGTTCCATGAATGCTGTGGGTAGTGTAGTTGAACAACAACAGGTTGTCGACTCCTTGTTACCTAATACAGATTGCATTTTAAACCCATGCTACATTGATACAATACAGTTGCTGGTGCTGTTTGTTTAAAGGAGACATTTAGTGTAAAAAGTAAGTGTACCAGTTAGACCTAGAAGAATTGTGCTTTAAAAAGTAGTGTTTTGGCTGATTTATTGAATATTTCTGCAAAAAAACATAATAATCCCTCCCTTCTCTTCCTGCTCCTTGAATTCCCAGTCTGTGCAGGGGAGCCAGTGGCTCTCAGTTTACTGCACTGTAGGACAGAAACCAATCAGCAGCTAGCAGGACCTGATAGGGAACTGAAGCCTGTTTGTGTGACTGCAGGGCTGTGATTGGCTGTCCCCCCTCCTACTGTGCTTCTGGCATGGGACACGCCCACCCCTCATTTGAAACAGACCGGGACCAGAGAACATCCATTGTGAGCTCCAATAAAGGGTCTATTTTTTAACATAATATTAATTTTTAGCACCATGTAAAAGCAACACCATATATTACTTATAATTGCCTACAAAATTAGGGTTTTTTCATTTATCCTATATGTTCCCTTTAAAGGGGTACTCTGCCCAGGTCTGGACTGAGAACTAAAATAGGCCCTGGCATTTCAGGTACACAGAAGCCCAATCAGCCCACACAGAGGTCCAAACAGCCCCCACCAGCCCACTAAATACTGACTTTCAATGGCACCTTATAGCATCTCTGCCCATTGGTTGACCATACAATTTGACTATATGTATAAAAGAATTTCTCTCTGAAGCCCAACAGGGTTGCAGGGAGTTTTTGTGGTCTTTGTTGCTCAGTTGGGTTGAGCTCACGGCTCTGCACAGTTAAAGTGGTTGTTCACCTTTAAATTTACTTTTAGTATGATTATGTAATTAGTATGTATTAGTAGTACAGAGTGTAGTATGTATTAGTAGTATGATATGTAGAGAACGATTTCCTGAGACAACTTGCAATTGTTTTTCAATTTGTATTATTTGTGTTTCTTTGAGTTATTTAGCTTTTTATTCTTGCAGCAAAAAGCCGCCACTTGTAACTTTAAGAGCTGAATTTACCGTTTTAACCCGGACATTCTGCTTCGCTAGTGCAAAGAGCGCTAAAAAGATAAAAAAGGAGTGTATGGGGCCCATTATAGTGATGATGGTACAGGAAAGAGCCTTCTCCCAAACACCAAGTAGGAAGCACAGGGTTGTCACAAATGTCCTTGTATGATGTAGCCTTAGGTTTATGATTTCAATTGAATCAGGTGTCCTAGGCTTATGCTTTCAATTGAATCAGGCGCGCTAGCCCAGACAGTGTCTTGGGCTTATGATTTCAATTGAATCAGGCGCCCTAGCCCAAACAGTGTCTTAGGCTTATACTTTCAATTGAATGAATCAGGCGCCCCTAGCCCAGACAGTGTCTTAGGCTTATACTTTCAATTGAATGAATCAGGCGCCCTAGCCCATACAGTGTCTTAGGCATATGCTTTCAATCGAATCAGACGCCATAGCCCAGACAGTGTCTTCGCTTATACTTTCAATTGAATCAGGTGCCCTAGCCCAAACAGTGTCTTAGGCTTATGCTTTCAATTGAATCAGGTGCCCTAGCCCAGACAGTGTTTTAGGCTTATGCTTTCAATTGAATCAGACGCCATAGCCCAGACAGTGTCTTCGCTTATGCTTTCAATTGAATCAGGTGCCCTAGCCTAGACAGTGTTTTAGGCTTATGCTTTCAATTGAATCAGGTGCCCTAGCCCAGACAGTGTTTTAGGCTTATGCTTTCAATTGAATCAGGTGCCCTAGCCCAAACAGTGGTCATAAACCATTATTCTGCCTTTAGAGTTGGCATTATGCCTGTCAAAACCTGTCAGTCAAAGTGCCAAATAGAGAAGTGTGTTTTAATACTCCACTGAACCATTTACAATGCTCCACAATCCAGTGCTATGGCTGCTGCACCACTCCAGCTCATGCTTGGTGTTGCTTATATTGATGTTGGGCTTCTGTGCATTTGTTTCTCTATGAAATACCATTCAGACCAGCTGTCATTTAAAATTATGAAGTAAGGCTCATCGGTTTTGGAGTAGCCGTGTAAAACTTTCAGGGAGATGGTGCTACTACAGTGGTGATCGGTTTCTTGCATACACGGGGTTCTTTCTGTATCTGGCTATTTTACAGTAATCAGTCAGGCTAAGGACTAACTGGTTAACCTTATTTACTGTGATAGAGGTTTTGTGTCTCTTTACACCTAATGCATTGCATAAGTTGTGATTGTAATTGTTCAGGTTCTTAACATAATATTAATAACCAGCATCAGCATTAATATCATTGTCCATGGTAAATTATTCTTGCTGTAATGCACAAAAATATTAAAGTTTGCTGTAGATATTGTTACTTCTTAGTTTTAGGTTTTGCAAGGATGTACAGTACATAAACATTTTAGCAGACATGGGCCAGACATTGCAAATGCAAGTGGATTTATCCCCAACTTCACTTTACATGTTATAATAGCGCATGAATGTTCCAGGCAGAAAGAGCACAAGACAAGAGAGAATACTGCAAACCAGTGCCTGTTGTTTAAATGTGAATGGAATCAGCCTCCCTTTAGATCGAAGTTCTTTAATAAAACATTTTAAAAACCTAGTTTTTCTCTTTTACAGTGGATCAGACAACATTCCATCAGTCCCTTCGTGAATCAGCAAGATGGATCCACCCTGCTCGCTGTCTGCCAGTTTTGAAGGGTGTGCTCTTTTTTGTATTAATCCTGTTTCAAACCAACTTTCTTTTTAGTGTCACTGTTTATACTTGATACAGTCAGACAAGTACTGTAGGGGCAGGTTTTCAGTGTGAAAATTCTGGCTTCCTGTGAGATACAGTTATACTGTTCTCATTTAAGAAGCTGAGGCAAGGTACAAAATGCAAAAAATGGCCGCAAATTGTCCGGTTATTTTGCACCTTGACCCATGGGTTACACAATAAGTAAGCAGTTCTCCTAGAATGCAGCACAACTGTCTGTATTTGGCAGTGGTTCATTGGACCCCCTCCACTTACCTTGTGCTTAGGTTAGTGAGCACCATAAGCTGAAATATCGAGGAGAGTCTTGTACTTAAAGGCAGTGTTGCCCTGCACTGGTAAAACTTCTGAGTTTGCTTTAGAAACACTTCTATTGTTTATATAAATAAGCTCCTGTTTAGCAATGGGGGCAGCCATTCAAATGAAAAAAGTCTCGGGTTACACAGCAGATAGATGAACTCTGTAGAACATAATGGTGTTATCTGTTATCCACTATTTAACCAGTGCCATAGCACAGCTTATTTATATAAACTATAGTAGTGTTTCTGAAGCAAACACACCCGTTTTACCAGTGCAGGGCAACAGTACATGATATTTTCATTACTTTAAGTACAAGGTTGCCTTGCTACTCACTACATTCAGCTTGCACCTTGTGTCACCGAGCCACTTTAGGCACGTCGGCTTTCTTCTTTTATTTTTCCCCTAGCTGGAAGAACAGTAACATGGCATTGCGAGGTATTCTCATTAGTCCTGTGACATATTTATTGGCAGCAGGCTCTATTTGTCACTATTTGGCCTGCAAAGTTGTCACTGTTTACAACTTTTGGGTATTGTAAATAAAAGTTAAGTTTTAGCTGAGTTTTTTCTTATAGCTTTTTTGTAAAGTGAAACAATTACAAGTGAAAAATGAATGCTAACCATTTTTCCTTCTGTCTAGATCCTTTGCCTACTTGACAGTTAGAGACAGATTGCCCCAAATTCTGACTAAAGTGATCGACACAGTTCATCGGAATAAACATAAATTCTTTGAAGACCATGGAGAGGTGATTTTTTTTCCCATACTCATTTCTCTCCTTAGTTATTAAAAAATGGTATATGTCTTTACTTTGCCGAGTAAGGTCATACACATGTACATAATGTTGTTGAATGGGCATTTTAGAGACATTGTTCAGACATCTCTGTGGCCCCAAGAGAAGGTGGATTTTTTTTAAATAAACATAAGCCAAATATAATATAGGGTTCTAGTCATATTGCTGAATTCCAGACTAGATTTATTGTTAGAAAATAGGATGCTATCTGTAGCTAGAAATGTTGTCCATTATGTTTTGAGCTTCTGCACCAGTCCAAGGCAACCACTGCCCTTTAGCAGTAAAGTTCTGTAACTCCAAAAATGCCCCAGTAGCTCCCCATCTTCTTTACTGCTGATTCACTGCACATGTTCTGTGCTGCTGTCACTTACTGAGCTTATGGACCCACTCACAATCAGGTCTGGACTGCTCACAATATACAGTACACATAGAATATAAATGTCACAATATAAGGCTGATTAGTAATTAATACAGATAATTACTAAATGGCAGCACGGAAACCAGTGCAACTTGCATCAGAATTTAATTATCATCCCTGTAGCATCAGCTTATATTACAGACAAACCTCATTTTCTGCTTGATAATTTGTGATGACCCCTAAGCTTAGCTTTTCAACAGCTGCTGAGCATGTGAGTGTCGCAGACACTTTCCAAGATGGTGACCCCCTGTGACAAGTTGAAGTCCTGGATCATTGCTGCTATTAAGAAGCTGAAACTTTAGACTAGTGCAATAAGCTCAGTATATGAAATTAAATTTTTAGCCATATTCATTTTTAGGGTTTAGTTCTCCTTTAAGGAGTACTCATGAGAAGAATCAAAGGAGCAGTTAGGTGTATAGAAAGAAGTGACATTACAGATGCCAGGTTGAGAAGATTTGCAAACAACTTAGAAAGTCAGTTTAAACCTAATCTTAATTGAAGCAATTGTCATGGTAGGGACGGAAGGAATGGGGGGCTTGGAAGCAGCATTTAATGTACTGGTGTGGTGACATCTGTGTAGGGTAAACCCAATCAACAGAGAGGGATTAAATTAGAACCAAATAGGATTAGTATATTTAGGACACATTGTGTAGACAATCAGTTTGTGGTTAGTGTTTCAATAGGAGGAGTGAAACCTCAGAATGAGTCTGTTATTATGATACTACAACGGTATTCATGTTTCTTGTACAATAAGGGATCGGTATCCAAGGCCTTGCATACTTCTTGATGCCGTATCCTACAGTGGTATAAATAAAGTTGTGTTGGTTTCAGGAAGGTGTCGAAGCAGAAAAGAGAGCGCTGTCCTTCTTTTCCAAACTGCGCAATGAGATGCAGACTAATAAGCCTGTGCTTCCTCTGACTGATAACCAGCTCGATACAGAGCTGTGGAACCAGTACCTGGACTATCAGAAATCGCTGCTGAATGAAGGGGAAACTCCAAGCTGGTTCAAATCTCCATGGCTGTATGTGGAATGCTACATGTATAGGCGGATTCAGGAAGGCATTGTGTTGAGGTATAACGTTATGAGTTATAGTCTCTCTCCCTTTTCATGCTCATATAGTGAGTCCTGAGTCGGCCATATCACTGTAAGTCGTGACTCTCTCAGTGTTCTTAGTAAGAACACAAAGAATAAAAGCGTCAAATCAAATATTAAGGCATAAAAGGAATAAGAAAGTTCTTGGATGTTGGATCACTGGTGCTTCACTGCCCATAGTGGCTTTCTCATTCCAAAGCTTTTTTTTTTTCCAGTTCAATTGTTTTCAGATTGTTCCCCAGAAATAAAGACTTTTTCAAATTCCTTTTCATTTTTTTTTTTTTTTTTTTTGTTTTTATACAGTTTTTACAAAATCTAAGTTTAAAGGGCACCAATCATGACCAAAATCATTTACTAAGTAAATACACTATGTGAAAGTTCAAGAAATCCGATTTTTAAAACAGTTGGAATTGTTTGTATAATGTAAATGATCAGCTCACTATTCCTTCTGCAAGATCTCCCCTATCTCCCCTGCAGTTCTAGCTGAGGCAGGCATCTTGGATTTCACTGGCTCCTCCTACCTATATCTTCCCAGCCAACTGTAGCTCTGAAATCTCGCACATGCTCAGTTGAAATTCCTTGTTTGCTTATCAACCCTTCTAAGCTATTTTCAAATCAGCCAAACCTGTGTGTTAGCTGCTGTACAGTAGTGCTGCCCCCTGCTGGAAGTTAGCAGGTGGCAGCACTTCTAGTGGATACTTCTAGTGGAGGAGTTTACTAAAACAAGGCATTCTGGGTAGAATACTCAAAGCAGTGTTACAATCTGAGCATGCTCCTGAAATTTGCATATTAGAGTCTCTGTTAGAGTCTCAATATGGCCTCCTTCAGTGAAAGAACCCATTTGACAAAGTAAGGGATTTTTTTAAAAATCTGCAGTTTTTTCAAAAAACTATATATGTAGTTTGATTAAACGTGTTTAGCTTGTACTGGTCAGATTGTTAATATGTGTTTGATTTTGGCTGTGATAGGTGCCCTTTAAGATTCCTGTCTCTGGTGTTTAAGTCTGGCAGCTCGGTAATTCTGTTGCAGAATCTAAACTATGACAATTTTGCAACATTTAGTTGATAAATGTTTCAGTTGAACTGCTGGAGTAGTAGAAACTATTGTATCAAATCTAACAGTTGCCTGTAATGAAACCCAGGGATTCTGCTCAGCAGGGACAAAGCTAAGAAATGTATCATTTAAATGTATCAATTTAGAACAGTTTACAGGGATCAGCGACCCTCCCCCAAGCTGCTTTAGTAGGTGAAAAATGAAACTTTACACTTCAATATTAGAAAAACAGTCACTCACAGAAAATAAAAAGTAATTGGAAAAAGTCTTTATTTCTGGTGAACTATCTGAAACCAACTGAACTGAAAAAAAAGTGTTGGAAGGTTAGAACAGCAATTAGAGCATCATGGGCAGATGCAATGGGGCTTATGGAGTATTGATTTTGGTTGTTATTTAGAGCAGATCCTTAAATTCAAAAGAATCTACTTTTCTTATCCTTATATATTATATTGTGCCTGTTTCATGCTGTTTAATGCTTACTTCTGTACAATAAAATACCAATGCTACCATATTTTGTTGTTTCAGTGTAGAGACAGAGTGCAAATGTAGGAAAGTGTCTTGTTAATGTTATTCTATTACAATTAAGTTCAGCTGGCCTTGTGCCCAGTAATTGCACCAATACAGTGTAATCTGCTATGCCATCCTTTCTGCTGACTTCTCATGACAGTATTATAACTATGAAAAGTCAGCAAATATTTTCACTTACTTTATATTCCATCACATTATTAATAACTGACTTGCTTTATATTTCCATCATAATATAAATAATATTATAATAACATAATATATATATATATATATATATATATATATATATATATATATATAATATGTTATTATTAGAATTTAAATAAACCCATATGCTGTTCTCCTGTTAACAAATGTATGCTTTTATGCAGCCCTCCAATCTCAAAGTATGATGTGTTCAGGGAAGGGAAGATTGAAAGTTTCTTTCAATCTCAGCCAGCCATCATTGCACTCTGCACCTATCTTCAGGAGCTCAAAAAGAACATGGCAGCCCTTAGTGAAAATCAAAAGCAAGAAGAGCTTTATAAGCTTCTCCAGGTAAGCACTTTCACTTAATGGCAAAAATACAAATGGTCCAAACTGAAATTGGGGGTGCCTAACTTTTGGCACCCCCAAGTAAAGAGCGCCTTTCCTTATCCTTTAATGGCATTTGGCATGATAGTTTTAGTAGAACCACGTGTACATAATATATGTGTGACATTCACCTGTGTATGAAACAAAGTTCTCACATCCAACTTGTTTTATTTTTCTTTTCTCCTAAAAGGTTTGTTTATGGGGAAATAAGTGCGACCTTTCCATATCAGGAGGCCTGGACAATTCACAGAAATTCAGTATCCTGAGCTCTCTAGAATCTTTTAGGCCTTTTATTTTAGTTAATGACATGGAGTCTGTGTTGTCTGTGCTTTTGGGGAGCAAAAACCCTGAAAGTGATAAAGAGGTAATGAAAAGAGTTGACATTGTTCTAGACAATGCTGGGTTTGAGTTAATTACTGATTTTGTATTAGCGGATGCCTTGCTGTCCTTCCGGCTGGCCTCTGAAGTGCACTTTCATGGCAAGTGCATGCCTTGGTTTGTTTCAGATACAACAAATCATGATTTTAATTGGACAATCAAGCAGCTTCAAGCAGCCAATCACAAATGGATGTCAAAATGTGGGGGAAACTGGAAGGAGAATTTGAAGAAAAGCCACTGGATTTATCACGAACATCCGTTCTGGACTTTACCCCATGAGTTCTGCATGATGGCTCAGACTGCTCCTGATTTGTACTCAGAGCTGCAGAAATCTGATCTGGTTATATTTAAAGGGGATCTTAACTATAGGAAACTTACGGGAGATCGGAAGTGGGATTTTACTGTTCCTTTTTCTCAAGCGCTCACAACATTTCACCCTGCCCCATTGTGTAGTATAAGAACTTTGAAAGCCGATGTGCAGGTTGGTTTAAAAGCAGGTATTGGAGAGCAGCTTTTTTCCACTGAGCCTGACTGGATGATCAGTGGGAAATATGGGGTAGTTCAGTTGTCCACTTCGGTTTGATTGACATAGCACAAGTCACCAATCGCAACAGAGCTTGGTGCTGTGATGAGAACCAGACAGAACCCATAAAACTGCACTAATCTATAGCAATACAGAATGCATTTGGGAGCTAGTGCACGCATGTACTGTTGCATGTACAGTATGTACATTAATATAGTTCATCTACAGTCCAGAAAAAAAGAAAAAGTCACAGCAAAAGGACTAGATTACTGGATCAGACATATGATCAACTTTTTTTGTTCTGTACCAGAACATTAGACTAAATACTAATTAAAAAATAAAATCAAAATAACCCCAATTTGTACTAGCAAAAGCAACTTATGAAAGATTGCACTGTAAATCTACAATCCATCCTGTCATTCACAGTGCCATAAATTCTATGCAGCAAACCCCGCTGATGGATCTTGGAGTTTCTGAGCATAACTGGGTGTTAACTCTGTGGACTGGCTATGGCCTAATTTGTTTTGTTTTTAAAATGTTGAGAGTTATAACATGAGGGTAACAAAGACTCAATGAAGCCCCAATCCGAGATAAAGCAATTCATGTAATTCAGATATGTCTAACCATATTGAATTACAACTCACTAGCCAGATTCCCTGAATGCATAATCTGTTTCTTGCTATAGTCTTTTTGGAGCTGAGAAAATATTTTTCAGGATATAATGTTCATTTTGTATTGATGGGGTATGGCATGTTTATGCTTTATTTTATCGTTACAGATAGATCAGACCTTTTACGTGCAAATGCTCGAGACAATGTCTAAGGCACTGCCAGTATTGGTTATAATTACTCATTATAACTTTTTGTCACATGACCGCAACACAGTATTCTTCATAGGGACAACCCGTTTTAGAAGGGCTTTGAATTCATAGGTGAATCCTAGTAGTTAAAGGGGCTATCCGTCTTCCATAAGGCTATTGCTAATTGTAATTGTAGATGTAGGATGGTTTGGCCAAAATAATCCTGCTGAACCACTGTGTCTGCCATCTCCCTATATAACATAGGCCAGCTGATATTGCACTGAAACCTGAAAGTAGGATATATGCTATTGATATTTGCCTCCAGCTCTGCTTGCAATTCTGAATAACCACTGACCACTTTGTAAACAGAGCAGGTAAGATTATCACTGGAGGATTGTTCACTGCCAAACGTTTTTGGGAAAAAACTTAAAGGAAAACTATATTCCTCAAACAATGTAGGTCTATAAAAACATATTGCATGAAACAGCTGTTTCATGTAAATAAACCATTTTCATAATAATATACTTTTTTAATAGTATGTGCCATTGGGTAGTCATAAATAGAAAACTGGCATTTTAAAAAATAAGGACAGCCCCCTGGGATCGTATAATTCACAGTGCACACAAACATACCAAACAAACTATACTTGTTAGGTCACATGAGCCAATTAACAGACAGAGTTCTGTCTTTTGCTTCCACACTACTTCCTGTTAGAGTTGAAGTATTTCTGGTCAGGTGATCTCTGACGCAGATCAAGGCAAGATATGTAAAAGGGCAATATTTACTTAAATATATATTCTAGTCTGATAAGATTCTTTAATATGCCACTTGATTTGATATACACTATCCGTTGTTCAACTATTCATTTTGGGGCTATAGTTTTCCTTTAATGACTAGTGCTGCTTTACTAGTCTATCCCTGATGTTGCTGTCCAATAGCTCCAGCACTTGACAATATGTTGGTGTGTGCTGGGAGTTGTACAGAAACATCTGATTAACCCTTTATTGAGCCACACTGCTGTGGAAGAGTAACATTCCCTTTAATTATACTGTAGCTTTTTGTTGGCTGAGCCGATGGGCCACAAGTTTGATTTGCAGCGTTGGCAAATAGATTCAAACATATAGAAAAGATACATGCAGCATCTTGCTTTTATTCTTTCTATGGTGAACTTGTCCGGTGTTCTTTTGGCTTCCCAGCTGCAATCTCCGATCAGATTTGCATGTGTGGGGTTTTTCTAAAGCTGCTGCTTGCCATTATCTGTATGGAACATCACATCAAATAAAATGATACTGATAAAATGTGTTTGTTGGTTTTATTATGAATAAATTTAAGTTTATGGAGTGATATAAGCTGTCAACATGGCCCCTTCAGACCTAGGCGGTAGTCTATTGGTCTGTGTATGGCGCCAATCCGACAGACAGCCTTTTTCTTGTTTAATATGAAAGAAAAGTACCTTGATATGCTGCAACGGGGGTGATCCCAATTTTATTCCATAGTGCTACCAGACACTGCAGTGTCTGGTAGAACTATGGAATAAAATTGGGATCACCCCCATTGCAGCATGTCAAGGTATTGGCGTTTCTTTCATATTGGACTAATTGCTAGTGTATGGCTTGGCCAGTGCCATTTCCTTTCACCCCTTAAACTCAACTCTAATGAGCCTTTTTCTTGTTTCCTCTCTCAGATGGGGCTGATTTCTCACTGGCTCCTTTGTAAGTTACCTGAGAAAAACTGTCCTGCTGCCGATCTTGCTTGAACCCCATCCACTTTTTCTCTGACTACAATCTCACCTTTTTCCTAGATGAGTCATTATTTTTAACGTCTATTTTCCCTAAAACTCATCAGATCTTGTCTCTCCTGCAAACAGTCTCATTTCCACGTATTAAACTCAAATTTCAGTTTGACAATCCCTAATATGTAGTATTGTTGCTGCTTGGTAAAAATATACAGATTTATGTGCCCAATGCCAGAGGAAACCTGTGTAATGCCTCCAGTTCAAGTGGCATGGACAGGGCCGGACTTGCATGGTGGGCACCCCTAGACCCACTGACGTTCGTTGCCCCCCATTGTTTCTGAACCAATGTGGGTGTGGTGGGGGCAGCATGCTGTCCCCTAAATTCCTGCTGCCCTATGCCAGGCCTGGATCAAACAACTAGATAGCTGGGTGTACATTGATGCAGGCAGTATTTTCACTGGCAGAACCACTTGGATTAATTTATAGAAGATATAACCCAGCATAAAAAGCTCAGTAGCACTTCAAAACTGGTGTCCTCAAACTTTATTACAAATACAAGAAGATTTTCCAGTGGTACTATCTACCATTGGGAAATTATTTTGCAGTTTATGCTGCTGAAAAGTGGGCATAGGAGATTATTTAAAGAGACACTTTCATGGGAATTCTGACTGAAATCCGCTTTTTCAAAAGAGCAAACAGATTTTTTTTATTTAATTTTGAAATCTGACACAGGGCTAGACATATTGTCAGTTTTCCAAATGACCTGAGATGGCTGCTTATACACCGATATTACAACTAAAAAAATACACTTGCTGGTTCATGAATTAAATTTTATATTGTAGAGTGAATTATTTGCAGTGTATACAGTATAATTTAGAAATCAAAACAACATCTTAAAAATCATGACAGAATCCCTTTAAGTAGGAGGAATAAGCAGGGGCAACCCAACATGTTTTTTGTTCATTTACACCCTGCTTCACACTGTGCTCCATGAGTGCAGGTCTCTTCTCTCCAGAATGGAGTTCAGCAGTGTAGGTAGGTGTACTCTATCCTGTCCTTTACTTTGCTTGTCATTTAGATGTGCCAACACTGTGTTTGACACCTTACACTGTATTTTTAAGCTGGAGCTGGATAAATGACCACTACAGAGTATGATTTTGTGCCTCTTAGTGAGCATCCAAATCATTGTTCAGGGAGCTACAATTCCCAGAACCCCAGACTGCCTTCTGCTCAGTGCTGTTGGCTGGATTCTGGAACTAATCATAATCAAAAGTTTGATGGTGGCTGCTATTAGGGAGGGACAGGGGAGTCCACTCAGGGGCCTCATGGCGGAGGGAGGATCTCAAAGAAACAAATATCTAATTTGCAGGTCCACAAAAGGGTGGACAGGTCTTGCTCACTCCCTAATGTCACTGATTGGCACATGTTCAGGACAGTGCACTTGTTACTTCCACCTCTGCTCTGCCTTTGATTTACACACAAGTGTCCAGCGCAGGGATGGAGCGGGAATTCCATAATGAAATCTATTTTCTATATAGGCACATATAGAAATAGCAGAATCTGCTTGTATGGAGTGAGTGCATTATGGGTATGTTTTGCACATGTCTGGGGTGGAGTTGGGGAATGGCTAGGCATACAATTTAGTTGGATTTTTTTCCCCATCCCACCACCCATGGGGAGGGAATGGGCAGTAATTACTCAAGCCAAGGGAGCACTAACTAGTGCAACATTTCAGCAGTAAGTGCAGTCTGAACCAGCAGTGCCATGAATAACAATTACCTATAAATTCTTTTGAAAGAAATCCCATTTACAAATAACTTTTAAAAAAAGGTATATATTTACTACATATATATAGTGTGAAGCTGCTTAAAGTGAAAGTTTACGTCAAAGTTTGTTTTACCTCCTTTTGAACTATAAACCTTAACAAATGTACAACCATTCACTTTTGCAAAGAAAGATCTTCCAACAGCAAGAAAATGTGTATGTGTTTAACCAGTTTCGGCATCAGAGGGCGCGCAAGAGAAAAAGCGTTCTCCTGCGAGCGTTGAGGTTTGGACTGTTCTTGTTCCCGTACACCGCGCAGGTTTGTGGGAAGCTCGGAAGCAAGATGGCTGCTGTTACCTTCTGCTCGGTGACCGGAGTCCGAGCAATGTCACGTAAGTCACGTGAAACAGCGGGGCTTCAGACTAGGGTCTGGGATTGCTGTCTAGTTTTTATGGCAGTTTGTTAAATTTGGAAGAAATACTTGTCATGTCGTAGGCAAATAACGTGTGTGTCTGCACCGAGCTGCCGCTGGGGATCTGTTTCCTACTAATCAAGCTGACAGTTTCTATTGTGAGCCCAAGTTTGAGAAACTCTGTCCTGATTGTGATGTAAGGTCTGCACGAGTGTAGCCAAGGATGGGTTAGGGCTTGAAAGAGAGGTCATTGACATTGGGCTCCCCATAGAGGCAAATCAGTAATTGTCAAAGAGTTATTCGACAATGGACATTTTTACATTTGTAACTTTAGTTCTTTATTTAGTTGTGGCTCTTATGTCTAACGTCACTGGGAGGGAAAAGAACAATTTTAAGGTGACCCTACACAGGCCCACAAAAGCTGCAGACCGGGCCCCTCCAGACCAAGCTTGCAGCTTATTGGTTACATATATATAGGTAATACCCTGGTGCAAGCAAAGAAGGTAAACAATAGCAAGGAGGTTGCAGCACTTACATGATTTGTAATGAAAAAACAAAAAAAGTTTGTTAGCCTTTCAACGTTTCGATCCCCCACAGGGATCTTTGTCAGGAACAGCCTTTCAACGTTTCAATCCCCCACAGGGATCTTCGTCAGGAACGGCCGTCTGAAAATTCTGCATGACTGATATCTGGCCAAAAATTGTCTATTGTGGTCTCCTTATTAGGCCTGCTCTGTGATCTGATTGTTGGCCCCTGGGCCAGTCATCTGATAAGCTTGATTTAGCCCATTTTGTGGGTTCCCAAATCAGGCAGAGATATGAAGGAGCAGATTTTGACATTGACTATTTGCGGGTCTGTTGGCTGTTACCAACCACTTTCCTCCAGATGCATGCCATGGGTGGTTGGTTGGCCTTAAGCTGGCCATAGACGCAAAGTTCCGATCGTACGAATCAACGTACGATCGGACTTTCCCATCTCCCGACACTAACCGTTCAGATCAAAGTCTTACCATTCTGATCAAATAAGGTAGAAAAGAACATATCAGCCAATGTTCTACCTCTGACAGCAATCGTACGATAGTTATGTCTTACAAAGCTGGTGACACATTGCAATACATGCAGAGATATCGGCAGGCGACAGAAATTTTCTTACCTGTCCGATCGACCAAACGACCGATCTCTACCGAAAAATGTCGGGACTCTCCACACACAGTCCGAAAATCGTACGAATCCACGATTCATACGATTGGATTGTTGCGTCTATGGCCAGCTTAGCTGGCCTCCAGCCCAGCTACTTTCTAATTTCCCCATGTAGTCCAAGCCCCTTTAAAGGACCAGTAACATCAAAAAAAAATTTAAAAAAATTCATTAGTACACAACGAAAAAAAACACCAACACAAATTATACTTTAAAAAAGCAAAGTCTTTATTAAGAAATAACTTACAGAAACTCTGCTTCCTGGCTTGTACAGAAACGGCGAAAGGGTGACCATCCATTGAGCGGTGCTTGATTTCTCCTCGCTGGCTCTCTGCTGCTAGATCTTTCAGCTGCCACATTCTGTGCTTTCTGTAGACCAGCAGCGCTTCCAGCATGAACTTTCTGCAGATCTGCGGTGCCTTGCTCATCGGTTCCAACCGCGGTGCAATTACCAACATCCCGAGGCGCCTTCTGCATTCGCTAATTATGCCAGATCTATGGGTACAGGATGGGAAGGTCCGGACATTAAAAGCCGGCTCTGGATGCTGCTGCTGCCCTTCGCTTCTTGACCCGGTTGATCTCTTACTGCTGCCCCTGCGCACTGGCACCGTATCTTCCTGGCCCAGTCTCCCCTCTTGCTGGCTGCCCGGGAACAACTGCCGGCGAATTGCTTTGTTTGAATTCCATTTCCGACGCATTCCATTTCCCTGCGCACCAGCACCGTATCTTCCACCGTGTGTATAATATCTGTGCACAACTCAATGTGTGTTCCGGTGCGCAGGGAAATGGAATTCAAACAAAGTAATTCGCCGGCAGTTGTTCCCGGGCAGCCAGCAAGAGGGGAGACTGGGTCAGTAAGATACGGTGCCGGTGCGCAGGGGCAGCACTAAGAGATCAACCGGCTCAAGAGGCGAAGGGCAGCAGCAGCATCCAGAGCCGGCTTTTAATGTCCGGACCTTCCCATCCTGTACCCATAGATCTGGGATAATTAGCGAATGCAGAAGGCGCCTTGAGGATGTTGGTAATTGCACCGCGGCTGGAACCGATGAGCAAGGCACCGCAGATCTGCAGAAAGTTCATGCTGGAAGCGCTGCTGTACTACAGAAAGCACAGAATGTGGCAGCTAAAAGATCCAGCAGCAGAGAGCCAGGGAGGAGAAATCAAGTGCCGCTCAATGGATGGTCGCTGTTTCTGTACAAGACAAGAAGCAGAGTTTCTGTAAGTTATTTCTTAATAAAGACTTTGCTTTTTTAAAGTATAATTTGTGTTGGTGTTTTTTTTCATTGTGTACTAACGAATTTTTAAAAAAATTTTTTTGATGTTACTGGTCTTTTAATAGTTATATAGTTACATAGTTAAATTGGGTTGAAAACGACAAAGTCCATCAAGTTCAACCCCTCCAAATGAAAACCCAGCATCCATACACACACCCCTCCCTACTTTTAATTAAATTCTATATACCCATACCTATACTAACTATAGAGTTTAGTATCACAATAGTCTTTGATATTATATCTGTCCAAAAAATCATCCAAGCCATTCTTAAAGGCATTAACTGAATAAGCCATCACAACATCACCCGGCAGTGCATTCCACAACCTCACTGTCCTGACTGTGAAGAATCCCCTACGTTGCTTCAAATGAAAGTTCTTTTCTTCTAGTCTGAAGGGGTGGCCTCTGGTACGGTGATCCTCTTTATGGGTAAAAAGGTCCCCTGCTTTTTGTCTATAATGTACTTGTAAAGTGTAATCATGTCCCCTCGCAAGCGCCTTTTTTCCAGAGAACACAAAAAAACCCCACTGAGACACATTCAAAAGGAAAAACAGCAGCCTGCCAGAAAGCATTTCTCTCCTAAAGTGCAGGCACAAGTCACATGACTTGGGGCAGCTGGGAAATTGACAATATGTCTAGCCCCATGTCAGATTTAAAAATGTAATATAAAAAATCTGTTTGCTCTTTTGAGAAATGGATTTCAGTGCAGAATTCTGCTGGAGCAGCACTATTAACTGATTCATTTTGAAAAAAATTTTTTTCCCATTACGGTATCCCTTTAAGGAAACTCCCAACACACTGCCATTTAGTGTATAACTTGCATTTATATTATATTTGCCAAAGTGCATAACCTTGCATTTATCAACATTGAACCTCATTTTCCAGTTTTCTGCCCAGTTTTCCAGTTTAGACAAATCACTCTGCAAAGTGGCAGCATCCTGCATGGAACCTATAGTTCTGCACAATTTAGTATCATCTGCAAAAATAGAAACAGTACTTTCAATGCCCACCTCCAGGTCATTAATAAACAAGTTGAAAAGCAAGGGACCTAGTACAGAGCCCTGCGGTACTCCACTAACAACACTGGTCCAATTAGAAAATGTTCCATTTACCACCACTCTTTGTAGTCTGTCTTTTAGTCAGTTCTCTATCCAGGTACAAATACTATGTTCCAGGCCAACATTCCTTAATTTAACCAGTAACCTTTTGTGTGGCACTGTATCAAATGCTTTAGCAAAGTCTAAGTAAATCACATCCACTGCCATCCCAGAATCGAGGTCTCTACTTACCTTCTCATAAAAAGAAATTAAGTTAGTCTGGCAAGATTTATTAAGCATAAAACCAAGCTGGCACAAACTCAATGACGTAGCAGAGGTTCTTATATATTTGCGCTCGCCCTGTCCGCTCCAGTGATGGCACTGATGGAGACGGGGCTGACTCTGGTTTATAAATCTGGTCCATCACAGGTCAAATTAGGGTAGTGAAAGGCTGACCTTTGCATCACTACTCACCATGTAAGGCCAGCCTAAAAAAAACCACACAAGATTAAATAAAATGGTACTGTTTATGAAAGTAATTTAAGTGCATACACAAAATAGGCTGGCGGTAGTGTTGGATCAGAATACAATTGGCCCCTCAAAATTAATCTGTAGGCTTGGCCATACTCTTCTCTAGGATTAGGTTAAAGGAAAACCATACCCCCAAAATGATCAATTAAGCAAAAGATAGTTTACATCATATTAAGTTGCATATTAAAGAATCTTAACAAACTGTTCTATATATTTAAGTAAATCTTGTCCTTTTCTTGCCTTGAACCACTATTTCATGATGGTCTGTGTGCTGCTTCAGAGAGCACCTGACCAGAAATACTACAATTCTAACTGTAACAGGAAGAAGTGTTGAAGCAAAAGACAGAACTCTGTCTATTAATTGCCTCATGTGACCTAACAAGCATGGTTTGTGTGCACCGTGAATTGTATGATCCCAGGGGGCAGCCATTATTTTTTAAAATGGCAATTTTCTATTTATGATTACCCAAAGGCACATACTACAATGAAAATGGTTTATTTACATGAAGCAGAAGTCTCCTGGCTGAGTTGCTGTTCTGGTTTGAATTTTTGCTTTATTTTTCTAGGTCCCAAGGTCAAATCCATGGTGACATGTCTTCCCATTGTCCTGCAGCAGAGGAAAGTCCACCATGCTGTTATTCCACATGGAAAACCTGGTCGCTCTGCTAACAGTGGAGTCGTCGCTACAGTTTTCGGCGCAACAGGATTTCTTGGCCGATATCTTGTCAACAGACTGGGTAACATATTGAGCACAACAGTAGTTTTATCCTACACACCCTCCATTTTATTACACACTAGCCTGTGCCACAAAACATTTAACAAAAAGGGACAACATTTTATCCATGGGTGGTGCAGTTTTGTCATTTGTGCTAAAATTTGCTTTTAAATGTGTAATTCATTGTTAAACAGATAGTTTGACTGGTGAGAATATGCATGTTGCTGTAGTTGGCATTGAGTAAGGGGGAGCTCTACAGCAGTCCAGTGGTACAGCCCGTTTACTAAACTGTCAAAGTCATCAAAGTGTGTGGTTGGGCTTCACCTGCTCAGTCTGTTAGAATAGCACAATTAGATGTGGAATTCTCATGGGAAGATTTTGCATTTTAATAAAGCCGAGGGCCCTGGGGAGCTGCGAAAAGTTTTATTGAGCAATATTGCTTTAAAGGGAATGTCAACTCAAAAAATATTGTTTGCCTAATTAAAAAAAACATAATTCTAACTTTGCAATATATATTCATTACAAATTTTGTATGGTGTTTGTTATTTGTATATGTATTGAAATGTCTCTGTCCCCAAATGTTGCTTTCAATAGCAATTGTTTTTACAAATATCTTTAAAAGCACTGAAAATTTCTATTAACTGTACATTGGAAAGTTGCTTAGAATTATAGGGCCCATTTACTAAGGGTCGAAGTGAATTTTCGAATTCAAAAACTTTTGTAATTGTGATCCCTCTTACCTTTTTTGAATTATTCGCCCTTTTCTTCTGCCTCTTTCCAACTTGCATTGGGGGTCACTGACCCCGGCAGCCAAAATACTATTTGCTCTGTGAGGCTACAATGTTATTAAAGAGATACTGACACCACAAATTAAACTTTTTTTTTTTTTTACATCTATCAATATTGCCTTTTGAAAGCAACTTATAACTTTGCCATAAAGTATTTGCAGGATGTTTTTACATTACTTGTCTGATGCCCCATGTTCCTGTATAAGGGGGCTGCCATATTTGTGCAGCAGGAGTTTGTTAGCATTAGAATCTCTGACAGGCTGAGATGGGACCGTCAGGTTGGCAAAACAGTCAGGTTTAGAAACTTCAACTAACAATTGCTTACAAAAATAAACCACTCACCAAAAAATGATCAACATGACCTATAGGTAACTTTTAATGTACATTAATACTTTTAAAAGTAGTTTTTTAGTCTCATTATCACTTTAATATTGTTACTTTGTATTACTTATCTTTCTAACCATCTAATTATCACTCCAGCCTCTACTCAAATAAAATCACCTTTACGTTTTCACCTTTAAATGAACTTTTAGTATGTTATAGCATGCCATTCTATAGTTCTAACTGTGAAATTGCCCATTATTTTTAATTTAGTTTTAAAATGATTTGCCTACTTGTTCTGACTCTTTCCAGCTTTCAAATGGGGGTCACTGACCCCATTTGATAACAAATTCTCTGTAAGGCTACATATTTATTGTTGTTGCTATTTATTATTACCCATCTTTCTATTCAAGCCTCTCCTAATCATATTCCAGGGTTGTCTTCAAATAACTGTGGTTGCTAAGGTAATGTGGACCCTAGCAGCTAGATTGCTGAAATAGCAAACCGGAGATCTGCTGGATAAAAAGCTAAATAACTCAAAAACCACAAATAATAACACATGAAAACCTATTGCAGATTCTCAGAATAACACTCTCTATATCGTTAAGTGCAGCAACCCCTTTAATTGGTCAGTTCTCACTAGTGCTATACTTGGCTTTTGTTGTCTCAGGCATAAGCTTTATATTCCAGCCAATCTTTAGCTTATATTGGTTCACTAAAACAGTCATCACGAGTTGAACCTAATTTGTTTTGAAAAGAAAGATGCTTGTTTTTTTGTTTTTAAATTGTAAGCATCATTTTTGTTCCAATCCCAGGGCGCGTTGGTTCTCAGGTTGTTATACCCTATCGTTGTGAGCCTTATGACATCATGTACCTTAGGCCAATGGGAGATCTGGGACAGTTAATATTCATGGTAGGTATTTCCTTTATTAATTAACTGAAAGTTCCCTAGTGAATCACATACCTGTTAAAACATAGCAGCTAGGGTAAGAAACGAGATGTAGTTTCTAGAGTTCGCTCAACTTTGTACATTGTTTAAAAGATAACAAAGCCCAGATCTAAATATCACAGGTTATCATTATAGAGCGGCCATATGTTTCAGGAGGTACTGCAGCCCAGTGACACTAAAAACAAAACACCATCTAAACTGTTCATGTACGCCAGTATGGGGCTAATCTATGATTAAAGGAGAAGGAAAGCTACAGGGGCATTTTATTGCCTATAGATTAGCTGCAATAGTGCAAGCTAGAATGCTATATTTATTTTGAAGAATGTTTTACCATACCTGAGTAAAAAGCTCTAGAAGCTCTCTGTTTGTTTATGATAGCAGCTGCAGTATTAGCTTGGTGTGACATCACTTCCTGCCTGATTCTCTCTCTACCCCCTCATAGCTCTGGGCTCAGATTACAGCAGAGAAGGGAGGGGTGGGAGAAGAGGAGCAAACTGAGCATGCTCACACCCGGGGCAATGAGGTTTAAGCTGAATGCAGGAAGTCTGATACAGAAGCCCATGTGTACACAATAGAAGGAAAGAAATGCAGTGGTTTTTTTTGACAGAGGACCCGGAGCAGCATTAATTTGAGGGTTTACTGGTTTATGTAGATGGACCTTTCTGATAAAGCTTACTTAGTTTTAACCTTTCCTTTTACTTTAAGGGATGTTTCCTGAAATACTTTAGGCATCCATTACACTGCAGCCACCTGTTTTTCAAAGTTTCAATAAACAGTGTTTTTTTACTTTATAAGGCAGTGTGACCTCCCAATTTTTTTTGTAGTATAGTCAGAATTGCCTAACCAAATATGCAGGCATGCATGGACCCCTTAAAAGTCTAGCCCATGTGAGCAATCTGATATTTCTGCTTTTACAGTAGTAGTGCATATCTTTATGTGGAAGGGTAAAGGTATAAAGGAACAGTAACACCAAAAAATGAAAGTGTTTTAAAGGAATTACAATATAATCTAGTGTTGTCCTGCACTGGTAAAACTGATGTGTTTGCTTCAGAAACGCTACTATAGTTGGTATAAAGCTGATGTGTAGCCATGGGGACAGCCAATCAAGTACAGGATACACAGTAGATAACAGAAAAGTTATGAAGGATCCCATTTGCATACTACAGGGCTTATCTTTTTTTATAAACTGTTTTATATAAGTTTACATAGTTTATATAAACTATAGTAGTCTTTCTGAAGTAAACACACCAGTTTTACCAGTGCAACACCACATTATATTTTAATTACTTTAATGCACTTTAATTTTTTGGTGTTACTGTTCCTTTAAGGTTATTTTTGGGAATATTCAGTCTTCCAGTGACCTCCTTTGGCACATGTGATAATTGACAAACCAACCTCTGCCAAAAAAAATTTGCCATACTTGTCGTTGGCGATTGTACATTATACTACAGAGCAATCAGATGAATACCCTCAAAGTTGACTTTTGTGTAGCCCACAAATTAAATTACATAACATTTATTTTGTGGATTTGGTGATAATGTTTTTTGTGACTTTAAATTCAGAACTTATGAAATGAATGTTTTCTTTTTAATTTCAGGACTGGAATGCAAAGGACAAAGACACCATTAGAAAAGCTCTGGAAAACTCCAACGTTGTCATTAACCTAATCGGAAAAGAGTGGGAAACAAAGTAAGCTGTTTATTGGCGTGACTCCAAGCAACCATACAATTCAGTCCCAGCTGTATGTTTAGTGTAGAACCTCCTGCCAGGCCATGTGTCATGCTGTAAAGTCAAACTGCGTGCCTGACAGGCTGCAGACTGTGTGTGATTTCCCGTAAAAAGTATTTGTTTGTGAATAAATGTGTCAGACATTTGTGAGGTTTAAATATTATATTTATAGAACTCCAGGGAATGAATCAGACTTTAAAGGAGAAGAAAAGCTTAACTAAAGAAGTGGGGTTGAAATGTTGTACAATATATTTTGGGCTTCTGTACCAGCCCAAAGCATCCACAGCCCTTTAGCAGTAAAGATCTGTGTCTCCAAAGATGCCCCAGTAGCTCCCCATCTTCTGTGTGTGATTTCCCGTAAAAAGTATTTGTTTGTGAATAAATGTGTCAGACATTTGTGAGGTTTAAATATTATATTTATAGAACTCCAGGGAATGAATCAGACTTTAAAGGAGACGTAAAGCTTAACTAAAGAATTGTGGTTGAAATGTTGTACAATATATTTTGGGCTTCTGTACCAGCCCAAGGCAACCACATCCCTTTAGCAGTAAATATCTGTGTCTCCAAAGATGCCCCAGTAGCTCCCCATCTTATCCCCATCTTATTTTCTTCTGATTCATTGCACATGCTCTGTGCTGCTGACACTTACTGAGCTTAGGGACCAACTCTCAATATACAGTACACATAGAATATATGTCACCAGGGCCGCCATTAGAAATCACGGGGCCCCGTACAACAAAATTTTTGGGGCCCCCTGGGCCCCGCCCACACTGACGACCAAGCTCCACCCCATTTCCCGCCCACTCCACATCGCAGTTAAAAGACCACACAGACATCAGCGCTAAAAAAGTAACCCCCCCCACACAAGTTGTAAAAAGCTATTGATGGTCAGGGCCCCCTTATAAAAAATTGGGGCCCCAAAAAAAAAATTAAATTTTTTTTTTTTTAAAAAAAAAAAAACATTGGTGGCAGGGGCCCCCTTATAAGTTAATAAAAACTTGGGGCCCCAACAAAAAAAATGTAAAAAAAACTAAAAAATAAACAAACATTGGTGGCAGGGGCCCCCTTATAAGTTAAAAACAAATTGGGGCCCCAAAAAAAAATTTGAAAAAAAAAAAAAAACTGGTGGCAGGGGCCCCCTTACAAGTTAAAAACAAATTGGGGCCCCAAAAAAAATTTAAAAAAAAAAATTTTTTTTGAAAAAAAAAAAAAACATTGGCGGCAGGGGCCCCCTTATAAGTTAAAAACAAATTGGGGCCCCAAAAAAAAATTTGAAAAAAAAAAAATTGTTTTGAAAAAAAAAAAAAAACATTGGCGGCAGGGACCCCCTTATAAGTTAAAAACAAATTGGGGCCCCAAAAAAAAATTTGAAAAAAAAAAAAAAATTTGAAAAAAAAAAAAAAAACAACATTGGCGGCAGGGGCCCCCTTATAAGTTAAAAACAAATTGGGGCCCCAAAAAAAAATTTGAAAAAAAATTTGAAAAAAAAAAAAATTTTTTTTGAAAAAAAAAAAAAAAACATTGGCGGCAGGGGCCCCCTTACAAGTTAAAAACAAATTGGGGCCCCAAAAAAAAATTAAAAAAAAAAAATTTTTTTTGAAAAAAAAAAAAAAATTTTTTTGAAAAAAAAAAAAAAACATTGGCGTCAGGGGCCCCTTACAAGTTAAAAAAAAAAATGGGGCCCCAAAAAAACATGTTTTAAAAAAAAAAAGATTGGTTGCAGGGGCCTATAGAATATTAAAATAATACATTGGTGGCCAGGAGATTAAAAAAAAAAAAATACACAAACTGGTGTTCAGTAGAATTGAACTCACGGCTTCAGTACTTCAACTTCACCTCCTTTCGTGACTTCGGGTCTTTTCACTGCTTCAGGACTTCGGCTTCGGCTGTTTTCGTGACTTCGGGTCTTTGCGCTGCTTCAGGACTTCGGCTGTTTTCGTGACTTCGGGTCTTTTCGGCGCTTCGTGACTTCGGCTTTTTCCGTGACTTCGGGTCTTTTCGGCGCATCGGCTTCGGCTTTTCGGCACTTCCGCATTCGGCAGCACAGAGGCAAGACGTACGGCTCGGGCTCTCGTAAGGGGGGCCCGGATCTTCAAAAATTGCAGCGCTGCCGGGCCCCCCTTCATGCCCGGGCCCGGTACGCTTGTCCCCCCTGTCCCCCCCTGATGGCGGCCCTGTATGTCACAATATAAGACTGATTTGTAATTAATACTGATAAGTACTACATGGCAGCACAGAAACCAGTGCAACTAACATCAATTTTAATAATCAACCCATTTTCTGCTTGATAATTTTCGACGACCTCTAAGCTTAGCTTCTCAACAGCTGCTCAGAGCCCACTGAGCATGTGAGTGTCACAGACACTTTCCAAGATGGTGACCCCCTGTGACAGGTTTGAAGTCCTGGATCATTGCTGCTATTGACAAGCTGAAACTTTAGGCTGGTGCAATAAGTTCAGTATATAAAATATGGCATTTTTATCCATATTAATTTTTAGGGTTTAGTTCTCCTTAAAAGGGGAACTAAAGATTTGTCACATTATATTTGTACAGAAAGTGCTTTTTTTGGGAAAAATAAAAATGCTGCACTTTATCTCTTGAGACTAGAGGTCTAAAGGATGACTTGGTCTAAAGGATGACTTGTTCTGCAGGGTGGAATATGAGGTGATCTTTGATTACTTAAGGAGGAAAAAAAAAAGAAGCTTTTTTTTTTTCTCAAAGTTTACCAAAGAAAACGTTACAGAACAATCAGGGTAGTGCTAACATTGTATTTAAAGGGGTACTTCACCTGTAAATAACTTTTAGTATAATGTAGGAGGTGATATTTTGAGATAATTTGCAGTTGGTCTTCATTTTTTGTGGTTTTTAAATTATTTAGCTTTTGGGTCAGCAGCTCTCCAGTTTATAGGAGTGGTCAGTGGCCACCATTTTAAACACCGGAAGAATGTAAAAAGAAAAATGTAAAATAAAGCAAACACAGTAAATAATGATCAACTGAAATGTTGCTAAATGTGGAGTTTCTATAGCATGCAAAAAGGTAACTTAAAGGTAAAGTACTGCTTATGTTTTATTTACAGCCTTTCGTTCCCCATTGAAATTGTTGCTGTTTTTTAAGCTTGCAGGCAAGGATTTGTTTTATCCCTTGTCAGAAAAGCAAAGATCTAGGACTATCCATGTGCTTTGAGACTTGTGAATACTTTTAGCTTAGCAGAGTACAAGGAACTAGCAATTGTCTCAGGACACAATAAAATTAAGGTTAAACAAAACAGAAAAAAATGTTTGAAGAAATAGGAGTAAAGACAAAAAACAGAGGAAACTCTGTTCACTCTTTATAGTTCTTCGTGTGCCCTGTTTGAATGGGGGGGGGGGGTCATTGCAATGGACCTAAGATCAGTACTTTATGTAGTGAGTAGATTGAAGAATCAAAGCAAAGAATCCAGTTTAAAGGCTTGATTCTAAATGGGAGAATGACAGAGTTCCCACGATGCTTAGAGATGCATACTAGTTCCTACCACATTGCTGTCTCGTTTTTAATTAGACAGCAGGAAGTAAAGCGCAGGTGCTGCTCTTTTTTTTTTTTTTTTTTTTTTTAACTTTCACATGGTCAACTGATCACAAAAGGATCACAGGATTTTCTTTTTATACGGCTTCCCCACTTTCCATAAACGCTCAAATGGTCGGATAGTGTAGTAGAAATCAGCCAAACTACCCAACCGAGTCCAGGGCAGCTTCAGTGTCATTTTATAGTGGAACTCAAGCTATGAGAAATCACATGAGTAAGCAGTGTTTCTCTTGTTTTGTTTGCCTGTGAAAATATTTTTGTGTAAAATATATCCACTGGTAATTCATAGGCCCACATAGATTACTATAGTGATTGGTGCTGGTTATTGTATATCTTCCTGATATCTGTCAAATAAAAATGACAGTAAAATGTTAAAATATTATATTGCTGATTAGTCAGCAGATGGCAGTGCAGTGTACACAATTATGTGCTTGGGAGCAACTTATCTGTCTTTTTTTTTTAAGTCATAATATCTACAAATTCCATAAGGGCAGACTGGTCTTAATTTCTAAAACTAATTTTAGTTTTCACTGTTTTTTTTGTATTCATTGTGTATGAATTTGTTTTCCTTCTGTTACCTTAAGGAATTTTAGTTATGAAGATGTTTTTGTGAATATTCCGAGAGATCTTGCACTGCTAGCACGGGAGGCTGGAGTAGAGAAATTCATCCACATGTCCCATCTTAACGCTGACCTGAAAAGCCCATCAAAGTATCTGAGGAATAAGGTAAGAAACAGAGCAGGGGAGAGACTGGACACTACAATATTTCTGTTGAGGGACAGTTCTCCTTAGTGGTGCTGATGCTGTTCTATGTGCCCTACATTCCATGTGATGTGAGGTCACCCATTCAGATTAAAAGAAAGGTGGTTCCATCTAAATATTTGTAAGGGTTTTTTTTACAGTGAGAGCATTGAAGAAGTGGAATTCTCTCCCTTAATCAGTTGTACAGGCTGATACATTAGATAGCTTTGAAAAGGGATTACAGGGTTATGGACGATAGCTCATAGTACAAGTTGATCCAGGGATTGGTCCCATTGCCATTTTGGAGTCAGGGAGGAATTTTTCCTCCTCTGAGGCAGATTAGAGAGGCTTAAAATGGGGTTTTTTGCATTCCTCTGGATCAACTAGTAGTTAGGCAGGTTAAAATAGAGTTAAAAGGTGACGGACGCGTGTCTTTTTTTTCAACCTAACTTATTATATTATTTTGTATTACATTTACAGTTAATCTGTATTTTAATCGATATTTTTACATTTCACTGGAGATATCCTATCAACTTTTATTGCTAGATTAAATAACATTTTCTAACACTATAGTATAGTGATTGTGTGCATTATTAGAACTCTATCATGTGCCAGACATTTGTCCTTTGTATGGCTACTGCCCAAAGAAGCACAGCAAAGGTATAGCTTGGTTGGAAAATGAGCAGTCATACTGAGCGGAGTCAGCTGCTCTGGGGAGTTGCAAATTTTGAAGAACTGAGCTTTTGCTGTTCTGTAGGATTGTTGTTTGTACCTGCTGTAAGCAGCCTATAGAGTACTGTTGACTGGTTGACCAATCCTTTATTTTATTGTGTTGCCAAATCATTTATTAGAGCTGTTCAATGTTTTGCTTATTCTCTCTCAGGCTGTTGGAGAGGCCGCTGTAAGGGAGGCTTTCCCAGACGCAATCATCATGAAGCCTTCAGAAATGTACGGCAGGGAAGACAGATTCTTCAACCATTATGCAAGTAAGAATTTGGTTAGCTGACAGGACGACTTCTGTCCAAGATGCAAATCTCCTGCGGTCAATTTTATCAATTTTACCCACATGGCCTGGTCCAGTCCCCCCCTTACAAGAATTCTGGGCTAAACCAATGGAGACCCTAACAAATGAAGTGGACACACAACTGATAGTTGACCCAGCAGTCTGTTTGCTAGGAGTAATAGACGGGGTATTATCTGCCAACGTGTCCAGAGTTCAGCTACGAATGCTCATGTTCTGTGCCAAAAAAACAGTGATTGTGCACTGGATAGGAGGAACTATCCTATGTTCATCTTTGAGATAACTTTTAGTATGATTTAGAGAGTGATAATCTGAGAAAATTTGCAATCGGTTTTCATTTTTTATCTGGTTGCTAGGGTGCAAATTACCCTAGCAGCCATGCACAGATTTGAATAAGAGACTGCAATATGAATAGGAGAGGGCCCGAATAGTAACAAATAGTAGCAATTACAATAAATGTGAAGCCTTATAGAGCATCTGTTTTTTATAAGGGAGTAAGCGACACACATTTAAAAGCTGCAAATAGATAGAAGAAAAAGGGCAATTAACTACAAAACTATAAAAAAAAAATAATGAAAACCAATTGAAATGTTGGTTAGATTTGGCCATTCAATAACATAATAAAAGTTACCTTACAGGTGAATCACCCCTTTAACCTTCTGGAGACTTTTGGTGGATGGAGCTCTTCTCCTTATAAAATTAACTTACAAAATCTGGGGGGATTGCTGTGACCGTGACTCAGTCAATCTGTAATTGGCTCCTTTAAACTTGATGTGGCCTGCTTTATAAAATTACCTATAGTCACATGCAGAGTGCCAATTACTACATTGGATAGGATCTTGACCCGACATCACTCCTATGCCATACTACCACACACTATATTGTAATTGTTTGTTTTATGTTAATTGCGTTAAAATCCTTAAAAATCTACCTTTTCAAAAAAAGACTTTGGTTAGCTAATCAGTGCTTAGAAGGGCTCTTTGCCTGTCTATTGCAATTTGCAGGGGGGTACTTGACACTTCCAAATCTAAAAAAAATAGTTTCAACAGTGTCCTACATTGAAAGCTTCACATTTTTGTGGGCAACATCTTGAAGTTTTAAAGCTCTATATAACCTCATACAACAGTGTATGCTTTATTCTGTGTAGTATCCTCAAAGTATAGTTTATAGCTTACATGATATGCATAGAGGTTGCCCTGATTGATTATCTGCAGCTAGATTTTCTGTATTAAACATTTCAACCAAACTCTTGGGTGCATTTTGTTACTTGTAGGCTCCCCTCTGCAGATCTCTACTGTGATCCACCAAAGACAGTTGATGGCTCAAAATGTTAAGACCGTGTTGGTTTGAAAATACATGCCAACACCCCAAATATCTGATGACCTCATTATCTGGATCATTGGCACTTAGCTAAACTTAACACACGGTAGAAGCCATGTGTGTATATAAATGCTTATAACATTCAAAAGGGGATACTACAAATGCTGAACTTTTAAAATTAAATAATCGCTGCTCATATTTTTATGCTTTGTTCCTGCATTAAAACAAAGAAACTGATGCATCTGCAAATCAGTCGGCCCACAGTGAATGTATAGGTTTTCTAGCCTTTCCCTGTAGAACAAATCACTAGTATTGATTAGTCCATCTGCTGATATTGTAAGTTTATCAGTTCTTGGCCCTGTTTTTCTCATTTGCAAAAATGTATGTAGAAATCTCTCTGTCAAACACATTGGTAACAAGGCTACTCGACAGTCGCTGGTCTGGCAGTCAGTTAGTCCATGTCACAGCAGTGACTTTTGACTGTCAGCATGGTAAGGGGGAGGTCACCGATATCTGCCATTGCGTGGCTGTGGAGGTTTAGCAGGTATAGATGGGTAGGGTGCACTACTTGCACTTCCTACGTGCTGCTTTATACAGTGTTGTTACTCCTAGACGCCACGTCACCATACTGTGACAATTATTTCTTTATTTTGCCAGATTTTCCACATAGAGTACAGAACAATGTTTCGGGGGGGGGGGGGGGGGTTGTACACCTCCAGTCCACTGACAAAGGGAGCTGTAAACGCCCCAGAGCTTTATTCTGTAATCTGACTAAATAAAGTAATAATTGCACAGCAAGAAGTGGTAAAGACCTATGACCTTCTTTGGAGGTTCAGCAGGCCCCCCCAGACCTTGCAAAGTAGCATTCCGGTTGTAGGGACCATGTTGATACAGGTATGGGACCTTTAAATCAGAATACTCGGGACCTGGGGTTTTCTGGAGGATGGCTCTTTTCTTAATTTGGATCTTCATACCTAAAGTCTTCTAGAAAATCATGTAAACATTAAATAAACCCAATAGGCTGGTTTTTCTTCTAATAAGGATTAACTATATCTTTATTTAGATCAAGTACAAGGTACTGTTTTATTATTAAAGAGAAAAATGAAATCACTTTTATAAAATGGAGTCTGTGGGAGATGTCCTTTCTGTAATTCAGAGCTTTCTGTTTAACGGGTTTCCGGATAATAGATCCAATACCTGTACCACCAGTAGAGAAAGCAGATTTGAGAGGCGAGGAAATATAGGTAAAGATTAGATGGCACAAGTCAGCCATCCTCCCTCCCTGCGTTGGTAATTAACGGTATGAGACATTTATTTTGAAAATTGTCTTAGGATATTGATCTTGGTTGGCATTGTGGAAATGGTATAAGAACCTGGACAGGTACACCATTTTAAACAAGTTTATACTTCCCCTTAAGGAAAGTTTTGTTTTTTTTTCCAAATTTCTACATCTGCAGATAATGCAGCTATCATAGGATCCAGGTTATTGTGTCGGATCAGTGTGTACATGCGTGACTCCTAAATATTTAAATAAAGGGAAGCACTGGAGGGGAGTATCCCAGGGTAACTCTAGAGTTGCCTGGTTCTCTGTTGGAAAAATAAGGGACTTTTCCCAGTTTATCTTATGGTTGTCAGTGCTGCAGATCCTATGATCTGTGACAGGTGCAGCAGTGAGTTTGCATTATACTCAGGGGTGATCCTGGACCTTCCTTTTCCTGCCCCCCACCCCTCCCCACGGCACTTACCTTTTCAACACCGGAGGGGGTCAGGACAGTCCTCGTCGCTAGTGCAGAGAGTGCAATTTCTGGGTTGAAAAAACGGAAACATTTTTTTTTCATTTTTGCCGCCCCGGCAACCAGGGGGCGCTGCCACCTGAGGCAAGTGTCTCAACTTGCCTCATTGGTGGAGCGCCCCTGATTATACTGTCTAATTGCATACTGTTAGCTTGTGCTATTTCTCTTGGATGACATCGGGTGTTTTTCTTACAGACATGCGATGGTTTGGTGGAGTGCCTCTCATTGCCTTTGGGAAGAAAACTGTTAAACAACCAGTTTATGTAAGTAACTATTCTTGTTGTATTTTCTTTCTATCAAGTCATAGGGTGCTACTGGGACCTGGAGGATGCCTAGTCTGCTCATGGGTGGCAGGGCAGCTCTTGAACACATTGGGGCTGAGGGCACAAGAAAGGTGAATTTGTCTGTGGATGAAGCCTTCTTTGACCCTATGCATAGTTCCACCCCACCATGTTGGTTCTCCCTGGAAAACGAACATGCGGCATAGGAAAAAAAAAGTGCTTGAGTGAGGAAAAATAAATAAATATATGCCTGGGAACCCCCCTCTACCTGTGCCAAAATACCTGGTTTTAATATACTTCAATAGGACTTTGCGCTCTAACAAACACAGAACATGGTCCTTCCTTCCGCTCATACTAGAGCTATGCATGTGAAGTTCGGGTACAGAGATGCTGTACAGGGAAAATCAAACAGGCAAAGCACCCACCCAAAACCACCCGGGGAGAACACTGGTTGCAAAATTATTTTCAGACTAACCATAGGTGGAAGATCATGGGAAACATGAGACAAAACAAAGAGAACAAATTCAGTCAGTGGTTCTGTAAGGAAGCAGGTATAGCAGTAAGTTCTTAGAAGCCTTGACACAACACCTTTTGTTATATCCCTTCAAAACATAGAATAACTTTATTATTAAGTGAAAATGAGGTGGTGAGAGCCAGAAGTTTACTTATTTTTCATGGAGAAAACCATGCTGTTTTTTCAGAACATAAAGCAGGTGAAAAACGTTATAGTTGTACTTACAATATAAAATCATTTCAGGTGGTCGATGTGGCCAAGGCAATTCTAAATGCTATCCATGATCCTGAATCCAATGGGAAAACATATGCGTTGGCCGGGTGAGTTACACTTTTGGCTTTTATATTGACACGTTTTGCTGGACTATTTATGTGCTTGATGAAATGTACCTAGGAAGTAAAAAACAATGAGCAGCAGGCTTAGTTGTTCTTATTATGAATTATGCATTTATTTAGTTTTGCCTCAATAGCAGTTATTGAGGATGTAAAACTGAGACTTAACAAATGACTGCACAAATATGCAGCTCCCTTATTAAGCTACACTGCTGACTTGCTGTCATTCATTTATGAATGGCAGGGAAGTGCGGAAAATAACAAGTGTAAGCCACCATGTTTTAACACTTTTGCCCCCATCAGACAGTGGGGCAGGTGCGGAGGTCTGTTGTACAAGGACTTGCATGCTTTCCACATGAATACATTGCTGCTTGCATTTGTGTTTATGAAAGGTAGCAGATTACAATATTTACTCTAAAGTTTCCTAATAGCAAACCAGACCCAAAGGTGGCCTTATCCAAGACACTTGGTTTCAGAATTTGCCATTCTTTAAATGATGTAAATAAAATATATCTGTGATATAAAACTAGGGATGCACCGAATCCACTTTTTTGGATTCGGCCGAACCCCCGAATCCTTCACGAAGGATTCGGCCGAATACCGAACCGAATCCGAACCCTAATTTGCCTATGCAAATTAGGGGTGGGAAAGGGAAAACATTTTTTACTTCCTTGTTTTCTGACAAAAAGTCATGCAATTTCCCTCCCCGCCCCTAATTTGCATATGCAAATTAGGATTCGGTTCGGCCGGGCAGAAGGATTCGGCCGAATCCTGCAGAAAAAGGCAGAATCCTGTCCGAAGCCCGAACCGAATCCTGGATTCGGTGCATCCCTATATAAAACAAACAAAATCAATAACCTGCTAAATGTATATTAATGTGTTTTTTTATTGATTTCATTAGTGTGTCACATAAGTTAATGAAACTTGTGGATTATAAGAAATTATTTAGAAACATATTTAGAATAGAAGTATCCTTATAGTTCTATCAACATTATAAAAGCACCTGCCTCCTATAGGGAGTGCATTATTCTCTGTAGTCTGTGCTGTTTAACTGTTTCCATCTAATAGGGCAGATATCTACTATACCACATTCATGGGGTCCAGTTTATGGGGCTCTTGATCAGTCTTCGGGCAGTAAAAATCTCTTAGAGGGCCACATCCAGGCTGGGGGCCTCAAGTGGGACAAGCCTGTCTCTAAATATACACAATATATATATATATATGCAATATACGGAGAGTGCAGAAGAGTAATAGACATTTCACAAAGGATATTTATACAAAGGAAAGCAGCCACCATTTGTTTGGTTCCTGGTGGTCTGCTGTTCTATACTGCATCAAAATATTATGCTCTCCTGAGCACTTGAAGGTGGAATTCAGGCTAAAAACAGCCGTCAGTATACATGGGCTCAGTATATTGACTTTCAGCCAGGTTTCCTGCCATTTAACCAGTTTAATTGGGCTAAAGCAAATACACATGTAAACAAAGATTTATTAGAAGGACAGTATAATCACCATTTATGGATTATATATATATATATATATATATATATATATATATATATATATATATATATAGTACAGTGCAGTGTGTGTGTGTATATATATATATATATATATATATATATATATATATATATATATATATATATACACACAGTCAGTACAGTGAGCGCACTCTTTCCGGATTTAAAGTATAGATGGTGGTGCGTTGGTCAAGACTTCATAATATATTTCAGTAAATGGACCCGCACTCATTCATTTTGGTGAAATAAATCAATGTGCTTTATTCACAAATTCATCTCATATATATATATATATATATATATATATATATATATATATATATATATATATATATATATATATATATATATATATATATATAAAACAAGGGAAAGTTGTGCTCACCACTATTTTTTTTAAACCATTAGGCGGGGGTGCAATGAGGCTGTGACCACAAAATACATATAGTCAAATACAAGATTCCTCTGCACTCAACCCATTATCAATATATTTAAGACAGCGACATTTGTGCATACTGCTACTGAAAAATGCCTTACCCTTTAAACAAAACAGGGATTGTTTGTCCATATATTGCAATATATTTAAGCTGGCCAACTACGTCAAAGTCATCCCATATCTAGCCAGTCCTATGCTCAATTTTATCTGATTCATTAAGAATTCTATTGCCTATATATATATATATATATATATATATATATATATATATATATATATTGAATCATTTAAGAGCACTCACGGGTATTGTGAAGAATAATTTTTATTGGAGTGTTACAGTCTACCCCACATCTTGATGTGGGGTAGACTGTAACACTCCAATAAAAATTATTCTTCACAATACCCGTGAGTGCTCTTAAATGATTCAATATGCTATCCCCTGAAGCAGCACCCGGGGCCTGATGTTTTGAGGGTGAGTGCCGGTTCTACTATATGATTATATATATATATATATATATATATATATATATATATATATATATATATATATATATATATATATATATATATATATATATATATATATATATATACACACACACACATACACACACTAATTAGTGCAATCAGCATAGCAGTCCCAGCTCATAGGATAAAACAGTAATATGACTTGAGCTCTACATGTCAATAGAATATATTTTTCCTTTAACACTATATATTTAATAAATTGTTCTCAGCTACACAAATGCCTACATTTACCCCTACTATAGTTTGAGGTGCTCTTTTTTTTGGTGCTTCTGGCTCATATCTATGTATGCTTTGTTTGCAGTCCTAACCGCTACCTTCTCCACGATTTGGTAGAGTATGTGTTTGCTGTGGCCCATAGGCCTTTTGTCCCTTATCCAATGCCTCGTCCTCTTTACCGGTAAGTTTTCTTTTTTTAGCTTTTGTACAAATAATATACGAGTAAAGATGTCATTTCATATCATACCCCATGTGCAGTCCTGTTGCATGGTTGACACCATAGATTTAAGTAGCTTCCACTAGGAGGTAGCGGAGAAAAAAAGATGGAAGCACTTCCTGTCCTTCAACTAACACCTTTTCACCTTTGCAACTTTGCAAAGCTTTGTATATTGCATGTATGATTGTATGTCATAGAATAGGGATGGTCTCTAATGACTGTAAAGAAATAAAATAATATAGATGTAAGAGATTGCGCTTTTTAAAGGGATACTTTGTGTTTACAGTGGTAATCTGAGATATAAAAGAAACGAAAGGCACTGCTCCAAAACTCACGTTCCCGTTGCTGCTGCCCCACAAAGATCAGGGTGCTCTGTCCACAGCGTCCGTCCCCACTGTCCACACCAAATCCACAACCAAAAAAAGGACGGCACTCCTGGAAAGAAGCAGATTTATTTGCAGAGTTCTGCAGATGACAATGACCTTACGTGTTTCGGGAATGGATCCCTTAATCATATAAGCCTATGATTAAGGGATCCATTCCCGAAACGCGTAAGGTGATTGTCATCCCCAGGACTCTGCAATAAACCTGCTTCTTTCCAGAAGTGTAATCTGAGATACTTTGTAATCTGTCTCAATTATTTTTGAATTATTTAGCTATTTGTTCAGCATCTTTCCAGTTTAAAATGTCATCAGCGATATGGATGCTACAGGCTTATTCACCCTAGCAACCAGGTAGTGATCTGAACAAAAGACTGGAAGAAGTATAGGAGAGGCCTTAGTAGAAAGAATGCAAATAAAACAATACCAATAAATTGTAACCTGACAGGTTTTTGGCTGCCAGGGTCAGTGACCCATATTTGACAACTAGAAAGCAACCAGAAGAAGAAGGCAAATAATTGAAGGACTATAACAAATGAAGACCAATAGCTAAGAATAGGACATTATGTTTGTCAGTAAATGTTAACCACCTCCCAGATATTTCCTCCTGTTCTTAATCATGAAGCAAGGTTCCCAGAAGTAGTCCCCTGGGAGGGGGTGAAGCTGACAGTAGCCCTTTGACTGAACAGAAACCATACTGCAACTGTTAAGCAAAGAGAGTGGGGGATTCTCCTCCTTTAGATATTTTCCACTGCAGAGCTGCATAGGGGTTAAAGAGGAACTGTTGCGTTTATAAAACAGTCTTTGCAGCTGAATAAATCTCTTTAAGTCAACACTGTTTTCTGCAATTTATTCACAAGTTCCTCAACTAAACATGTTTTCTAGCTGTAACCAACACACTCATGCTGTGAGTCACTGACTGGTTTCACCTTCTCTAACTGTCTGGTTCAGTGTGAGTCCTCAATTTGTAACGTATTACTGAAACACATTATGGTCTGGTTTAAGGAAAAATGTTAGGGTGAGGAAGCACATTATAGTTGAAGAAATCCCCCTTCCTTTTTGACATGAGCTTATTCAAGTGGGCTCATTTTTATAGAGTACATAAATGTTTTCACAAAAGAAATGTGTTTTACACAAACGTTATTGATGCCTGAGATTGAGAGGAAGTCATGTTGAATGTCCACCTATTTGTCAGGGACTAGTTCTCCATCTCCCTTAGGCTGACATAGTCATTCACCTGTGGATTCTGTGACTTGTCCCTCTGCTTTCAATGGGTGCTCAGATGTGCCAAGTGTTTCAGATCGTTATTTAAAGGAGAACAAATAGTAAATTACACTTGGGGCGTGCCGGAAACCCCGGCTGGTGCTCCTATCAGCAGAAAACTGCACTGACGAGGGGTTCTTCCAGTGAGCAACATGGATAGATCTTCTTCCTGCTTCCTCTGCCTTCTCGCAGGTGCGCATGCTTAGTAGCACAAAAAGCCTAACTTTAACTAAAAAGATGGCTATTTCATTCTACTGGGCGTGAATCTGCCCCTGGAACTTTGAAAACCAAAAATGACCGCTTTGGTGCTCGCTGAAAAAACCCCAGGCCGGTGCAGATGGCCCGGGATGTCAGGTAAGTAAATATAATCACTTGGGGTGCCTAACTTTTGGCACCCCAAATGTAAATTGCCTTTACTTCTCGTTTAAGTTGTATATTTTCATACTTAATTAGCTTGAATACAGCAATTTAATAGCTACCTTTCTTTACCGCCTAGCTTAATTGCAAGATTCTTTGAGATCAACCCCTTCGAGCCATGGATAACGCGGGACAAGCTTGATCGAGTAAGTACAAGAGGAATATAACATGCAAAATTCAGTGTGTGTGTGTGTCTGTGTGTGTCTGTGTAAGTTTATTTATGTGGATGGCCTCTTAAAATGATTTGGCTGATCCACCTGTGGAGCAATGTCGCCAAATCTGACTGTGAACAATGAGTATGTTTGGGGGGTGCACATCTTTTTTTTTTTTTTTTTTTTTTTTTTTTTTTACGGCGCTTACAGCATGAATAACCATTGCACCCTCTACTGTTCATTCTGGCTAAATAGCAAAAGATAATTTACACATGTCCTGGCTCTTGTCTATTCACTCCTATCGCCCCTGTCACATTGAGCAATAAAACTGAGCAGGAAAATGTCAAGAGACCCTTTCAACATGAATAAACTATGTTTTTGCTGTTCTACCAGGTCCTTGCCAAGACAAAACAGCAGGGGGTGCACTTTTCACACATTTATTAAGCAGTATAATTACTATCAATATTAAGACTTGATGTGTTTGTAATATTAGTTCCACACTACGGATAAGAAGTTCCCTGACCTTCCCGGACTGGAGGATCTTGGCATCGTTCCAGTGTCCGTGGAGCAAAAGGCAATAGAGGTCCTGCGTCGCCATCGCAGATACCGCTGGCTGGAGGCTGATCTGGATGAAGCCAAACCTGCAAACACTGTAAACCATTAGCAAGTAACTAAATGCCCAAAGCACTTCAGAGTCTGTGAGCTTGTTTTGCTGCTTCTCAAGAGAAGTTGAGTAGGCCGATAACACCGTTTGTGTACGTAAATAAAGTAATCTTATACGATCTGTCCTGCATTTATTCATTCTGGTAGGAGAGATTATTAGTCACAAGAATTTACAATCTAGCGTGCTGTATTTGGATCATTTTAGACCATTCAATATACTTCTTTGCCTTGGCAGACACAACAGGGAGGCATTCTTGCTCTTTTCTGAAATGTCTCTAGCATTGAAAGGAACAGTTCAGTGTAAAATAAAAAATGTTTCTAATATAGTTAGTTAGCCAAAAATGTAATGTATAAAGGCTGGAGTGACTGGATGTCTAACGTAAAAGCCAGAACACTATTTCCTGCTTTTTGGCTCTCTAACTCTGAGTTAGTCAGCGACTTTAAGGGGGGGTTACATGGGACATAACTGTTCAGTGAGTTTGCAATTGATCCTCAGATTGTATCTCAGATTCAGAAGCAAACGGTTATGACCCATGTGATGTGCCCCCCCCTCAAGTCACTGAAACAGTGGAAACCAATAGAGCTGAAAAGCTGGAAGTAGTGTTCTGGCTATTATGTTAGACATCCATTCACTGGCAGGGTCTGGGAGATTACCATTCAGGTCGGTGGAGAAGCAATGCTAAGTGCTTGCCTCTCTCGGAGCTAAAATCATGCAGGTGACAATAGCTCTATGTAGATTTGCATTACAGCTTGCAACCCTGTAAAGCCTGGAACTGCAGCGGAGAGGGGTCAGCCGCAAGGCCAGATGAAATGCGAATATTGCAGCCCTGTTTGTGTCTACGTTCTTGGTAATACATTAGGAGGCCCATTTATCATAGGTCGAATATACTCAAAATTCGAATGGGAGGTTTTTTAAGAAAAAATTAGAATGTCTAAAACTTGAATGAATATTACTGACTCGAAAACTCGAATCGAATTCAACTAAACTCGAATCGAATGTCAGGAGACCTATTAACATCTTCAAATGGGTCACTGGACCTTTCCCATTGACTCCTACATGAACTCGGCAAGTTTTAGGCAGCGAATAGTCAAATTTGAATTGTTCCCAGGGTCAAGGTTTAATAAATTTCGAAATTCAAATACAATTATAAAATTCGAACCAACACCGTGCTCCGCTGCAATGTACCTGCCCTTATATAAAGCTAAAATTCTTTCTTCTTCCATTGCCACATTTAATTAAATGGGTGGCTGATATGTCCTTATAAAAAACACAGGGACATATCCATATTATGTTAAATGACAAACTGTAAGCTTAGAAGCAGAAATATCCAGTCTTGTGAATATATGTTTTTTTTAGAATGTTCCAGCTACACACCTCAGTGTGCAATATAACATGAATTATTGCTTAGTGCTGGCCTTTGCATTTTCCTCTTGGGGAATCGTTTTAGCCCCTTTAATACTTAAGTTACATTTTCAAAGAATTGAAGAAGCTCTTTGCAGATGGTCAGCTGGCCAACTTCCGCAGGTCCTTTGCCAACTCTGCTACTATTTTTTTCAGGGCGGAACATTCAGATCCGGTGAGACATGCTTATTCATTCCGCAAGTCCTGGCCTTCTTTGTATTCTTCTTTTTTTGTCCCTGGAGTAATTTAAGCAATTTAAAATTATGACTCTGACCGGTTCCAACATATTTCTCTTATTTACTTGAGTATCGTCTTCAAAGTTTACCCCTCTGATCATCATCTTACGGCACTTCCACCTACAGCAGCTGCTGCTCAGTAGTGTCCGGTGCCGACTTCCGTTTTAAAAATGGAAGAGATAGTTTGGAGCAGTGATAAAATACGAGTAGCCTTGCTGGCAAAATATACCCTATTTATAAATATGTAATTACGGGATGGCCGTGGACTCCATTTTATCGAAAAATGATAAAACAGTAGCTTGTACAGGTATAGGATCCATTATCTGGAAACCTTATCCAGAAAGCTAAGAATTACGGAAAGGCTGTCTCTCGTAGACTCCATTTTATCCATATAATCCAAATTTGTAAAACTTATTTCCTTTTTCTCTGTAATAATAAAACAGTAGTTTGTACTTGATCCAAGCTAAGATATAATTAATCCTTATTGGAAGCAAAACCAGCCTATTGGGTTTATTTAATGTTTACATGATTTTCTAGTCGACTTAAGGTATGAGGATCCAAATCACAGAAACATCCCTTATCCGGAAAGACCCAGGTCCCGAGCATTCTGGATAATAGGTCCCATAATAATGGATAGATCCCATAATAAAGGATAATAGGTACTTGATCCAAAACTAAGATATAATTAATCTTAATATTGGAGGCAAAACCAGCCTATTGGGTTTATTTAATGTTAACATGATCCATTGTTCAGAAAACCCCATATCTTAAACACTAGATGGGGATGTTAATGCTAGATTTAGTTTCAATGAAATCCTTTCATACCAAGATCTAAAGGTCTAGCTCATTTCCAACCTATAATTTACCTAATGTTAAAACAGTGTTTATATAATTTTTTTTACAGATTATTATCTGCAGGTTTATATGTTGGGTTACATTGTGTGATTCCCTGTAGGAAAGGCCAGATATCCGAGGTCTAATCATGTGAACATATTAAATTAAGCGATGATTTAAAAGCACTTCCATGATTAAAAAAATAGTCCAAGTGATTTGTTAATCAAGAGACGTGTCCCCCTCCATGGGGCATTTCGGTAATGGTCAATGGCTCTGTGTTCCTGATTACTAAAATAACCTCTAAAATGATCCTTACAGTCATTTTTTTTGCCATCAACATTTAAGAAGGAAGTATTGATGACAATTCCATTTGTAGAATGAATTCCATTTGTAGAATGAATGCACCAGCAGAGCAGGGTGTCTGGTTGGGGGGTGGAAGTTGAGTTTAGCAGAGGCATTCTTTGGCAATGGCTATAGGTCAAGGAGACCGTAACACCTTATATCAGTGTTCTTCAGCTTGTGACTCCTAAGATGCTGAGAGTCATAGTTTAGCAAAAGATGAAGAGTCTTAGGGCGTATAGAGCAAGTCTCTGAGAGTCCCCTGAATGCTTGCGAAGTTGCGCTAGCTTTACTATGGCAGGCATAGCGAAGTTGCGCTACTGACAAAATACATCACACTACACAAGCTCAGGGAACCTAAATAAAAGAAAATAGTTGTTATAATGCCCTACACATGAGCTCAGTTTTAATATGGTTCTCTCATACATTAAAGGGGTTGCTCACCTTTGAGTTAACTGTGGTATGAGACAGTTTGCAATTAGTTTTCATTTTTTAATATTTGTGGGTTTTAAGTTGTTTAGCTTTTTATTCAGCAGCTCTCCAGTTTGCATTCTCAGCAGCCTGGCTACTAGGGTCCAAATACCCTAGCAACCATGGATTGTTTTTAATAAGAGACAAAGGCAAATAATTCAAAAACTAGAAAAAAAAATGGTGCTGCCTATAGAGTTTAACTCCAACAAATGGCATCAAGTGCTTTGCACCCATTTTTTGCACTTTGTACCTTGTCCCATTGTTTGTAAATGAACCCTTGTGGTTTTCTAGAACTACTATTCCCAGCTGGGTCAGATACCCATGCAGCCATATATATTTTGGCTTCCATTTTTTTTGGCGTTTAGAATAGTGATTTTTCCATACATTTTTATGATGTGTGCTTTTACATCTATTCCAGCTCCACCCAACGAGACTGTGCCGAAGAGAAATTCTTGTTAAACTCTTTTATTTTTTTTTCAGGGAGTCCGTGCCAGAATAAGTGATAGAACAGCCGTATTGTGGACATTTTTTTTTATATTACTTAAAGGGCCCATTTTTATTTCTATTTTTTTGAATAATTTCTTTTGTTTTAAGAGTTCATGCTTGATATCCCGTTTTATAGGATACACTGGGGATATGAAGAGATTTTATACCGAATTCTTCATTGAAGTCAAAAATCCTTATAGGATGCAGTCGGGGGCACATTATGCAATATATGTATATTTTTTGTTAAATCTCACTGTTAAGGTTTCCATACATTTGAGCCTCACTTAACCTCCAGTCCCCCAACCACCATCTTTATCACAATCGCCTCCCCCCCCATATGCACCCATATCCTTCAACCACTGCATATTGAATGCTGGCCCCATCGTACATGTTTTTTCACTGTACAGAGCTCTGATTCTCTGCACCCATAAGCTCTCCTCAGGCAACCAATCAGATGTTTCCTTTAGCAGACCTGTAAATGCAACTTACTGATCTGTTGCTACGGGTTATTAGAAATGGTTGAACATCAACCTTTGTTGTGTTTACTTGCTTGAGAGTTAAACTCCCATTTGGTATTCAGTCTGCTGTAGGAAACAAAACTAAAGGGCAACTGCTTTAATACCCTTATGATGATCAATGGAAAAGATGAATTCGGCTGAGGGGAAAGCCATAGGGAACTGGATTTCTTTCATTTTATAGAAACTGCTTACTGTTAAAAACAAAACTTCAAAGGAATTGAAGAGATTCTGGAACAGTTGAGGGGGGTGTTCCTTGGGGAATGCCTAAACCTCAACTGATTGACTGGCCACCATTCCTCTTGCTGGCCCTAGCTACAATAACATAAACCAAAACATCCCGGCCTGTTGCTAAGGGATCATCTTCACCTCTATCCTTTCTTTCATTCCTGCCATTTAGTCCCACACTGTGACTGGCACCTTCCCCAACTGACCAGCGAGAGAATACATTCCAATCATGCTCTGGCCATGTACTGGTTCCATCTAAAAGGAATGGGCTTTTATCTTTCGATGTAAACTTTGGGTGGTGTCAATGTACTGCTGATTTTACATAAACAAAGAATTGGTATATGTGTATATATATATATATATATATATATATATATATATATACTTGTCTGTAGGCAGCCGCACTCGGATCCGGATTTAGGTGATTGTGGGTGCTGGTTCAAATATTATGTATAAAGTTTCACATAGAGCCGCACACCAATTTCTTCTGCATAAATCAAGTGATATTTATTTGCATTTGTTTTCCAACGTTTCGGCCCTCTTTAGGGCCTTGACAAAGGCCCTAAAGAGGGCCGAAACGTTGGAAAACAAATGCAAATAAATATCACTTGATTTATGCAGAAGAAATTGGTGTGCGGCTCTATGTGAAACTATAGATATATATATATATATATATATATATATATATAACAGTCTCAGTGATCCACACTCCTGACGGCAGTTCCTCTCATACACACCCGGGTGCTGCTCCTAGGGATAGTAGATACAAACGGAAATAGTAGCGCACTCCTGGGATTTCTTCAATAAAAAATTTGTTTATTTTGTCATGATTACAGTAATCAACGTTTCGGGCTCGTGTCCAGAGCCTTTATCAAGATTACAAATCCATATATAAAATTGCTGTTTAAATACATAGTGCCAAGTGTCACCCACTAACCACCAATCGCTGCATCCCGTTAGACATCATCACTGCATAACCATCTTTTTTTCTTTTTTTAATTAACAATCTCAGAAGTTCATTACTATTAAGACATTCTAACAATATCACCTCCATAAAATGAATACACTAAATAATCCGTAAATCCGTAAATACCTTATAAATAATCAGCGCATCTAGACTGCCTCGGGCAGTGAGGTGGATACAGGCGGATCTTTGAGTGACGTCAGCCAGCTTTTTTAACTCAGGTTCTGTCAGCGGTGCATTTTCTACGGTGTGGCAGCAGGAACGCTAGAATAACTAAGCACTGTGAGTAATAAACAAGGGTGCATTTGCAGTAATACTTTTTTTAAGGTTTCATTCTCCTTAATTTGTTTTGAGGGATTGAACTTTATGACCTTTGGTCTCTTTGTAAATTAAGGTGCCCATACACTGAGAGATCTGCTCATTTGGCGATGTCGCCAAACGAGCGGATCTCTCCCCGATATGCCCACCTTGAGGTGGGCAATATCGGGCTGATCCGATCGTGGGCCCTAGGGCCCAACGATCGGATCCTAACAAGTAGTAATGGGCGGTTGGATCGCGGGACCGCATCAACGAATAGATGTGGATCCGACGGGATTTTTTGTCCCATCTGATCGAGATCTCGGCCAGATCTCGATCGGTGAAGCCCGTCGGGGGGGCCCCATACACGGGCCAATGCGCTGCCGACACGGTCTGTCGGCAGCTTTTATCGGCCCGTGTATGGCCACCTTTAACTATGTAACTAAAGATCGTAAGATCACAATAGCCTTGGATTTTATGCTTGTCCAAGAAATCACCCAAGCCCATCTTAAAGAGATACTGACACCAGAAATTAAACCTTTTTTTTACATCTATCATAATATTGTCTTTGCATGCTATCTATAATTTTGCCATAAAAGTATCTACAGATGCTTTTACATTACCCATCTGATCCCCCATGTTCCTCTCTGGGTGTGCTGCCATATTTGAGCTTCAGCAGTCTGTTAGCATTAGAAACTCTGACAGTTTGAGAAGGGACAGTCAGGTTGGCAAAACAGTCTGGTTTAGGAACTTCAAGTAACAGTTACTTACAAAAGCAGCCCTATGAGTGAAAAAATGATTAACATGACCTATAGGTAACTTTTGATGTACATTAATATTTTGAATAATAATCTTTTAGTGTCAGTATCACTTTAAAGGCGTCAACAGAATCTACCAACACAACATCGCCTGGCAGTGCATTCCCCAACCTCACTGTCCTCACTATGAAGAACCACCTACACTGCTTCATATTAAAGTTATTTTTGTTTAGTCTGAAGGGGTGGTCTCTGGTGCGGTGATCCATTTTAAGTGAAAAAACATTCCCTGTCCTCTAATATATTTGTAAGGCGTAATCATGTCCCCTCTCAAGCATTTTTTTCCAGGGAAAACATCCGCAACTGTGACAGTCTACCCTCATAATTTAAATCTTCCATCCCCTTAACGTTTCTGCACTTTCTCCAGCTCATTAATATTCTTCCTAAGGACTGAGACCCAAAAAGTTGAGGCCTTACCAAGGCCCTTTTAAGGAGTATTTATTAATTATGTTTTCACTCCTCTCATTAATGCCCTTTATATGCAAGACAGTACTTAATTTGCATTGGGAGCCACTAAGTGACAATGCCTAGAGTTACACAGCCTGTTACATATGCAGAATAGTATGGTAATATTGTTTATACTTATTTATGCAACTCTTCATTATTCATAGTGTGCTGTATAATATATGTGAGTAAAGAGCTGAATTGTTTACTTATTGAAATGATTGCACTTTGTTTACTTAACACCAGACAATGCAAATACATAAAGATCATGTCATATTTATGCATTTACATAATTAGTAAGTAATAAGTTAATTTGGGTTGAAAAAAGACCAAACTCCATTAAGTTAATCCCTCCAAATGAAACCCAGCGCACATATATACATACACATACCAACCTATCTATCAATGGCGGAAATAGGGGTAGGCAGAATAGACACGTGCCTAGGGCGCAAAGCTTGGGGGGCACCAGACACGTACCTTGGCTGGCATGGCCCGGCCCTGCTATCTATATACTCACATATATAGCTGTATATACCAATATCTATACTAACTGTTAACTTATCACAATAGCCTTGGATATTATGCTTGTCCAAGAAATCATCCAAACCCCTCCTAAAAGCATTAACAGAATCAGCCATCACAACATCATCCGTCAGTGCATTCCATAACCTCACTGTGAAGAACCACCTACACTGCTTCAAAAGAAAGTTCTTGTCTTCTAGTCTAGTCTAAAGGATGGCCTCTGGTGCAGTGATCCTCTTTATGGGGAAAAAGCTTCCCCGATCTGTCTATAATGTCCTCTAATGTACTTGTAAAGAGTAATCATGTCCCCTCTGCTACTATAGGCACCATCTCTCCCTACTATACCTGCTATACAGCCACAGTCCCTTCCCAGAGACTTATCCCACTGCTACTATAGGCACCATCTCTCCCTTCAATACCTGCTATCCCACAGCCATAATCCCTTCCCAGAGACTATTATTGCCACTGTTACTATAGGCACCATCTCTCACTACTATACCTGCTATCTTACAGCCACAGTCCTTTCCCAGAGACTATTATCCCACTGCTACTATAGGCACCATCTCTCCCTTCTATACCTGCTATCTCACAGCCACAGTCCCTTCCCAGAGACTATTATACCACTGCTACTATAGGCACCATCTCTCCCTACTATACCTGCTATCCCACAGCCATAGTCGCTTCCCAGAGACTATTATCACCACTGTTACTATAGGCACCATCTCTCCCTACTATGCCTGCTATCCCACAGCCACAGTCACTTCCCTGAGACGATTATCACCACTGCTACTATAAGCACCATCTCTCCCTACTATACCTGCTATCCCACAGCCACAGTCGCTTCCCAGAGACTATTATCACCACTGCTACTATAGGAACCATCTCTCCCTACTATACCTGCTATCCCACAGCCACAGTCGCTTCCCAGAGACTATTATCACCACTGTTACTATAGGCACCATCTCTCCCTACTATGCCTGCTATCCCACAGTCACAGTCCCTTGCCACAGACCATTATCCCACTGCTACGATAGGCACCATCTGTACCTGCTATCCCACAGCCTCTGTCCCTTCCTAGAGACTATTTTCCCACTGGTACTATAGGCACCATCTCTCCCTACTATAACTGCTAACCCACAGCAACAGTCCCTTCCCAGAGACTATTATCCCACTGTTACTACAGGCACCATCTCTCCCTACTATTCCTGCTATCCCACAGTCACAGTCCCTTCCCAGAGACTATCCCACTGTTACTATAGGCACCATCTCTCCCTACTATACCTGCTATGCCACAGTCTCAGTCCCTTACCAGAGACTATTATGCCACTGCTACTATAGGCACCATCTCTCCCTTCATTGGACAGATTCAATTCAGTGAGAAAAAGGTATCTCATCGTTTATCACATGAAAACTCATGGACAAGATTCATTTGAGGAGAAAAAAACTTCAGTTCCAGTTTTTCCACATAAACTTCAATTGAGTTTTCACATGGTAAACCGTGAAATTTACCATGTGGTTTTTCTGAATTGAATTCAAATTGAATCTCGTCCATGACTTTTCATGTGATAAACATTTTTCTCACTGGATTGCATCTGGCTTATTATCTGCTATTAGACAGCAAAAGGAGATATTGTGCATGCAACCTATGTGAGCACTACTAAAGTCAATACAATTACAAAAATAGAATATGAGTTAGGAGGACATACTCACAGTTCACCCCAGTCCAAGGGTGCATATACGTAAGAACCAAAACCAAGAATGTGAGTTCCTCCAAAATAGTGTTCAGGCAGCAAATAAAAAAACACAAAAGTTTATTAAAACATACTAGGACATGGACTGTTGGGGCACTTATGAGTAAGTGCCCCAACAAGCACGAAACGCGTCAGGCCATGTCCTTGGTTTTGGTTCTTATTATCTGCTATCCCTTTGAAGTTCCTTCTCAGATTTATATGGATTTACTGGTACCTTTTATTTTCCATATTAATGCTAGGATGTTATTTCATACCTTAAATAAATTAGTGAACTCCAACTGAAATGAAACAAAAATCAAGATAAATAAAAGAGACAGATTTTGGTCATCAGTTCAGTAGAAACAGCAATATATTTAATATGAAAGCATAAATCTAGAACATTGGCATGACTACAGTTATAACATGGCAAGTGAAATATCCTTATTTTGTAGGAGGTGCATGCTCCCTGCTGTAGGCCTATAAAAAAGGGTCAATTTCCCTTGTCAGATGAAATCATTTTATCCTCTGTTTGCTCACTCTATTTTCTCTCATCATCAGCTTTATTTATATTTGCTTTTTGGCCGCTTGTTGCAGTGCAGAATATTAGTACTACGAAAGCCCCAGGAGGAAGCAAGTCTTCTGCACAGCAAAGTAGACTGATCTAATGTGAGATGGCAGCTCACCTAAAGAAGTCTGCTTTCTCCTTTACCTACAATGGTGTTTTCTGTCCTGCTGAGAGAGCCTTCTGGCATACCGAGGTGTAACTATAACATAACTGAAGTGGATATAATGGTTTCATACTGAATACAATATTTGCCTTACAGACGTCACTGCCTTGGGGATTGCAAGCAGGGATTACACTCATTCAGTAGGCCTTACTAATACCTATACCCTTTAGTGGGGCATTACACTTGTCATTTTAAAGAAAACATGGATGAGCCAATTAAAGAAATCTTTGGTACCTTTATGTTGGGTCAAGGGCCATGAAATCACTTGCAAGGCACCATCCAACCCGAGACCTCAAACTGGACCTGCCTTACTATAGTGTACCTACTGGCACAGATACCGATCTGTCAAGGGAGTCTTGCTTGAATGTCTAACTTTACCTTTATAGCTGTGTTGCAGGCTACACACTGCTGACATTTTCCATCCCTTTTTGTAATGCTAACATGGCCTCCTAGCTTAATTAATATTCAGTTTGTCTTGCCAAGCCAGTTGCCTCTACAAATACAGGTGGATTATTGAGTATTGGTTTACCTCATATGTTCATTCCTTGGCAAAATAAAGTTCCCAGTTGCTGTCTTGCAGTACTGATTGTTTTAATATATTGGTTGCTATGGTTAGGGCCCTCTAGGAACGATGGCCTGGCTCAGTGTAACGTATTCATGGGAAATGAAAAAAAATATTGAGACATTCCAGAACAGTTCATGGAGATAGTCCATCTGGCATTCCCAAGGGAATGTCTAATAGTTTCCAGAAGGTCCAGAGGGCAACAAGCCCATATTACTTCATGGAGGAAAAAGACCCTGTCCAGGGAGTTAGAACACTTTTAACTATTGAATGCCATGTTCAGTCTAGAGGTCAGTTCCATTTGGTTCTTAATGGACGTATTTATTATCATTAGTTGAATTCTCCTGAAACAGTACTTTACTTTAAGCAACTCACTTCTCTTCTATCTACAGACACAGCATGTCGTTTAACATGCATACATACTCAATTTAGGATCCTGAAAAACCTGAACGGGGAATTTGCCATAAGCTAGTAACTTCACCGTGACCCTATAGTCAGCTCTGTGGCGTGTCACCCTATTCCTTCACCAAGACCGAAGCCCAATGGCTGTGATACTAACTTGCAAAGGCTCCATTCTTTATACAACAGGACAATGATCACTTATTGCGAGATAAGGTAAAACAGCCAATCACTATGAGCCTCTCAGCATTGACATAATGGATTGGGGATTGGATAAACTGCAGGATCTGCTTATTACGTAACGTCTTCAAATAAGCAGATCTATGGGCATGATATGGCCCCACGCACGTTCCAAACTAGGCTGATCCGAAAGTGGACAGAAAGATCAAGCCTACCCAATTGATATCCAGATAATTTCCTGCCAGATATTGGACAGGCAAGTCCACGTTGGGCCTCATACAGGGACCCGTGTATAGCCATCTTCAGTCTACAAGAGATAGTAATCTTTTGGCTATATTACACAGGACCACAAAGGCAACTTAGTACAGGTATGGGATCTGTTATCTGCTATCCAGAAAACCCTGAATTACGGGGAGACCATCTCCCATAGACTCCATTTTATCAAAATAATCTAATTTTTTTAAAAATGATTTCCTTTTACTCTGTAATAATAAAACAGGACCTTGTACTTGATCCCAACTAAGATAGAATTAATCCTTATTGGAAGCAAAAACAACAGCCTATTGGGTTTATTTAATCTTTTTTAAAAAAATAAAGTATATTAAAAGTTACCTATTGGTCATGTTGATTGTTTTTTGCTAAGAGGTTTGTTAGTTGAAGTTCCTAAACCTGACTGTCCCATCTTAGCTTGTCAGTAAAAGTTTCTAATGCTAACAGACTACTGAAGCTCAAGTATGGCAGCCCCCTCATACAGGAACATGGGGCATCAGATGGGTAATATAAAAGCATTGTGAAAATACTTCATGGCAAAGTTATAAGTAGCTTTCCAAGGCAATATTATGATAGACTTACAAAAGAGTTTAATTTATGGTGTCAGTATCTCTTTAAGGTATGAGGATCCAATTTGAGTAAAGATCCATTATCTAGAAAACCCCAGGTCCTGAGCATTCTGGATAACAGGTCCCATACCTGTACTTCACTTGTCAGTGGACCGATTGCATCTCAAATTTTCCCTGTTCTAGGTAACATTGCTGACAATAGCTAGGGATGCACAGAATCCAGGAAATGCTGCACATGGGGTTTTCTTTCCCCCTTGTTTCTCTAGTTTACATATGCAAATTAGGGTTCGCATTCGGTTTGGGATTTGGGATTCACCCGAATCCTAAAATAGTGCACAAAAATTGATTTGGTGCATCCCTTACAAAAGGTGATAAAGCCAGATAAGGCACAATAATCAGGGGCGCTTCGCCAACGAGACGACTTGAGACTATCGCCTCAGGCGGCAGCGCCCCACTAGGTACCAGGGGCGGCAAAAATGCCGCTCCTGGTGCTTTAAGAGCCGAATTTCCGTTTTGAAAACCGGAAATTTGGCTCTTCTAGCGCAGAGAGCGCAGTTAGGCTCTCTGCGCTAGTGCACTGGCCCTCTCTGCTTCCCTGGTGGACCCCCCGGACCCCCTCAGGCGCAAAAAGGTAAGCGCACAGGAGAGGCCAGGATTGCCCCATGTATATATAAAATAAAATTGATTTATTGCCCACAATGAAACTAAGCAATCAGGCTTCCCCAACCTCTCTCCCTAAAACTGTATATGAACTTGAGAAAACTGAATGAGGATTCTTTAATGTAAAATTCTGATTGCTAAAGTATAGAACATTGACATTCTGTCTGCCTTCTGACTTGTATGATTTGGGTGCCAGAACAGTTGCCATTCTTTTTAGTTTTCCTTTTTTATTCACTGCAGGCTTATAGTTTCCATCCATTTTACACCTTATTCACCGTGCCTTCTTTCTCTTTATATCCTTTAAGACATAGGGGCAAATTTCCCAAGCGGCACAAACTCGCTAGAGACTGATTTTTCCCAGTTTGCAACACTTCGGCAGGCGTAAATTCTTCAGGACAACGCTAAAAGTTGCGTCCAGGGCGCCGAATGCTGGAGAAGTTGCGCAAACGTTACTTTGGCAAGCAAAGCGAAGTTGCACTAGCGTTGGCTAATTTGCATACGGCAGGAAGTGAATGGACGTAGATGTTGCAGCTAATACATTACATTACACAAGGCCAGGGAAACTTAATAAAATTAAGTTGTTATAATGCCCTACACATGAGCCCAGTGTATAGTTCATGTGCCATATGTTAGGAAATGTAGGAGGGAACCTGGGTACATAAAAATTTTACGGTCTTTTGCAGGCTATCACTCAGATAATAGTAAAAGACGCCAGAATTTTTGGGAGAAAAAATTTAGGAAGTCCTATCCACCCCATTGCACTTCGACTGGTCTGAGGTGGTGAAGGCAAGTCTGGCGCAGGAGGTAACATTCACTAAAATCCACATCTTAGTGAATTTGTGGAGTTACATCCATTTGCCAGAGCGAAAATTTGCCTGGTGCTAGTGTCTTATCTCCTTCGCTAGCGAAGTGACGCCTGCGGCAGTTAGGTAATCGGCAAAGTTCCAAAATGACGTTGCACTGGCAAATTTTGCTAGCGTTAGTCACTTTGCCCTTTAGGGAATCTGCCCCATAAGCTGAACAGTGCTGGTGTTGATAGGAAGCTGCATAGTAGCCATGTATCTTACTACGAACTTTATAAACCCTGCAGTTACCCTAGTCCTTGCCCTTGATTTTTAGCTAAAACTGAGGATAGGGCACCATGTGCAGAGGGCCCCCCTATTATCCACCGTGCGTGGGGATGCAATGTTACACCCTTGCTTCTTACTACTGTGTTCTGGCTTTCTTTATTTGTGTTTATCATTCAGTAATTTTCCCCGCTGCTAAATCCATCAAACTTGGCCACTTCCCAGCTCTGATTAAGGGAAGTCACACTGCTGTAACAGTCATACTGCTGTCCCCAGTGAATGAAGACACACAAGGAGGGGTCATCGGGGACACCACGTCGACTGAACAATCTGCAATGAACAGGGAAGCCATACTGCTTGTAGATGGGATGCTGGAAGTTGCAGTTCAACAACAGCTGGAGGGCTGATGGTTGGGCATACCCAGTGCTCATGCTAAAAATGTCGAGCAAGTGCAAACACCTGTACTTTATAGCTTCTAACCTAAGCTTGGTGCTAGAGGCACATATGCATAAGGAAGGGATCCCCCAAAAATTAAAACTTTAAAAAAACAGAAGCAAGTAGGGATGTCACAGTTAAAAGGGTGGTTCACCTTTATGCTGACTTTTAGTATGTTATAGAATGTCCAATTATAACCAACTTTTAATTTGGTCTTTGTTATTTATTTATTGTTACAGGTTTTTAAGTATTTGCCTTCTTCTTCTGACTCTTTCCAGCTTTCAAATGGGGGTCACTGACCCCATCTAAAAAAACAAATGCTCTGTAAGGCTACAATTTTATTGTTATTGCTACTTTTTATTACTCATCTTTCAATTTAGGTCCTCCCCTATTCATATTCCAGTTTATTATTCAATTACCAGGTACCCTATCAACCAGATTACTGAAATTGCAAACTGGAGAACTGCCGATGAAATTAGAATCAGTTGCAAATTGTTTTGAAATATCACTCTCTACATCATACTAAAAGTTAACTCAAAAGTGAACAACCCTTTTAAATTCCCAGTTATGCTCTATCGCATACAGTAAGTACGGTCTGCGGTCAGTCCATTCTACTTCTACCCAGCAGTACAAGTTACACATACTAGGGCAGCTGCAGCTTAAACAGTTTTAAAAATCACAGGCCTCTCCAGCCGGCAATGCTGTAAATATTTGTGACCATTTTAGATAAATCAATGGCTAGAATCAAGAGGAGTAACTAGATGTTATTGGGCCCCACAGCAAATTCATTTTAGGGCCGAACATATACAGAGATTGTCCTGTTTTACCAATATATCTTGAAATCACTGATTATTTGGGCTTCATGGGACCCCTATACCAACTGGGCCCCCATGCAGCCGCAGGGTCTGCTTCCTCTGTAGTAACGCCCCTGCTAGAATCCTGCTAGTTTAGGGCTACTGTCATTTTTCCAGATAGGAAGCAGATGCAGTCCAATGCGTATCATTAAATTCAGTCTTCCGCATATGCAAGAAAAGGGTGAATATAACTTTTTAAACCCAAATTAAATATATTTTTCCAAAATCTTTCACCCAAAGAAATTCTCTTTTCCAACACAGGTTTCTCTTTAACCAGCGTGTTTCAGGAATATTGAGGCATATACCACCAACTGACAGCAACTGGGAAACACAGCTGCCCAGGGGGCTTTATGGGTGAATGATTCCCAGCCTATGGGAGGAAGGCGCTTTCTGTAGCAGTGTCTCTGGGAGCCTTTTGAGCCTATAAATGCTCTGAGAAGGCCAACTTTCCCAAGAATATTTTCACTTAAATGGGAACTCGACCCAAAGTATATACTGTATATTGAAAAAAAATGTTTTTATTTATCTTTGAACATATAAAAGCAAGTTAAGGAAAAAGGAACTGAACAGATATGTGCAAAGATATGTATTCAGCTTGGCTGAAGGGTAGAAGGGGCTTAGGGTCTTCCAGCGTGGGAACATGGATTTGGAATTCCTTGACAATGAAGCTGTACAGAAACAGAGTGCCAGGGGTATAACTCAACTGGTAGAGAACTTGTGCACTCTGCTCTCATTCCAGTTCTGCTGCTGAATGTGAATGGGTTTCCTTATGGACATCACAGCTGCATCTAACGTATTCATAAGGATTTAGTGTACTGGATCTGGTATTGCTGTGTACTGGGCATATCAATGAAAGGGGATATAGTACAGCATTGTGTGCAGGTGTCAGCATCTATGTATATGTTCAAGGGCAATTTACATAAAATAATGAAAAATAAATATCTGAAAAAGTTGTTAAAGGGGCTGTTCACATTTACATTCACTTTTTGGAGGGGGCCTGAATGTAGAGAGTGATTTTTTTGAGACAATTTGCAGTAGGTTTAGCATTTTACTCTGCAGCTCTCCAGTTTGCAATTTCAGCGATCTGGTTGCTAGGGTTCAAATGACCCTAGCAACCATGCATTGATTTGAATAAGAGACTGTAATATGAATTGGAAGGGAACCTGGACCTTGGGGTCAGCTTCCTCTACAGCCAATCATTGCAGATTCACAAACCGGCTGCGATTGATCGTCTGGGAGAGCCGGGAAGCTGGTCCCTGCGCAAACGCTTGAGCGGATTGGTAGAGCAGGGGAGAACTGGGCATAGCCGGGTAAGTTGTTACGCTGCTGGTAGAGGGGCTGATAAAAAGTACCAATAATAATACATTTGTAGCCTTACATAGTATTTGTTTTTAGATCGGATCAGTGACCCTCATTTGAAAGCTGGAAAGTCAGAAGAGAAAGGCATATAATTCAAAAACTATTGGATCATTGGAACTACACCTTAAAATATGCCATTAAATTCTCATGATAGGAGAAGGGGCTTACTGTAGTGATGTTTTGGGCCAATATGAGTTTACCCGTGGGTCAGTGGGTTCGGGTCGACCTTGCTGTACTGTATATATATATATATATATATGTTGCAGGCCTTATACTGCTGGCTTCCGGCTTTCCAGTTATATAGGCACGCACCTGCTCCACCCCTTTTGTGATGTCATTGTGGGGTGGGCGCCAGTCTATAAATGGTGGATGGAAGTTGGGTGCGGGCAGGAGCGAGTCCTTGGGTGCTGGTTTGTGTTCGGTGCGGGTAGAGTTTTTCTCTAGCTACTGCCAACATCAATTAATTGCCCTACAACAAACAGGATGACAGTATTACACATGAAAGTGGCACTGCATTTATGTTATGTTATTATACAGGCATGCGATCCATTATCCGAAAACCCATTATCCCAAAAGCTCCAAATTACGGAAAGTCCTTCTCACATAGACTCCTTTTTATCCAAATAATCCAGATTTTTTAAAATAATTTCCTTTTTCTCTGTAATAATAAAACAGTACCATGTGCTTGATCCAAACTAAGATATAATTAAGCAAACAAGGAAGTCTGGAGAGTCTTTGAAAAGTGTGTAGTTTTTATTATCGCACTACATGTTTCGGACCCAATAGGTCCTTCCTCTGGTGCACCAGAGGAAGGACCTATTGGGTCTGAAACATGTAGTGCGATAATAAAAACTACACACTTTTCAAAGACTCTCCAGACTTCCTTGTTTGCTTATGTTACTGAGTTGGAGATGGCTACTCCATTGGTCTGTGGAAGAGTCTGATAACCTGAAAACTACTGGAGGACCACTGAGAAAACCATTTTGTACTAAGATATAATTAATCCTTATTGGGAGCAAAACCAGCCTATTGGGTTTATTTCATTTTAATATGATTTTCTAGTAGACCCCAGGTCCTGAGAATTCTGGATAACAGGTCCCATACATGTACATGGAACTGGCACTGTATGTATCTTGTCATGTATTCTGTGGTATATGACATAGAAGTGACACAGGGTTAGTATGAATGAATCTGCAAAGAAAAAGGCTTTAATTAGCCTATGCTGACTGAATTGACATGAATTATAGTGACGGAATGAAACACAGACACAAAGTGAGCCTGGGAGCAAAATAAAGTGCTGAATGTGTTACTGCCTGCTCTACTTTCATTTCCCCTGCAGACATAGGGATTGGTAGTACTAGATACAGACCTTTTTTATAAGGAGACAACGGGGAAGTGTTGGATATTGTTTTTATCTTATTTCACCTTGTACTGATCACTAGTCTTGACATTTTGGGAGTTATTTACTAAAATCCAAAAACTCCCATGCCCAATTTTAGCTTATTTATTAATAAAAAAAACGCGGTTTAATCGGACCCTGAAAAAACTTGATGAAATCAAGTGAAAAACCAAATGGCTCAAATTTTTCAGGCTTTTTCCCCAAATCACATGATTTTTTTTGAGTTTTTGCCTCATAACTTTAAACTGAGATAGGTGGCTCTCCCGTTGACTTATACAGGACCTCAATTGGTTTAAGATGGTGGATCGAGTTTTTTATCCTTGAAAAATTAGAGCTTGACCAGAAAAATTTGAGGTTTAATAATACATGTCAGAAAGGTCTAATTTATTAATATATTCACATAAAATTATCTTCCTGTCATGTATATCGATCTATGTATTCATCCCTTTCTGTTTAACCATCTTTATACAGGTATGGGACCTGTTATTCAGAATGCCCGGGACCTGGGGTTTTCCGAATAATGGATCTTTTACTGATTTACCTTAAGTCTACTAGAAAATCATTTAAACATTAAAAAAACCAATAGGCTGGTTTTGCCTCCAGTAATTTTATCTTAGTTTGGATCAAGTATAAGGTACTTTTTTATTAATTACAGAAAAAAAGGAAATCATTTTTAAAAATCTGGATTATTTGGATAAAATGGAGTCTATCAGAGACGGCCTTTCCAGAATTCGGAGCTTTCTGGATAACGGGGTTCTGGATAACGGATCCCATATCGGTACTTTCCTTCCAGCCCTCTCACCCTCTTTATCTTTTATACCTCCTTACTTCTATCTACATGCAAGCCATGCCTTATGTGGGAATCTATAAGCTCTTTGAAACCCATTAAAGCCCACATATCTAATTTTATATGCTGCTTTGCATGTCTAAGAATGCCAAACGCAAGGCTAAAGGAATGCATTAATTATAGAGGAAGGAGAAATCTATCACCCTATAAATTCAGAGAAGCAAAAGATAAGCTCCGGAACAGACAGAAGCAAAGACGAGCTGCAACATAGCCAGGGAGTAAACCCCAGATACGGGGGGCAGTTTAGTGTACATGGATTGTGTATGATATTCAGAATCTATAGGGTCTGGCAAATGCTGAAGCTTTTCTTGATGGACCCTATGTAAAAAAATACGTCAGCCCTACTCTGCTGAAAATCAGTTATGCCCCCTGCCCAGAGATCTTTCTTTGATGAAAGTAATTAATTAGAGTCCCCAACATATCCAGAAGTTGTACTATTTTACCAATATATGTTGAAATTGTAATGCGCATGCATTGCACTGGAGGAAGACTTGGAAGGGGAACATGCATTTATAAATGCAGCTTCTGCAGGATTTAAAGATGTCTTTTCTTATGTGGATTATTTGCATGTGGACTTTACTTCTCCTTTAGATTTCACATCATTATTCATTTTATATCAGCTCAGCTATGGAAATTATAGGCCCATGGCGGAACCTGGAAAGATCATTGTCATGTCCCATAGATTTGTTTTGTTCCAGCTGCTGCGGATCTTTCCCTCCTTCTGCTCTGAGAGCTGCAGCTGAAGCCATTTGCATTTCTCCTAAATACCCTTCTCCAGACTCCTGCCTTTCAATTATTCATTACTTTGCACTCCTCTTCTCCTCATTGCACATCACTGTCATTATACCACTGCCCTCTCTCTTGTTTACAGCTCAAGGATGTCTTTTTTTTCTTTCCATTTCTATTTGCTACAGATTTTCCCTGTGCTCCTTTTATTTGCACCAACTCCAGTCTCAATGTAAATCAGACCCTCATATTTATGTATTTTTCTAAGAGGTGCTCACCTTCTATATATTTTTCCATAAGGGCAATAGCAAGGGAGTTGGACATTCAATTTTTAACCTGTGTTGAGTCTTTAAAGGTACCCAGAAACTAAGTAAACACAGCACTGTTACTGGGCGTGGTAGTGAGAATCAATTGCAATACAAACATAGGTAAAAACATTTATTTCTAGGGAATAATGGATGGAATGGAATTTATGAAGTCATTACATATTGGGTGCAAAGAAAGTTCTCTAGCCTTGCCTTTCATGTTTTTAGGGTTAGCTACAGTATCCCTTTAAGCAATGCAGCAGACGCAGCTCTCCTCCAGGTCTTGTAATTGTCTGCTTCTGCTACATTCTTTCAGGAGTCAGAGCTAGGGATGTAGCGAACGTCGGAAAAAAAGTTCACGAACATATTCGCGAACTTGCGTCAAAAATGCGAACGGTTCGCGAACGTCGCGAACCCCATAGACTTCAATGGGAAGGCGAATTTTAAAAGCTAAAAAAGACATTTCTGGCCAGAAAAATGATTTTAAAGTTGTTTAAAGGGTGCAACGACCTGGACAGTGGCATGCCAGAGGGGGATCAAGGGCAAAAATGTATCTGAAAAATACATTGTTGACACAGCGCTGCGTTTTGTGCTGTAAAGGGCAGAAATCACACTACGTCACTCGGGTGGTGTTTCTAGAGATGGTATTATTATTGATATTTAGACAGAATGTGAACAAGCTCACACAGCTAGATGGGAGTTGTTTGAAAATGAAGAACACACTGGGCAAATAATGCCTACAAGGTTAACGTATACACTACTACAGCAGTGGATACGGAATATATTATTGCTGCCTGAAAAACGTCACTCGGGTGGTGTTTCTAGAGACGGTATTATTATTGATATTTAGACAGAATGTGAACAAGCTCACACAGCTAGATGGTTGTTGTTTGAAGAACACACTGGGCAAATAATGCCTGCAAGTGCACTACTATTGGTGCACTACTATGAAGAACAGCAACAGCACTGTACACGTTAAAGAACAGTAAGATAAGTAAAAGAAAAAAAAAATATATGTATATTAAAAAAAAAAAATTTCTCGGGTTGCTGCTGCTGAACTACTAGGAGCAGCACAGCAGCACACCAGTCCCACTCCCCAACACAGCTAGACTAATAGCACTGGGCTGTTATAGTAGCAAAGTAAAACAACAAAAAAGAAAATAAAAGCAGTCCTTACAAGGACTATTGGGTTATTACAGCAGTCAGCAGATGAGATCAGAAGAGATCAGTGCCCACAGCAGGCAGCTACATACAGAGCACTGCAGTAGAAGGTAGATTACTAGCCAGCAAAGCTACCTAACCTAAAATGTCCCTCAAATCCCTGCAGACTTCTGTCCCTCCAATACAGAGCAGTATCAAGTAGATTACTAGCCAGCAAACTTACTATCAACTGTCCCTCAAAGAAATCAGTGAAATCAGTAACAGCTCTGTCCCTACACTAGCTCTTGCAAGCACACACAGGCAGAATGAAAAAACGCTGCAGGGCTTCAGTTTATATATGGAAGGGGAGTGGTCCAGGGGGTGTGGGGGTGGTCCAGGAGGGAGAGCTTCCTGATTGGCTGCCATGTATCTGCTGGTCTGGGGTGAGAGGTCAAAAAAAAGGGCCAGGTAAGGCGAACCCAAAATGGCGAACGTCGCGCGACGTTCGCGAACATTCGGCGAGCGCGAACAGTCGATGTTCGCGCGAACAAGTTCGCCGGCGAACAGTCCGCGACATCCCTAGTCAGAGCCAGCAGCGCAGAGAATGTACACAGCCAACCAGATACTGATTTTAATAGCAGATACCTTTAGGGCTCTTACTGATGAGCGGTTGTAGCTGCTCGCCCCTGCGTTCCGTGTTTTTCTGCGTTCAGCTGCAGGGGAGCGCAGGAATAGACGCATTACGTTTTTTCCAATGGGGCTGAACTCACACAGGCGCGTGTATGCGCCGAACGCAGGTTGAGACGCAACATGCTGCATTTTTCCTGCGTTCGGCGCCTACACGCGCCTGTGTGAGTACAGCCCCATTGGAAAAAACGTAATGTGTCTATTCCCGAGCGCAGCTTCAACCGCTCGTCAGTAAGAGCCCTTACAGAGGACATTCAAAACACTGAATGTTTTCAATGACTGTACATCTGAATAATTACTCACTATTAGCGCCGTATTTTAGTGTGCGGCGCCCCTAGGCCGCGCGGTCCTAGCGCCCACCTCACCTCCCCTTCCCAGCGCGCCAGTGTTTTTTCGCCGGCGCAGCTGCTGTAATTGAATGGGGACGCACGCGTCCCCATAGTGCGGCTGGGCGGCATGCCGCCCCTATTTTTTTGCCGCCCTAGGCCCGGGCCTATGCGGCCTTGCCGCAAATCCGGGCCTGCTCACTATTGCATTGGTTTTCATAATGCAAAACACAGTTTTTGGGCGAAGTTCCCTTTTAAAGAGGTGGTTCATCTTTAAGTTAACTTTTGAAATGCTATAGAACTGCTAAGTCTAAGCAACTTTTCGATTGGTCTTCAGTTTTCTTGTTTTTATCGTTTTTGAATTTTTTGCCTGACCCCCATTTGTGGGGTTACTTTCTAGCAGGGTTGCCACCTCACCCCTTTAAAACCCAAATACATATGCATCGCTAATTACCAATTTATTTAGATGCTTGCTGCAGACTGAACTGATTTATTCGCAGCCATGCATCTAAATGAATTGCTAATTAGCCATGCCGGCTGTGGATTCCATACGGGTAGAACTACATGAGCTATTTCGTCAGATCCGACTCGCTGCGCCAAAACGTGGTCGGATGCAGCGGAAAATAAGGTTAGCTATAGCAATGCCGGATGGTCACAGCGTTCATCCGACGCAACATGACTGCCGGATGCAGTCGCAGAGTGCATAGTCTGCATCCAACAGTCGTGTTGCTTCGGATGAATGCTGCGACACCATCCAACATTTGTTTTTCTTACCATATTTTCTGTCACATCCAACCTGACGGTAGCGTTTTGGCGCACTGCTCCAGGAACTGCCAGAATCTCGTGTAGTTGTACCCTAAGAGGCGATTCACTAACTTCGAGTGAAGGATTGAAAGTAAAAAAACTTCGAATTTTAAAGTTTTTTTTGGGCTACTTCGACCATCGAATGGGCTACTTCGACCTTCGACTACGACTTCGAATCGAAGGATTCGAAGTAAAAATCGTTTGACTATTCGACCATTCGATAGTCGAAGTACTGTCTCTTTAAAAAAAACTTCGACCCCCTAGTTCGCCATCTAAAAGCTACCGAAGTCAATGTTAGCCTATGGGGAAGGTCCCCATAGGCTTGCCTAACTTTTTTTGATCGAAGGATATTCCTTCGATCGTACTATCTGCGCTAAATCCTTCAACTTCAATATTCGAAGTCGAAGGATTCCAATTCCCAGTTGAATATCGAGGGTTAATTAACCCTCAATATTCGACCCTTAGTGAATCAGCCCCTAAGTGTTCGTTTTTAAAAGTGAGGTGGCAACCCTACTCTCTATATCATAGTAAAAAGCTAATTTAAAGGTGACCAACCCCGTTAATGTTTTATCTGTAAAAGTTAGTCGCCACAGGTTCACCTATAAAGAATAGGTGTCCCATTAAGCACATATTCAATGTGCACATAGCATGTAGAAATAAATAAATGGCCTATATGCATTGACTACAGTGATATTCACCCCAAAACTGCATTTAAAGTGGAGTACAATGTTCATTAAAGTGGGTCTAAATAAATGAATCCTTTCACAGTTTTTAGTGGTTTTTGAGATATTAGTAGTTTAATTTGGCTAATTCCAGGCTTTCAGCTCAGCTGCTCTCGGCGAAGGTCAGATTGTCAGCAACCCTAAGTCTATGCACTTCCTGTATAGTCAGTTAACCCTAGGGCTGCGGAGCGTATTTATAATCATAGGACAAATGCGCACCTGGGCAGAGACTAGGGGTTACTACCTCACCCCTTTAAGGGCTCTTACACACGGGCGGTTTTTCCTGTGCTCCCCTGTATTGCGCTTTCTTTTGTTCAGCCGCAGTGGAGTGCAGGAATAGACACACTCAATTATTGTGAAGGGGGCTGTACTCACACAGACGCATGTATGTGCCGACGCAGGTGAAATGCAACATGCTGTCCCATCTGCGTTTGGTGCTTACATGCGTCTGTGTAAGTACAGCCCCCTTCAAATTAATTGAGTGCATCTACTCCTGTGTGCGGCTGAAAACGAAATGCAGGGGTGCGCAGGAAAAACCACCTGTGTGTTAGAGCCCTAAAACCGAACACATATGGAATTCACAGCCTGCATGGCTAATTTGTAATTTATTTAGATGCATACTGCAGACTGAACTGACTAAGGGCTCTTACAGACGAGCGTTTGAAGCTGCGCTCCCCTGCGTTCCGTTTTTATGCGTTCAGCCATATGCAGGTTGAGATGCAACATGCTGCATTTTTCCTGCGTTCGGCGCCTAAATGCGCCTGTATGAGTACAGCCCCATTGAAAAAAACTGAATGCATCTACTTCTGCGATCCGCTGCGGCTAAACGCATAAAAACGGAACGCAGGGGAGCGCAGCTTCAAATGCTCGTCTGTAAGAGCCCTAAGGGTAGAACTACAAAGAATTGCTAATTAGCCATGCAGGCTGTGAATTCCATATGGGGCCGATTCACTAACTTCGAGTGAAGGACTCGAAGTAAAAAAACTTCGAATTTCGAAGTGTTTTTTGGGCTACTTCGACCATCGAATGGGCAAATACAACTTTCGACTACGACTTCGACTTCGAACCGAAGGATTCGAACTTAAAAATCTTTCGACTATTCGACCATTCGATAGTCGAAGTCCTGTCTCTTTAAGAAAAAACTTCGACCCCCTAGTTCGCCATCTAAAAGCTACCGAACTCAATGTTAGCCTATGGGGAAGGTCCCCATAGGCTTTCCTAAGTTTTTTTGATCAAAGGATATTCCTTCGATCGTTGGATTTAAATCCTTCGAATCATTCGTTTTGGAGGATTTTATCGTTTGATCGAAGGAATAATCCTTTGATCGTTCGATCGCACTATTTGCGCTAAAATCCTTCGACTTTGATATTCGAAGTCGAAGGATTTTAATTCCCAGTCGAATATCGAGGGTTAATTAACCCTCGATATTCGACCCTTTGTGAATCGGCCCCTAAGTGTTCGGTTTTAAAGGGGTGAGGTGGCAAAACTTGCAGAGATTTATGACTAGCTGCTGGTAGAACAATGAAAGCAACCATCTGTTTGCCATGGATTACTGTACAAATTCATACAATATGTACAAATTTGCCCAGTGTTTATAAATAACAGCCAGACTTTCGAGCATGAAGCCTAGTATGAACAATCTAAAACTGGTACTAACTAAAAATAGAAAATAAGTGGAAATTGCAAATGTGCTTAGGGGATCACCCTTAGTATGTTTACATCAACTCACTTTTTGGATTCAAAATCTTATAACAAGATATTTTGGTTTATGTAATTAACGGCACTAAGTTTGCCCAGGAGCAGTAACCCATAGCAACTTGCAACATCAGCAGGTAGGATATACAGATCACCTGTTTAAAAGCAAACATCTTCTTGGTTGCTGTGGTTGCTGCTCCTGGTCACACCTAGGGGATAGCTTTTAGATTTTTTTACACCAACTTCACCAAAACCACTTTTTTTAACATCAGAAAGGGGATGTTTCATTCCATTCTGATTTTTCATTATTAACACAAAGAAAATTGTGTTAACAACAACTAAAACTTATGCCAACTCCAAATTGTTGTTCTGGTGGGTAACTAATGCAGAGCAGTTGTCCGGAGTAGGGAAGCATTGCATCCAGGATTTGGCTCGGCATTCAGCTGAATCCTATCACTGTTTGTAGGATACAGACTTGGTCAAATCCTTCATTTTCAGCTGGACTGAATCTGATTCCCTTACAAGCCTTGTAATTACTGTAGGGGAGTGGGGAATATTGATTATAATCTTGTCCAAAAAGAAGTATAAATGAGTAAAAACTGGCATTAGCTGTTTCTCGTTTTACACATTTGTCACTATATATTTACACTCCAGAACTGTACAGGTATGGGACCTGTTATCCAGGATGCTCGAATCCTAGGGTTTTCCTTGATAACAGATTTTTCCGGAATTTGGATCTCATACCTGAAGTCTGCTAGAAAATCTTGTAAACATTTAATAAACCCAATAGGCTGGTTGTTTTCAACAAAGATTAATTATAGCTTAGTTTGGATCAAGTACAGGTATAGGACCTGTTATCTAGAATGCTTGGGACCAGTGATTTTCCGGATACCTGATCTTTCCCTAGTTTGGCTCTTCATACCTTAAGGGCTCTTACAGACGAGCATTTTTAGCTGTGCTCCCCTGCGTTCTGTTTGCAGCACTTAGTACCTTTTGCTGAATCTAGAACAGGGTTCCACTGTGTCTCATGTCTATTGGTGCTTATTACCTTGCACATCCAAGGAGACACTCATGAACCACCCCAGCTGGCCATGGTGCTAAATTCTAATATACATAGGCTTGCCAACTTTCCGGGAAAAAATACCGGCCTTCCTATACACAGACGCATGTAAGCGAAGAACGCAGGAAAAATGTAACATGCTGCGTCCGAACCTACATACATCTGTGTGAGTACAGCCCCATTGAAAAGAATTCAGTGAGTCTACTTCTGCGCTCCCCTGCGGCTGAACGCATGAAACCGGGAACGCAATGCTCGTCTGTAAGAGTCCTTAGTCTACTAGAAAATCATTTAAACATTAAATACCCCAGAACACATGACAAGATACATACAGTGCCAGTTCCACGTACATGTATGGGACCTGTTATCCAGAATTCTCAGGACCTGGGGTCTACTAGAAAATCATATTAAAATTAAATAAACCCAATAGGCTGGTTTTGCTTCCAATAAGGATTAATTATATCTTAGTTTGGATCAAGTACAAGTACAATCTACTGTTTTATTATTACAGAGAAAAAGGAAATAATTTTTAAACATTTGGATAAAATGGAGTCTATGGAAGACGGCCTTTCCATAACTCTGAGCTTCCTTGATAATGGGTTTCCAGATGACAGACCCCATACCTGTACAAGGTACTGTTTTATTATTACAGAGAAAAAGGAAATCATTTAAAAAAATTTAGATTGTTTTGGTAAAAATGGAGTCTATGGGATACAGCATTTCCATAATTCTGAGCTTTCTGGATAATGGACCCCATACTGTTACAGTAAAATTTCACCATCTGAAGTTATCCCATTGACTTTAATGGGTTGCACCAGGTCTAGGTTGGTGTAAATAATGGTGCTCAGTAGGGTACTGGCACTATAATAGGCCCATGGTACACAGGACATTGCTCCTGCCGCTGTTTAGTCTTTTTGCTACTGACTTGAGGTGGGTTTTTGGCCTGAACATACATGTATTTGAGCTGAAATTAATTTGTCACTGGTTTACCTTCAATGGCAGAGGCAGGAGTTTTTCTGCTGGCAGATATACGTCAGCAGAGCTATCACAGGCAAAAAACAGGTGCAAGCTGCCATCTATATTTAGGGTTGCCATCTGGCTGGTATTTTACCGACCTGGCTGGTATTTTACCAACCTGGCAAGTAAAAATTATGGCTGATCCCAATGTTATTCATAGGGAAAAAAGATAAATATATAGGAAGGCCGGTATTTTTTTCCAGAAAAGTTGGCAAGCCTATGTATATTAGAATTTAGCACCATGGCCAGCTGGGATGGTTCATGAGTGTCTCCTTGGATGTGCAAGGTAATAAGCACCAATAGACATGAGCCATAGTGGAACCCTGTTCTAGATTCAGCAAAAGGTACTAAGTGCTGCACACAGGCAAAACTGAAGTGTTAAAGGGGTTGTTTATCTTTAAGTTAACTTTTTAGTATGATGTATTGTAAAGAGTGATATTCTGATCAAATTTGCAATTGGTTCTACTTTTTTATTATTAGTGGTTTTTGAGCTATTTAGCTTTTTATTCAGCAGCACTCCAGTTTGCAGTTGTGGTTGCTTGGGTCCAAATTACCCTAGCATGCATTGATTTGAATAAGAATAAGGGCCTGAATAGAAAGATGACTAATCAAAGTAATCAAAAGTAGCAATAACAATAAAAGTGAAGCCTTACAGAGCATTTGTTTTTTTAGATGGGGTCAGTGACCCCGTTTGAAAGCTGGAAAGAATCAGAAGAAGGAGGCATACAATTAAAAAATAAATAATGAAGACCAATTGAAAAGTTCATTAGAATTGGCAATTCTATAACATACTAACAGCTTAAAGGTGAACCACTCCTTTAAATATATGGTAGGCACAAGCCAAACGTAGTATACCCAAAAGATCTTATTCTTTCACAGAAACGAAAACTGGCCATACAACTAAATGTGCTCATGTTTGGTGAGGTTGAATCACTGACTGATCTGGCCATCCTAAGGGAGGAACTCCACGGGCGATTTTGGCATGATCCGATGTGCTGCGCAAAAACACAGGCGTCACACCAGATGTGACGGAATTAAGGTAAGAGATGGAAATGTCGACTGAAGTCGCAGCGTTCATCCGACGCGACACTGTCGAAAGCAGACGCAGCGCCTGCATTCGACAGTCGTGTTGCCTTGGTTGAATGCTGCGACACCATCTGACATTCCTGTTGCTTACCTTTTATCCATCGCATCCGAAGTGATGCTTGCGTCTTTGCGCAGAGCGTTGGATTGCACCGAAATCGCCTGTGGAGTTCCTCCCATATGCTAGGCCAAAAGGGGCTAATTCAATTGTTTCCCCAGGGGGAGTTAATGATTAGATCCCGGTTTGGAAAGCTGAAAGCATATTTTTTTTTTCTTTTACATGCTTCATTTGTTGCTCTTTTGTCCATAAGTTAAGAGATCAAAGAAATCTCACAGACTGCCAAGGGAAAAGAATGTGATATGGGTCTGTTTATGTAAGGGAGTGCATCTACTAAAATCTGGAGTTGTCGCCATTCCTGGACTGAAATTTAAATACTGGATGTCTTGGCATTTCTTGTACACTAAGGCACAGCAGCCGGTAATAGGCCCCGTGATATAGTCACACTCTACTTTGGCATTGCCAAAGCAGTCCAGTGGTGGAACTAGATGTTACTGGGCCCTACAGAAAATTCATTTTAGGGGCACCAACATATCTAGAGGTTGTCCTGTTTTACAGTATATCTTAAAATTGCTCATTAATTATAGCCTCATGGGGCCCCCTATACCTCCTGCCCCCCCCCTGCAGCCGCAGGGTCTGCTTCCTTGTTGCGCCTCTGCTTAGTACCCAGATTGCTAGTTCCCAATGTAGCCAGTGTTATCCCACTGTAATATCTCCTGTTTGCCCAAATAATTAACCTTACAGCCAGTGGCTAAGCTGCATGGCTATGTGAAATTACAGTGAGTTTTTTCCTGATGACCTGCATTCCTTCGGTATAATGATGTCAGCAGATGAAGATACATTTTTGTAATCCAGCAGTTATTTGTGCTCAAGCTGGAAATGCGCATGTTATGTCCTTGTTGGACTGGGGATGATATCAAAGGGAACAAAAGGGAGGAATTCAGTGAATGCGAGCAGATGGAATAAACTACGTGAATTGTAATGTTTATTTTTGGGAAAGTAGAGTAGAATGGTTTATCTCCCATAGGCGATTGTATAGTCTCTTCAGATTCCTTGGTGACAGTAGGGCCTTTAAACATAACTTCATGAAGAGTCTGGACACCCATAAAGAACTTGGGGCTGTGGTTTAGCCAAGGAATTGGCAATGCAGAAGAAATTTACTTGTTCACCTTTAAATTAACTTTTATTGTGATGTAGACAGTGATATTTTGAGAACATTTTGAATTATCTTTCAGGTTAAATTAATTGTGGTTTTGTAGTTATATAGTTTTTTATTCAGCAGCTCTCCAGTTTGCAATTTCCGCACCTTGGTTGCTAGGTTCCAAATTACCATAGCAACCATGCATTGGTTTTTATAAGAGATCGGAAAATAGAAATACGAGTAATAAAAAGTAGCAATAAAGATACGTGTAGCTTTACAGAGCATCTGTTTTAGATGGGGTCATTGCTGGAAAAAGTCAGAAGAAGAATGTAAATAATTCAAAAACTATAAAATAATTACTGAAGACAAATTAAAAAATTGCTTAGAATTGCCCATTCTATAACATACTAAATGTTACCTTAAAGGCAAACCACCCCTTTAAAGTAGATCTAAATTGATTTGTTTTATTTTTATTTGATATCCCTGGCAGAGGCTGCCTTTTTAAACACATGAGTGCTGGGGGATGTGGGCATGGGTCGGAGGGTCTCTAGGTCAGTAGGTTGATCTCAAAATGAGCAAGTATTATTCCTGTTTTTTTCACAACCAAACCCTGTTCTGATAATGTTTGCAGCAACAGTACTTCCAGTTTTATGGTGTTTCGCTAGTTGGATATGGCAATTGGGGGTTAAGTGGGTTAGTGTGTCCAAGTGGGTACAAATGCTGGTTGTGGATCTGAGTGTATGAAAAGACCCAATAATGGGGATAAAACCTTGCACAAAGAACAAAAAAATCTTCATCATATTGCCGACCCAACTCCAGTTCTGACAGTTCTGAAGCCTGACCAAAACAAAGGTTCAGGTTATACAAAATTCTGTATATCAGGGTCCGACTGGGATGGCAGAACACCAAGAAAAAACCTGGTGGGCCCCACTGGCCCAGACCCACTGCTGATGCTTCAGAAATGGCACAAGCTGTTGGGGGTAAGGGGCGTGGGGTCAAGGGGGTGTGCGACTGGCAATCTGTTGGTTCTGGCAAATGCCAGAGGGGCTGCTATAAGGTGCCATAGAAATTCAGTATTTAGTGGGCTGGTGGGGGCTGTTTGGGCCTCTGTGTGGGCTGATTGGGCCAACGTGTACCTGAAATGCCAGGGCCTCTTTTAATTCTCAGTCCAGGCCTGGTGTGCGATCTTGATGCGCCTGGACCCTCAGTCCAACACTACTGTATATAATATAAAAAAGTACATTTTAGAGGTTATTTTTCCTTTTAAGAATTTCCATCTGTGAAATGATTACAGGGTTATTTAGAATATCATTGTGCAGCAGTGGAATGACTAACAGCTGCTGCTTGCATTCCAGTTCTTTGGTTTATTGTACCGCATATTGCAGTGAATGTAAAACGGTTATTCTCACCAGTAGGGAGAAACCTTAGTGAAACAGAACCCCTTGTAGCAGGAGTCCTTTTAAGGAATAGGAATAGTATTATCTGGGTGATCCATCTCCACCTCTACGAAATTTTGGGCAGCGTTGATCCGACGCGTCACGACTGTCAGATGCATCAACGCTGCGACACTATGCGACAATGCATTTACTTACCTTATTTCCGTTGTATGCGTTTTGTCGCAGGCAGCGTGTCAGATCACAATGAAAACGTCTGTGTAGTCCTACCCTTAGAGTAACATCAGCTGTTGATATTGGGATCTCTTTACTGAATTATACAAGCTTTTACCTGCATGCACTTTTTAACAGTGGAATGAACTGTCATTGGGCCCCACAGCACATCTGGTGGTTCCCTAATTTTCCCTTCCTCAAACACTGCCCTGAGAAACTATGGGGGTGATTTATCATCAGGAAACCCCATGTGAGTCAAGGAACTCATGCAGTGTTTAGAGGAAAAAAAACCTTGTTAGTTGAGGTATTTGGCCTTGCGTTTTTCTTAAATAAGTAAAAGAAGAAGAGATACACTTCAGTTCATAACTGTTCCTCTTCCTAAAGTTCCCCCCTACCTGCACAAAGCCCACATAAATCCAACGTCCTACAAGCAGCTTTACTTACTGACAAGTTCTGAACACAGGTAGGTAAAGATATTTTTAGTCTGGATTTTAGTTTGGGGAGGCTTAAGGTGGCCATAGACGCACAGATAATATCGTACGAAAAAAAAATATTTTGATTGGGTGCCTTTGAAGGCACCCAAACATCGCCCATTGTTAATGCTGAATCATCAGATACAGGTAGAATTCTATTGTTTCTACCTGTATATCTGATTCAGCTCTACACGTGTATATTGAAATGAGCGATCTTTCTTGGAAAGATCTTTTCCAAGAAAGATCGTAATTGTTACGTCTTTGGCCACCTTTAGACTCCCCAGGCCTTCATTAAAATCCGCCTATGAACTCCACACTTGGTGGAGCAGAGGCTGCTATTGTTAACTGGCCTATATAAATTAGAAATCAATGACTGCACTAAAGCATAATTTACTATTAGTGATGGGCGAATTTGTCCCATTTCGCTTTGGCACGGATTTCAAGAATTTGCCGTGAAATTTGCGAAACTGGTGAAAAAAACTCTGTTTTGGACGATTCCGTCGCTGGCTTAAAAAAACCCAACACTTTCACTTTTCACGCAAATTCCCAAATTTATTTGCCACCGGCGAAAATTGGAAGCAAATTCACACCTGGCAAATAATTCACCCATCACTTTTTACTATCCATTACCTTCCATTGGAGTACCTGTTCCTTGACTTCACTAAAGATTTGCCTACCTTAGGGCTCAACTCGGACTGAGACAAACCTGTACCTCAGACCCTCTGGAAAATGCACTTTTGTCTTGCTAGGATGGAATCCAAAAAAAGAGAGTAATGTGCCAATTATATACTATGGAGGCAATTGAGGACATATTCCTTCCATAGGGCATAGGTGGCAGAACCAGGACTTTCTGGGCCAAGATTGACCCTTAAGGGCATATTGAGAATTATCATCCAGAGAGCACAAGCATGAAGAAACTTATAACTTCACCATGCAGGAATCTCAAGGTTATTTCAAGGAAGGAGACATATCTGGGTGTCCAGAGGCTTTCTCCTTCTCCTTATCTCCTTATGTCCTTAGTATCCTCTCCTGACACACAACCTAGCCAGAGCTAGCAGAGAGTGTCTTTCTCTGTTTTGACTAGGCTTTGAAGGCCACAGAGAGACCAACTTGAGGAATTTAGTGGTGAGTTTGATTGACACGTTTGCCCTTCAAGGGGGTATCCCAAAGCCCTGGCCATTTTGACCTCGAAGGAGTATGGTTTCTGTTCCTGTATTTAGACACACGTGGAAGATATTAAGCCTGTTGGAAATGAGTTTCACATTTCAATGAAAAGTAAATTTAGCTGCACAAGGCTCAGAACATTTTGTTACTGTATGGGCACACAGGCTGAAGGCTGTTGTCAGTCTGCATATTTTTTGCAGGCAAAGAGAAGCAGATCTGCTCAGTGCCCCTGCTCCATTGATTTAAATCTGATCATCTTGTGTGAGCTCACACACAGCAGAGCTGAAGCAGAGATCAGCTCAGAGATGCCTTCTTTCTCATATCTGGGCTCAGAGTCGGACCTGCTCCCCCGGCTGCCCAGATGTTTTCTGCGCATGCACACATTGATTTACGTGTGGCTCAGAGTTTTATGCGTATGTTTGCGGTGTTTAAAGGTCAGGAGGGAGCCCCGGGGACTGTCAGGAGGGCCCTTAGTTTTACAGCTGGTATGGGTCCCCAAGGCTCCAGTCCAACCCTGTTTGGGCTGACCTCAGCTTCAGCTCCACTGTGTATGAGCACACACACAGTGTCAGACTGGCCCAGCGGGATACCGGGAAAAAACCTTGTGAGTCTCGACCCTTAATGGACCCCCTCTCTCGATCGGATTTGGCAATCCATCTGTGCATGTGCTCGGCACCTATTCACACAGGCGCCTTCATGCATGTGCGATTGGCGCATCATAGTAGAGGGGCGCGTCACAGTAGGGGGCGCAGGTCGGTAATCCTGGACAGTAATCCTGGTGGGCACCGGGCCCCCCAGTCTGACCCTGTGCACACAGGAAGATCAGATTTAAATCAATACAGCAGGGGTGCAAAGCAAATCTGCTTCTCAGATAGGCCATAGCCTTCAGCCTATGTGCCCATAGCCTTACTGCTCAATGACTGCTATTTTACTTTCTCCCTTTTAAGCAACTTTTTTCTGTACGGTTAGGTCTGAAATGCATCAGGACCATTGGGATTTCTGACCTTAGAATCATCAATTTGCATTTTGGTATGTACAGGGAGATTTACTTAGGAGCTTAATAAATTAAACAAGCAAATTTACTGACCCTTAGAGGGCTACTCATGAGAAATGGGGCAGTGTTGAAGGGCTGCATTTTGTCACTTTGCCACTACGTTTCTGCCAAAGTGGTACAAGACTATTTGCAGCTAAGCACCATATCTGTCCATCACTGCCTCGCCAGTACACCCACTTCTGCTACTGAATGCAAAATGAAAGGGCCATGGATTATTTGACATTGTTTATGACCTTGCATGAAGTTAGAAAGCCTAAAAAAACAATGGATATGAAGGGCCCTGTTAAAACCTCAGTGTTTTATGGATGCTTTAGTTCTTTATACTTTGTTGGAGAACTTTTTTTCCAGCAATGCTTGGGTGAGCCATGTTTACAAACCTTTCAATGTTTACTTCTCTTAGGTATATATGCCATTCAGAATGAATGTTCTGATTAGTCTTCATAGATGTGCTTGCAAATATCAAGTGGAGACCCCTCACAGAGCCTTATATATATGCTAACTAGAATATTTTGCTTTCCTCATTTGAGAAATTTTCTGTTTAGATTGAGATCTGTTATCTGTGTCTATAAATAGGCTATGACCTGAGTAATCGGCAAAGGATTGGACCCTGCTATTGTCAACTGCTTACAGTGATTCTGTTTCAGTAACAGCCCAATTATAGCCTTCATTACACCATCTGCCTGAAAGTCAATGCCGTATTCTGCTGTGAAATTATCTCTCTAGAACGAATCCTGCTAGGAACGACACAAAGTAGCATTTCAAATGAGGAAAAAAAAAGTGTAGAAATAAACCATACACATGTTAAATGGCAAGAAATGTCTTTATTACTTCCTCCTGAAAAGAAGCCAGTCATCAGAAGCAATAAATCAGGTGTATTCATACAAAATTACTCTAATGGGAATATGATATTCTTGACTTTGACTTTTGTTAAACGCGCATTTTGTCTAGTAAGTACAGTCAGGTATAGTATAGCATAGATGGTTTGTAAAGTTGGTGTCTAGTATCAATGGGGATAGTAGTCGCTGGGAAGGGTGTGTGGCTGTGGGATAGCAGGTATAGTAGGGAGAGATGGTGCCTATAGTAACAGTGGGATGATAGTCTCTGGGAAGGGACTGTGGCTTTGGGATAGCAGGTATAGTAGGGAGAGATGGTGCCTATAGTAACAGTGGGATAATAGTCTCTGGGAAGGGACTGTGGCTGTGGGATAGCAGGTATAGTAGGGAGAGATGGTGCCTATAGTAACAGTGGGATAATAGTCTCTGGGAAGGGACTGTGGGATAGCAGGTATAGTAGGGAGAGATGGTGCCTATAGTAACAGTGGTATAATAGCCTCTGGGAAGGGACTGTGGGATAGCAGGTATAGTTGGGAGAGATGGTGCCTTTTGTAGCAGTGGGATAATAGTCTCTGGGAAGGGAGTGTGACTGTGGGATAGCAGGTATAGTGTAGGGAGAGATGGTGCCTATAGTAACAGTGGGATAATAGTCTCTGGGAAGGGACTGTGGCTGTGGGATAGCAGGTATAGTAGGGAGAGATGGTGCCTATAGTAACAGTGGTATAATAGCCTCTGGGAAGGGACTGTGGGATAACAGGGATAGTAGGGAGAGATGGTGCCTATAGTAACAGTGGGGTAATAGTCTCTGGGAAGGGAGTGTGACTGTGGGATAGCAAGTATAGTAGGGAGAGATGGTGCTTATAGTAACAGTGGGATAATAGTCTTTGGGAAGGGACTGTGGCTGTGGGATAGCAGGTATAGTAGGGAGAGATGGTGCCTAAAGTAACAGTGGGATAATAGTCTTTGGGAAGGGATGTGACTGAGGAATAGCAAGTGTAGTAGGGAGAGATGGTGCCTATAGTAACAGTGGTATAATAGTCTCTGGGAAGGGACTGTGGGATAGCAGGTATAGTCGGGAGAGATGGTGCCTTTTGTAGCAGTGGGATAATAGTCTCTGGGAAGGGATGTGAATGTGGGATAGCAGGTATAGTAGGGAGAGATGGTGCCTATAGTAACAGTGGTATAATAGTCTCTGGGAAGGGACTGTGGGATAGCAGGTATAGTAGGGAGAGATGGTGCCTATAGTAACAGTGGGATAATAGTCTCTGGGAAGGGACTGTGACTGTGGGATAGCAGGTATAGTAGGGAGAGATGGTGCCTAAAGTAACAGTGGGATAATGGTCTCTGGGAAGGGATGTGACTGTGCAATAGCAAGTATAGTAGGGAGAGATGGTGCCTATAGTAACAGTGGTATAATAGCCTCTGGGAAAGGACTGTGGGATAACAGGTATAGTAGGGAGAGATGGTGCCTATAGTAACAGTGGGGTAATAGTCTCTGGGAAGGGAGTGTGACTGTGGGATAGCAAGTATAGTAGGGAGAGATGGTGCCTATAGTAACAGTGGAATAATAGTCTTTGGGAAGGGACTGTGGCTGTGGGATAGCAGGTATAGTAGGGAGAGATGGTGCCTAAAGTAACAGTGGGATAATAGTCTTTGGGAAGGGATGTGACTGAGGAATAGCAAGTGTAGTAGGGAGAGATGGTGCCTATAGTAACAGTGGTATAATAGTCTCTGGGAAGGGACTGTGGGATAGCAGGTATAGTCGGGAGAGATGGTGCCTTTTGTAGCAGTGGGATAATAGTCTCTGGGAAGGGATGTGAATGTGGGATAGCAGGTATAGTAGGGAGAGATTGTGCCTATAGTAACAGTGGTATAATAGTCTCTGGGAAGGGACTGTGGGATAGCAGGTATAGTCGGGAGAGATGGTACCTTTTGTAGCAGTAAGGATAATAGTATCTGGGAAGCAAATGTGAGTGTGGCATGGTGGGTAAATAGTAACACTTTACAGAATTTATAAACAATAACATTTTACAAATAATTTTAACTGTTGTGGGCTTCAGGAATCTATAATCTTTAATGACAATATATATAAATAAGAGGTTCCCAAAAGCTCTCTTTTTGTCCTGAGCCCTGTAATTATAGTTAGCATTAGGGTCACCAGAACAACTTTCATTTGAAGCAGTTTAGGTAGTGAGGTTGTAGAATGCTCTGCCAGGTGATGAGATTTTAGATTCTATTAACACCTTTAAGAATTGTTTGGATTATTTCTTCAACAAGCAACAAGCATAATACCCAAGGCTATTGGGATCTTAAAATATTGTGTTCTTTAAATCTACAGTTAGTATAGATTATGGAATGTATATTTATCTATGAGTGTATAGATAGATCTAATTATGTATATGTGCATTGGGGTTAATTTGGAGGGGGTGGAATTTGATGGTCTTCAGTCTTTTGTTCAACCCATCTTAACTATCTCTATTTGAGAGTTACTTTGTTTACATGTAATTACCTGGTCAAAGGAAGACCTCAGTGCTATGCCCTACGCTACACATATTCACAGAGAAATGTGACTTCAGCATGGGTCAAAATTCCCATGGGCATGAAGCCTGAAATTAAACCTTTGCTCATTTGCTCATTGCCATTTTCTATCCTGTTTCACATACAGGTATGGGATCCGTTATCCAGAAACCTTTTTTCCAGCTCTGAATTACAGAAAGGCCATCTCCCATTGACTAATTTTATCCAAATAGTGCACATTTTATAAAACATTTTCCCTTTTCTCTGTAATTATAAAACAGAGCATTGTACTTCATCCCAACTAAGATATTAATCCTTATTGGAGGCAAAACACTGTTTTTAATGTTTACATGATTTTCTAGTAGATTTCAGGTATGAAGATCCAAATTACGGAAAGACCTGTTATCCGGAAAACCCTAGGATTCGAGCATGCTGGAAAACAGGTCCCATACCGAATGTTCACATTTCTAGCCAAATACAGAACGATCATCTGATTTCTTCTCACAGGGGCCTTGCTCTGCTACTGTAAGTACTGTATCATTTTTATGACTCTTTAATGTTATAGTCTTCCAGGAAAATTGGTTAGAAAGGGCTATCCCCAAAGGTGCCATTCCTCCTGCCATCAGTAATGTCCATGTGCTCTTTTCCATGATTGTTTCTAATTCCTTTCCAGTCATTCTGCATCTCTTGTCAGACTCCATTCTGTGCCTGTAGAGTTGTTGAGAAGCAAATGTCTGAGCCATGTCCTGAAATGCAAATAAATACATTAATACTAATAATCCAATTGGAAATGTGACTTTCATGTATCAAATTGACCCTGCTATGGCAATGCAAAAAATATGCTTGTTCCTTTAGGGAAATTATTTCTGTTCTTTTGAAAAAGTCCAAATTTTTCAATGCAAGCCCCAGATAAATGAAACCATTGCTGTAGCAGCTATTCAGCCTTAGTTCAGAGAATATATAGGGTATTAAATATGTTTCCAGGGTCAGACTGGTGGGTGCAGGGCCCACTGCACCAGGGGCCCCTGGCAGGTTTGCCACCTCCCCGTGGCCCACGATCTGGGGGCGAAGCCATGATATCAGAGGGGGGTCAGTGACATTCCAGGTAGAGCAAGCAACGTCGCAGTGGCAGGGCTATGACGTGGCAGTCCAGAGATTGGCTTATCGCCATGTCAATCAAGGGATATCCTGCCTGGTTTTCCTTATTTGGAGACTGTCTTGACCTGGGCAGCCCTTCTGAAAACCAGGCTGTCTGGGTCAAATCCAGACAGGTAGCAACCCTAGCCCCCTGCTGCGCTGTTTGTGCCCCCCCTATGAGGGCCCCGCTGTGCTGTGCCCTGAAACATCCATATTTAGATTTATTTCGTCTAGGGCTTTAGTTCCCCTTCAATCCAATGCATTACAAATACTAATAAAAAAGTAAAGCACCTCTTCAATAAAATTATCATGCTCAACGCTTTATATTATAAAGCAATTGTTACCCTTACCCGTGCCTAATTACAATATATATTTGGGTATCCAAAATTTCAAGAATGAGGAGAGCACTTCTCAATAGCAAAAACGCTGTGGTTGTGTTTATTAAAAGCTACTACACACACGACATGTTTCGGGTTATTACATACCCTTTCTCACTTGAGAAAGGGTATGTAATAACCCGAAACATGTCGTGTGTGTAGTAGCTTTTAATAAACACAACCACAGCGTTTTTGCTATTGAGAAATGCTCTCCTCATTCTTGAAATTTTGTAACTTGTTGGGATAGCGGTTTACCCAAGCGAGGATCGATGCATTCCTAAAAAGACTGAAAAGGCAGTGCGGAGGACATCATTTGTTTATTCTGCAATATATTTGGGTATCCATTTTTACATATGCTGCACAGCTACATTCTCCTATAGATTGCACCAGATTCCCAGCTGGGTTTTGTTATATTTACATAAATAATTTTCTCCCTCCACTGGCTAAACTGACTTCCTAGATTCAATTTAGAAATTGCCTAGTTCTTCCTCTGGAAATCCCAGCACCTTGAGCCTTGGTGGCTTGTGTTTACTATGGAAGAGTCATTGGTGCAGAAATCTCAAGGACAGACATCTGTGGTTTCAGGCGTCTCCTCTTTGAGTGTGTGATCTTCTACTGCCATCAATCAACAATCATCGGATTCATATCCCCAAATCAGAGGGAGAAAGGCTGCCTATTGCTTAAAGATCACTACCAGCAACATCGGTGTGTTCCAAAAAAACTGCCAGAACTGCAGGGAGTGTGGCACCAATTCAATTTGCCTTTGGTTCCAAACACATCCCAAATCAGGTCAGAAACTTTCAAGAGAGACATTCATTTGAAGGGCAATCCTCCCAAAATAATTTTTTTTTTGGCAGAATGAAAATGTAATTCTAAACAATTTTACCATTCCCATTAATAAAAACATTTCAATGGCTTTAAATTATTTGTTAATGTAATTGCATTGCATTACTGTTGTCCTATTTACATTAAAAGATACAGTACTAGGAAAGTAAGCATCCCCCTTATGAAATATTACTGGAAATAAAACAGCTGAGGCTAAAGTTACAAACAAAATAGAATTGGAGAACACTATACTAAACTGATGCAGTGACCTTTGTCCTGTTGTGACAACCATGTCACAGGTCAAAGGGGACTAGGTTTACTGGAAGGCTGACAATTCACTGGGTCTATTGATATTTCAGTATATCATTGTTATCACATAGTGGCAAGTATATGCTTTGACCACAATTTGGTGTCCAAGGTTATGGGCCAGATTGCAGCAATTTAGCCTTTATACCAACAATCTGATTAAATTATTAGCATATGCAAACCCCTAGGTCTTTATTAGTCAACTTATTAGAGTACTTGAGACTGTAGGATGATTGTGATGAAGAAACGTAGGCATTGTACCCATAACCAAAATACATTTTTAGGAGATGCTCTCATCTCATTGCCATAGCATGGTGACCACTAGATAGATTGGGAAACCTTTTTTTTCAGCTGACAGTGAGAGTGCTGATCCTATCTTACATGAATTGCCTTATGGAAACTAGTAGTAAAGATCAGAAATAGCAGCACACAGACATTATAAAATCCTAGATTTATATAAATAGCAGTTTTGCGTGTATCCTTTATGTGGTGAATGATTGAGAACCAACTGCTTTACTCATTTTCCCTTTACTAGCCCTGCTTTAGCTACTGTATGCCAAGTACTGGGGAATTCCCATATTTCCTAAAACTTGAATATTGAGGAATCAGAAGACATTTCTGAATATGCATAGGCCTCATTTAAATGCATGTTTGAATGAGTTGCATGTGTATTGCTGTGTCTCTGTGGAACCATCTTTGATGAGGGCATGCCAAAGTCCAACTTCTGCATCCTTAGGGCATCTGCAAGCAGGGTTGCCACCTCTTCTTGAAAAAATACTAGCCTTCCTGTATTTTAATCTTTCTTCCCTATAAAAATAATAGATGAGATAGATAGATAGATAGATAGATAGATAGATAGATAGATAGATAGATAGATAGATAGATATAGACAGACCGACAGATGATGATAGATAACAGAGATAGACAGACAGATGATAGATAGTTGGATGATAGTGTAGGGACCTATAGGATATCCTATCCCTATAGAGTTAATCCCCTACCTTTTGTATGTAGTTCTCTTTTCCCTTGTTATTGGGCCAAGCCCTTGTAACTGGTAAAGTGTAACACCCACACCTATTGGACAAAGAGTGTAATGACACTCCCCTGCCACACTGCTATATAGTGTTGTGCAGGGAGTGTCCTCTTCCTCTTTGGCTCCTGGTGCTGCTGCTAGGTGAATCCCCATTGAGCCTGGGATCACCATAGGCCCCAGTAAGCATTTACCCCAGAGGGACCGGACACCTTTGGTGCTAAGTCGGGGACCAGGTAACCCCGTGAACGAGGACCAGCTAAAATAGTAAGATCTTGTTATAGTCTCTCTAGGAGAGAAAGACAGAGAGGTGTAGCAGGTGCCTTTAGAGCAGGGAACTCAGTTGATAGGCATCTAGGTGAGCAAAGGACTACCTGTACTCTACCTGATAGATCCCGATCCCCTCACTGTGCAACGTCGGTTGAACTGGGTATTGATGTACACCTATCTGCAATATCCTTTGGGAGTCGCACCTGTTTGACTGTGAACCTTGTACTGTCCAAAGTGATTCCACCTGCTGTGTCCTCAGAATATTTGTAAGTAAACCTGTGGTCATTTGCCTCTGGCATAATAAATCTGTGCTCCTGTTTTACCTTTTTAAAGAACCTCCTGGCGTCCATTATTCTATTTTACACTTAAATGCCTGTGAGTTGTAGTTCAACTACAGTTTAAAGGGGAAGCTTCCATTTGGCCAAGGCTCTGCCCTGGGTGAGGATTCGCAATGTAACCCATGCTCATTACCTAGCTGGTCACCCTTAACTCCTAATTGGCAGAATAGGCCAAGAAAGCGTTACAATAGATAGATAATAGATATTGATAGACAGACAATAGATAGATAGATGGATTGATAGATAGATACACAGATACTTGAGAGATACTGACACCAGAAATTAAACTTTTTTTTACATCTACGTATAATAATATTGCCTTTGGAAGCTATAACTTTGCCATAAAGTATTTGCACAATGCTTTTACATTACCTGTCTCATGTCCCATCAACATGACCTATAGGTAACTTTTAATATACTTTCATATTTTAAAAAGTAGTTTTTTAAGCATACTTACACTGAAACAAAATCATGCACACAGATATGGAGACGCACATAGATACACACAAAATCTCCTGTAGGGCTGAAATGCAAGTGGATAGTTAATTTGCCTCCATAGAATTTATATTTGGAAGCAGAGATCCCAATGAGCTGACAGGTCCCTGGAATGCCCATCCGGAGTGCCCATCCCTGCACTGGAGTTATGTCTAATGCTCATTCTTACACATGACCTCCTTTTCACTTCAGTTGGCCTTGCGCTGTTACTTTCTGCTGCTCCAGTGGGCTGAGTACATGAGCAGCATGCAAGGGATGGCAGAGAGGAAAATCAGAGGTGGCTGCTTGTGGAGTGACACACCCCCTGTTATTTGGTGTCTGGACGTCAGCGAGTGGGGAGGGAGAAAGATTGGAAGTGCTTCTAGCTCAGTGACTGTCAGCCCAGTGTAGCAGCAGCAGCACAAGGAGAGGGGGAACACACAGAAGGATAATATCACATTAGAGTTTGTGCATGCAACAGACTGCTGAGCGGATCACTACAAGTAGCAACAACAAGAATGGCTGCAACAGGTCAACCGGCAGAACGGGGAATGTACTTTAAGACACATCATTAATTTGATGGATGCACCCCTATTATATCATATGATATATGAAGGCTTGAAGAGGAAAATGCTTTCCAGCAGCAGCCAAGCCACAAACCTGCCAGGCAAAGGAGCCTATTAGCAAGCCCGGCACTGTGAGGATTGTTGGGCTGTAGCTTTTTGTTCAGCCAACCTGTAGCTGAGGTGAGAATCCGGATCCCCATACTAACAGTGACCAGGGGAGGGGGCTGGTCTCCACTTGAACTGGGAGACATGACTGTGGTTTCAGGAGATAATGTGGATGAGACCCTGGTGTCCGTGGGTGCTCTGGGTCAGGAGGGTTATGATGCAGACAGAGCCAACCAGGACTGCTGTGAGAGGGTGGTCATCAACATCTCTGGCCTTCGGTTTGAGACCCAGTTGAGGACCCTGTCTCAATTCCCCCAAACCTTGCTTGGAGATCCGAGGAAAAGGATGCGCTTTTTTGACCCCTTAAGGAATGAATACTTTTTTGATCGCAACCGGCCGTCTTTCGATGCTATATTGTACTATTACCAGTCAGGAGGAAGGCTCCGTAGACCAGTCAATGTCCCCGTTGACATCTTCTTGGAAGAAATCAAGTTCTATGAACTCGGACAGGAAGTGATTGAAATATTTCGGGACGATGAAGGGTTTATCAAGGAAGAAGAGCGACCTTTGCCTGAGAACGACTTCCAGAAGCAGGTCTGGTTGCTTTTTGAATACCCTGAGAGCTCAGGACCTGCCAGGGGCATTGCTATTGTCTCTGTCCTAATCATCCTCATCTCCATAGTCATCTTCTGCTTGGAAACTCTCCCTGAATTCAGGGAGGAAGCCAGGCAGGCTAGTGGGCAAACTGCGGTCAATGGCACGCACACATTCAGCAACAGCCCCTTCACTGACCCTTTTTTTCTCACTGAGACACTGTGCATTATCTGGTTCTCCTTTGAGCTTCTGGTGAGGTTCTTCGCTTGCCCAAGCAAGCCAGCTTTCTTCAAGAACATGATGAATGTTATTGACATTGTGGCCATAATCCCATATTTCATCACCCTCGGCACTGAGCTGGCTGAGCAACAAGGCAGCAATGGGCAGCAGGCAATGTCCTTGGCTATTTTGAGGGTCATCCGCCTGGTACGAGTCTTCAGGATATTTAAACTCTCCAGGCATTCCAAAGGACTCCAGATCTTAGGAAAGACACTTCAGGCCAGCATGAGGGAATTGGGGCTTCTCATATTCTTCCTCTTTATCGGTGTCATTTTGTTCTCCAGTGCAGTTTATTTTGCAGAGACGGATGACCCTGAATCGTTGTTCACAAGCATACCTGATGCCTTCTGGTGGGCTGTTGTGTCCATGACCACTGTTGGCTATGGAGACATGTACCCTATGACCATAGGCGGAAAGATCGTGGGATCTCTATGTGCCATAGCTGGGGTATTGACCATTGCCTTGCCAGTTCCTGTTATAGTATCAAATTTTAATTATTTCTACCACAGGGAGACTGACCATGAGGAGCAGTCCCAATACACCCATGTGACATGTGGCCAACAACCATCCTCCTATGGAGAACTAAAAAAGAGTGAGAGCAAGCAGTCATTTAACAGATCAGACTTCATGGAATCAGAGGAATTAGATGACATGAGATATGGCCACTACACTGCAAACCAACACTATGCAGAACCCAAAAAGCTAACAGATGTATGATCTGTTGTTGTTCAGATCTTGATTTTCTTCTAGATGGGCCAAACAGGTGAGCGAGTACAAAGTACTGTCCAATAGCTTGGCTCTGAAAAGCATACAGCTGTTCAAGGTGTTAGAGTTTATAGCAGCAGAGGGGAAGCTAACTGTGGAGCGTGGCATACTGTTGGGTGACTGTGATATGTGCTCCATCAAGATCTTAAACAAATACAAATAATAACAATACCCCAACATATCTACCTTACAAACCAAGGCAACTGTATGAATGAAATAGTTCTGCCCCTCCAGTACAGGGACTATCCTGTGTGATTTGCTTGGCACTGGGTAAAGACACAGAAGGATTAGTATTTCTCATGGAATATAATTCAACCGATTCCATGCCTGCTGCATCATTTCTATGGTATTAACAGCTAGCAATGGATATTTGCAACAGTGCCATGTCTTTTGTACAGTGGAAACCCTGCTTAACAACAGTATGTTCTATCAAGGACTGAAGAACAGCTGTGATTGAGAGCCAACAAATACAATCAGCAACGTAGTTCCCATTTGAATACCCCTGGCTCGGTCTTGACCCTCTACATGGATGGGTGTTTTGTGGGTTCTTATTTATAAGCACTTTATAGGGACACATTCATTCATGGAAACTCCCCACACCCAAAAAGTAGGCAACAAAATCTTTATTGGTTCATAATCTCACCTCGATGTAGAAGCATTTGCAATTTTTTGCACATATATTTTTTGTTTACATCAATGCCGGTGCTGGCATTCAAACCTTTCCCTTGGCTGCTGGAGATTCCAGAACTTCTCTCTAGCTGGGAAAGGGTCACTTTAGTTGGAATATATTCAAATTATTTTTTATTTTAGCTACCAAATATTCACATTTGTAAGTGCCTTCACGTGCAAGGTAAAAATCCAGGTTGTATTATGTTCAATTATTTCATGAATTTACTATGTATTCAGAGCTGTCTTTAGTAGTGGCCAAAACAGCACAGTATTTATGTAGGAGGGCACGTTGAGCAAGAGTTACTATCTTGCCCTACTGTTTACATATTGCCTAGTAGAACATCGTAGAACAGGATGGAGACGGCAGGGCAAGATGGAGACATTATCTCTCTATATGCTGTGACCATCTCATTCTCTACAATACCTACCATCTGCCACTCTCTTCCTACCTGTTCCTCATCCTTTGCTCACTCTCACAGCAGGCAAAGCAGAACAATATTTATGTAGGAGGGCAAGTTGAGCAAGATTTGCCTCTTGCCCTACTGTTGACATCTTGTCCTAACATAGTAGAAAACGATGGAGACAGAAGGGCAAGACTACGACATTATCATTCTATGTTTTCTGGCCATCTTGCTCTACTGTACCTACCTCAACTGTTCATTGGGACCCCCTATACCCCTATACCCCCTATAAAGGCAACTCTGATGGATATAACATTAAGACACTTTAATTAATGAATATGGACTGTGACTTTTTCAAATGGACTTGTAGAATAGATGTATTAAGGTCAACACAGTCCTGTGTATATATCAAAATAAAGTCAATGGAATCTTTAAATTATGATGAATTCAGTGGTTCCCAGATCAATGATACCTAATAGACTGTGTTCTAAAGATAACCGAGTCCTTTAGTCAGGTGATGCCCTATTGGACCCCTGATGCACAGTGACTGGTGAGTTATGCTGTAATACAGTTTCATTTAAATAAAAAGCTATAGATGGGAACCAATAGATTGCTATATTCATATCAAGGAAACCATTTGCTTTGCTCTACTTTCACTGTGTTTTTTATAGGTGCCTAGTATTTTTTCTTCACGTCCCTTGGGAAAAAAATACTTAATCGTGCTCCCATTTAAGGAGATGGGGGAATGCTGCTTAAGTAAAAGGGAAATGCCATACTTCATACTGCAGAGTGTTATATTGTCTTTAGTTCGACATCTACATGCAAAGATTAGGAATAAATGCATGTTATTTACCATTGTCCTTTTCTTCTTCATTTTTTAAGCCATGGAACATACACTTTATTGGGTTACTGGGAATGATGTATAAATATACCCCATTAAAATATGTGTTTATAAAATACTTTTTTATTTAGATTGACTAACTGTTCCTTTGCTTTTTACATTTTCAGATATGTGTGAACTGCCATATTGCTTGATTTTGCAGTGGAAGGGATGGCCTGTAGGCTATCTGTGGCTCTGTGGGGCAACATTATCCTTGGACCCTTCTGCCACATTTCGATATTGTCTCTGTATGCCCTAGGCTGCTTTTAACTATGGGGCAACATTCTGCTTGTACCGTTCTGTCATCTTGCCTTACTTACCTTACGGCCTAGTCTTCCTATCTATATCTGTGGCTCTGAAGGGCAACACTTTGTTTGGACCCTCCTGGCATCTTGCCCTATTGTCACCTTAGTGTTCCAACCTATAACCAGTGTTGGACTGGGATGACAGGGACTCACCAAAACCTGAGACCATAAGGCCACTCTTCAGTTATTTTTACTTCTCTCCTGGTGTGGGCCAGTCAGACACTGCCTCTTATTGTAGCTACGTGGGGCAACATGTTTGGACCCTTTTGTCATCTTGCTCTATTGTTACCCTATGCCCTAGTCTTTCTACCTATAACTGTAGCCCAGCAAGGCAACATTATTCTTGGACCCTTCTGCCTGCTTGCCCTATGGTCACCGTATGTCCTAGTTTTCTAACCTATAACTGTGGGGCAACATTATGCTTGGACCCTCCTGCCATCTTGCCCTATTTTTACCCTACAACCTAGTCTTCCTACCAATAACTGTGGCTCTGTGGGGCAACATTATGTTTGGACCCTTCTGCCATGTTGCCCTATTATCACCCTATGTCCTAGTCTTCCTATGCTTTGCTATGGATTCCATGCTGATGGTGCCACTAAAGAAAGTTACCATATATACCTTAGGGGGTATGACGGCTAGTATGAATGCTCTCACTGATGTATGTATGCAGAATACAGAGAAGGGTTGCTCTTTGTGCACAACATCCTACTTACTATTCCAGGAGAATTAATGGAAGTTAAAGCCTGTAACCTGTATATAAATAGGGCATATTTCCCCTACGTGGCTATGAGGAGGGGATACACACAGTCGTGTATGTATTCATGGCACCAGCCACACAATGTATCCGCACTGTTACCAGATACAAAGCACTAGGAGTCTGATGGCACACTGTGTGTATATATATATATATATATATATATATATATATATATATACACATACATGCTCTAAATATGGATGTTTTGTGTGTTCAGTTGATGTAAAGGGATTTGCTTTCCTGTGCTGAATCTTCCCATAAACAGAACAAGGTATGATAACACTATGTGCACCAAATATTTTTTTTCTGTCCATATACATAGCCGTGGGAGGTGCCATATTGCTTTATAGGCAGAGGCATTCTCCATAAACCCATAAATACAACAGATGCCTTAGCAGTCATGTAGCTGTCTGCGATGAATGCCTTATACAACATGAGAAATCCCACATATGTGTGTGTGTGTGTGTGTGTGTGTGTGTGTATATATATATATATATATATATATATATATATATATAAGCAGAAATATCTGCACACCATTTATTGAGAAGAAAACTTCATTTTATTTCACTCACTGTGCAAAATATTTTTTCAATAAATGGTGTGAGAATCTTTCTGCTGGTATTTGCCTAATGAGGCAAGTTTGAGTGCAGACACAGCTGAATATATATATATATATATATATATATATATATATATATATATATATATATATATATATATATATAAGCAGAAATATCTGCACACCATTTATTGAGAAGAAAACTTCATTTTATTTCACTCACTGTGCAAAATATTTTTTCAATAAATGGTGTGAGAATCTTTCTGCTGGTATTTGCCTAATGAGGCAAGTTTGAGTGCAGACACAGCTGAATATATATATATATATATATATATATATATATATATATATATATATATATATATATTTATTTATTTATAATAGGGCCGATTGTATCCTTCGATGAGGTATTCATACATCAGCCTGGCATAAAAGCTGTGGGTGGCTTATAAACAGAGGCTTAATAGTAATAATAATGATAACATATTGTGCTGGGAAGATTTATTTGCCTTTTGATTAAGGCAGAGCTGTCCAAGTTTGTCACAGAGTTGGCTGCCGCCATATTTTCCCAAGATCAACAGATTGGAGGGCTGGAACAAACATGGAAAGTCTTGTAGAAAGAGGGATCGCTATGACTTTTTAGCCAGAGAGAATACTGGCTAAAGAGAAAATCCCCACACATAAGAAGCACCCATAAGTGCTAACTTAAAAATGACTTGTGACCAGGGTCTGGCTGTGCTCTGCACCTTTCTAGAGAAGGAGATTCCTTATAGAGGAAGATCTGGTTTTCATGTGCTTTTTAAAGAGGGCAGAGCTCATTGAGTGCCCATGTTATTGTTTCCCTTGATAATTGCATATATATGTATATGTTGGCATTGCCATATTGCTTGCTTCTGCAGAGGCATACTTATTACAAACTCATAGATCTATTTATATCCTCCCAATAGTACAAATGACTTTAGGTGTCATGTCCATAGACCTTAATTGGGGTGCCAAAGTGCATCCCACAGAGCTCATTCAAAGCACACAGCACTTTTGGGTGCAAGACAGCCTTGTCCTTACCACCTGCCATAGATTATGGCAGACAGCATGGTTTTGCACTTTGCACCTTGCATTTGATTTAGTACATTACCCCCTTATTGTGTATGACTAATGCATCTGTGGAGCAATATGGCAGCTCCAGGAATAGGAGCAATATTCCTAAGCAAAGTCATGGAATTCAACCACTGCTTGTACATTGGTTGTTTCCCTGTTCAGCCTATTTGATATTCTGCACAAGTAGATCATGCCTGATTTAACTAAAGAGCAAGAAATACAATGGCAGCGGCAGGGTCACATGTAGTTATTTTTTCCTGGGGGCCTCTCTACTGCTCTATCAGCCCTGCGGGAGACTTAATAGGACTTAATAATGCATGACTCTGTCTCACCTGTTCCCTTTACCATATATCCATCAAGCACTAGGAAATATCAGTGAGGCTGGCAACTGATCAATGTATATGTCCTGGTCTAATGCGTCCTTGGTTGGTAACAGTTTCAACCAATCAGTTTGGAGAACAACAGCAGTTGTCAGATGTATAGGGACCAGAGAGCAGTCATTACACAACTCTCCTTAATTCATTTACTACAATAATATCACCAACTTTTTGTCTGGCTTGCAGATTTGAAGGGGGTGTTGTCCCAATATAGTCCTGCAAGACGCATACAGGGGAATGTAATAAAAGTCGCAAAGAGCAAAACAATTCGCACCAATAAGACTAAAAATCCACATCTCGCTATGTAATATTGTTCCTTAAACTGTTATTGCATTGCGAATTTTAATTGCGCATTGCGAATTTTAATTGCGCATTGCGAATTTTAATTGCGCACTCATAAGAAGTGCTCGAAGGTGTCATAATCTTTTGGAGCAAACATAACGACTTTTTCAGTAAGAAGTTTTATTACATTGACTGCGCATTGGCGCAAACGATAAAATTCGCAAACGGTCTTTCACTGTCGGAAGTGGTCGCTAAACAGTTTCCGGGCTCGCAAAAGCTATATTAAATTCGCACAAAGCAAAATTTGTTTGTGCAAAGGCATAACTTTTCGCATTGCGAATAGTTTTTCCGTTTGGGGTTTTTATTACATTCCCCCGATAGGCTTTTATAGATAGAAAAGGTCACCTAGCAGTGTTCTTGGTGTCCTTCAATGTTCTACCAGGACTGTACCACATATTCCCATAGCAAGAAAAGCAGCCATATGACTGTATGTTCATCCTGCTGTAAGGATTAATGCGGAGAACATTGAAGGGCAAAAGCTGCGGGGAATAAATATGCTGTTCCAGGCGCAATGGTTGCCACCTTTTCTGGAAAATAATTTTCTTTTGTCCCTATTAACACCATTGGGATCAACCATCATTATTGCCAGCGAAGTGGCAACCTTATAGGGCACATAAAAATAAAATTAAAAGTTACAGAATGAATGGAATTGTTTCCCAACATATATGAATTCATTATACATTTCCAGTGGTTATAAAGTTACTTTTAAGTGAAATTGCTTCTGAAAAGCTGTATCTGTCATTCTGTTTTGCACTGGTGGTTCTGACCTTTAAATGTAGCAGAAATCAGCTGATTAACAGACCTGAAGTCAGAATGGTGGAAACAGAAAGGGATAAGCAACGAATGCTTTCAGTAGCAATTATATTTACAAATAATGTTACAATCAGGGGAAGGGTAGAAAGAATGTATATGGGAAAGTTTTATCCAGAATGCTCAGGACCTGGGTTTTTCCGTAATTTGGATCTTCATAGTTTACTAGAAGATCATTTAAACCTTAAATAAACCCAATAGGATTGTTTACTGCTATATTATCACAGAAAAAGAATAAATCAATTTTAAAATTTGGATTATGTGGATACAATGGGGACCACCATTATGTAATTTGGATCTGGATAACGGATACCCTACTTGTATTTTCTTTCACTAGTAACCCAGAACAATAAACATTTTAGCCCTGATTTTAGTCAATTTGGAAAAGTTCATGGGGGCTGGATAACAGATTACAAAAGATTAGATTAAGCACAAGGTCATCCTTCCCGTTTGTATGTAGAAGGGATATCTATCTGCAAAATTATGCCAACTATGCTGTGATATAGGTATTTCACTACTCACATTGCCCTCATTGTGCTTGCTGGTTTCCATGGTGACCTGCATGTGGAGAAGCTAGGAAGATGCTTTAATATGTGCGAAGGTCATAAATTCTGTTTGAGAAAAAGCCAAATGTGTTCCATATATTACAGGTGTGGGATCTATTATCTGGAACCCTTGTTATTTAAGGAACCCCAAAATACAGATTTCCCTTTTTACTGTAACAATAAGACCTACTCTGCTTCAAATGAAAGTTCTGTTCCTCTAACCTAGGGGTAAAAAGAGTTGGAGAGCAGTACGAGCATTAAAAAAGTTTCTAGGTGTGCCAAGTAAGTGATGGCTATTTGGTAGCCTCTATATGGATTGGCATCAATTAGGAGGTTCTGTTTGGCAGTACCCCTGGTTTTTATGTAAACAAAATTTGCCAACAAGCCTGCAATTTAAAAATATGAGCCTACTTTGAGGCCACTGGGAGCAACATCCAAAGGGTTGGGGAGCAACATCCAAAGAGTTGGGGGAGCAACATGTTGCCCATGAGCCACTGGTTGGGGATCACTACTCTAACCTTAAGGGCTTTTTGTTCTTTTCTATGCAAGCAACAATCTCCCTCTTTCATTCTATAATGCCCTCTAATTTACCTGTAAAGAGTTATCATGTTCCCTCAGAACAAGCAACTTTTCTCCAACCCCAGCCTTGAGAGCCTACATAATTTAATGATTCCATCCCACTTACCAGTTTAGTTGCACGTCTCTGCACATTTATATCCTTCTTAAGGACTGGAGCACAATACTGCACTCATGGTGAAGCCTTACCAGGGACCTATAAAGAGGCAAAATTATATTTTCTTTGGTTCCAATATTGGACTCTAATATTCATACATTGTTTTGTATTTACGTTTTGATGGTATTGGTCATTTTCTGCCATCTTTATCTCTTTAGACTAAGGCTTTGTACAGATCCACCAACCAAGACATGACATTTTCTCATGCTCCATTTGCCTTGTTCCTTTTTAGGCCTTGCCTTGATCTCCTTTTTTATATATTTATTTCTACCCTTTAAGTGTGTATCACATTTTGAATCTCAATTACATAGGGAGAGAAGTAATAGCAACTAAATTACGCTACAGAAAGGCTACAGGAGGATTGTTAATGGGTTTCTTATTTGCCCTACAGCTCAAGGATGGAGGTTATACCCTTCATCCCCAGTCAATTAATAGTTGCTGGGCAGGCTTTGCAGCTGGGAAGCATCCTATATAAATAATAATGGATTTACAAGCCTTTGAGTGAGAGCTGGGAGGTGAAAAATGACTAAAATGAACAGTGAGTGAGGAGCAGGGAGAATTATACCTGCCATGCAAAGCAAAACAAATGATGAGAACTGCTGGGAAATAACTCAGGAAATAAGCAATAACACGGATCGGTGGCACCATAAGTTTCCTTGTACAGTGACACCCATAAGAGAAAGATTATATGAAAACCAACATACTAATAGTTGTATTAACTAATTAGCAGCACTGAAGTCTAGTGGGAGACAGATATTGCACCTGAGAATATACAGATTTTGTCTCCAAGCAAGGGTCTTTACAAGCAAATTAAGGTCATTGTTTAAAAGGGTGCTTCACCTTTTAGCTAACTTGGTCTTCATTATTTATTGTTTATAGTTAGCTTTATAGTAACTATTTGTTTTCTTCTGATTCTTTCCACATTTCAAATGGGGGTCACTGATCCCATCTAAAAAGCAAATGCTCTGTAAGGTTATAAATGTTTTGGTATTGCTACTTTTAACTACCCATCTTTCTATTCAGGCCCTCTCCTATTCATATTGCAGCCTCTCATTCAAATCAATGCATGGTTGCTAGGGTAACTTGGATCCTAGTAACCAGATTGCTAAAATTGCCAACTAGAGAGCTGATGAATAAAATGCTAAATAACTCAAAAACCACAAATAATAAAAAACTTAAATTGGCTACAAATTGTCTCAGAATATCACTCTCTACATCATACTAAACGTTAACTCAAAGATGAACAACCCATTTAAAGAGTTAAAAAAACAACATTGTGACACAGTCTGAATGCCAGAGAATGACTGTGAACCTTTACCAAAATAGCTTTCTGTGATTTGGATCTTCATACCTTAAGGGCTCTTACACATGGGCGGTTTTAACTGCACTCCCCTGCGTTACGCTTTCTTCCGTTCAGCCTCAGGGGAGCACAGGACTAGACACACTCAATCATTGTCAATAGGGCTGTACTCAGATGCATGTAAGCGTCAAACGCAGGTGCGACGCAACATAGAAAATCATTTAAATATTAAATAAACCAAATAGGCTGGCTTTGTTTCCAATAAGGATTAATTATGTCTTAGTTTCGATCAAGAACAAGGTACTGTTTTATTTTTACAGAGAAAAAGGATTTTTTTAAAAAAAATTGGATTATTTGGATAAAATGGAGTATATGGGAGACGGTCTTTCCGTAATGAGGAGCTTTCCAGTAATAATGGGTTTCTGGATAATGGATCCCATACCTGTACCAGGGGTACAATGAGTTCTTATAGGGCCCCATTGCAAGTTAATTTTAGGAAGCCCCAAATTATCTAGAAACTGATTTCCTAACATATATTTACATTGCTATTAATTAGGCCCCTCTACAGTCCTTTATGATTAAACCACTAAACACCCCCAGGTTTAGGGTGCCTGCTGATTTTTGTGAGCAATGATTATGGATTATTATACAGATACTAGACAGTTTTACTGCTGGATTGAAGATGTGGAATCCAGCAACATCTGGCTAATTTATGTTGGTCATACACAGCAAGGTTTGCTCATTTGGCAAGGTTTCCAAATGATCACTGGTAAGGTCCCATCTAGAATATGCCGTACAGTTTTGGTCTCCATCACTCAAACAGGACATTATTGTATTAGAGAGGGTACAGAGAAGGGCAACTAAGCTGGTGAAAGGTATTGAAAATCTTAGCTATGAGGAAAGACTAGCCAAATTGGGGGTGTTCATGCTGGATGTTTAAGGGGAAATATGATAACTATGTATAAATATATAAGGGGATCATATAATAATCTCTCTAATGCATTATTTACCAGTAGGTCCTTCCAGCTGATACAAGGTCACCCATTCCGATTAGAAGAGGTTCTGCCTAAATATTCAGAAGGGGTTTTTTACAGTGAGAGCTGTGAAGATGTGGAATTCTCTTCCCGAATCAGTGGTACAGGCTGATACATTAGATAGCTTTAAGAAGGGGTTTGATGGCTTTTTAAGTGAGGGAATACAGGGTTATGGAAGATAGCTCATAGTACAAGTTGATACATGGACTAGTCTGATTGGCATTTTGGAGTCAGGAAGGAATTTTCCCCCCCTCTGAGGCAAATTGGGGAAGATTCAGATGGGATTTTTGCCATTCTCTGGTTCAACTAGCAGTTAGACAGGTTAAAAAAGTTAAAATGTTGAACTTGATGGACATGTGTCTTTTTTCAACCTAACTTACTATGTTACTATGTGTTACTATTTTTCTCAGCACATGATATCAGTCTGAACTCCCAGTCTTGCTTACAATTCCGTGTTGTGGCTCCTGTATTTCCCCATGTCAATGGCTTTTGACCAAATTGTGAGTCTTAGATATTTTCACTACTGTCTTAAAGATACAGAAATGCATTCCAGTTATTGTGTTGACACAGCTGTTTCTGGAGGCAATTATCTATACAAGAGTAATATTGACATTTGGGGTAAATGCTTATTTGTTCTACTAAATATTCCCTGGAGCCCATACTGAAGAAGAGTTAGGTCAGAATTGTGGTGAACATTTCTCTGAGATGTTCTTGAAACCATACCAGGGCCCCTAATGCAACAACAATGGTAACCTTAATAGTATACAGTATAAGGGGCACAAACCAAGTGTTGGAAGACTTGCAATCTCCTGACCTACTAACCATTCAAATGAAATAAAGAAGTAAAAATAACAAATCAGACAATGTTATGGTTATTAGGGATGTAGCGAACGTCGGAAAAAAAGTTTGCGAACATATTCGCGAACTTGCGCAAAAATGCGAGCGGTTCGCGAACCCCATAGACTTCAATGGGAAGGCGAACTTTAACATCTAAAAAAGACATTTCTGGCCAGAAAAATGATTTTAAAGTTGTTTAAAGGGTGCAACGACCTGGACAGTGGCATGCCAGAGGGGGATCAAGGGCAAAAATGTATCTGAAAAATCTGCCTGTGTGTGCTTGGAAGAGATAGTGTAGGGGGAGAGCTGTTAGTGATTTCAGGGACAGATGATAGTAAGTTTGCTGGCTAGTAATCTGCTTGATACTGCTCTGTATTGGAACAAAAAAATAAATAAAAGCAGTCCTTACAAGGACTACTGTTATTGCAGCAGTCAGCAGATGAGATCAGAAGCAGGACAGCTGCCCACTGCAGCTACATACAGAGCACTGCAGTAGAAGGTAGATTACTAGCCAGCAAAGCTACCTAAGCTTAAATGTCCCTCAAACCCCTGCAGACTTCTGTCCCTCCAATAACAGAGCAGTATCAAAACGATTACTAGCCAGCAAACTTTCAACTGTCCCTGAAATCACTAACAGGCAGCAGCTCTCTCCCTACACTATCTCTTCAGCACACACAGGCAGAGTGAAAAAAACGCTGCAGGGCTTCGGTTTTTATAGGGAAGGGGAGTGGTCCAGGGGAGAGCTTCCTGATTGGCTGCCATGTACCTGCTGGTCTGGGGTGAGAGGGCAAAAAAAAGCGCCAACAATGGCGAACCCAAAATGGCGAACGTCGCGCGACGTTCGCGAACTTCCGGCGAGCACGAACACCCGATGTTCGCCGGCGAACAAGTTCGCCGGCGAACAGTTCGCGCCATCTCTAATGGTTATGGCTATTAATTCAAAGAAAGCAATCGTATGAAAGTTAGTGTATGTCTGACAAATAGTAGTTTCAGTCCCCCATGGATATCGTCAGCCAGGTAATAAGTGCATGTGATCATTAGCCAACAGAAATCTTCTAACCTGTCCGACCAACTAAACGACTGATCCCCATGGTACGAAAAGGATCCACACACAACCTTAGCAACCAGGTTGCTGAATATGCAAACTGGAGAGCTGCTGAATAAAAAGCTAAATAACCCAAAAACCATAATGAATAAAAAATGAAAACCAATTGCAATTTGTCTCAAAATGTCACTCTCTACGTCATACTAAGGGCTCTTTCAGATGAGCGTTTTTAGCTATGCTCCCCTGCTTCCCAGTTTCATGCGTTCAGCCGCAGGGGAGCGCAGGAGTAGACGCACTGATTTATTTTCAATGGGGCTGTACTCATACAGAGCTGAACGCACAAAAAATGCAACATGCTGCAACCCAACTTGTGTTTGGCGCTTACTTGCGTCTGTATGCCCGAATGGAAAGTATACAGTGTGTCTACCCCTGTGCTCCCCTGCGGCTGAATGCATGAAACCGGAATGCAGGGGAGCGCAGCTAAAAACGCTCGTCTGTAAGAGCCCTAAAAGTTAACTCAAGCGTGAAAAACTTTAGGGAATGAGTCTTAAACCAACACTTTAATACTGCAAACAAAACTATCTACCTGCTCTGTGCACACCCAGCTACTGGTTCCTTGATTTACAACCAAAGCTGATGGCAATCTGGCACACAACACCTAAATTGTACTATTTTAACCCTTTGCCTAGAAGGTAATATCAACAAGCTCCCGTCATTGCCTTCATCTGTTCAAGGTTCTGAGTTCAGAAACAGCTGGAGGCTCAAGGTGGGGCAATGGCTGATTCCCAAAATGGAGACCAGCAATTATTAACCTTGAAACACCCACCACTTTGCCTTAGAAATGATGGATAAATTACTGACTGATTCATTATTCCTCATCCAGCGGTGCAAGTGACATTTAAGCGCCTCTGTCACTAGCTTTGTCGGACATAACTTTCGTACAATTGCTGTCAGGGGCAGGTCGGGAGATGAGAAAGTCCCATCGTACGATGATTTGTATGATCGGATCTTTGTGTCTATAGCCAGCTTTACTGTTCATTTTAGGGAAAGGATGTGACCTCTGTATCATACAGACCCACCTGACAATACACTTCCCATCCCATTAAAAAGAAACTATAAAAAAAGAGCAACTATACCCTCAAATATTTCTGCTGAACTGCGCTTAGTATAGGGGATTGCTCTATTCTGAAAGTGACATGACAGTGGGTGGAAACAAATGTTATATTGAAATTATGGGGAAAAATGGGGAAAACGCTGCATTGTAGGGAAAAAAACATGACCATATTATTGCCAGAAATTGCACTTGCGTTTGTAAACCTGCTTTCCTATTTACCACAGTCTACATCGTTCATTATCTTCATAGGGCTCATTTATGAACTCTAGTGCTGGGTACAAAGTGCAGCTTCCCCCTCCACCCATGATTCAAGTGTAATTGTAGTCACAAGAGGGCACACCAATTGCACTTAATATTTCAAAATAAACAAAATAAGCTTGGTGCACTTATTGATACAACTCACTGAGGGAACAATGGAGCTACTGTCACGGTCATGACATGTCATGGTGGAGGTAGTTAAATGTAGTTCATTGTTTCCTCAGTAGTAGCTCTACTTGCACAGGGTTCTTTGTAAAGGGTACAGCCTACAGGGTTCGACTAGGCCAATGGAACAGCATGAAAAAAACAGGTGGGAGTGGGACTGACCCTTTTGGGCCCAAACACTCTCCCCACAGCCGTCAGCTTCCGCGCTCCTTCCTGACCTGAGGATTTGTGGCTGGTGCAAGGGGCCTGGGGGGCTTTGCGTCTGGGGGTGGTGGAAGGCCCTGATGTGGGAGCCCCAGTGGGCCCAGACCCCCAACCCAGTCCAATCCTGCATCCTGACCGCGATCACCTTGATTCTCTAAGGCATACATGGGAAGAGGGCAGTTGGAGGGGGGTTATGCCTGGGGTGGGGGGGGATCACTGACATGGCAACCCAGTGGACCCTGGACCCCTATTCCAATGCTAAAAGGGTAGGGCAAACAAAGAAATGCTCAGTGTAACTATGCAGAGGCGCAAGGAGCGGTTTTAAACAAGCAATGACTGGTACAAACTTTGTGCAACTATAGCAGAGGTACAGAAGTATATATATATATATATATATATATATATATATATATATATATATATATATATATATATATATATATATATATATATATATGACCTCTCATATCTATTATCTACATCTGTCTAACTACCCATCAATACAATTTCTCAGTCTGCAGTGGTCATTTATGAGCACGCCTGCCATAATTACGATGGAATTACTTTATATACTTTATACACTGTACCTGTTCTTAAACGACTCCTAATATGACCCAGGGTCAGACTGGGCCAGCAGGATACTGGGAAAAAACCCTGGTGGGCCCCAGCCCTCATAAGCCCAGACCTGCTTCCCATGGGCTCATTAGATTGTGTGCTCCCTGCACCCGATCACTGCTCCCCCCTGCCCCAAACATGAAGAGAAGAGGGTTGCGTCTGACTGAGGAGGGTGGTGAAGGGGGGCCTGGGAGGGGGGGTGCAGATGCTGCAGCCCTGGATGGCCCAGACCTCCCTTGTCCAATTAAACTCATTATGACCGATTACAAGTACCTGTTAAATTGGATTACTGAGAGTACAATAGCTGAAGCAGTATGGCAGCACCCACAGGCCTTCTTTAGTAAGTTAGTCTGAAGTTCTAATATGCGTGTATTTTGACCTTTTTTTCATGTGACCCCCACCCCACAAAACCCCATGATTCTAATTAACCTTTCAATATCATCTCTCCTCAGCCCCAAGGTGAGATTTGTATTTACTTGTGTCATTTTGCCCAGAGATAAGGAGATCCCCTCTTGCCCCCACCAGCCATAGAACACACAGCTGCTGCACGTACTAAATAAGCTGTTTTTATTGTGCGCTCCAGTCGTGGCATGAATATAATTGATTTCTACATGGGCTTTATGGAAGCTAATTTTCATATTTCTACTCTAAAGCAAAGCGTGTCTGTCTGAGGCATCCATGGAAGGTAGTCACCTCAGGAGAGTTTCCATAGCAACCAACCCAGACGCGTCTGATAGTGGTGATGTGTGAAAAAGAAAAGGCTAAATATCCCGAGATACAGTGCATTCCCTAGCGTTCCTTGTTCACCCACATTGCACGAAGATCTGCCGAAATAGAGGCAGGTCACCTTAAATTCGAGTGTGATGTAGGAAGTCTCCAATAGGTCTCATTTTCTAGCATTTTATTGTAAATATTTCTATTCTGCCCCTCTCAAGAGTAAAATTTAGAGAGTTTTATTTTATCAATTATCTTTTAATCTAGACCAGGGGTCCCCAACCTTTTCTACCCGTGAGCCACATTTAAATGTAAAATAAGTTGGAGAGCAACATAATCATGCAAGAAGTTCCTTCAGGTGCAAAATATGGAATATTATTGGCATTTGGTAGCCCATATGTGGACTTGCAGCATGAGGCTCTGTTTGGCAGTACATTTGGTTTTTGTGCCACTAAAGCTTGCCTCCAAACCAGGAATTCAAAAATAAGCACCTGCTTTGAGGCCACTGGGAGCAACATCCAAGGGGTTGGAAAGCAACATGTTGCTCACGAGCCACTGGTTGGGGATCACTGATATAGACCCTCTTCTTATCCAGCTGCCAGTCTTTCATTCTAACCACTGCCTGGTTGCTGGGATCCAACTGAATACAATTTTGAGTTCTAAACTTCTAAACAGGTGGACATGTTAAATGTTGAAGGACAAGGAAAGGCAGAATTGCTGGATTCTAGTTGTTTAATTCAGATACTGGGCCAGTGCTCCCTCTTTTTCCAAAAATGCATTGGCTGGGGGGGGGTAATATGCTTCTCCTTGCTGTGCTGCCAAACTCTTCTGGTCAGAGAAGAATTTCTTTACATGGCATGCCCTTACCCAGGGTGGCTTAGAGTATTCACTGAAAGAGTATGGCAGCGCATTACTGACAAGAAAAGTACTCCTGGCCCGTGCATTTTTTGGAAGAAGAGGGTCTGAAGAAAGAAACTAAGAATCACTAGGGGGTGCCTAATTACGTATTACCTGCTTACAGGGCTGCCTTTCACATATTCTGCCTATAGGGATTTGAAATTTTGCTAAGTGGTTCACCAATAGAGAGTTTGCTGGTAAATTACCATTTGCGTGAACAGAGGAGCCAGTTACATAACTAGATGTTACTGGGCCCCAAAGCAAATTAATTTTACGGCCAACATATCCAGAGGTTGTCCTTTTCACCAATATAATGTTGAAATTGCTCAACAATTAGGGCCTCATGGGGCCCCCTAAACCCTCTGGGCCAGGCCCGGACTGTCAATCTGTGAGATCTGGCAAATACCAGAGGGGCTGCCATAAGGTGCCATAGAAAGTCAGTAATTAGTGGGCTGGTGGGGGCTGTATGGGCCTCTGTGTGGGCTGATTGGGCCTCTTTGTACTTAAAATGCTGGGGCCTATTTTGACTCTCAGTCCAGACCTGCCCTGGACCCCCTGCAGCTGCAGGGCCTCCTAGTTACGCCCCTGGGAGGAGCAATTTTTAATATTTTGGGTAAAAAATGCCATATTTTATATAATGAACTTATAACACCAGCCTTAAGTTTCAACTTCTCAATAGCAGCAATGATCCAGGACTTCAGACTTTTCACAGGGGGTCACCATCTTGGAAATTGTCTGTGACACTCACATGATCAATGGGCTCTGAGCAGCTATTGAGAAGCTAAGCTTAGGGGTTGTCACAAATTATCAAGCAGAAAATGAGGTTGGCCTGTAATAAAAGCTGATGCTACAGGGCTGATTATTAAATTCTAATGCTAGTTGCACTGGTTTCCGTGCTGCCGTGTAGTAATTATCTGTATTAATTACTAATCAGCCTAATATTGTGACATTGATATTACACGTATATTGCACATCGATCCTTAAGCTCAGTAAGTGACAGCAACACAAAGCATGTGCAGTGAATCAGCAGAATAAAATATGGGGAGCTATAGAAGCAGATCTTCCATGCTAATGGACTGTGGTTGCCTTGGACTAGTACAGTAGCCCAAAACAGAATATACAACATTTCTAGTCTACCTCTTTAGTTAGACTTTAGTTCTCCTTTAAGTTAACTTTAAGTATGGTATAGAAAGGTGAATTCTAAGCAACTTTTAAATTGGCCTTCATTTTTCTTTTTTTCAGTTTTTTAATTATTTGCCTTCTTTTTGTGACTCTTTCCAGCTTTCAAATGCTCATTTTCAGATGGACATCTACACATGTACTGCTATTGCTACTTTTCATTACTTATCTTTCCATTCAGGTTCTCTCCTATTCATATTTCAGTCTCTTTTTCAAGTCAATGCATGGTTGCTAGCGTAATTTGGACCCTGGCAACCAGATTGCTGAAATTTGCTCTGCATCGACAAGCTTTGTGTGCCGATGTGTTCCATCTACATACCTAAATGAACAGCCATATTGTACTCATATCCATCCTCAATCAGTCTGCAGGCCAATCATTTGGAGTTTTTAGATACTGGTGCACATATGACCAGCTTTAGTGTGGCTGTAAATCTACCATCAAATTATTTCAGGCTTTTTGGGTTCAACCTCCAGCCATCTTTCCTGCCAACATATCTCAGCCCCATTGGACACATAAAAATATTGTCAATTGCATTTACTCCACTATAAAGTAGCCATGAGTATTCACCCCAAATCTTACTGCTTTTCAGGCTGCCCCCCCATCCCTCCAGTCCTCAGCTTTGCGCCCCTTAGGTAGGCCATACATTATTGTGCTGGAATTTCATCTCCTGCAGAATGATGTCAGCATGAATGGCAATGAAATGAGGGGCAAGTAAGTCATTTATGCTTAATTCATTGCTGGAAGACGATATACCCAGCCATGATATCAATAACTAACCAATGTAATAATTCCCTTCCTGGAAATGAATTTGTAAAGAAACCCTTAATCTATGCATGGGCACCAAGATGGTGTTACAGAAAAACCCAATATGCGCTGGCACCATGCCCAACATAGAAAGACTTGGATGGCACCATGTTCATTATAGGGAATCAGTGTGTAACTATTCATAATGAGGAATATACACAGTGCTCAGGATATTTACCAGATGCACAGAAAAAACATTGTTCCTGTCTTGGAATCTAGCCAATGATTTCTCCATTGCCACGAAATGTAAGCTATAAACAAATATATGTTCTGTTTGGAAGAAGCTAAGAGAGAAACAAAAACCTTACTGATTCCGTTACATCTCATCTGGTATTTTATTATATATGGCAGCGCAATTAATAGATGCACAGTAGGACCCTTTAAAAGCGCCATAGGCACTGACTGCAGTCCATCAGCCAAGGTCAGTAAACAGCTCAAATGGGACAGAAAGTATTTAAGAACAGAGGAATATTGAGAAAAACTGATGTTATAGCAATGAAAGGAAAATAATTCCACCTATATTCCTTTGACACTGTTGCTGATGATATTAAATTGTGCAGAACTATAAGGTCCATCCAGGATATTGCTACTTTGCAGAGTGATTAAATTGGACTAAAGAGTAACTAAATTGGAAAACTGAGGAGCAAACTTTAAAATGAGGTTGATAAATGCAAGTTGTCTGATTACAGGCAATGTCATTATGTGGCTACTAAAGCAAATAAAGCAATGTCTTGCATAAAAAGGACCTTAATTCAAGGGATGAAAACTTAATTTTGCCTCTTTATAGGTCCCTGGTAAGGCCTCACCTGGAGTATGCAGTGCAGTTTTGGACTCCAGTCCTTAAGAGGGATGTAAATGAGCTGGAGAGAGTGCAGAGACTAAGTGCAACTAAACTGATTAGAGGGATGGAAGACTGTCAAGGTTGGGGTTGTTTTCTCTGGAAAAAGGACACTTGCAAGGGGAAATGAATACTCTTTACAAGTACATTCGAGGACATTATAGACAGATAGTGGGAATCTTTTTCCCATAAAGAGGATCACTGCACCAGAGGCCACCCATTTACACTAGAGGAACAGAACTTTCATATGAAGAAGTGTAGGGGGTTCTTCACAGTGAGGACAGCGAGGTTGTGATGGCTTATTCTGTTAATGCCGTTAAAAGGGGCTTGGATGATTTCTTGGACAATCATAATATTCAAGGCTATTGTTATATGTTAACATACAGTTAGTATAGATATTGGTATATACAGTCTATATATGTGATTATACAGATTGGTTGGTGTGTGTGTATATATGTCCACTGGGTTTCATTTGGAGGTGTTAAACTTCATGGACTTTTTTCAACCCAAATTAACTATTTAAATTTGTAACTATGACATAACCTTCATGTATTTGCCTTATCTGGTGTTAAGTTAATAAAGTGCAATCATTTCAATAAGTAAACAATTCAGCTCTTTACTCACATACATTAATTATACAGCACACTATGAATAATGAAGAGTTGCATAAATAAGTATAAACAATATTACTATTCTGCATATGTAACAAGCTGTGTAACTCTAGGCATGTGTCACTTTGTGGCTACTAAAGCAAATAAAGTACTGTCTTGCATAAAAAGTGCATTAATTAGAGGTATGAAAACATAATTAATAAATGCCTCTTTATAGGTCCCTGGTAAGGCTTCAGGTGGAGTATGCAGTGCAGTTTTGGGCCCAGTCCTTAAGTGGGATATAAATGAGCTGGAGAGAGTGCAGAGACTTGGTTAGAGGGATGGAAGACTTAAATTATAAGGGTAGACTGCCAAGGTTGGGGTTGTTTTCTCTGGGAAAAAAGACACTTGCAAAGGGACATGATCACTCTTTATAAGAGGGCATAATAGACAGATAGTGGTGGACCGTTTCTCCATAAAATTAATCACCGCACCAGAGGCCACCCCTTTAGACTAGAGAAACAGAAGCAGAGTAGGTGGTTCTTCCCAGTGAGGACAGTGAGGTTGTGGTGGCTAATTATGTTAATGCCTTTAAGAGGGGCTTGGATGATTTTTTCACAAGAATAATAGCTGTGGTCATTTTTCAACATAAATTAGAAAAGTAACATTGAGCGGCAGCAGCCTGATGCTTACCAGGGGTGTAAGAAAGCTGCTCTGGGTAATTTAAAGAGTCAAACATGTGTGTGGATTGTGTAGAACCATAGAGCTGCTGTTATTTCTGTGGACGGATTAAGAGAATAAAGGGAAAGGGATGCATAAGATGTGTGCGGGGCAGCATGTTAGTGCAGTGGTTATCATTTCTGTCCTGCAGCATAGCTGCACCACCATGCACCAGGTAAGGAAATGTCCTGGCAGTGCCAGCAAGGACATTATCTGCAAAGAGTTTGTATAGTGGGTTTAGTCCCACATTCCAAAAATGTACATATACATATAAAAATATGGACCCTAGTGTATCACTGTGATAAGGATCTTAGGGGGTTATGTAGTCAAAGGTGCAACGCTACCTGCAGCAAAGGTGCTACAGGTCTAGTAACTTATACTAGAGCAATACCAGAGCAACCAATCAGTAGGTAGGACTTACTAGTCACCTGTTTAAGAGTATACATCTTATTGGTTGTTATTGGTCACTACATTTGGGCAAACTTGTAGGGCTCATTTACAATCGCAGCCATGGTTGTGGTCATGCAAAAATGGACAAAATGGCACATAGTATGCAATTTCAACAAATGTAACGTTACACTCTGCTGCCACAACACTGGAAGTCTGGCAATATGTGCTGCATTGTAGGTAAAAAACATGGTGAATTGTTTCTTAAATTGAACACTGCACTTGCTTTTGGAAATGAGCCCTAGTACCTTTTATAACATCTAAGGGCTAGTTTGACAGCAGTCCACTCTATATAATGAGCTACTCCTTATCGCCTAACAGGCAACAGATGGGGAAGTTTCTCTGAGGCTTCTTAGAGAACTAGTGATCTTTTTGACTCATAAGCACAGAAAATAGTGTTCAGTTCACTAATGTTGATATGGGGGATATGTTGTTCCTTTTCGTGCTCTGAGCTAAAATCTAAAGCCCCATTAGCAGGGTTGAGGGGCCTGTGCTATAATACTAAGCTGCAATACTTCACATCTAAGGAATACTTTGCAATAAATGACAGAATTCAATAAACACTCATGTAAATGGTCGGAAGTGGCGTGAAAGTCTGCTCGATTATCATCCACTTTGCAGATCTTGCCCGGGCACTGTTGCACAATAAAGACATTAGACAGAACAATGAATGTCTTCCTTTTACTGTTTATTGATCTAAAACAGCTTTGTTGCTTTTTTCTGTTTGCCTGCAGCTTTCATTCCTTTTATATGGCAGCTCTATGTTAATTGTTAAAGGTACAGTAACACAGTATGCATTAGAGGGGACATAAAACTTCCTTAAAACTACCTGTTTTATGCCCCCTTGTTTTCTAAAGCAGGCCTCCCTTAAAAAGCTACTTTTTCAATAAAAATTCTTTCTGCTGTTTGATAGTTACAACTAATCTCCAGCTCCCCCCCCCCCCCAGCTGCATATGACTGCTACAACTCTAATATTTGAAATCAGTGTGGCTGGTGGCCATACTTTCTATCCAAACTATTAGCACAGCAAGGACTTAAGAGGAGCTGTGTCCTTGTAAGAGTGGTGGCAGGCAGGGAGATTAGTCACCCAGCAACAAATCTTCTCTACTTTGGGCGACTAATCTCCCCAAATGCATTCCTGCCAGCAACCATACGAAACACCGACGGGATGGCATATGAATCGCTTCGGATTTTCAAAGTTGCCCGAAGAGCATACAGAGCATGTGCATTGCCTCTGGTATGCAAAAGATGCCTAAGGGTAAGGTCACACTGGGAGATTCTGGGAGATTTATCGCCTCTTCTTTGGGGGCGCCTTGTTAGGCAAATTCGGATGACATCGGAAAATGAAGTCCCGTAAGTGCCATGCAGCAGGCAATTTTTCATTCTAGCAGGCGGAAGAAAGGGGGAAGCAGTTCGGGGAGATTAGTCACCCCAAAGAAGAGGTGATTAGTCGTCGGGCAACTAAATCTCCCCGAATCTCCCAGTGTGACCTTACCCTAACAAGATCCATGATCCAAGGTGAGTTGCTGTTGACAACTGGATCTGTTGCTGTTGAAGGTCTGGATCATTACTGTTATGCTGGGTTTTCATTTGGAGGGGTTGAACTTGATGGACTTTTTTCAACCCAATTTAACTATGTAACTATGTAACTATTATAGCGTTGCTGAGCCTCTAGCCATATTCAGGTTTTTATTTATCATTTAACAAGCCCAATGACCTTTTATAGTTTTTAACAGGACTAGGCTGCAGTTTAACTAAGGTTTCCCCAGTTCAAGCTTCTCAGTGCCTGCATTACAGCAACACAGTATAAATGCTTAAGGGTCAGCGCTCAGGTCTGTATATATGGTGCATCTCTCTTACAGAGCTGTCATTTAGAGAACTGTTGCCCTTGTGGCACAATTTATAGGCAGTTATAGAGCAAAGCTAAGTGTTCCACTGTATGATAATATAGCAGAACATCTCAGGACAGGTTTTATTGATACCCAAAGACAGTGTCGGACTGGCCCACAGGGATACCAGGAAAACTCCCGGTGGGCCCAGCTGTCAGTGGGCCCTCCTGCTTCTAAACATTTGGTTTATTTCATGGCCATTCTCTATTTCTATGAGTATAAAGAGGCTAAATAGATGGAATAATAGGTTATAGTATGTAGAAAAAAAGAAAAGAGAATATGAGAATAGAGGTTGAGTGAGGAGAGGAAGAAAATAATACTTAGAGTAGGACACCTGATCTAAAGGTTTTTGGGTGGGCCACTGGTCTAAGGGCTTTTGGTGGGCCCCTGGTGTCCCAGTCCGACACTGCCCAAAGACACTTTACAGCCTGAATAATCTGTACAAGATATTTATACAACTACTAACTCTTCATTTCTGTTGAATTCCTTAATAATGTTTATTTTGCACACATTTCCTAAGATAAAATATGTTAAGTGCCCTATTGAAAACATCCTCTTGAAGTTCAGTGACAGCTGCCCAGGTTGTGTATTGTAGCGGGAGCCTCTGCATTATGTAATATGACCGGGCACATTGCTGACTGTGTGTAGCGTCTGTCACTGTTATCTGCCTGGGAAGCTTTTAGCATCTTTTACTTCTGTTCTTGTGCGTGTGCCTAAAACTAAATACAACATTAGGCACCTCTAATTGCCTTGCATTCCCAGGGGAATGCGCCTCCAGTGTGCACCACTCAGTAAATTTCAAACCCACAATGCAAAGTAGTAAAGGGCTAGAATCAGAATAGAAACTGACAACTGACTGACTGTGCCGGCAGGCAGGAGTCTCTTGGTCTCAAAATACCTCCTATTGGTGTTTATTACTACAGAATAGCCCCAAATCCGGGAGGGGTTTACAGGGGATTATTTGGCGTTTGAATGGAGCCAAGGCTTCCCTGTGTGTAACTGGGCATCAGAGTACCCAAGGCAAATACTACTTCACCCAGCTTGCCACTAGGGTTGCCACCTTTTGTGGAAAAAAATACCGGCCTATATATTTATCTTTTTTCCCTATTAATAACATTGGGATCAGCCATCATTTTTACCGGCCAGGTGGCAAACCTACTTGCCACCCAGACAGCTTGCTCATCCCCCTTAGTCTATATACCAAAACTGTCTGCTACTAGTTTTGCACCTCAAATCTACCCACTGCTGCTGCTCAATCTGCATGGCCCCCTCCCACTTGTTTGCGCTCTATAATTGTGCCCCCATTAATGATGCCAATCATCTGCACCAGGCCCTCTACCCCAACAAAATCAACTTAAACTGCTACCTGCCTGTGCTCCCAGTTGCCCACCCTCTTGCATCCGTGGCTCTCCACCACTGTGCTGGGAGAGGAGATTATATTAAAGCTATAGAGGTAGCAGACCCCTCTGCTACCATGGGGTCTGCTTCCTTTATAGCTATACCATGACTGATCTAATCTGGATTATAAATTCTATGGTTGCATCTTTAGTCTGCCTGCCTAACCCCTGGACTAGAACTGCCACCTGTTTTGAACTTGTCCTGATGCCCAGACAAAATACTGCCACTAAAGTTCCTAAATTGTACCAGTTGTCACCTGGCCCACTAACGTTTCATCCCACACCCCCTGATGTCGTCAACCCCACCCCTAATTACTGCCTTGATTTCAAGACAAAAAAATCTGCCAAACGTACCCACGCTCCTTCCTCTACATGCAATTACATGTATTTAGATGCATCAGGAGTAGTGATGGGCTCATATATTTGGCAGGCATGGATTAACGGTGAAAAAATCTGCACCAAAAAAATTTGCCGCGAAAAATATCGCTCATAAAAATTTACATGCCTTCAAATTCAAATACTTTTGACAGCCGTTGACTTTACTGCGTTTGGACAAAATAGTCGCGCGTATAAAAGTTGTAGTCCGCATTAAAAATTGTCAGGTGACAAAATTTATTTGACGCCCATTCAGTTCAATGCATTTTGCGAATATATTGGCGAAGTGAAACAGGACAGATTCGCCCATCACTCTCTTTCTGTCTCTAGGCAAAACATAAACGATACAAACAGGGACACACAATATAATTTATACAAAAAGATGTACACAGTAACAAACATCTCCATCCAAAACTCCATTCAAAAACTGTTTACTACATGATTAAAGAAAATGTAATTCTAAGAACCTATCCAATATATACCTTTGAATATGGCTCTTGAAACAATGTAGCAGTCCGTTCTCCTCCAGGACTGTTAATAATATAGCTTCTGTTACATTGTTTCAAGAGTCAGAACCAGTAGTGCAGATAGTATATACAGTCACATAGATACTGCTTTCAATAAATTACATTTACACATCACCATACTGTATAACATGCTCTATCTCTTGTTCCATCAAAAAAATGCTTTTCCCTGATAAACAGATAAACGCCTGTGTGTTGTTTGGGGGCTATGGTTAGATAATAGGAACTGTGCTGTTTATTGTCTCTTATCATTGAGCATTTTCTTACTTTACTTTGGAAATGTTCATACCCGACTAGCAAAGGAATAGTAATTAGCTACATTTAAAGGTGAAGTAAAAATTTAAGTTTAAAAATAATATATATATATATATATATATATATATATATATATATATATATACACACACATATATATATATATATATATATATATATATATACTGTATATAACTGCTGCATGAAAAAAACACTGGTGAAAATATACTGATGCACTCTGGATTTAATATCAAAAAAGTATCTTATGTTTATCAATCACTCACTATAAAATATTGCCAGAAAACAAGGGGAAGTTAACCTTTAAATAAGCTTTAAGCTGTTTTAGCAGCTTTTCAGTTGGTCTTTTGTTGTGTAGTTTTCAAACTATAGCCCTTCCTCTTTCTGCCCAGCAACTGAAAATGCTAGCTGCTTGTCAGGGTCACTGACCCCAGCAACCACAACCAGATTCAGATGTGAGGCTTCAGTTTTACTGTTATTGTTATTTTTCTATTTCATACATTGTTTTTAGACCCTTGCTTGTATATTTGTTTATATTTTTCACCTTGCGCCAGTTCCTGTTTTGTTTTTGTCTCTATTAAAGTTTGCATTTACTATCATGACTTACAGCTTGGTTCTGCCATTTACAGGTATACCCCGGGTTACCCAATATACAGACTACCATCTGATTAATTCTCTGCAATGTCAGATCGTAAAAAGTTGTCCCTGACTACAGCATTCTCTTCTGCAAGCCAGCCCCCACCACAGTGAGTGAGCATAGGTGCAGAATGAGAGCTAAAGTTCAGGATGCTCTCAGGGGTCATTTGTGTACTTTCCCTTGTGCCTTGATTCAGACTTTGGTTCCAAGTATCTTAAGTAGGCCTGGATTTGTGGAAAGGCCACCTATTTTATGGGGGTGACACTGGGAATACTATGGAGATACAATCATTTTTAAAATTTTCCATGCGCCAATCCCCATTGCTCCAGTCCAGATGATGAAAATTTGCACTAATAAAGGGAAGGGGACAGGGGCAACGAACGGCAGTGGGCCTAGGGGCGCCCACTATGTAAATCCGGCCCTGATCTCAAGCCCCCCTAATTTCGACCTTGACATATGTCTCTGTTTCCTTCCCCTAGTTCCTACCCTAAATTGCACTTCCCAACTCTCCAAAGCAGGCAGCCCAAACCTTACGTCATGTCTCTTGGCAAAAAAACAATCCTATTATTTTGTTTTTCCCTGTACTCCTCTCCTCCAAAAAAGGGCCATGTCATGCAGTAATCAGACAAAATTGTGCAAAAAATGTCTTTTTCTACTATGTTGCATCAGTTCTAGCAGCAAGCGCCATTTTCAGGCAAGGAGATGTGTGTCTCATCGCTCGTTGCTCTTGCAGTGGGCGTCTCTTGTGGGCTTGGCATCGACACCTTGCCTTTGGTGCATATGGAGCCTGGCTTAGCACTGCTTTGAAATAAGGGCAGCTCATTGTACAGTATTATAGTTAGTGTAATTCATTTTACTAGCTTACCCTCTGCAAACAGTGACTTGGAAGAATAAGGAAGTGAAAGAATTTAGAAGAAGACTCACATTGTAGTGTTTCAATATGAACGGATTGGAGGAGAGACAGACAATTCTGCAGCATGGGAAAATGTTGGGCTTACTATTCTGCATCAGTGATAAATAATCTCACATTTTAGAATTAAGGAAAAATGCAGAAACTATACAACATATCTTTGTCTGGGACATATTGATGTATGGTATATTTAGTGTGTGTAGAGTATATTGTAGGAGGGTGAAGTATCTCTCAGCTGCTTTCCATATAAAGTCATATTGTACATGGAATTGCCCTTCACTTTTGATTTATTCATTTGCCATCTCCCCTAATGCAAATTCTTATCTCGTCTAAATCTCCACTAACGTAACTGGTCAGAAAGCGATTCCATTGCCAGGGGACTTGGATCTCACATAACCAGAAAATCACTTATTTATTTTTAATCTCTATAGAAACGTCCAGCCACAGTTGTATATTTAGTCCTTTACAAGATTCTGTGCTATTAAAGCAGCAATTTCTGAGGATAGCAATGTTTATTTGAATGTATTATTCTGAATTGGTTCCCAAATTATTATAGTCTTGGCCTTTTTAAAGATTCTTAAATAAGGTAAAATATTATTTTTTCATTTGCCGATGCCATTGGTATATAAATTGTGTTATAGGCTTAGCCAATCTAATAATAATAGTAATAGAGAATAATGCATCCCCTAGGGCATTAGAAGTCACTGAGGAGTTTTGTGACCATATAAAGGCACAAGGCTGCAGGCTGAGCTATACAGGAAACTCTGAGTATCACTTATGTATTACAAGGGATCATGTACCCCATTGTAAATTATAAGGATTTTAGAAGTCTCTGATGGGTTTTGTGAGCATATAAAGACACAAGGGTTCAGGCTGAGTTATACAGGGAACTCAAAGTATCTGTCATGTATTATAAGGGATTCTGTACCCTCTACTATAAATGACAAAAATATTAGAAGTCACCTATTGGTTTTGTGACCAATTTTTTTGTGTGAACTCTCTGCATCTCTCATGTATTATGAAGGATTCTGTACCCCCTACTGTATATGATAAGGATATTAGAAGTCACTGATGGGTTCCATATGAAGGCACAAGGCTGCAGGTTATACAGAGAGCTCTGAATATCACTTGTGTATTATAAGACATAATGTACCCCCTACACTATATGATAAGAATATTAGAACTCACTAGGGGGCAGATTGATCAAGGGTCAAATATCAAAGTGAAAAAAACTTCGAAATTCGACCATCGAATAGGCTAGTTCGACATTCGAAGTCGAAGGATTTTTAAGAACGTACGATCGTGCTACATGATTACAAAGAAATCCTTCGACTTCTCAAAACTATAGACAAATACTGGCTAACATAGCAATTCAGCAGGTTTAAGGTGGTGAAGTGTCGAAGTTTTTTTAAAGAGACAGTACTTTGATTTTCGAATGGTCGAATAGTCGAAGCATTTTCAATTCAAATTGAAGTTGAATTTGGCCTATTTCATGGTCGAAGTACCCAAAAAATACTTTGAAACTCGAAGTTTTTGAATTCGAAAATTCATTTCGACCCTTAGTAAATATGCCCCCAGGAATTATTTATAAAACCAGTCACATTTGCACTTGGGCAGTATCAGATGCTTTTAGTCAGCGCCGCCTGAGGCAGCAGCCCAGATGCCGCCCCCCCTCCTCTCCTGCTCCGCGCTTAAAAATTAGTGTCGGAGCAGGTCTAATGGGGCAGTATCGCTACGGCGCTCTCTAGCCTGGGAGGGAAAGGTAAAAAAAGGGGGAAAAAAAGAAAGTGATATATCGTGATAAAAGAATATTGTAATTTGTAAATATGTTGATGTATATTTGACAGTCTTTATTTATTATGCAATAAAAATCTTTTTGGAGAAATGAATAGCCTGTGTGTATACTATATACTGTATAGCTATATAAACAAATGTAAATGTAGATGAAGTTTGCCTCCCTTTACATCATTATTTGACAGCTAACTTATCGGCTCCTAATACTTTCGGTCACATATCCCTGCGCAATGCATATCACATCCCTATACCCTTTAAAAGGGGTAAAAAAAAGTCCCTTTACATTTCTTCATTGTGCTTCTCAGCTGCCTCTGTAACTCTACCTACTCTATTTATGATTTTCCAAGAAAAAGATGACAATACAGATAGACAGGATAGACAGGTGGGTTAAAGAGGTATGTTATAAATGGGTGGCTATTAAGGGTGGGAGTCATTATGGAGACCACTCCATATATGCATAGATGAAATTGACTGTAGTCCATTGATTAATTATTACAAGCTGGAGAATGGTAACTTGCCCCAATGAGGGATATCCCATATTGCTGGCCAACAGCAGTGCCAGGACAAAACCCTATGGGTTATAAAGAAGGGAAGCAAATTCCGCCTGGGGAAAAGGTTTGCAGTCATTTGTGCGCTATCTTTATCTGCTTCCTTCCTGTCACAAACAGCTGTCTGGTCATGATTTATGCTCATCGTCTGCACGGAATATATGGGAGCACTCCGACAGGGAATAGATAGATGAATTATTATCTCTTGGCAAGAATGAGATATTCTATTCTTGCAGATACGTTAAGGCCATTATCACATGCATGACTTTCCTATGGAGATCAATAGCAAATGAAAGCGGCCTCACTGTCACAGTAGAAACAATGGGAGGCAGCTGAGATGTGCCAGCATTCAGGAATGTTGTTTTCATAGGTATCTCCTAACTTGTACATTAGGGAATACCAGCAGGTGCAGGCCATAAAGGGGCCCTCTAAACAGGACTGGTCTGCCTTCTACCCACTGCCTCTCTCTACACCTTGTGTGATTTTTAATAGGGCTTGCAGTGCAGAACACAGCATGGCCCATGCCACAACTGCTTCTTTAATGTCACTAAGGGGTGCGATTTTGCACTTGCATCCATGGTGTTGATAAAAGTTCCCTATGGTGTTAAAAACATGACAAACCAAGGAAATATGTAAAACAACAGAAATACTTAATATGAACTGAAGTCCTAACTGGGGTAAAACTCATCACACCTGGGAGACATTTTGCAGCTCTCCAGAGTTAGCAGACCAATTAAAATTGTTGACTTTATGAAGCAAAAACAATACATGTGTTAATTTCAAGCAGGGAAAGCCCCGTGCAAGTTTATTTAGTGCAATAATGTCAGAGCATGCCCCTTCATCAGACCAGTAATGCGCTAGCCATAGGGCCAATGGGGCACCTTCCCAAGGCCCAATGATTTGGGGGGGGGCACTGTGCCGTTGCTGCTGCTCCCGTTGCCCTACTTACCCCAGCCACTCTTCCATTTTTTCACGAAGGGCCTTGCACTCCACTGTGGAAGGCACAGCCATCTTGGATTTTTGTGTAGCGTCTGGAGTAGGCAGACAGACAGAGCGAGAGTGCACCAAGCAGCTGTAGGAGCACAAGGAAGGAAAAAAACGTTGCTACTGTATTCTGCCCGTGCAAGTGTAAGGCAATGCTTTCAATCTATCCACTGATCTTACTGGAATGTATAAAGTTAATGGAATGCTCAGTGGCCATTTTCAAGTGATCTTATTGGCATGTCTGGGATTGATGGATTGGTTATTGGTTAATATGCTGATTATCCATTTTCAGTAGTAACTGTAGTAGCTAGATTATTTATTTTCTGTTGTATTTATAGTGGCGGGTCTGGGGTTAATATGCTGATTAATAATTTTCTATAGTATTATACTGGCACTTCTAGGGTTAATAAACCCATTATCCATGTTACTTAGGGATTATATTGACCTGCCTGCCCAGTTTTCCAACAATTTTTTTCCACCAGTTTTGTGGCTTTTTTGCCAGTGTTCAAGAATCTGCATCAAAATTTCATAATTTCAAGAACAAAAAGGCAATGACAGTATGAGAGATTTGCCATGCCTTCCCCCCTTAAAAAAAAAACCCAAAGCATTTTGAGAATATCTTCATGCTTTTTAATGTGCCAAAAAAAAATCTGTTTGATCTGAGAAAGAAAAATACAGAGAAAAAACACAATTTCCATCAGTGCATTTGGTAAAGATTTTCGGTGGTTTCATGAATTTTCTGGTGAAATGGGTTAGTTTTGCTTCTCCCTGTTTTCCTATTTTCAACTGGGACAGGCATTAAACATAGTTGACAGAACATCTAAACAACAATATGTCCTCCATGATGTTTGATTCCAGTACAATATAATGAAGCCAAAATGGCATAATAATCTCTGTATGTAAAGGATAAGATATAGGATAAAGTCAAATTGAAGGAATAAACAGCTTCAGAGCAGTAATTTCAAACTGCATGTGTTTTTATTGTGCAGTGCAACACACTACATGTTTCGGGTAAAACCCTTTTTCAAGTGTAATAGGAAGTGCAATTAAACATGAGGTTAAATACCCTCCTTCCCTCCAGGAACCTCCCCCAATCCAATCAAGATGTAAAAAACTCTGCTGTTTGGAACAATAAATATTGAATAAATATTGGATAAAAATCGATCTTAAAAGTCCAAATGAACAAATCCAAAGTGTCCAAGTGTCATTCCAAAGTTTAAGTGAAATCCATAATTTGAAATTAAACGTCAAATTGATACCCCTGGCCATTACACTTTGATAGCACATGATCCAGTCTGGGACATTATGAGATTAATTAAGACCATGGTAGGAGATGCATTACAAAATGGCATAATTGACAAAAATACCCATGACTTTCTGATCAATGAACATCCCAGGATTCCTGTGCTTTATGTTTTACCAAAAATACATAAAACATTAATAGATCCTCCAGGTAGACCAATCGTTTCAGGGGTTGGTTCCATTCTAGAACCACTGGCTAAATTTGTAGATCATTATTTGCAAAAGCTTGTCCTGGACATTTCTACTTGTTTAAAAGACACAACAGATTTCCTTAATCGGATTAAAGACATCAGTAGACTTGGTGACAATGTTTGGTTATGTAGTATTGATGTGCAAAGCTTATACACATCAATACCACAAGATGAGGGGTTATTATATGTAGAGGAAGCATTGCTAAATACTACCTTACCGAATAGTCTAGTATACTTCCTGTTAGACTGTTTAGAGGTGATATTAAAGAAGAATTACTTTAAGGTTAATGAAACATTCTACTGGCAGACCCAAGGTACCTCGATGGGTTCTGCAGTAGCTCCCTCTTTTGCTAACATTTTCATGCATCATATTGAAACTACACTTTTCTTAAAACAACCATACATACAACATATTAAGGAATATTATCGATATGTGGATGATATTTTCATTGTCTGGGAGGGGTCTATTGAATCATTTGAGTCAATGGTAACAGTGGCGAACACGTCCCATAAAACAGTTAAATTCACAACTGAGTTTTCAAAGAGTGAAATTAACTTTTTGGACGTGAATGTGAAAATCATTGAAGGCCACATTGTTACCAATCTGTTTCGTAAACCTATGGCTCGTAACAATTTGCTACACACTGAAAGCTTTCATAATCCTAGAATTATCAGAGCCATACCTAAAGGTCAATATTTGAGAGCAAAGAAAATAGCCTCTAATGATCTATTATTCGAAAGAGCGGCAAGTGAACTTACGCAACGTTTTGGCACAAGGGGTTACTCCAAAAAAAGTCTGACTAAAATATGTAATGATGTAAGGGCCACACCACGGGAGGAGTTATTAACTCAGAAACCAAGACAACCCGAATCCCAAAGGCTAACATTTGTTAGCAAATTTAATAGCCATAGCCAGTCAATTGAATCCATCGTGAAAAGGTTTTGGCCATTATTGCAGATGGATAAGGATTGTGGCCATCTATTTAAAGACCCCCCACTATTTTCCTACAAAAGAGGGTCTACCCTGAAAGATTTGATCTGTCCCACTATACCGAGACAAAATGAGCAAACTATCTACAGGAAGACAGGTACTTTTCCTTGTCTCAATTGTAATTGTTGTACCTCTATTATTAAAGGCCCAAATATTCATCACCCCACGAAAGGTACTGAGATTATTTTGAACACGTTTGCGACGTGCACCAGTACCCATGTTATTTATGTGCTTAAATGCCCTTGTGGCATGTTATACGTGGGTAAAACGATTAGACCTGTACATATCCGAATTAAGGAGCATAAAAATACAATTCGGAACTATGAACCTGAGACTTATACTGATACTTCGGTATCTAGACATTTTTCGGAGGCTAAACACAATGTGAGCCAGATGAAATGGAAAGTGCTGGAGCAAATAAAGAGACCCCTAAGAGGAGGAAATTGGGATAAACTCCTGCTTCAAAGTGAAGCACGGTGGATAATGAAATTAGATTGCATTAAACCTAGGGGTATGAATGACCATAACAGCTTTAAATGTTTTTTGTAATAACCTCTCATGTAACAACGTCTCCTCCAGCCCATAAAGCTCTTTTATTTTTATTTTTTATTTTTTCTTGCTACTTAAGAGCTAAATAATGCTAACTATTATCATTGTTGTTTCTTTTCTTATAGATATTAAGTATCAGATAGCGGTGTTGAATTTTTTACGGGACTCCTGCCGTGTAAGTAATCACTAACATATTCTTATCAGTGTAAAGTACTGATACAGGAGTTACCCATTCTATTAATATAACAGAAAATAAATTAAATAAATACATGTTATTTTGAACATATGCAAATTTGTTAAATAAGAATATTACATGCTTCCTGTGACCCTTGAGTAGGCATTTGTTTGCAGTACTTTTGAATTTCTTGTATTTTTACCAGGGTTAGGCTGTGAATTGCAATTTCCCGGTTACGAATTTTATACTATACACTGGACTTATGGATTTCACTTAAACTTTGGAATGACACTTGGACACTTTGGATTTGTTCATTTGGACTTTTAAGATCGATTTTTATCCAATATTTATTCAATATTTATTGTTCCAAACAGCAGAGTTTTTTACATCTTGATTGGATTGGGGGAGGTTCCTGGAGGGAAGGAGGGTATTTAACCTCATGTTTAATTGCACTTCCTATTACACTTGAAAAAGGGTTTTACCCGAAACATGTAGTGTGTTGCACTGCACAATAAAAACACATGCAGTTTGAAATTACTGCTCTGAAGCTGTTTATTCCTTCAATTTGACTTTATCCTATACCTTTGGGAGTGTGGCACAGGCTCCTGGGAATTTGCAGCGATACCACATTTGAATCTATGCGCTGGGACCAGCAATTTTGTTCGTCGTTGAAACTATCTCTGTATGTAAGACAAGACCAAGATAAGTCAATTCTCTTGCATCTATAATTTTGCTTTTAGCTATCTACATAAGAGAACTAGGGGGTGCAGCGGAGCAGTTTTATGGAGTGTTTTCAACACCTTTAACCTCTTTAATCTGTGTGGACCTGGTGCAAAAAATCTCTGGTTTGTTTACTAATCAAGTGTGAGATATCAAGTCTAAGTTTAGCATTTTAATAGGTCTTTGTCACTAAATTGCACCCTTATGTACTGTGTTTTGTGTTTATACTCTTTGCATTTCGGCAAGGTCGTTCTGGGGGGCCTCTGGCCCCCCTGCTGCACCTCCGTTGTGTGTTTCCCATGAGCGCAGTGTGTTTGCCGTGGCTGGCCCTCAAAGGGAGGTTGCAGCATTAAGAAGGCTCCAAATTGCGGACCTGGGCCGGCGTTGGCCCACAAGAGTCAGGGGCCCACCGGGTTTTTTATCGGTGTCCCGCTGGGCCAGTCCGACCCTGCATTTGGGTGATGAAGCACTGCTCGGGTTGTACTTATCACATCTCTGCCTTCTGGCTAAGATCAAGTGTAGTATCTGTCCTTCTCAGTTGGGTGAGACACTGCCACCTGCTGTAGAGACAGAGAGGCACCTCTGCTATGGCAACTGAGCTATTTCCACACCTGGGTGACTGAACTCACAGGATTGTACCCTTCACCTATGAACTACGACATTTTGCACACTTTATGCTGTGGCACTTCTTGGGCCTTAAAGGAGGTCCATTTGTTTCCCTGACCCCTTTAAGACCTCCAGGCTGGAGGTGGTAGGACAAAGGACAAAGGGACCCCTAGCCTTGTGGTCTGAAGACCCTTGCTTCCTGAGGGCCTTTTGGCTGAGGAGGTCAGGGATAAAGGGATCTGCCCTAGCTTTCAGATGAAGACAGGCCCAAAATTTCCAAGACATTTTGGCCAGGGTAACCTCTGAGTTTTGGCACTTTATCTATATTTAGACACAGTTCATTGCACCCTTTTGACCTGTTTGAACTTTGTGTTTGAACTTTTTGCACTTGGCTGATGAAGCACTGCTCGAGCTTCAATAAAAAAAAAAGTACTTGACTATACAAGTTCTCTTCTCTTTGAAGACAAAGAACCCAACTTTTGCAGTTAATGATAAGTTAATAAACAGTTGTTAATCAATAAGTTGACAAATCCCTAACTAATTACGTCCAGTTGTCCCTGACAGTTTTGGAGAGGGAAGCGTTTGCTTGTAAGGATTATAAATAAGCAAAACGAATTCCGATGATGCAACCTGCTGCTGCTATCTCAGGATTCCTCATTTATGTGCAAAGCTTTAGAAGGTAAAGTGAAATAGTCAGAGACTCGCAGAGGAACGTTTATTATTGACACGCCGGCTGTAAAAAGATCAGAACTGACAGTAACACATGCAGATGACAGAAACTTCTTTAAGATGTCTTGGGCAACACTTTTCCGGCCCGATGAGAACGTCTCAAACATGGCTGTTTTGTAAAGCGTCTACAATTTCTAATTTATTTTAATGTAACTGAATTGACTCGTTTATTAAAGGGGACATCAATACTCTATTAAACTTGCACCCTCCTATCTTTTCTAATTAGGCTTAAAGGAAATGTAAACTCTTGAAACAAATGAAAGTGAAGTTTCTCAGAGCCCGCTACTGAGCATTTTTGTACAGTCATATTTTATATATTGGTCCTTGTTTTTTAAGATATAAGCCATTTTCAAGCCTGCTAATAAAATGAATTTATAACAACAGCACCACCTGCTGGACCCAGTTGGTAGAAAATTACTTTCCTGACAAAAAGGAACATCTTGGAATGTTGCTCTGTCCAGAACTAACTAAAAAAAAATTCAAATGGTTCTTCCCTGTTTACTAACTTCATTTCCTGAGAATCACAAGGATTTACTTTTTTCCAATTAATTTTATACCAACTGGATACAGAAACAGCAGGTGCTGCTGCTACTTAAATTTAAATTTAAAGTGTAAAAACTGCTAATATCTGGAAAACTAGAAAAAGTGTATTGGCGCAAAAGCACCCAAAAGAGCAATTTTTCATTAATATATTTTAAGGGTTTACATTTCCTTTTATTACTTCAATTCATTACAAGGTGGCTACACAAATCACCCATTACTGAGGGGTTCTGTGGCCATATAAAAGCACAAGGCTGCAGGTTGACTTATACAGGGAATTATAGTACAGGTATGGGACCTGTTATCCAGAATGCTCGGGACCTGGGGTTTTCCAGATAACGGATCTTTCCGTAATTTGGGTTTTCATGCCTTAAAGGGATACTGTCATGGAAAAGCATGTTTTTTTCAAAACACATCAGTTAATAGTGCTGCTCCAGCAGACTTCTGCACTGAAATCCAATTCTCAAAAAAGCAAAACTGATTTTTTTTATATTCAATTTTGAAATCTGACATGGGGCTGGACATATTGTCAGTTTCCCAGCTGCCCCCACTCATGTGACTTGTGCCAGCACTTTAGGATGGAACTACTTTCTGGCAGGCTGTTATTTCTCCTACTTAATGTAACTGAATCTCAGTCTCAGTGGGACTTGACTTTTACTATTGAGTGTTGTTTTTAGATCTCCCAGGCAGCTGTTCTCTTGTGTTAGGGAGCTGCTATCAACTCCCTAACACAAGAGAACAGCTGCCTGGGAGATCTAAAAACAACACTCAATAGTAAAAGCCAAGTCCCACTGAGACTGATTCATTACATTAAGTAGGAGAAATAACAGCCTGCCAGAAAGTAGTTCCATCCTACAGTGCTGGCCTTCCCATTGTTTTTTTGTTAGGCTGCGGGGGGAAGGGAGGGGGGTGATATTACTCCAACTTGCAGTACAGCAGTAAAGAGTGACTGAAGTTTATCAGAGCACAAGTCACATGACTGGGGCAGTGGCGGAACTACCGGGGGAGCAGGGGGTGCAAGCGGGCCAGGGCCCGCACCCCCTCAGGGCCCCCCCGACAGCCCATGCGCCACTGACAAATGCGGCCGTATGGAGGGGGGCGGGGCCCAGCTGCGCATCACGCACCAGGGCCCGCCCCCCTCTAATGACGCTACTGGACTGGGGGCAGCTGGGAAACTGACAATTTGTCTAGCCCCATGTCAGATTTCAAAATTGAATATAAAAAATCTATTTGCTCTTTTGAAAAATGGATTTCAGTGCATAATTCTGCTGGAGCAGCGCCATTAACTGATACGTTTTGAAAAAAACATGTTTTCCCATGACAGTATCCCTTTAAGTCTACTAGAAATAAATTTAAACATTAAATAAACCCAATAGGCTGGTTTTGCTTCCAATAAGAATTAATTATATCTTAGTTGGATCAAGTACAAGCTACTGTTTTATTATTACAGAGGAAAGAGGAAATCATTTTTAAAAATTTGGATTATTTGGATAAAATGGAGTCTATGGGAGACAGCCATTCCGTAATTCGGAGCTTTTTGGATATCGGGTTTCCGGATAAGGGATCCTATACCTGTTTCACTCATGTATAAGGGATAATGTACCCCTTACAGTAAATTATATAATATATTGGAAGTCACAGAGTATACTGTAAATTATAAGGATATTAGTACAGTTATGGGACCTATTATACAGAATGCTGGGGACCTGGGGGTTTCTGGAAAAGGGATCCACTAGAAAATAATTTAAACAGTAAATAAGCCAATAGGGTTGTTTTACCGTTAATATGCATTACTTATATCTTAGTTGGGATTGAGTTAGGTGTGCTACCTGGCTGATATTTTACTGACCTGGCCGGTAAAAATTATGCTTGATCAAAAGCCAAGTGATTTTATACAAGTAATGGAACTCTGCAGTGACTTTTAACCCTGTCATCTTCCTTACAACCAGAAGTATATTATTTTATATAATGCACAAGTGACATTACCATTACCAAGCAAACATAATACTAATAACTAAACACCATTTAAAAGGTTATATTTCACCATATATAGGATATTCATGATTCGTGTGTATTATTATAGTATTAATTACCATACAGGCATAGCTAGTCATTGCAGAATCAGCAGTAACAGAGTAACATAGTAAGTTGAGTTGAAAAAAGACACAGGTCCATCAAGTTCAACCTTTTAACTCTATTTAAACCTACCTAGTTGATTAGTAGCAGTTACTAGTTGATTAGCAGTAATGCCTTAACAACAAGAGTGTAACATGAGTTTATATCCATGAACAAAGAACAGGGAGCCGTCATGCACAGAACAGGCAGAATTGTAATTGGTTGATCCGTTTGCACTTTGCAGTGCTGGCCATACAACGCCAAAAGTACCAAAAAGTGACATTGTAAGAATCAATCACTGCTGTTGCTGTGCTACTTCTCCCAGCAGACTTTAACTAACTAACTAAGTTTGGGAGTTGTAGTACAGCAATTAGTGAGAGGAGGTTTAAGTCAATGTCTCACGTATACACAGAACAAAAAAAGTATTAGACAAATGGGATATAAATATGGCACTTAGAAAGACAAACACATATTTGTAATGCCTATTTCAGTCCTTTAACTGGTACCAAAATAATAAAATAAACACAGCTGCTCAAGCACAAATGAGCAGTAGATTTACTAATCAGCGTGAAACGCAACAGACTGGAGTTTTGTTGTGGAAACCACTTTGCAAAAGGATTAGGGCTGAGGCACGGACAGCAGAGAACTCCTGTTACATAAGCTTACAGCTCTTCACTGCAAAAGAAGGCTCAAACTGGAGTTGGCAGTGCCGACATATAATAACTTTATAAGGATGAACTGTACTTGGCTACGGGGTACACAGGATTGAAAATCAGCCAGGGATATGTGGCTCCTGTGGATTTAAGGAAGGCTTTTATACATATTTCTGCACAAGGGTGCCAATAGGGGAACCTGCCCAGGACCCCACACAAAGTGAGGCTGTGGTATATCAGGTATATTAGTAGATCGTGTCTATATAGTAGCAGTAGGATAATAGTCTCTGGGAAGATCCTTGTAAATCAATGTACCACCCCGAGTAACCTTGCAGTACTATCCAAAGTAACCCCAGAAGTGTGCATCCCCAATATTCATTTAGCACCTTGTTCTGACATTTATTGTCAGGTTATGGTACAGGTTTAAATACATTGTTCACAAATCTTATCACTCATCGCTATGGGCAGTGTCGACTGGGGTGGACTAGAGAAACCCCATATCAAGGGTTTACCAAATACATAAATTCACTTAGAAGATCTTTTGAATGATCATAAACATGCATTATAAGGGTTTTAGCTCTTTTATCAATCCTGTGTTGTATTATTTTTGTAACTACAAAATTAGTTTTGTACAAAATTATTTTGTCAACCTTAAATTTAATTTATGAGCACATATTTCTGTATTGATTCAGGTTTTTATTGTAAAAATATCTTGTGTTCACAGAATTTACCGTGACATTTATTTGGATGCTACAAAGATATTGTGACTACATTTATTTTGTGTTTTTGGGTCTTTCTGTTGAATGTATAGAGATCTTTTCTCTGCCCCATTATTGTCTGTTGTTTATCCTTAAATACTTCAGGTATGAGATCCGTTATCAGAAAATCTGTTATCCAGAAAGCTCTAAATTATGGAATGGCCATCTTCCATAGACTCCATTTTATCCAAATAATCCAATTTTTTTTAAAATTGTTTGCTCTGTAATACTGTAATAAAACAATACCTTGTATTTGATACAAACTAAGATATAATTAATCCATATTGGAAGCAAAACCAGCCTATTGGGTTTATTTAATGTTGACATGATTTTCTACTAGACAAAGTATGGAGATTCAAATTATGCAAGAATCCATTATGTTGAAAACCCCACGTCCAGAGCATTCTGGATAACAGGTCCCATACCTTTACATGATGGGAACTGTAGTCCAGCAACATCAGGGTTATATTCGTAAAGCAACATTGCTCAATAAAACTTTTCTACAGCTCTCCAGAGTCTGCTGCTAAATTAAAATGCAAAATAATCAATGGGAATCCTAGCTGATCTGTGTAAATCTGGCTCCATGTTCATTGCTCCCAGTGGGTGCAACTGGGCCAGGGTCCGCACCCCCGCAGGGCCCCCCGCGCACGGACTAGGGTGGGGGGGGCGGGTTTTCAACACCTTTAACATCTTTTATCTGTGTGGATCTGGTGTAATAAATCTCTGGGTTGCCCACTGACCTAGACGAGGAGATTTGTTAACATTAGGCTCCTTCTCCCCCTAAACTCTGTGCTTCCATGCATGGCTGGAACTAGGGGTACCTGCCTAGGGTACAACGCTGTGGGGGCCCTGGGCAGGTGCCTGTTCAAGATGTTTGTGCCTACTCCTAGTTCGGATTCGCTGGGTTTAACTTCCCTTTAAAAAAAGACTTTAGACTGTGAAATGAACCTGATTTAATGGAAGTCTCCATTTCCATTTAAGATATAAAGTTGTGGGTGATGTCACAATTACAAAAAAATCAGTAAGCTGTTTGTCAGGACATCTGCTTGAGGCATTCCTGAAAGAAAAGGCATTTCTCATCATGTAAACATGAAACATTTGCGCTCTTGTACGGTTAAGAGCAAATTGTGCAAATTATTCTCTGTTTTTCAATATCAAAAGTAAAGCAAACAGCTGAATTTCAACAGGAATTGTATGGCCAAATAGTCCAGCTGTTCCTGCTGTTTATGGCACTTTTCCTTTTATACATTCTTTCATAGGAATGTGAAATATTTTGCCATGCTGAAGTTTATCTTAAGAAAGGGTAATATGGCAGCTTTCTGGTTGCAACTAGTCAATGTGCTCAGCCAGAAGCTTAATGTAGTTGTAGCAGAAAAACAGCAGAAGGAACTTACTGATCTTGGAGGTACAAGCTGTTCTCATAGCAAGAACAGGGTAGAGATGGACCATACATCACAAAGTTTGGTTATGGATCCCATCACCGTAGGTCCATGGCAATGAATTGTGTGTCCAATGGTTTGAAAGCAGCAATGCTGGGGTTTAAAAAGGAACAGGAAGCAAGGCAAATTTATACAGACAGCATCCAGATTGTGGTTGTCCTTTTCATAATACCCAACCGTGGGAGACCTCACAATGCTTTAGAGTACGGACATCGGCCACATATGTATGTATGTTTGTATGTATGTATGTATATTTTTAGTTGTTTAGTGCTCCTTCAGGGCAAAGCACTGTACAACAAAGCCTAAGAATGGCTAGTGTGGATCTGCTGTGGCCCAATATGTCCAGGGATCAGGTATAACATTATGGGCCATGATATCTCATATTTTGACTGGGACATTCAATAGACCTAGATAGAATTCTGACGTACCATATCTTCCTTTGCTTGTAGATGAAACATGATGGCCCATGAGTAGGCACCAAATCTCTATGTTGAGGTCCAAGTTGAGGTTCCTTAGACAGTCTTCACCAGTATTCAGGACACATCCATCAATATTCCCAATCAGCCATCTTGTAGTTGACAGCCAATCATGGTTTCTTTCTCTGCCGCTTCAGTAATTGGCAGATGGATTCTGGATTTAGTTAGTGGGGGACAAGAAACAGGGAAATATTTTAAACAGTAGACTACCATACTCATTCACTGACCATATTTGGCAGTCTGTTTACATTTCCCTAACCATTTTTACCCATGAGCCAAATTCTGGCCTCACTATACTTAAAGGGATTCTGTCATGGGAACACGTTTTTTGTTTTGTTTTTTTAAACATATCAGTTAATAGTGCAGCTCCAGCAGAATTCTGCACTGAAATCCATTTTTCAAAGAGCAAACTGATGTTTTCATATTTAATTTTGAAATCTGAACCTTTATGTTGGGCAATGCACATAGGGCAAGGAGCCCTTTAAATATTTAAACTTTGCGCCAATGTGCGATGACATCAGACACAAATGCACAAATGCATTCATCTAACATTGGCACATGAAGGACAAGCACTAGACCCAGGTAACCTCACACTAGCACTCAACAGTAAAAATCCAAGTCCCACCACAACTTCTTTAGTAGGAGAAAGAACTGCTTAATCTAAAAGCAGTTTCATCTCTGTTCATCTCAGTTCTGCCTTTTTCTGAAAGCACAGGATCAGGCACAATGAGCTAGAATGGATTCGTACACACCAATATTACAACTAAAAAAACACACTTGTTGGAACTTCAGGAGTATCATTTTAAACAGCATAGTGAATTATTTGTAATGTATGCAGTGTCATTCAGAAATAAAATCTGCACCATAAAAATCATGACGTAATCCCTTTAAACAAGAATATTTTATTCTATGTGGTTGGCATGTCCCACTCCACACTCAGAATGAATATAAATCTAGTATCATCTCTTCTGGGGAAGGTGGTTCTTTGCTTTCTGAACAGGATATGTTTACATTTGAGGATATGTGTGCTATAAACATGATGCAGGACTTACAGGATGAAACTTATAGTGAAGGGAATTTACATTGTCCTATCAAACACACAGGCTTAAAAGAGAAATCCAATTTTAATTCTATAGAAAGTAGAGGCCCCTATATAGAACTGTTCCAGAAATTGGTGACCTCGGATCTATGCAGAATAAAAACCCCATGGCATATATATAGAACAAGAAGGAACTTGAACTGTCAAGAACATAATGCGCTCTCTGACCTGGCCGCTAATAAATCCATAGTTGTCAAGAATGCTGATAAGGGGGGGTCTGTGGTGGTCTTGAGTGCATAATAATATCTGTCGGAATCCCTACGACAACTTTGAGATGATACCACATATCGGGTGTTAGACCGTGACCCCACTAGGGAGTTTCACAGCAGACTAATACATTTATTAGATTGGGCCGAATTCCAACATATTATAGATGAGAACGAATGTACTTACCTTAACAGATTGAGTCCCCGTATACCCATTTTCCACTGGCTACCTAAGGTCCATAAAAGCCTAGTGGATGTACAGGGCAGACCAATTGTTTCGGGTATTTACTACCAAGTTATCTAAGAGATAAAATAATAAAATTCAGAAAGTTACTTGGCAAACAACCTATATGTGGGTGACCCTAGACATAACCGCATTATATTCTTCCATCGATCATGATAAGGGTGTCAGCTGTTACTTTTTGGCTTAAACAACTTCGCCTATATGGTGATACACAGAATGAGTTCCTCATACAAGCATTAGAATATCTGTTAAGTACCAACTATTTCATTTTTAATTCCATCTTTTATTTGCAGAAGAGGGGTGCCGCTATGGGGGCTCGGTTTGCGCCCTCATACGCAAATCTCTTTATGGGTTTGTGGGAACGTATATAGATATATGATGACAGAAACCTATTGTCAAATACTTTAGATATATTGACGATCTAATCCTTGTGTGGGATGGAGACACCAGCACAGTCGAGGAATTTGTTATTTATTATTAAAGCCTATGATAGTGCGGTTGGTGTAAACTGTGAGGATCTCCTTAAGATCAAAACCCAAACATAACTTCACAAGGGTACATACGATCTACAGGACAATTTACCCCTACTCACACCAGACCAAGATATCCTCGAGTGGTTACTACATACTCACGTGATACTCCTGGCCTCCAAAAAATAATACGGAGGCATTTGAGTATTCTGAAATTGGATCCCGTTATGAAGAATTTGTTACCTACACAACCAGGTTTCACTTTTAGAAAGGGGAAGAGTCTAGGTGCGCAATTTTCCCCCAGACTCTTTTTGGAGGCAAAAAACACTAGAAAATCCAATTGGCTGGATGTAAATGGATATTATAGGTGTGGGAGGCCACGGTGCGAATCATGTGGCTTTATTAAGCCCTCCAAGGAATTCACCTCTAGGGCTGGCTCCCGCACCTACAAGATTAATTTCTATGCAAATTGTGCCACCAAATATGTAGTTTACCTTATTGCGTGTATATGTGGTGTACAGTATATTGGTAAGACCATCAGACGAGTCTGGAAACTGATTTCCGAACATTTACAAGGTGTTTCCAAAGGCAATACGAGCTCATCAGTAGCAAAATATTACTAGAAAAAAATGGGGGCAAAACATGCATTTCCTTTCAGATAATTGATTTAATAACCCCCGGAGTTTGAAAAGGAAATATGGAAAAGTTCCTCTTAAAGAGAGAGGCCTATTGGATTTACACTTTAGGCACCATCACACCAGGGGGACTTAATAGGGAATGGGAAATTAGCCTCTTTGTAGATTGATACAGTCTCACATTTCTGTTATGTTCCATCTGTCAGGATTTTCTCTTAAGGGCATATATTTGAATATGTATATTGCACATATTTCAATTTGTATTGTCTATTTGACGAGTTTATTATATCAGCTTATATCAGTTTAATTTGTTAATATGTTTTCCAAACTGCACATCGCCGTGTCAACACAGTAGTATATCGCAGAGAAATATATTACACTACATTATATACAATTACCAGTGAGAATAATAATAATAATAATAATTTTTGGACTATAATCTATTTTATTATTATATGCGAAGGTAGTGACTGTGTTTTTATGTAGCCTTTAATCTAATTTAACACATTTTTTAAATAACTAATTGAACAATAGATGTGGTAGGCTACATATTTGAGTATACGGCAGAGGGCACATTGGCTTCTTGAGGAAGTGACTAGTTTGAGTCACGAAATGCGTCAAGCCATGCCCCCCCCTGCCCCCCCCTGCCTGCAACATCCATGTGTTCATACTTTGTTTTTACTACATAGTCTTGAATAAATTTGATGTTTTATATACTTTTGGACAATCTCCACGCTGCGCAAAGACGCAAGCATCATGGCGGATGCGACAGAAATAACGTAAGTGAATGCATTGTCGGATGGTGTCTCATTGGTGATCCGACGTGCCAAGACTGTCGGATGCAAACGCTGCGTGCTACGTCTGAAACCCGACAGTCATGTTGCGTCGGATCAACATTGCTACACCATCCAACAATGCATTCACTTACCTTATTTCCGTCGCATCCGATTTGACACCTGCGTTTTTGAGCAGCGCATCGGATCGCTCCAAAATCGTGAGTGGAGTTCCTCCCTTAAACAAATGTTTTTTGACCACTTCCATTTTATGACCACACCCCCTAAATACCATTTAGCCATAAAATTGGCAGGTTATAGAAAGTTTGAACACATTTCTGGGGGTTTCAGGGCCGTGTTTTATGTGTTATTAAAGATTGCTAATAAAGGTGAAATTGCCCATTAAGTGGCAAGTCTCATTTCCCCAGCTTATCTTATTAGTTACAAATGTATCTAATTGCAGGTACTGATATTCTGTGCTCTCTACCAAAATCCTCTTATATAATTGCATTTGAGAAACGTTGTATCTTTTTCTGGTGCCGTCAATGCAGGAGATCAAAGGCAAAGTCGGGACATTTCAGTAACAAACTGGGACTGAGGGGTGAGTTGTCAAAATCAGGACTGTCCTGCACGAAAAAGAGACAGTTGGGAGGTATCCTTGGAGCTGCTTTGCTTGTCCTTTGAAATAACTCAGCTGATCACACCGTCTGCTATTATCAGGAAATGCCTCTTTGATTCCTTGGCACGACCGCTGTTTTTTTTTTTTTTTTTTTTAAAGGATCGGAGTGAGAGATTTCTATACGCAGGGACACAGACAAGATTTAGAATAAGTTAAAATAGGAGAAAAAGGCACAGATCCAGTACATCGCATTTAAATTTAAATTTTGTGCTGCTGTCTCCATCAGTGTATTATCTAAAGATGCTTTTCAAGCATCACACATGGCATTGCCAGTACTGCATAGCAGCTTTATTACTGGACTGCAGAAGGCAAATTCTGTAAATATTTTGCACATGCGCCATCTACTGGCTGCATTGCTTAAAAATTCTGCTACCTGCCTAAAGATAACGTGTGGGACGTTCACACTTCATAACGATAACGGGTGGAACGTTCACACTTCACCACCCAGGTCCTGTCTTGATATTAGAGTAAATTATAAGAATGCCAAAACATTCTTACCTTTGTAAGGCCCTAAATGACCCTAAAAGCTGCAGACAAAAAACGCCATTATGTGTAAATACGTTTTCACATTAAAGCCTGTATCCAAATTTCTGATTCTATTGGGGAAAGGTTTTCATTCTACAGCTTTTCTATTATATGCCATGCAACTACACATTTTTTAATCTAAAATATAAGGATCAGCGCTTAAACTCAATTTAGCCCACAAAATTGAAATTTGGAGTCAATTAAAGGAAACCACATCCATTAAAAATCTTCAATCCATTTTTAGAATACAGAAGTTAATTGTTTAATACATCTCGTTGGGAATGCTGCACATTAACAGAATACAGTACAGAAATTAACCCAATTGATTTGAAAAAGGAGCTTAATTCATGGACACAGATATGAAATATTCTACAAGGATGACAGTCCATAAAACATTAAAAAAACTAAAACGATAAAAAACGGGACCCTTGAATAAGAAAGAAAGTACCTGTAGCATCATTCAAACACTAAAAGTCCCTGCTGCGACTATGCTTAATTGCCCTCACTTGTGCGATGAACACGGCTTTTCCAATATGAGGGTGCCTAGGGGACAGAGTTAACTAGGGACCAGTTCCAGCAAAAGTCACAAATAAATCCCTACACATTTTACCACATTGTACAGCACATTGTATCCAGCATTCTATTTGGGGGCTGGGGACAAGGTTTGCCACCTGGCTGCCCATTTATATCACGGTATTGGCCCCTCACGGACCTGCCCCTGCTGGTATCATCCCAACAAGAAGGTACCAACAATAGGTGGAACTGGAGGGAAAAAAATATCTTGGCTACATAAAAGGGGTATGGGATGGTGTAAACAGCCAGAGTCATGCTCTCACACTCTGTAATCTTCTATACTATATGAATTTCTGCAGGTCTCTGTGCTCTGTTTTGGCAGCCCTGTATTCAGGAGAGGTGGGTAGGATATGACATATAGACATTCCCCCTCGTGACCCTTTTCCAGGGAGCACTGGCAGGTACAGGCTGAGTCGGGGCACTGAACTGCTATAAGTGTTGCGCCCACCAACGCTGCTCGCTGCGTCTCACATTAAATTTTTTTTTAATCTTGCACAAAGTAGTACTCCTGGAAGGATCACTTAGGAGTGTGCTTTCGAGCTCCTTTGCAGGGTCAGACTGGGCCTGCTGGGACTCAGGTCCACTTCTTCTCCTGGCTGGAAACTGCTCTTACAGGGGGGGTAGGTGGCACTTGCAGGTGGGGTGGGGCCCCCCAGGTGGCAGGCTGGCAGCCCCGGTGGAACCAGGACACCCCAATCTGACATTGCTCCTTTGTGCTCTTGCACTTCTGTTAAGGGTCTTTGTAAATGGCCCCTGTAATTATTTATCTACGACTGAAATGCATTTCTGTTGCCTTGGGATATGTTCCTTCAGAAGTGAAATGCAATATACTGATCTAATTTATTATAGCTTTATTATAACAATTATCCAAGTTAACAGCAGGGGCTTTTGGCACAAAATTCTCAAATGTTCCATCTAATGCTCTAAAATAACTGTGGAGCTGATCACATGATTGCAGTATAATGCTCTTTGCTTTCATTCCTGGGCACTGATACTGTACCATAAAATACTAGAGATTGTTAATCATTAAGGGGTTTAATAAAAATCAGAATCAGGAAAAAAATTTACAAATGAGAAGAAAATTAGAATTTTGCGGTATAGTTATGTTATGACATTACAGACTTGCTTGTAACAAACTTTACTTTAAAAGTAATTTTACTAGAGTATAACTCTAGTAAAATTACTTTTAAAGTAAAGTTTGTTACATACACATTTAAGTTATAAAATTTCAGTCTTTTTTCCACTAACTAGGGGGTTGCTTTATTTCTCACTTAGTTATCCTGCAGGTCTCTCTGCAAGTGCATGGGAATGAAGTATGTAGGCACTGGACAGGAGTTAAGGAGTTAACAGCGGGCAACGGTTTTTGCTTGTGTGGGAAGGACTTATCTGGTTTGTGGATCCAAGCTGGGGTCTTCCAGGGAATAAATGTTGATAAAGGACTGTTGTCTTCATTGCATTACAAGTCACCAGAGTAACAGACAGGAATTCTTCCCCTTTAACCCTGCATTAAATAAATAAATTTGTGTCAGTCTGGTTATTAGAGAAGTAATGCAATGTACAGCCTCTCAGCCCCCTGCTAATTAGCCGACTTCTGCTACATTGTTTCAGAAGTCAGAACCAGCAGAGCAGAGAAAATAAGCAGCCAGACAGATACTGCTCTTACAATAACAATTAGATTTATATACAACATTAGAACCACTGCACAATAATGTATACTGGTAAGTATTGTTTTAATTAGGCAAAAAAGCAGTTTTAATAGTCTATCTATCTATCTATCTATTATCTATCATCTATCTATCTATCTATCTATCTATCTATCTATCTATCTATCTATCTATCTATCTATCATCTATCTATCATCTATCTATCTATCTATCTATCTATCCATCTATCTATCTATCTATCTATCTATCTATCTATCTATCTATCTATCTATCTATCATCTCTCTATTATCTATCTATCTATCTATCTATCTATCTATCTATCTATCTATCTATCATCTATCTATCTATCATCTATCTATCTATCTATCTATCCATCTATCTATCCATCCATCCATCTATCTATCTATCTATCTATCTATCTATCTATCATCTATCTATCTATCTATCTATCTATCTATCTATCTATCATCTATCTATCTATCATCTATCTATCTATCTATCTATCATCTATCTATCTATCTATCTATCTATCTATCTATCTATCTATCTATCTATCTATCATCTATCTATCTATCATCTATCTATCTATCTATCTATCTATCTATCTATCTATCTATCTATCTATCTATCTATCTATCCATCTATCTATCCATCTATCTTATCTATCTATCTATCTATCTATCTATCTATCTATCTATCTATCTATCTATCTATCTATCTATCTATCTATCTATCTATCTATCATCTATCTATCTATCATCTATCTATCTATCTATCTATCTATCTATCTATCTATCTATCTATCTATCTATCTATCTATCTATCATCTCTCTATCTATCATCTCTCTATTATCTATCTATCTATCTATCTATCTATCTATCTATCTATCTATCTATCTATCTATCTATCATCTATCTATCTATCATCTATCTATCTATCTATCTATCTATCTATCTATCTATCTATCTATCATCTCTCTATCTATCATCTCTCTATTATCTATCTATCTATCTATCTATCTATCTATCTATCTATCTATCTATCTATCTATCTATCTATCATCTATCTATCTATCTATCTATCATCTATCTATCTATCTATCTATCTATCTATCTATCTATCTATCTATCTATCTATCTATCTATCTATCATCTCTCTATCTATCATCTCTCTATTATCTATCTATCTATCTATCTATCTATCTATCTATCTATCTATCTATCTATCTATCTATCTATCATCTATCTATCTATCTATCTATCATCTATCTATCTATCTATCTATCATCTATCTATCTATCTATCTATCTATCTATCTATCTATCTATCTATCTATCTATCTGCCTATATATAAATAAAAAGTGATTTTGCACTCAGGTCTTTAAAAGGGGAGAGGTTGGTGCAGTGATTTGTTTCCTTACAGCAATGGTAGGTATGCATGTGGCGTACCAACATGGGTTTATGCAGTTAGTTAACATGAGGCATATGGTACTGTCAAATTATCCGGAAAAGAGATGTGTACTATATAAATATTAGATATAACGTATAATATACAAAGCATTGAAAGTGGAAGTCGTCTAAATCCTAATTGAAAATAATCAATTCCTCATTCAGGAATTGGATTGGGATCAATGGGCATAATAGCCAAGTAGCCGAGGTGCTGCAGTAACTCGATGCTGCAATTATTCATGCAATCTGCCCCTTTAAAGCCAATAATATATGAGTTTGTTGCAATAGAGAAACGCGCTAGTGGAAGTGTTGGAATCCCCAGTATTTATTTACCATCCTACAACATTGCAGAGAGTTTCCCACTTACAGGGGGGGGGCTGTCATTAAATCACATTAGGAACAACTAGTGCCTATATGCCTGCCAGTGTTATTCTCTGGGTATCGTGCAGTGGATTGAGCATGCTGTTACCTACCATACAGGCACCTCAGCTTCTGTCTCGGATGCAGGGGATACTCATTCCGGCCACTGGGTGCTGTGTCAGGATTGTTGATTTTATTGCAGAATATGTAGTGGGTGGGGTTTGCTGTGTGCAGTTAAATGCAGAATGCAGTACTGGCTAATAAACGATTCTATAGAGCAACATTCGGAAGGTTGAAATCTGATTTTATATATGTATGTATGTGTGTGTATATCTATATATATATATATTATATATATATATTTATATATATAATCTATGGGGTTGCCCTCCCCACAGACTGGAACGTTGGCATTAAGGGTTTACGTTGAAGGCCAGTTAGGGTGAAACCTGGGAAGAATGTTTATTAGCTCTTCCATATACAGTACAGATTATCAGCATTGTAATAGTTTTGGGGACCTGGGGGCCAAATTTGCAACCAGGGGCAGTTGCAACCGGCACCCCCCCGGTACATTATTCCCCCTTGGAGTGTCTTGCTACAAGTTTTCTTTGGCAGACTTATCACGTGCAGGGATAGAAGTAAAACACACACACACACACACACACTGATCAATATTAGATAAGAATAATATATTGTAAGAAAATTAATACATCACTGATTGAATACAACGCAATATCTATCCATCCCTTGGAAGACTTTTGAGAGGAACATCAGCTGGGGGACCCGGGCCAAGTACAGCGAACTCTCAAAGCCAGATCAATCGGGTACGGTTCTACACAACACGTCTGCTTGTAGATGAAGTCCCAAAGCCCCCTCCGTTGAGTTCTCTTTTTATACTAGTGTAACAATAAAATACTCATAACAGTCATAACAGAATTTGGTCATTATCCTAATTGTGGACATATACCAAAATAATGGGCATATGGCCAGAACTGTGACCATGAGAATGAAAATAACCATGCGAATGAAAATAATTACTGTATTCGTAGTTTATATACAAGCTTCCTTCCTGATGAACATGTTTATATGTTTATGAGTTAATTACCTCAACTCCTACTGTTCCCTGTTCTCCAACTAATGTTAATTTATCTGTATTGAGTACCTCAACACGGTTGTTCCCTGGTCTCGAACTAATGTTAGTACATCGATTTTGTAACTAAGGAGCCACATTGGATACAGGGACCACTGGCAGCACTGCTGTCCCCGGTGAGGCCTGTTTCTCCTGTAGAGTGATGCATGGGTTGAAGGAAGGAGGGATTGGCCATGGCATGTGCATGTATACGCATGGCAAGTTAGAATCAAATTACAAACAAGACTAGGGGAGCATCATTTGGAAGTTCGGCCCTGCCTATCCCCCACCAATCTCCTTACCAGTTTGCCAGCACTGCCTCAACATGGGCCCCAAGGGGGGGTTATGCCTGGGTGCAATCACACCCACAGCAACACCTGTATTTATGCCAGTGGCTTGCATGCAAACACCATAGAAAAAGTGGACTAGAGTGTATCAGCTAATACCCTAGTGCCCCTAGAGAGGTCTGTCTTTCCTCTCCCCAACAGCACCACTGCAGACCCCCAATAGAGCCCCTTTGTCTTACTTAAAAAACAGAGTTATGCAGCGGGGTTGACAGGTACCATTTTGCACTGCTCATGGATTGTAATATCCTGAGACAATTTGCACTTGGTTTGCATTATATATTATTTGTGGTTTTTGGGTTATTTCATTTTTTATTCAGCAGGTCTCCAGTTTGCAGTTTCGATATTGATTTGAATAAGAGACTGGAATATGAATAGGAGAGGGCCGACTAAAAAGATGAGTAATAAAAAGCAATAGCAATAACAATACATTTGTAGCCTTACAGATCAGTTGTTTTCTTTTTAGATGGGTTCAGTGCCCCCCCCCCAATTTAAAGCTGGAAAGCGTCAGAATAATAATTTAAAAAACTGTAAAAATAAATAAGGAAGACCAAATGAAAAGTTGCTTAGATACCATACTGAATGTTGAATGAAAGGTGAACCACCCCTTTAAGTGAACGCCAACACAGAACATGTGCAGCTGAAACCAGGTCTAGATGCGTTTCAATTGCAAATACATATTTATTATGCTGTGTAACAAAACAGCAGGATAATACACTGCACATCGACAGGCTTCACCGTGTAAAAAATGGCATAAAAAAGTGGCGTAAAACGAATTTTTTCTTAGAGTGCAATGTAAAATAACGGCACCAAATCTGGCATTCACATGGTGTAAAATTACACACGTAACTCACAAAAAGGATTCCTGATTCCCCAGCCTCTCCAGTCAAATAGCGTGGTGTCTGGAAAAGAGTTCGGCACCTCTCCAATATACATAGAGACGAAAAATTCACCAGACACTCAACAGCAAGTGAAGCGGGCGGACCCCTGTGTGTTTATTCAAGTCTTGTGATGTAACGTTTCAGGGGCAGGCCCCTTCGTCAACGACGTCTGACGAAGGGGCCCGCCCCTGAAACGTTACATCACAAGACTTGAATAAACATGCAGGGGTCCACCCCGCTTCACTTGCTGTTGAGTGTCTGGTGAATTTTTCATCTCTATGTAAAATTACACACACCACGAGATACTTCACACAGCTTTTTACACCGTTTTTTCTGAGAATTTCATTTTACATACCATAATAAATATGCCTCCCAGTTTTAGTATTAAGAAAACTGGGAGGATACGATTTGCCTTGCAAGATGGTGTCCGCCAACCCAGCTCCATTACATTGATTTTCGGGAACAGGTAAGGCAAATGAGGCACTATTGGGGGAGTGCAGTGGTGCACTTCAGGAGGAGGGAGGGAGGCCTCACCAAGGGTACTCATATTAATTACTTTCATTCTCCCTTTAAAAGGCGACAGTGCCCCTCCACACACCAGTTAAAAAAAAGATACATTTCATTATTTCCCTTTAACATTTAATTAATCGTATTGATGGATAGGGGATTTAGTTTTCCATTAAACTAAACACACTGGATAAAGCTGCTGGAAGGTAATTAGCATTTATATACTGTGTAATCTCTAGCGAGCGTCTCCAAAAATCCATTCTTGGTTCAAGAGTCCTTAAATCTGCTTTTCAGACACCTTTCTGTATATCCTGACAATTGAACAATCCCCTTTAGTCTGATCACCCTTCTAAACGGAGATATGAAGCCTATTTAGAAAAGATACATGCACAAAATTGGCCTGATTAATGAGCCATGCATTTGAGCATTTGCTTGTGCTTTTGCGCTATGAAACAGAGCGTTGCACTGTTTCGTGCACCAGGACCAAGTTGCAGTACAGGCATGGAACCTACTCGGGACCTGAGGTTTTTTTGGATAATGGATCATCCGTAATTTGAATCTTCATACCTTAAGTCTACTTCAAATAAACCCAATAGGCTGGTTTTCCTTCCAATAAGGATTAATTATATCTTACTTTGGCTTACAAGCTACTGTTTTATTATTACAGAGAAAAAGGAAATTGTTTTTAACAATGTGGATTATTTGGATAAAATTGAGATGGGTTTTCGGTTAATGGATCCCCTACCCATCTAAAGAAAACAAGTAACTAAAGTATGTTGTGCCCAAAGACACTTGTTCTCATCCAGTGATGCCCATGTATCTTACATGGCTGAGGCAACTTTTGTGTACTATTCACTACCCAGATGATTTTCTCCAATGTGGTGCATTTAGTAATGAGCCCTGTGGTCATGTGCTATAGGATTGTTATTAGGGTAGGGCTGCTGTTTACTCTGGCCTATAAGCATCAAACAGGGCTAATTAGGGTGCTGGAGAATAAGGCAGAAATACACACCAATCATACATCATGGATATTAAAGGGGTTGTTCACATTTAAATCGGTTTTTAGTATGATGTAGAGAGTGATATTCTGAGACAATTTGCAAATGGTTTTCTTTTTTTTAGCATTTGTGGCTTTTGAGTTATTTATCGTTTTATTCGGCAACTCTCCAGTTTGTTATTCCAACATTCCAGTTGCTAGGGTCCAAATTACCTTTATTTATTACACCTGTAGTACCTGCTGTATTGCACTAGGAGATACAGTATACACTTTAAATGGGGCATACACCTTTTGTTATAATCCACAGAATTATGGTTGGGCGGGTTTGATCCCCTTTAATTGAGCACTGCTGTTACTCTCTAGGAAATTAAATGTAGGCAGATCTGGCAGTGCGTATGAATGTGCTGATATTACATTTCGTCAGACACTTGAGAGGGGACTGTGCATTTCAGTCTCGCAAAAATGCTTTTTGGCTTGTTGCTTAAATGCACAGTAATTGATTTTTATGCAAAATGTATTCATACACACTATGCTTCAGTTTAACCAGATATTGTTTATCACCAACAGCCATTGAGGTACAGTATGGCTGCAGTAGACAACAATTGGGCTCATGTACAAACACTGGGCAAAGAACATGAACATGGAGCTAGATTTACACAGATCGGGTTGTATACTTTTGCAATATAATGAGCAATGGGCCCTGGAAAGCTGGGGAAAAGTGTTATTGAGCAATAAAGTATAGTACCCTGATGTTGCTGGACTACAGCATTTACTGTATATAATAAATCACATAGGGAATCGACCCACTTGAAAATGCCGTGCTCTGCTGTTTTTATTGGTGCAAATTTGATGGTGAGATGGCTGACCCTCTAAACCAAGCACCGAGTAGTGTACAGGTCTGGAATCCGTTATCTGGAAACCCATTATCCAGAAAGCTCCAACTCATGGAAAGGCTGTCTCCCATGGACATTTTAAATGATTTCCATTTTCTCTGTAATAATAAACAGTAACTTGTACTTTATCTAAACTAAAATATAATTGATCCTTATTGGAAGCAGTATGCATGCCTTTTTTCTTATATGCATTATAGTTCCTAGCATCCTTTAGCCTTAATAATATGTTTAAAGGGATTCTGTCATGATTTTTATGATTTAGTTTTAATTTCTAAATTACACTGTTTACCCTACAAATAATTCACTTTGCCATGTATACTTTATTTCCTGAACCAGCAATTTTTTTTTTTAGTAATATTGGTGTGTAGGCATCCATCACAGGTCATTTCGCTTGGTCCTGTGCTTTCAGAAAGAGCCAGCACTTTAGGATGGAACTGCTTTCTGACAGGCTGTTGTTTCTCCTACTCAGTGTAACTGAATGTGTCGCAGTGGGACATGGATTTTATTATTGAGTGCTGTTCTTAGATCTATCAGGGAGCTGCTATCTTGTGCCAAGGAGCTGTTATCTGGTTACCTTCCCATTGTTCTTTTATTAGTCTGCTGGGGGGTAAAGGTCAGAGCACAAGTCAGATGATTGGGGGCAGCTGGGGAACTGACAATACGTCTAGCCCCATGTCAGATTTCAAAAATAAATATAAAAAATAAGTTTGCTCTTTTGAGAAACGGATTTCAATGCAGAATTCTGCTGGAACAACACTGATGTGTTTTAAGTATGCTGGGATTTGTAGTCCAGCAACAACTGAGTAAAGTATGGTTGAGCAGTGCAGTATTGCCGGGTCTTGTGTCCCTTTAAAGCTCCCCCGCGAGAAAAAACTTTGGAGGGTCTGGCGCTCTGTGTCAGTGTTCCCTGGCTCCCCCCACAGCCACGGGGTCTGCTTTATGGTAAAGCCAGTGATCACAGAGGATGTTTTTTGTTAGTAAAATACTGACTGTCTTAACCTGTGATCTGATCATGTGTGAATAGCATGTTTGCTAACGTATACAACACCCCACAACAGGCCAGGACTGGCAATCTATGGGTTCTGGCAAATGCCAGAGGGTTTGCTGTTAGATGATGTAGAAAGTTAATTAGTGGCCTGGTGGGGGCCTGTTTGGGCCCAGGTCTGGACTGGAAGTCAAAATAGGTCCTGGAATTCCAAGTACTCAAGAGGCCCAAATAGTCCTCCACCAGCGCACTAAATAGTGACTGTCTATGGGACCTTAGAGCAACCCCTCTGGCATTTGCCAGAACCCACAGATTGCCAGTCTGGGCCTGTTTTGGCCTCTGTGTACTTGGAATACCAGGGCTAAAATTCACTCCCAGTAAAGACCTGCACCACACAACAAAGATTGCAACAGAGACTGGAGGAATAATGTTATAATCATGGCCGTCACTGCGTATGAGGCCTTTTTACTTAGATGAAACAAGATGCTGGCTTAGCACGAATCACTTGCTGAGTAATTTATCCTCCTTCTTAAAGGAGTCTCTTATTGATTGTGACTGCATTAGATACACAAGTGATTTCATCAAAATATGAAGCACATTAAACCAGCCTTGTGACACGACCAGAAAGACTGACTGTTGCCGAGAAGCTTCTGCATGTTTCTTTCTCTTTAAAATGCTTGGGACCCAGTAATGGCACCCAATAAATGTATAGGATTATGGTCACATGGCAAGAGAAAGAGAGGCTGAACATAATGCACAATAAAATGATTTTATCCAGTAAAGTATATTCTTAGAAACTGTTTATTTATTATTCATTTATAAATTAAAACCTTGACCTGTATATAAGTCTTGTGTTTTTACATGGTCAGATAACTCCTCAATGACTTCTAACATACTTATAATTTACAGTAGGAGTGCATTATCCCTTATAATACACAAGAGATACTCTGAGTTCCCTGTATATCTCAGCCTGCAGCCTTGTGCCTTTATATGGTCACAGAACCCCTCGGTGACTTCTAATATCCTTATAATTTACAGTAGGGGGTACATTATCCCTTATAATACATGAGTGATACTCTGAGTTCCCTGTATATCTCAGCCTGCAGCCTTGTGCCTTTATATGGTCACAGAACCCCTCTGTGACTTCTAATATCCTTATAATTTACAGTAGGGGGTACATTATCCCTTATAATACATGAGTGATACTCTGAGTTCCCTGTATATCTCAGCCTGCAGCCTTGTGCCTTTATATGGTCACAGAACCCCTCGGTGACTTCTAATATCCTTATAATTTACAGTAGGGGGTACATTATCCTTTAAAATACATGATCGATACTCAGACTTCCCTGACCTGTATAACTGTGCCTTTTTATGGTCACTGACAGTGGTGTAACTTGCCAGCACCAGGCCCCCAACCAGCCTGCTAGCCTATTTTAAAGGTAAAAGATGGGTTGGGGACACCCTGCCCTTAATGGTACCGAAATCAGCAATAGACAAACTACAAAGGGCGATCATGAACTTTGTATGGGCGGGTAAGAGACATCGTATAGCGCGTCATACATTATTTGCACATCACACTCAGGGGGGGTTGGCAATCCCTAACTTGTCAAATTATTATAAGGCTGCACAACTTAAACAGGCAATGGATTGGGTTGATTATGTTCCCCACACTAAGTGGGCTTCTTTGGAACTATCCCACTGTCATACCCCACATCTGGCTTATTACTTATGGTCTACACATAAGCCTCCTTGCTACCCTATTCTGCTACGGCCGACGTTTCATACACTGACATTATGGCAACGAACACTAGCTAAACATAAACTTTTACCCACACCACCTCCACTGCTACCTCTTTGGGGTAATCCAGATTTGTCAGCAAACTTGCAACACACTGCTACGTCTCCTAACTTAACCATCACTTTCTTTCAACTTTCTAAAATGTTTCACCCACTCACTAGGAAATTAAAGAGCTACCAGGATTGTAATATAGATACGGGGGAAAGTGACCTTACGAGATTTCGATATCTTCAAATGAGACATTTTGTTTTAACTAATGTTCCTAAGGGCATACTACCTCCCATTGACCCGCTGTCAGCACTATCCCGTTTAGGTTATATTCAAAGGGGGCTAACATCACGGTGGTATTATCTATTGAACTTCACTAATCTGGAAACACACCCACATGCTTATATGAAAAAATGGGAGGCTGATCTGCAATGTAACATAGATTTGACTAGATGGCAGAGAATGTGGGAGAATGCAACAAAAAGTCCTATTTGCACTATTATCAAGGAAAATATATACAAATTGCAAATGAGATGGTATCATACACCAGCGCTGCTGAACAAACTGTTTCCTCAAACTTCCTCTCCCACATGTTGGAGATGCAATACTGGAGAAGGTAATATCTTACATATATTTTGGTCGTGCCCGGGGATTTTAGGTTTCTGGGACTCCGTGAGTAAATGGTTGGATAAAGTGCTTTCCTCACCTGTGCCTAAAGATCCGATTATATTTGTCTTAGGGGATAAAATACCTAACATCACTACTCCAATGCAGAGATTGGCAAATTCTATTCTGTCAGCGGCTAGATGCTGCATAGCCAGTAAATGGAAAGGGTCATCCCCACCTTCAGAACAAGAGTTGTTAAATCGGATCCGCTATGTCCGTAGGATGGACTTTTTAACAGCTTTACATAATGACACCATTGACCGCTTTAATAGTATATGGGGTAACTGGGATGTAGCCCAGGAAATACTTTCTAGTTGACATATTTAGCCACTCATGATATCTTCCTTATGTGCCTGACCTTATCGTTCTAGGATGTTATGCAAACCACTTTGCTAAGTTTGCCCAGGGTGTCCTATATCTGAGATGTTGCTACTAGTGTGCTGAAACTCATTTGTGTGTATAGCTGTATTGAGTTTTATGTTACTTATTTTTGTATCACTTCCAGACTATTATGTACATTATGCCCTTAGATTTCCGGATACGGGATAACACTTTGTGAATGCTTGTTAACAGGAGATGACTTTCATATGTGCTCTACGCAGTACTGTTCTCTTATATACATTGTGATCTATTATGCCAAATGTGAAAATGCTGTACGCTTCTATGGTGCTATTTTTCTTTTCTGTTTAATAAAAATATTTTGAAAAAAAAAAAAAAGATGGGTTGGGGAGGGTGAGTCACAGACCTCCTGAATGACTTTTAATATACTTATAATTAATTGGAGGGGTACATTATCCCTAAATACAGGGGTTTTTCATTAGGTTGCATTGGGAGAGCAATAGGAAAGCTTACACAGTAGAATACCCTTTGTTTTTCAGGGGTCCCAAAATAAATGGTGTAAGATATGGGAAAATGTAAAAGCAGGGAAATGTACTATGCATAACATATAGGCGGGGCCACCATTAGCTCCCTTTGCTAGAGTACAGCTCTTAGGACATTTTAAGATTGGACATTCTATGACTACTCTGGGAGTTGTAGTCCAGTGACAATGGTATAGACCTAAGCAACTATCCCCCTTTAAAGCCTCTCTATTGCGAGTGTCCATCTGTCTTGGCGCATAATTGCACGTGCTTCCTTTAAATAAAAAAGCTGATGCAAAAGACACGTGACATTGGCCCAGCACAGATCAATGCTAGTAAAGGTCTGTGTTACCCGAATCAAGCTGAGCGCAGCTCATTGCTCTGGAGCACTCCTAATGCTTCCACAGGAGTCTCCAGATAATTATGCCAGACACAGCAGAATAAAAGGGAGAGTCACAATGAGGGATGAGGGAAATTAAATGTGAGTCATAATTCTTACACAGAGGGAACAGTGCTGGAGGGGTTCTCTCTGCCTTTTGGATATGTCTGCTGTTATTTATTGCACCTCTTCAGCTGACAATATACTGCATGCTGGTTGCTACCAACTGCAGGTCCCTTCACTGCCACTTCCCCTGGGCTGATAGTGCCACCTTGTGTAGCCTGCTAGTAATTGTAGCCCTGGCACAGCAGGTGACCATTTTTAACTCGATTATCTGCGTAATGGCACCAAATATCAATGGTAGGAGTTCTCAGTGCATGAAAAATATTTGGAATGCCAGGGCTTAAATTCACATAGTATCAAGGTATGACAAGGCATGTTGGGAGCTGTAGTCCAGCAACATGCATTAATTCTAAACTTTGACTTCATAACGATATATCTTCATAGGGAACATATACATGTTATAGTAGTGTTGCTTCATTACAAATCCTAGCGTTTTACAGCATATTACCAAGGGCTGAGGCATGATTGGAGCTGTAGTCAGAGATGGATAAAGGGAATAAAAACACTATTGCTCAACCACACTCTTGCTAGACAACACATGCCACATAGTATCAAGATATAACAAGGCATTCTGGGAGCTGTAGTCCAGCAACAGTGTTGTCTTCTTAAAGCAATATTGCGCAATAACACTTTTCCCCAGCTCTGCGTTAAAATGCAAATGAACCCTCCAATGGGAATTCCCTGCTGATCTGACTCCATCTTTTTTGTTCCTGCATTTAAAGTTGGAAGCATTAAAAACAGTTTCCCACCACTAAACAAATCTGTCTTTCCTCCCTTTGTTTGATTCCAGTGTAATATAATGATGCCAGTGTGGTAGAATCATCTCTGTATGCATACCGCCAGGGCCACCATCAGAAATCGCAGGGCCCCATACAAAAATATTTCCTGGGCCCCCTGGGCTGTGCCCACGACAAGCCCCACCTACAGGTCCGCCCTCCCCACCCCCCCATTAAAAAAAACATTTGTGGTCAGGGCCCACATTAAAAAATATTGGTGGCTAGGGCCCCCCCACGTTATAAGAAAATTGGTGGCCAGGGCCCCCCTTAAACGTCCATGTAAAAAAACGTGCCCCACCAAACAACAGGGACCACAAAGGGTTACCTTTAGGGGGGCCCTGCCATGTTACACTTACTTCATTAGTGTGGCCCACTTGCTGTTAGTGAGCTGCCAACTACAGAAGGGAGGAGGGGAGCACAGGTGGCTGCATCTTCTTCCAGTGACAGCATTTTCTTCCCTTATTGGTCACAGAATTTCAAGTCCTGGTAAAGCTGCATGGTGATTGGATGAGCTGGAGGGAAATTCAAACTTCAGCTATCCAATCCCTGAGCAGCTAAACTGGGACTTAAACTCAATGACCAATAAGGAGAAGTAATGGACAGAATATACCTCCCCTTGTGCTCCTGCCCTGCCTTCCCAAGGTCAGCAGCTCTCAGAAAGCAGAGGCCCGGTTAATCAAGAAAGTGTGGCGTGGCCTGGCCCCCCTTACCCTCAGGGCCCCCTACAACTCTCCCCCCTGTCCCCCCCTGATGGCTGCCCTGCATACCGCCCAACATTTTGGAAATGAAAAAAGCGAAAAATTGGCAGGTTATGAAAGTTTAAACATATTTCTGTTTTTTTTCAGTTATTACAGTTTTGATAATGAAGGTGAATTGCCCTTTAAGCTGTCAGTCTAACTTTTCCTAATGCACCTGTTTTCTTATATTGTTACAATTACTTATTTGCTTATCTCAAAATTGTTACAAAATTATAGTATCAGCTGCTGTGGCGGTTCGGCTCTCTGCCAAAAGCCAATTAAGTTAGAAACATTGTTTCTTTTTCTGGCTGTTCAGTGTAGAGAAAACGGGACTTTCCAGTACAAATGAGGGACTTTGGGTTGAGTTGTCAAAAGAGGGACTGTCCCTCTAAAAACAGGACAGTTTTGAGGTATGTAAGATGTGAGCAAGATGGATGGCATTCACAATTGCCAATTCTATGTTTTTGGTCATATTGGTGAATTGTTTTTAATGCATAATTTTGTTTTATTCAGCTATAAAGAACTAGGGCATGCAGTGGGGCAGCTTTATAGTTGGGTTTAGCTTCCCTTTAAGATTCAATGTATTTACAAGGTTTCTGTATTATGGGAATAAAAGCAGCAGATCCAGGCTGAATTGGGGATGACAGATTTACCTAAGATTTGATTTGTTCCTGGACCTGTAGTAGAGGATTATTAGACCAATGTCTGTATCTTCTCGTCATGAGCTAAGGAGGGGCCAGACCAAGCTCTGACCCAGCAAACCTTATACGGCTGATTGTATGCAAAGTATAGTCTTTCACTGAATATTTGCATTTCTACATACATTATAGGCAGTTAATCACCCATACATTCATCTGCCCAGCATGGATGAATACAAGCACCTCTGCCTTTGGTGCTAGAGGAATATGCTCATACAATAGCCGCCCCCACAATGTATGCAGTAATCATTCCTACACCGAGGCTCAACAATCCATTATGCTTTGTATAGCAGACTTTCCTTTGTGTCATGGAATTTATGATGCAGATAGATCTCAACTCCCAGGAAGTAATTTGCACTGCCTCGGCTTTCCAATCCCATCTGCAATTCAAAGGCCTAGAGCAGCACTTCCATTGTATTTTAGTATCTAGCCATGGAGTGCTCCCGCAACCTTTTCCTTTTTGCCTAGAATATGCTGATGCTGCTGGGTCAGAACCTTCCTCTGCTAAATAACAGACAAGGCCCGCCAGAGTTTAGCACAGACCAGTATGTTTTAAAGGACAATAACAATTAATAAAATGAAAGGTGCCATATTGCTAGACCCACAGCGACTCTTGCACATCCAAATTTAAGTGACATATTTCTGTTTTTTTTCCAAATTTATGAATTTCAGTTTTTCATAATTAGAAGTTGACTCTTCTAGTGCAGAGAGCACAATAGCACTCTCTGCACTAGCGAACCCCCTCTTGACCCTACCTGAACCCCCCTCCCTTGACCCTACCAAAACTTAAGCACCGAGTACAGTGAGAGGGGTGAGAACCTTGGTACAGCCTCTGGTACAGTGGTGTAAATAGAGTGCACTGGTCCCCCTGCAAAAAAATCTTCAGAGGGACCCAGCACACTCCGACCCCCATCCAGTGTTGGACTGGGAGGCCTGGGGCCCACCAGGCTGCTGCCCCAGGGCCCCCCTCCAGACCCCCCTGCAGTGCCGGCTTGTGTGGAGCGCCGCGTCTGTTTTCTTCCGCAACCACCGACAAAGGGGGTTGAGGCATTCAGAGCCACATGTGGGTGTGGACCTAGGCCCGGCAGGGCCCACGAGCCGGTGCCCCGCCGGCCCAGTCCGACCCTGCCCCCATCCTTCTGCCCACTTCCCGCCCACGTCCCACATGGACCCCACAAGACTCCACCCCCACAGACTCCACCCTCTATCCACCCCATGCCAAAGCACTCTGCTTCCCCGTAACAAGTAAGAGAACTGCTGGGGAAGGGGGTGGGGACTAAAGAGGAAGCAGACCCTGGCTGCCAAGTTTACCCCTACAACTGTGGGGTCTGCTTCTTCTATAGTTACACCACTGCTCTGATAACTCTAGTAAGAGCTGAATTTCCATTTTTTAAATGACAATTCAGCTTTGCTCTCTGCACTAGCCGTGTAGCATCACGGGCAGCCCCGGAAATGCCCCTGATAGAATGGGACCCTAATAAAGATGGCCTGCACAAGCATGCCTTTATCCACCCTGTTCAAGACCCATTATGTGAAAACCCCACCCATTGCGGTTCTGGGGTTAAAGGGGCCGTTCACCTTTGAATTAACTTTTATAACATTAATATTTTGAGAAAATTGGTTGTTGGTTTTCATTTTAAATTATTTGTTATTCTTGAGTTATTTCATTTTTTATTCAGCAGCTCTCCGGTTTGCAATTTCAGCAATCTGGTAGCTAGGGTACAAATTATCCTAGCAACCATGCACTGATTTGAATAAAACTGTTAAAAGGAATAGGAGAGGGCCTGAATAGAAAAAGTAATAAAAAATAACGATAACAATACATTTGTAGCCTTACAGAGCATTTGTTTTTTAGATGGGGTCAGTGACTCCCATCTGAAAGTGGGAACGAGTCAGAAGAAGAAGGCAAATAATTAAAAAAACTATAAAAAAGAAAACAATGAAGGGCTAATAAAAATTGTTTTGAATTAGCCATTCTAGAACTCATTAAAAGTTAACCTAAAGGTGAACCACCTCTTTAAGATACGGAAGCAGAAAGCATCTCAGGACGCTTTTCTCAGCACAGTTCTCTTACTCCTTGTCAGCTTATTTAAACGTTTCATTTGCCAACTGAAAAGGGGTAAAGAACTGTGCAGAGAAAGAGCTGCATATGCCGACCAGAAACCAGGGGACCAGGCAGGTGCAACACTCTTCTAGTGGGTCACAGGCCAGAGTCTGTCTACCATTTCCTAATGGTTTAGTTTGAAAGGCTCCCTCCTGCCCAGAGTGCCCAAGACAGGCTTATGAATAACTTTAAAGCCTGGGAATTAACTGCTGCACTTTCAGTGGCACAGGTGTGAAACATCATAATGTATCACATAGAAAAAAGGGCACTTACTCCAGTTTCCCAAATGATTAATGGTGGCTATATTAGCAGGTGCTACGCTTATAAATAAGTGTTAAATGGATTCTGTCATGATGTTTAAGGTGTAATTTTTATTTCTAAATTACACTGTTTATACTTCAAACAATTCACTCTAAAATCTAAAATTTCCTGAACCAATAAGTGTATTTTCTTTAGCTGTAATATTGTTGTGGAGGAAGCCATCTCAGGTCATTTTGCATGGTCATGTGCTTTAAAGGGATTCTGTCATGATTTTTATTTTTTTTATTTATAAATTACACTGTTTACACTGCAAATAATTCACTCTACCATATACAATTTCATTCTTGAACCAGCAAGTGTATTTTTTTTAGTTGTAATATTGGTGTGTAGGCGCCATTTCAGGTCATTTTGCCTGGCCATGTGCTTTCAGAAAGAGCCAGCACTTTAGGATGGAACTGCTTTCTGGCAGGCTGTTGTTTCTCCTACTCAATGTAACTGAATGTGTCGCAGTGGGACCTGGATTGAATGATGTGTTCTTAGATCTACCTTCCTATTGTTATGTTGTTAGGCTGCTAGGTTAAAGGGAGGGGGGTAATATCACTCCAATTTACAGTGCAGCAGTAAAGAGTGATTGAATTTTAGCAGAGCACAAGTCACATGAATGGGGGCACCTGGGAAACTGACAATATGTCTTGCCCCATGTCAGATTTCAAAATTGAATATTAAAAAATCCATTTGCTCTGTTGAAAAATGGATTTCAGTGCAGAAGTCCGCTGGAGCACCACTATTAACTGATGTATTTTGGGGAAAAAACTGTTTTCAGTATCCTTTTTTATATAACCCATTAAGGTAAAAGCACTAAACATCATGGGGTAGTAGTAGTGGAATCTCCCAACTGTATTTTTAATACTTCTATTTTTCCATCACCAGGTTTGAACCTTCTGGATTTGACAGATGGAGCCCCAGGCAATAAAGAGGTGTGTGTAACCTCATCAACAATGATTTCTCATTACAGTCGTCTCCTCGGGAAAGCCCTCTCTTCCTTCCACAATAACTGATGTCAATGACGATCACATGACAGCCCCCCCCCCCACCGTTACTATAAATAGCCTATGCCTTTTCCCCGAGGACTCAAACAGCTATTTATATAAAGCCCTTACAGTGCATAACATGCACAGGGGGATATAGAGACCATACGAAATAATGTGACCTTGGCATTTATGCATTCATAAGAGTAATTTTTATTTATTGATTTTATTTTTATTTTTTATTTTTTTGCTTTGTTTCACTTATTTTTGCAGTAAATCTATTTTTCTTCCCAGAATATGACCCTCAGAATCCCCCCTCTCACTGCTGCCATGGTTTCATTGTTATAGTATATTCATTCCCAAATGAGAAGGAACCCACACATACACTCATTCATTGTACTCATGCAAGCCAGCAGTCTTTTATTAACCCTTCAACAGACGAGTATTTGTGCCTATGGAAGATGTCTGTAGGCAGCTGTTCCCAATATTCTTTTACTACTTCCCCCCTACAACTTGTATTTAATTTGTTTTTGTTTGCTTAAAGGGGATAAATCCATTTCACAACCGATAATGCTGGACTGCAACTTCCAAGCATTATGTTGTATGCAGGGCAGGCTAGGGGTAGTCAAAAGAGACACCTGCCTAGGCCGCAAGATGAGGAGGGCACTTGGGAGAAACCTATTAAGTGTCTTCCAGTCTCTTATTCAAATCAATCCATGGTTGCTAGGGTAATTTGGACAGTAGCAAACAGATTGCAGAAATTGAAAACTGGAGAGCTGCTGAATAAAAAGCTAAATAACTCAAAAAACACAAATAAAAAATGAAAACCAAATGCAAATTGTCTCGGAATATCCCTCTCTGCATAAGGGGTCCCCAACCATTCAAATGTAAAAAAAGTTGGAGAGCAACATACAGTAGGCATGAAAAATGTTCCTGGGGTGCCAAATATGAGCTGTAGTTGGCTTATTGGTAGCCTCTATGTGGGCTTGCAGCATACAGGAGCCTCTATTTGGCAATACACATGGTTTTTATGCAACTAAAGCTTGCCTTCAAGCCAGGAACTCAAAAAGAAGCTCCTGCTTTAAGGCCACTGAGAGCAACATCCAAGGGGTTGGAGAGCAGCATGTTGCTTACAAGCTACTGGTTGGGGATCACTGCTCTACATCATACTAAAAGTTAACTCAAAGGTGAACAATCCCTTTAAAGGGGGAATGGCCAGTTTTGGCACTTGAGTCACTCAAGAATCAACAATGTTTCGGAGGGCATTCCCCCATCAGTAGCGTCACTAGAGGGGGGCGGGCCCTGGTGCGTGACGCGCAGGCTGTCAGTGGCGCACAGGCGGCCGGGGGGCCCTGAGGGGGTGCGGGCCCTGGCCCTGCTCCCCCGGTAGTTCCGCCACTGTCCCCCATTCATTAGTTTATACAGCAAGGTGTAACGAATGTTAAATAGCCACAAACCCCACCCCCACGTGAGTACTTAAGTGCAAAAAAAGTCCACAATAATGAGTCCAAAACCATGTCCATAATGTTCAAAGTCCATTATCCATGATATAGAGTCCAATGAGCACGTATTGATTAACCATGCCAGAACCTAAAGTTCATCCTAAATGGGAGAAAAATCTAATTTTTTTGCAGAAAAAAACCTTTCTTTTCAAACAAGCTTAGCAACATTAAAGGGCAACTATCTCAGCTATCAATATAGAAAAAATGGTCTACCTTCATCTGACATTATTTTATTTGAAAGGAAAGGTTAAAAAATGGTTAGTACATTTTATACAGTCAATCCATCACAAATAACATGTCAAGTTTAATTCTTCATTAAGTCCCCTCGTTTGTGTTTGTAATACCCACTTCCAATGGTTCGCCAGTTGCAATAATTTGCCAGTGTAATGTGAGATCCTATGTTTATTTGCAAAACAAAAGACTCGCTAAAGGTTTTCTGTTTTTTTTTTCCATTTGTCTAGATTTTGTTTCTCCTCCACCACTGGTTTTATGTTCATTGAGACAGACTTTTACTGGTTGCTGTGTTAGCCCATGCATAGGCCGTGCCACAAAGGCATTTAAAGCAATATATCACACCTTTGGAACTGCATGTGGGGCCCCTTATGATGCGTACATATCCCCGCAGTCAGTTGCATGGAAGATCCCTTTCATTAAAAGTACTTCTTCAATAAGAAAAAGGGGGAGTTGTGATTATATTAATAGCTTTGAATGGCTAATAAAGACACAGGCCTTTTAGAGAATTCTGGGAATTGAATTTGCCAAATGGGCCTCTGTTGTTCTGTTTCCTAATTGGCCCCATGTTCCCAGGTCCTTTTTTTATATATAACTAGCATAAGAGTGCAGCAACCATGTACCCAGTGAATAACTGTAATATATGATGATGAACATCTCATGCTGATGCTCATGATGATGAATACAAGAAAAACAGTTCTTAGGATCTATAACGGGCTAATGAGCATGTGATACAGTGTTATATTGTTCTCATATACTCACTGATCAGGTGTACATGAAACACACTAAAAGGCTGTTTCATAGAGACATATTTCAGTTTTGATCAGGGAGGCATCCAATCCATTAGCTAAATTCCAAGCACTCTGCAAATTGTTTGGCTGAAGTTTATCTTAACCCCTATTTGCATATTCAAATTTAAGACAAAAAAAATTGCCACCTTTAGTTGACCATTGCTTAAGGATTATGGCATGTGCTCTCTACCGCTGTATTTCTGATATCATTGATATCCAGATTCCCAATATTTCTTCCAGGAAAGAATATTCGTCTTCAACAGAATTTTGCTGTTGTTACCATAACCTACCGGGCCCCAACCCCCCCATTTTGAGGCTGATTACAAGTATGTTGTTTCCATTAGATCATAAATCCAATCCCTCAAGTATTGCATTTTTCATTTCCTCGCACAGAGACACTTATCAAGAAGACAATAACTGAGGGCAATAACAAGACCCTAATAGTCACCTAAAAAGAAAAAATGGGGTCTAGTGCTCTAGAATGGTGTTTCCCCTTTTCTCTGTAAATTCAGCTACTCTGCTTCTTTCATTATCTCCAGTGCCCAAGAATATTGGAACAGAAAAGCCTCTCTTCCTGGAACAAGATGTTTGGACTCACAGCTTTAAATATGCATGAAACATTCTTATGGTAACAGCAGGTGATTGAACAAGGTGAAGAGACAGTGTTTCAAACCAATATTTTGTGCACAATTAACCCTTAAATAATAAAAATCCTTGGCAACAATAAATGAATCTAATGTAAATAACTTGTCAGTCTCCCAGCTGCCTGGTAGAGCTAAGAACAGGTAAAAACCCCTGTCTCACTGAGACACATTCAGTTACATTGAGAAGGAAAACAGCAGCCTGCCAGAAAGCATTTCTCTCCTAAAGTGCAGGCACAAGTCACATGACATGGGGCAGCTGGGAAATTGACAAAATGTCTAGCCCTGCTGGAGTAGTACTATTAACTGATGCGTTTTGAAAAAAACATGTTTTCTGATGACAGGATCCCTTTAAATGAGGGCATAGTTATAAATTACTGTAAAGCACTGCCGGTGCTTTATAAGCAAATGAGGATATTGCTGTTTAGCTGTTCAGTACAAGAAATGTTCTGATCTGATAGAAACTCATACAAGAGGATTCTCCTATGCTAATTGTTCCTGCTCTGTGTATGATTGGCTCTCTGCTCCTTGTTCATATAATCAGTCACCATTAAAGTATTAAGACAGCGTTCTTGCACCAAATGCCTCACCAGAACTATATTCACCTGTCTGATATTTGATTACAACATAATAACAGCAAGTCACAACTACCTAGTAATGCACAGGGCTGGAAGGCCATGATCTGCCTAGGTGGCATGTTACCCAGGCTTTATCTGTTATGGGAACTGGACAGGAGATTTGAATAGTTGCAGTGTTGGACTCGGGTGGCCAGGGCTAGCAGTGGCTGCCACCTCAAGAGTCCACCAACCCAGTCAGGGTACCCCCCACCAATGTTGCAAACCCCCTTCCCAACATGTACCCCACCTCCCACCCATACTTACTCTTCCTTGTTGCTGAAGACACAAAAGACCAGTGGGTCTTGGATGGCAGGGTCCACTAGGTTTTCTCCCTATTCTGCCTCAGCCAAATCCAACACTGAAAATCTCCTGCTTGCCCAGTACTGCATAGAAGAGTGAAGGTGCAATCTCCAAGAGTGGGAGGGTGGGTTCAGGGTTCCAAGGGTTGGTGACTCCTGATAATACATTAGATAAGAGTAAGATGAAGGATGTAGAGCTGGCAGGGAGAATCCACAATGGACCATCCTCTTGCATTTTTAATTAAGCTTGGGTGGTCTACCTTGCAGAGCTAGTGAGTGCAGTGGAAGTGTTTCTTTGTGAGGGGGTTTGCCTCCTTAGCAATGTCTTTATTTGGTACGTGTTTATTCAATAAAATATAATTCCTCTTGTGGAATTATATGGATCCAGAGTGAAAGGAACTACGAAGGGGCCTGCATCTGAAGTCAAACCAAGGCAAATTTAAAGTCAGAATATCTCCCATGAAGTTGAACTGACAGCTGGTCTGTTGGTGTATTCTTTGAGCCCTCCCAAGACTCTCCTACAAATTACAGCTCCATAGCATGAGGTCATTTACCAAACAAATATATTGTGCACTGCATACTTAAGATGATAGACAGGCAAGGGCAGTAACATGCATAAAACTGCAGCTGTAACCTAGTATAAGAGAAAACAGGAAACCTCAGGGATAAGAAACATAATCCCAGTGCTGAGTTACTCTACAAGCAAAGGTCAGGTCTGCTGGCAACATCAGTAATGAGTCTTTTAGGTAAATAGAAAGTAGATAACTATGAGATAACAAGATATCTATTGTATATACACAAGAGGTGTGCCCAATTGTATTTGCCAAGCTATCCAGAAGTTTTCCATTACAATTCTTATGATATATAAGTGAGAAGTAATTGTTTTGTTCTGCACTGGAGGGTGTATAGTCAGGGGATCCCACACTGATTTAAAAGGGACCTATACCACCCTAAAATTGACCATTTAATCTACGCACAGCTCTCTAAAATAGAAATCCCAAAACTTAATTTCAGATTTAATAATTGTGTACCTGCACTTACCTTGTTTTTCTCTGAGTGAAAATACTGTGCACATTTTAATTATGGCACAGTAAAAAAAAAAATCTCTGGTCTTTTAATTCAGCATGGGCTTATATAACACCTTTAATATTTTTTAAACTATGTGTATCACATAGACCTTGAAATTGTTTTTGTGAGTTATTGGGCAAGTTGGGTGGGGGCAGTGACATGGTCTAAATTGACCTACCTATTATAATTTCAAGGTTTGCTTATTTTTTTCCCAGCTCTTCACTTAAATGTACCTTGCTTAAATCTGCCTCCACTGGATCCAGTCTCTACCACTTCTCCGCACTCTATAGTAAATTCAAACGTGTCCTATACTTACAGAGGTGAGCAGTGGAGTTCACAGGAACAATTTTCTGCCTGTTTGGATTTGTTTCTAGCTTCACCTGTCCATGCTCCTGAAGACCCCCTGTAAGTGGAACAAACAAAGAGGATCCAAAGAGCAGAAGATGGTTCCCCCGAACTCCACTACGCACCTCTGTATGTGTAGGAGAGAGTTGTAAGTAGGACCATGTTTAAATGGAATACACTAAGCGGTGAGTTAGCAGGGAGGGGGTTCAGTGCTAGTTATGGGGGGGGGCTTGGGATTAGGTTCTCCTAAGTTTAGTTTAGTTCTCCTTTAAGTGCAAGTACCACAGAGTTTAGTAATAGTAGCTAAGCATACAAGTCTGGCCCTGTGCCCTGACCTTCCCAGCAGCATCTTAGCAGACCAGCAAGCGCTAAAGCTATTTTTATTTCACCTTTCTAACTACGTCCCAGTCCTTTTTCAAAAACCCTGTGTACAATGAATGCATGTGAAGCATCATGCATTTCTTATGTTTAAAAACTATGCATAAGTGACCTTTACCTCATTTTATACCCTACTAAATTGTTCTGAAAAAGCATTATTTCCCATTAGAAACATTGACAAACATTCTTCATTGCAGCAGCCCATCAACAGAACATTGGGAAGGTATTAACATAGCTCCCTGACACCTGAATTGCTAAAAATGCTCTCACCTAGTGGTAGATATGAGAATAGCACCCAATAATAAACATCCAAGTCTGGCTGACCCAAGTCATGACTCCTCCAGTGAGTAGGAAAAACAATTACTTATCTGAAAGCAGTTCCATTGTGAAGTGCTGCCTCTTTCTAAAAGCACTGGATGAGGCACAATGACCTGGGATTGATGCCTATACAACAATATTGCTAAACTGAACTAAAAAGAAATCACATTTATTGGTTCAAGAATATAATTTTAAATAGTAGAATGAATTATTGAATGTAAACAGTGTAATTTAGAAATAAAAACTAACCATAAAAACATGAAAGAATCCATTTAACTATAAGTTTCTGATGTGACATCAGTTGTTTTACTGATGAAATTAGCTGTAACTAATGCAACTAACTCAGCCATGGACTACATTAAAGGGGAACTAAAGTCTAAAATAGAATAATGCTAGAAATACTGTACTCTAAACATAAACATGAACTTACTGCACCAGAAGCCTAATTAAACAAACAATTTATGTTTTCAAAGTTGGCCACAGGGAGCTGTCATCTTGTAACTTTGTTTAAACATATATGCAAGATCAAGACTACGCACATGCTCAGTATGGTCTGCTCTGCTGTTAGGAGGTTAAGCTTAGGGATCGTCATAAATAATCAAAACAGTACATGTCAAATAATATCTGCCATAGAAGCTGATACAGCAAGACTGATTAATAAACAGTATAAGCAGACTGCAGTCTGCAGATATGAATATCTACATAGTTGCTGACTGCTTTATAGGGAAACAAACAAAGCTGCTCAAGATCTGGGAAGTAAGATGGGAGAAAGTAAAACCAAGGGTGAATTTCACTGCATACAGTCAAGTTTCTAATAAAAACGGTACACATTTTTTAATAAAAGTATGTTTTCATTAAAGAAAGTAAAAATGGTTTTATTTTTTGCCTTTACATCCCCTTTAACTCTGCTCAAGGTACAGACCTCTATATTTGTTGAACCTATACTGTCAAGGGATGTTGGTGTCAAGAGTCATCAGGATGCATCTCTCTGGGGATGGTCAAGGGATATTGAAATCCAACAGCAGTACAAATATTGTCCTGGTCTTGGTGTGTCCTATGTCTTCTTCTGGCTCTAACTACTTCCCCATAAGTGGTCTCATGACAGTGGTTCCGAAACTGTGGGCTGACCCTGCTTAGGGGTGCTCATAGTCTTGGTTGTAAAAACACAGGGTAAAAACCTGGAAGCTCAGCTTTGACTACATCAAAAACTAGGATGAACAGCACCTATTCCAAACCTGCTGGTGTATAACTGAGCTCTGAAAAAAAGCTGACCCATCAACTGTGGTTAGAACAAATAAAAATATAATATATAAAAATATAATATATAAATATAGTATAAAAATAAGCCAATATGCAGTTTTTCTACACTAAATGAGCATCCTCCAAAAAACTGAGTTTGCTACCCCCTAAAACGACTGGCAAGACCTACTAACACCATAACTGGGTACTCTTCCTCACCCAATAAGTAAATGTTTGGAGCTGCACACCCATAATTATTACTAGCTCTATTTAAATTTACTTTTGTATTTTTGTATATATTCTTGATTTTCATTACCTCTACAACCTATGCTCTACCTGTAGAACACACTTCAAACAGCAGAGCACCATGTTTTCTATGCAACTGTCATTTAATCAATAAAGGTTATGATGATAAAAAACTAGGGTGAACACTTCATTATTGTCGTAAATATTCTTGGAACCATGAACCAGGGCTGATTCAGCAACATTTTTATGCATTTTAAAAAATGTTATGAGCTACCCCTACCTAGTGGGGTTCCTTGGCTTAGCAGCAGATTTGGAGAGAAAGCCTGTTTTCTCTCTTAGATACTACTGAAAAAAACATAGGGATGCACCAAATCCGAATCAGGGGGAGGTAAATCTCGTGACTTTTTGTCACAAAACAAGGAAGTAAAAAAAGTTTCCCCCTTCCCACCCTTAATTTGCATATGCAATTAAGGGTTCGGATTCGGTTTGGTATTCGGCTGAATCTTTAGTGAAGGATTCGGGTGTTCGACTGAATTCAAAATAGTGGATTTGGTGCATCCCTAAAAAAACAGCATGGAGGTCATTAAAGCAAGAATTGGGTGAACATTTCTTTGATGTGCTAGATCCCCAACATTTTTTACCCATAAGCCATGCAAATTAGGGGTGACAAGGTGGAAAAAATGTGACTTCCTTGTTTTGTGACAATAAGTCACCCAATTTACCTCCCCACCCCTAATTTTCATATGCAAATTAGGATTCGGATTCAGTTCTGCCTGGCAGAAGGATTCGGCTGAATCCGAATCCTGTTGTAAAAGGCCAAATCCCGAACCGAATCTTGGATTCGGTGCATCCCTTAAAATAAGTGCTGTAATTGGTAGCCACTATGTGGACTGTCAACCTACATGAGATTCTATTTGGCAGTATACCTGTTTTTTATGCAACCAAAACAACCCAGGAATTCAAAAATACCTGCTTTGAGGCCACTGGGAGCAAAATCCGAGGGGTTGGTGAGCAAAATATTGCTCAAGAGCCACTGGTTGGGGTTCACTTTACTATATATTCTAGTAAGCAGATCTGGATTTGTGGGAAGGTCACAAAGGCCCCGGCCTAGGGTGGAAAACTTTTAGGCTGTAAGACACACCGGGAGAATTAATAATTTACTTACCTCGCGTCGAGCCTCTCTTTGTGCGCACTTCCTGCTTGATTTCATTGTCGCCAGCTTCCCTCAGCGCTGGTGCTGGACGATGGCCGTTGTGACAGGGGACTGTTTCTGGTGCAGCTCCTGTTTTTTAGGCAGAGGTTGATAGGACACATGTGCGGGTCAAGGGATGTAAGAGGTGGTAACACCATAAAAAAGAGGTGGGCACATGCCCTGGAAGATGGGTGACATGTGGGGTGATTTTAGTATGTGATCTAAAACAGGGCACATCAGGTGTTCTTATTAAGAATGTATGGATGGCTGATTCAGCACTGTTTTTATATGTTTTCAATCTTGTTATGAGCTATGGGGGGCCCTGGAAAATTGTTAGTCCAAAATAAGTCCAACAGCCAATGGTGGGTCTTCATGGACCTACAGTAGAAATGCTGCTTATTATAATATATATAATAAAATTTTGCAGGTCACACCTAATCATACAGGGCAGGTGTAATTTTTCACCACATATCCTGTTGAGTATAAAGAGTTGAGTGCATCTCCCTTCTGTTCCAGATGGGGGAGAAGATACCACATCAGCAGAAAAGGCAACACCTGGTAGTGCTACTTTATGGGAAATACCTGTAGAAAAGGATTAGAAAAAAATACTATATATAGACAAAAAAAAAATTTTTAGTAGCTGGCAAAATATCTGTGATTTTGATATCTTGCTAGAAATGTATACATTTAAGGTCTTTTTTTCTGTATATCTCGCACAATTGAGAAATTCACTAAGGGTACTGCTCAGCACATTAATGCTAAATGTACATTTTGGAGAGCACATCATTAATCACGGATGTATTTATAAACTATGTCAGTGTCAAAGGAATAGCGGAGAGAAGCCTCACTCATCGAAATATGCCAATTTATGAATCCCAGCCCTCAGGGCTATAAACAACGTATCTATTTAAAGGGGAAAGCATTAACAATTTTCTCTTGCAGGAATATAAAAATGAGTAATCACATTTTGTGCCTCCTAGGGACCACTAGAAAACGTGACATTGAGTTCCTAATCCTGAAACAATTAGATCTGGACAGTGGTAAATGTATGGTGTGATGGTAAACTTACGGGTTGGTGGAAGTTGTCCTTGGCTGAGGATTCTAGTACTGTACTTTACTGGTATGGCTAAATGGCAGTGCAAAACCATTTAGCTCTACTGGAAAAGAGCAAACTCAAATTAGGGATGCAGCATCGGACTGGGGGCCCCCATCCCCCCTGCTAACGCCACGACCCCCTCCCCAGCAGCAACTCCCCCTCTGTACCCCCTCCCACCCCCAATGTGTACCTTCTGTGTCTTATTTTGGCTGTAACCATATAAACTTTGTGATATGTATCTGAATTTTGCACTTTGCACTGACCACTGCTTTGGTTGTGATAAAGGGGTGGTTCACCTTCAGATTAACTTTTAGTATTTTATAGAATGACAAATTCTAAGCAACTTTTCACCTAGTCTTTTTTCGGGTGATTTTTTTCTTTTTAATAGGTTTTGAGTTATTAAATAGTTTTAAAAGTTATTGAGTTAGCACTCCAAAATAGTTCCCCAATATGTAATTTGTGATGCAAGAGAATAGGAATAATAATAAAATGTATTTCTAGTATTCATTAGTGTGCTGACAGATGATTCCTCTAAGAGACAGCAGTCGGAACAGATTGCATTTTGATTCCCAGCTGGAACGTTTACCAGGACAAGATTAGAGGCCGGATATCAGCAAAGGTGTGAGCCAAACGCAGTTCCTTGTTGGGAATTATTGTAGAATTAATACTGTATCAAGGGGTAGAAATGTTCTGCCCTGGCATGTGTTCGGGGGCCAGGCAGATGCAGCGAGATTTTGCATTTCACACCAAAATCCGACGCGCCTGTCTGCATCTGAGCAGAGGTAATGTTTCCGGGTGTAGGCAGAGCAACGGGGCAGTAGATTCTCACAGGCCGAGATCCGTATGGTGTGTCCCTAGCCTTAAGGGTCCCATTAAGAATACAACCCGGTTATTGCTCAAATACAGATCAAATACCAACCAAAATTTGAAAATTAGAAAGAGAGGGGAAAAAATTGTGCCATGCAATATTTTTTGACCATGCCCATTTTGTGACCACACCCCCTAAATCAGGCCCGGGCCAAGCCAGCCAGGCGCCCAAGGCAATCCAGCCGGCCACTTCGCCCCCTTGCCAGCACCCACAAGCGAATGTGCATGTGTGTGCACCCGCGCCGCAAGTGCGCATGCACGCTCGTCAATTTGGAGCATGCCGATGGGAGGGTCCGGAACAGGGGAGGGCAAAAGCAGAGGTAAGTGTTTGGCGCCCCCACTTTGTTGCGCCCTAGGCACGTGCCTTTTCTGCCTACCCCTAGTTTCGGCCCTGCCCTAAATGCATGTCCATTTAACAAAAATTGCCAGGATATTGAAAATCTGAACACATTTGTGGGGGGGTTAATGTTTTTTGTGTTATTACAATTTTGCTAATAACGGTGAATTGCCCTTTTATCTGCAATATTACTGTATTCCTCCCAAGAAACTTGCTTATCTTGAATAGTTACTAATGTATCAACATGCAGGTACATGCAAAAAGCCTCTTATGTATTTAAGATTCAGAAACTTTGTATCTTTTTCCTGCAGGGCCGGAACTAGGGGTAGGCAGAAGAGGCACGTGCCTACGGCGCAAAGGTGGAGGGGCGCCAGGCAGGTACAATCTTCTGCTGCCTTCCCCTCGTTCAGACCCTTGTGTCTCACATCTCGGGCAGCTGATCTTGTCTTTTTAGTGTGTGCCTGAGCTGTCCCCCACCGCCGGCAGCAGCTCTGGTACCACCATCGCGCATGCGATTGAGTCTGGAATGTTTGTCATGCGCGCCTCTGCGCAGTGTCGGACTGGCCCGGCGGAACACCGGGAAAAAACTCGGTGGGCCCCGACCCTGGTGGGCCCCCACCGGGCCAGACCCCCTCTCGCTCGCGCATGCTCATGTATGCTCACTGAGCGATGAGCTCGGCGCAGCGCAGTAGAGGAACATGGGGTCGGAGGGGGGCCCTGGAACAACAGTCCCGATGGGCCCCGGGCCTCCCAGTCCGACCCTGCCTCTGCGCATAGGTGCACACACACTTGAGAAGAGGGCTACGTAGTCAGCCAGGTTGCCTAGGGCGCCCGGCTGACTTGGCCTGGCACTGTTTTCTGGTGTCAATGCAAGAGATCAAAAAAAACTCAAAAAATGTCAGTAAGAAACCTAGGACTGCAGGCTGAGCTGCCAAAATCAAGACTGTCCCGCAAAAAAACAGGTCAGTTGGGAGGTATGAGATCACAGCAGGCCTGTTGAGATTCCCTGTAACATTAGCCCACACAGCTGTGGTGGGGGAAACTATTTTTTTCAACAATAGACCCCCTTTAATCTTGATAATAGTGCAGTTTCTGCTACATTGTTACAAAAGTCAGAACTAACAGGCCAGACAGATACTGCTTGAAATAGCAGCTGCAAACATTGAAAAATTATATTAATGTACCGGTACTGTATAATGGAAATATACGTTTGTACAAAGCATGCATAAGCTGACGCACCCCGTCAAGACAGTGTCCATGCATCAGTCCTATCCTAAGTGAAAAAATAAAGGGTTACCTTTGGAGGGAGACAGAACATACCTGCTTTTCTCTTTATTTAGAATGATCTCTTCCAAAGACACCATTAGGTGGCGGTTGGGAGAGCAAAGATTTAAGGAGACCTACACAAAATATAAAGTTTTTTAAAACAAAACAAGCTGAAATGCCGCTCCTCACCTTTCTTATTGGGTGGACGTGGGCTTAATTTACATACTAAACAAATTAGCCCCAGCACTCTCAATATATATATATATATATATATATATATATACACACAGCATATATCTGGTTCTGTGACCTTGTGCCGGTGCTCTTAGGTGATACTGGGAATGATGCTGCAGTCAGTTCACCGTGAGGACAGCAACGAGAAACAGGAAATCCCTACTCTATTGTTTAAGATCAGATTTCTGGAAAAAAAAAAGAAAAAAAAATTAAGCTTTCATACTGAGGCATGGAATAGAAGTGCCAGACCATCTGTTCCTAGAGGCACCTTGCACAGCATGCCGTTCTTTATGGCCATCACTGAATAAAAGAAAGTGAGCGGTGTGGCTGATTTGCCAATGCATTTGCTCCGTTGGGCAGAACTGAATGCCAGCCCGGCAAACAATACAGCGGTAACACAATGACAGATTAACACAGGGCGGCAGAAAGCCTAATTGGAAAGTGCAAAAGTATGCAGCCTGCTCCTCTGCAGGTATTCTGTTGTGCTGCATTATTAATGTGACAGGACACACAGATGCTGCTAAGAGATTCCATACTGTGTTAAAAGCTGCTTTAAAGCACTAATGTCCGGTGTGTACTGCTGCGAACAGGAACTGAACTGATCCATGTAGGCCTGGCACGATTAAATGGTGCTTTTTCTTAAAAAGAAATACAGAGGAGTCAATCTAAAATACAGCACTAGTATTAGAACAAAGCCAAGCCACATGGAGGCATAGAGAAAGCTTTTGCATACAACTTAGACATATTTGTATTTTATGCCAAAAGCAGGATGGGGGGGTTTGCCTAATAAGGGGCAGAGTACAAAAAAATGGTACAGGAGACCTGAACCTCCCCTATGTATGGTGCATTCTGCAACACTGTATTCATTAAAGGGATTGTTCACCTTTAAATTAACTTTTAGTTTTCTGAGACAATTGGTTTTCATTTGTTAATATTTGTGTTTATTTTGTTCTTTAACTTTTTATCCAGCAGATCTCCAGTTTGCAGTTTCAGTCATTTTGCTTGCTAGGGTTCAGCTTACCCTAGCAACCATGCATTGATATGAATGAGAGGCTGGAGTATAAAGAGGAGAGGCCATGAATAGAAAGATGAGTAATAAAAAGTAGCAATGACTATAAATTTGTAGCCTTACAGAGCAATTGTTTTTAGATGGGGGCTGTGACCCCCCCCCCCCATTTGAAAATTGGAAAGAGTCAGAAGAAGACGGTAAATTATTAAAAAATGAAATAAAAACAAAAAATGGAGGCCAATTGAAAATTTGCTTAGAATTGGCCATTTTATAACATACTAAGAGCTGCACCTTTAAAGCACCGCAAAGTGGTGCCCAGTCTGCAGGCTGATAATGGCGAAATCTAAAGTCATATGATTACGTTCTGCATTGGAGATCCTACATCATAAATATGTATCTAAGCCCAGGGGTGGAACTACAGAGAAAGTAGACCCTGTGGTTGTAGGGGGCCCAGGAGCTATAAGGGACCCATAAGGCTCTAATTCATATACACTTTCAATAAATATTAGTATAACAGGTCAACTATAGACATTTTGGGGGCTTGAAAAATAATTTGCTGTGGGGCCCAGGTATAGTTAGTTTTGCCACTGTCTAAGCCCAAAAAGGATCACTGCACTGACCCATGGTTAGTATGTGAGCAAGTATGTGAGCAAGCACAGTGTAATCCTCAAGGGGTGGGTTAGTGGATGCCACTAGGATTCTGAGATGACCATATTTGAGTCTGGCAGCTCTATGGGGCTGTGTATAGGTCTGAATAATAAAGTAAAATGATTTGCCCTCTGTTAAGTTACTGGGATTCTCCCTCCCTCATTCATATCAGCTCAAAAGCATCAGTGAGACTCCTTGGTACAAAGCAATACTCTGCCCATCTCCAGACTCCCTGCATCTCCTGAGCATGTTCTGCCAGTACATTGAGTTGTCACTATTATTTCTCAGCCAAGGCATACTGCATGCAGCACATCTGCAACCTACCAAGAAGGAAGCATTGCAGGGGAATGAGATTGAGCCACAACATTGGCACTCAGTGTGCTGGCAGACCTTGGCATCATCCCATGCAGCACAGGCAAGTGCTACCTACCTAGCTATGACCCTGGTGGATTTGTCATTCTACTAACCTACATAGTAAGGAGATGTGAGCAAACAGGATCAGTATGACAACTGCAGCAGGGATTGTCTGACTCACATTAATATTAAACTGTTTTTATCCTCAGCACAGGCATTGGGTGGGAGGGTGAGCCAAGCTTTGAGTGGGCAGTGGGAGTTGGCACAGAACACATGCGATCAAGGGTGCCCAGTGTATGAGTGGTGTATGAATACAAATGTAACATATAGAAGGTCAGGCTGTAGGCACTGCCTGGTGGGTATGAGAGGAGGGTCTTGAGGGTGATCACTCGCTGCTGTTTGGTGTTGGTGTTGGTGGGGTGAGCACTGGCATAAATTGTGATGAGTGGGTGTAAATTGGTATTTGACAATCCTGGAGGGGGCGTTGGTTCTGCTCACTGAAGGTGGGGAGTCACTGCATGATTACAGGGGGCTTGTGGGCTGATTCTGAAGAAGGAGGTGATGCATAAACGAACCTGGCAAGGCAGCCCTGAAGCCTGGGGTCTGTGTATAAACACAAGTTAGAGAACATTGCCCCCCTCCCCACACACATGCTGACTGTATGCATTGGAAGAGCCCATGGTTAATGTAGTAGCTGGAGCTGCAGCCTATGGAGGGGGATCTGCCTGCATTGCGTCTCACTATCACATCCCAACAGGGGGAGGCTGCTGCTCTCTGCTCATTCTCCTGCTCAGCTGAGCTCTGGCTACTAGCAATGGCCGTGTTGCTGCTGCTGCTGCCCAGGGAGGCTGATGATGTGTCCCCTGGCCGCTGGCTGCACCAAACAGCTCTCAGGTTTCTGCTGAGCCTGCAACGTCAATAAATGGCCAGAGTTTGCTTTTTACTCTTAATGTATTCAGCCTTCCTCCCAATGCCACACTCATCACTGCTCTAGAGGGGGGTTTTGACTTCAGCTCCTGGAATGCAGCTCCCTGGGATCGGGCAGCCCCACTCACTGCATTTCCCCGCCCGCTGCAGCCCGACAAGAAGATGGAACCGGCGCAGCGTCCCCTGTTATCCCTCTGAGCATCGGCAGCATCAGCAGCATCAGCAGCTCATTAACTACAATCGCTCCCCATAGCAGCATGCCGTATGAATATTTCAGCAGGACTTAATGCTCGCTCTCCTGTAAACCGAGCTCGGTGTTAAAAGGGGCGCAAAAAAGGGTGTTGTGCATGCGCTTTCCTGATGCCGCAAGGCTTTACGCATCAGTAGCAGTTCCCTGAGCGATTTCATCCTGCTCCACGGCACTGAAGGTAAGCATCCCATTAGCTTCTGCCTCTATCCAAACCTCCCCCCCTCCACCCCCATGCAATCCATGCACTGCAGCAAAGTGATTTCTCCAGCCTGTAGTGTGTGTGTGTGTGTGTGTGTTTGTGTGAGCGCAAAGTTATCCCAGTGCTGGAATGCGCACAGTGCTTTAGCTGGAGGACAACTTGCACCCATCTGTAAGTGTTGCCTTGCATGATATCTTACTGATAACACACCGTCTGGTCTTTATTTATTCTTCCTACTTTCCCCTTTTCCTCCCCTCTCCACTCTATATTTTCTTTATTTCCCTGCAGCACTCTTCTACCGCACTGGCGTCTTCCACTGGTTCACCCAACACTGACAACAAGCAGTAGGGGAAGGCAGGAGAAAAAGTGCTGAGTTGGCAAAGACCCTGTAGCTTCCATCCTACAGCACTGACTGCATGGCTGGGGGACTGTGACAGAGCATCAATGAGACATTTTCACAGTAGGACTGACCAGCAGGAGTAAAGGAATACAAATTAGGCACACAAAGTGGTGGAGGGGGGGTCCCTCTTAAGATTTCTGAGAAGCAGAGGGGGACACTGGCTGCGTTGGGTCTTAAGATAGTCAACCGCCTCCCCGACGTCAACGACATATAAGCCATTCCTCAAAGGATTTGTTGTTTTGGGGGGGTGGGCTTTAAAACAGGGGGTTTCTCTAAGAAGAAGGGGTACTGGAACAGCAAAGTGATTACCTATAACAGCTCCTCCTTCCCCCCTCCCCTCTGGAAAAATGACCGTGATAGCAGGGGAAAATATGGACGAGACATCAGTCTTGCCCGGTCACCCTCAGGACAGCTACCATCCAGACCAAGATGACCACGAATGCTGTGAGAGGGTAGTCATAAACGTGGCTGGGCTGCGCTTTGAGACGCAGCTTAAGACTCTTTCTCAGTTCCCCAACACTCTGCTAGGGAACCCCAAAAAACGGATGCGGTACTTTGACCCCCTGAGGAATGAGTACTTCTTTGACCGCAACCGTCCAAGTTTTGATGCCATTTTATATTACTACCAGTCTGGGGGTAGACTCCGGAGACCGGTCAATGTTCCACTGGACATGTTCTCTGAGGAAATCAAGTTTTATGAGCTAGGGGAAGAGGCCATGGAGAAATTTAGGGAGGATGAGGGTTTCATAAGGGAAGAGGAACGCCCTCTGCCAGAAAAAGAGTTCCAACGTCAGATATGGCTCTTATTTGAGTTCCCCGAAAGCTCGGGGTCGGCCAGGATCATTGCCATAATATCTGTGATGGTCATCCTTATATCAATTGTTATTTTCTGCTTGGAGACTTTACCAGAATTAAAAGATGAGCGGATCTTTAGTCGACGGGTGAACAACAGCACAGTTTTCTACAAGTCCAACATCTTCACGGATCCATTCTTTGTGGTGGAGACCCTCTGCATCATCTGGTTTTCTTTCGAATTGGTGGTGAGGTTCTTTGCTTGTCCCAGCAAACCGGAATTCTTTAAGAACATTATGAACTTCATTGACATTGTGGCCATCATCCCTTACTTTATCACCCTGGGGACTGAAATGGCAGAGCAAGAAGGTCCCCAAAAAGGGGAACAGGCAACATCATTGGCAATCCTGAGGGTCATCAGACTGGTAAGAGTGTTTAGAATCTTCAAACTCTCCAGACATTCTAAGGGCCTCCAGATTTTGGGACAGACCTTGAAAGCTAGCATGAGAGAATTAGGGTTGCTAATTTTTTTTCTATTCATTGGGGTCATCTTATTCTCCAGTGCAGTATACTTTGCTGAAGCTGAAGAGCATGGCTCTCATTTTGCAAGTATCCCTGATGCTTTCTGGTGGGCGGTGGTATCCATGACCACTGTGGGCTATGGTGACATGTACCCTGTGACAATTGGAGGCAAAATCGTGGGCTCCTTGTGTGCCATTGCTGGTGTGCTGACAATTGCCCTGCCTGTACCTGTCATCGTGTCCAACTTCAACTACTTCTACCACCGAGAAACTGAAGGGGAGGAACAGGCTCAGTTACTCAATGTTAGCACCCCCAATTTAGCCTCTAACAGCGATCTGAGTCGACGCAGCTCCTCCACAATGAGCAAATCTGAGTACATGGAGATTGAAGAGGATCTGAATAATAGCATAGATAACTTTAGAGAGGCAAATATCAGAACTGGCAACTGCACCATAGCCAATCAGAACTGTGTTAACAAAAGCAAGCTGCTAACAGATGTGTAGAGCACACTCCCATTACAGAATGATCATGACCACTTTCCTCTTTGCAGGGCCACCATCAACGTAACCTTCAAAAATACTGAGGCCTAGTAAAAGTGAGGGGAGCAGGCCCCCCCAAAAGACATGCTGATTTCATATTCAGGGCTACTCATTTTATTGGGTCCCACCTTCCCACTTTCCCTTCTCCAAACCCAATGGTGGCCCTTCTTACTGTAGATGCTTTAAACAAATAGTCTTGAATGCTTTATTTCGCCATCGCTAATGCATTGTTGCATTGCGAGTTTACGCTCAGTGAACACAAAAGCTTTCAGGATTTGTTAAGAAAAAGTAATTTATTTTTAAATGGAAATTTCTTTTTCTAAACTGTCCGTGGGAAATAAACCCCATCCCACACCCAAACCAGTTATACTAGGGAAAGAATTAAATGCAACTTGAACAGCAAGTTAAAAAAAAAATCCCTTTGCCTGTTAATGTTAAATTCCAAACAACCATCACAGAGAAAATAAAAATTAACAGATATGCATGGAGTTCTATTAGATGTCAGCCAACCACGCAATGCATCCGAGGAAGTACTTGTCAATCAAAGGGTTAAGATAAAGTATGCAAACACTTGCTGGTTTTTTTTTGTTGTTGTTATTGATCTGAAGAAGTGTATAACTTTCCAGTGAATGACTATGCACTTAACGATGACCTACAGATCCATAAAAGCACCTTATGAACCAATTCATGACTTTGCTACATCCTAAAAGTAGAGGGACTAAAAAATTGAAATACTTAAAAAAAACACAAAGGACGAACATCTGCCTTGCTGCTAAATACTTTGTTTTTTTTTGGGTTTTTTTTAAATGCAGATGGATTTGACTTAAAATGAATTTTTTTCACAAGTTGGATGCAAAATCTTTTTTTTTTTGTCATAAGCATGATCTTTTCGAATTTGAAATCAACTGTATTTATTTGGTAATCTTGCATGCCTGAAATGTTAAACCTCATACGATAGGGGGTTGATAAGTTTTCTTTAACCCTTTTGCCGCTAGAAAGAGGGGCTGTGGCCAAAATGGCGACGTGGGGGGGGCAGCCTCCCATTCAACGCAAAGCATTGACATACATCATGTTTATTTATGATTTCCTTTTTCTTTTTAATTTGCATTCACCTAAAGTGCATTCCTAATTTATTGAAAACCTTTTTAATTAGTACTTTACAGAACTGTATGTAAATGCGTATGACTATGTTAGATGAACTGGAACAATAACTTTTTGAAGATCAAGCATGTTCAAATACCCAGCATTATGGGGCCTATTCGACTAAGGTGTAACCAGAAGTAATGCATGATATCAGTATTAAAAGATCTTCATGTTTTGGGGAGCCAGGTGGAATCAAAGGGCCTACTGATTTTCCCGCAGTAATCCTCAGGGAAATATGTTATCCACTTTCAAGGCATACTTCTAAAGTATATAAATAGACACTTATAAATATATATATAAGTAATTAAACTTAAAAGGGAACCGTATGGCCTCTATATAAGTCAACTGAACAGCACATAGTGATACCTAAGACAATGTATAGGTTTTCTGAACATGGTGCATGATTAGGGTTGCAGTATTAGAATGTAATGATCCCTTAACAATATGCATCAACTGCAGACCATCTGTTTTGCATCCTCTATTTGAGATCCATAGGGTTTTGCACTGCTCTATACTTTACTAAAAAAAGGAAAAAGACAAAAAAAACATAAATAAATAAAAGAATCTGGAGAGCAGAGTGATTTAGATAGTTGCTAGTGCCTTTATCGTTTCATTGCAAAATTGCTGAAAGTGCCTCTGTGAACAGAGTTAAAATGTATAGCAATTTAATAGGAAAGGGTCAAGTGGGGTTTATATCATTGTTAATTCTCAATGGGTGCTCAGAACTTATGTATCAAATAGCGTGTAGATTGGAAGCCAGTCTTCTCAAACATTTCTTTCTAGCTAAAAATTTGCATTGGGGAGGTCCTAAATTAACACCCGTTCTATACTGATCATTTGCTGGAATGAGACACTGATGGGTTTGCACTTAAGTCCCTAGTTCTTGAGTTCTTGCAAGTATTGAGTACAGCTTCTTCCCTGCAAGTTGGCACTATGATGATCAACATAAATGTATGCAATGCTGCAACTCTAATTGATTTATATGCAAAAAAAAAAAAAGATAAAAAGGTTTAAAAAAATTAACTTGGGCATTTTGTTTTTGTAGCCAGTAAAATTGACTCAGGATGATGTCTTTATATGAACAGTGTACTCATATTTAAGTGGTGCATTGAATGTTTATTCCTTTCTCCTTTTCCCTATCTTCACAAGTAGTGCAAACGATGCATCAATTTCATCACGGGATGTAAAACCAGAAGATATTTGAATCCGAGACCATTACAGTAACACAGCTTTGAAATCTGATTGCAGATCTAACTAGACCCAATAAATATATATATGACTGAACCTTTAACCTGGTGGAAGTCATCCCTTTTTAAGAGTTTTTATGCAAGATGGCATTACACCATTCAGGTCAATTGTTTAGTTTATACTGCTTGAAAGCACCTAATTCTAGAGATCCCTTTCTGCACTTAGCTTATGACAACAAATTCAAATTGGAAAAAGAAATCCTTTATTTATTAGTAAGGCACTTAAAATAGTCTTCAGTTACCCCAAAATGGAACCCCGGATTAAAAAAAAAGGAAAATGTGAAATTTTCATAGGCTTTTTATTATTTTAAGAATTCATGGGTGAAATCAAAAGGAAATGCTGATTGATTATCTTCTAAAAAAAGTTGCAGAGCAAATGACAGCTTTAAGAACTTTAAGATTTTCCTTGAAAGTCTGTTACCATCTCAAATCCTGGTTGCCCTAATCTAATCCTGCTACATCATGAAAGTATGACCCTCTGTGCCAATGTTCCAGTGAACTCAGTACCACAGAGATAAGCTGTTCAATGCCGTAAATATGATACGGTGGCTTATAAGGAAGAAAACAAGACTAACTAGGCAACTTGCTTTTTTACAAGAAGTTGGGGTTCCCACAAATTAGTTTAACTAATGGACTTAATATTCTGCATGTGTAACAGAAAAGTGCTGCATGAACCGATATTTGGATAGGGCTGGATGAAACAATTTGGAGAAGTTTTAGGTGTGAATGATGCTTTTCTTGTGTGCATTGAAACCCTACATTTGAAGTACAGGGATAAAATTCATGAAACATAAGCATGCATATCTGGAAAATTAAAAAAAAAAAATCTCTTGCCCCTTTTCTCTACTGTGCTCAAATGTCTTTGTAGACCTGAAGGTGCACTTGATAAATGCCTGTTATTACAATAAAAGTAATATTTTTTACATTTTATCACTGAATTTATTATCTACACAGCATGAACCGAAAATGATTGTATTAATGAAACCATCAAATGTAGCACTTTAAAATGGATAATTGAAGGATCTGGTGTATATTTAAATGCATTCTTTCAAGTTTTCTTTTCAATTTTCTGATATTTCCTTTCGGTGTCTTTTATTGTTATTATATTATGTTGCCTCAGTTGAAGGTATCTAATAAGACTTCTGTTTGAAAAAATACTTGGATGGTGGTTTTCACAATGCAGTCTTACCATAGGTGACATATTTTAAAATGTTTGGAATCATTGACAGTGGATACAATTTTCCCCTCCCCCTCAGGAAGTATGACTACTTAAAATATTTGGTTCACTTATTTCTTGAAATATCGACATGGATAGATTTAAGGAGCTTTGTCTAAGCACCTACAAGAAATAATTTGGTTTACTCATTATCTTGAAATATTGCCATGGTTTTGTACTTTCAGAAATATAGTTCTAAAAAGGTAGTAAGTCATCTTCCTCCAAGCAGGGCATACGTCCAGAGATGGCTTACAATTTTGGAACATCCTTGTGTCCAACTGGTTAAAAACCAGTGTTGGCAACACCACTTGCATTTTTTATGTATCCATTCATTGACAGACTCTTGCCTGTTGAAGCAGAGATGGCAAAAACTACATCTGCTAAAATATCATCAGCAGATGAGACAATGAGAATGTAGAGAAGAAACTTAGTTGAAGTTCTCCACAACCAAACCATGTTAAAGAATGATATCTGCTAGGTTTTATTTCTCTGCCCAAAAATGGGCCAAAATGCCATATGCTGAAACATCTCGAGTAGTATGTAGGACAAATGACAATGTAGAGAAGAATCTTAGTTGAAGTTCTCCACAAACAAACCATGTTAAAGAAAAATATCTGCTAGGTTTTATTTGTCTGTCCAAAAAAGGGCCAATTTAAGACATAGCTGTTAATTCCAACTGCGATTCCAAATTGTAAGTCATCACCAGCGAGTAATGTTTCATTTTATAAATATTATTTTTTTTAATCACATCAAAAGAATGTTAAAGCACAGATAAACTATGAACACATGTTTTTGGTGTGGAACCGATTATTTGTGTTACTGACTGCTAAAGGCAAACAGTTTTCATCACTGAACATCAACTGGGAAAGAGATCTGTAAACTTTTGGTATTTGTTCACAAGGAATGATTTACATGAAATAATTGTCTTCAATAAACAAGTGCAATTCTCTTAGAGATCAAATGTCGAACTATAATTGTCTAATTTTGTAGAGGTTTTTTTTTGTTGGTTTATTTGGATACATGACCCAAAGCCAAAATATTTTTATGGAAGCTGAATGTAAACTTTTTTACCAAATTTTTTTTGACCAAAAATTTCCATTCATTTGTTCACATGGTCAATAATTCATGACCAAAGTAGTTTTACTTATATAAGGTGAGCTTTCACTAAATGCAAATGTTTGGCTATGTTGCTGAATGGATGTTATTATAATTTTGCATTCATCTCTGCTCTTTTTATTGGCCAGAGAGTTATCAGGCCTCAGTTTTTTATTTCTTTATTTGGTAAAACCAAAGATTGTTTATATTATTTTTAAATAAGTTGAAAGGGAGTTTGTCATGCCTTAAAACATGTTGGAAGGAATTAAAATTTGACATCTGCATTGTTTCTCGTAAGCAAAACAAGAACTTACTCATTTTAGTTTTGTAATGTGAGTACAGTCATGATGTTGAAAATGGGTGGGTCTACAGCCTTTACTTGATTGCATATCTACACTTATCAACATATCTGTGGCTGCATAGCCTGACACTGATAGGTATTTACTGAAACATCAATCAGTCAATCTTGTATTATTTTCTGATGATGACCTGTTAAGACAAAAGATGTACAATTATCTAGGTGTGGCAATAATTATGAATTTAACTGATAATTATTAGTTGTTATGAGTTCCCGCTGGAATTAGAATTTTAACTTCAATCTCTTATGGTCATTTGCCATGTTGAGTAACCACCTAGTAACCACTAAGTTCTTCTGTAGGCATCTCATTGCCCCAGAGCTACCATCTTATAACACGCGCTTTTATAAGTCACCATGTATTGTCCATTTCAAGAGTATACCCTCTAACTGCCACTTTGAGAAACTGACCCCAGTTGTGGAAATGGACAAGGTTTTTCCTGTAGATAAAGAATTTCTCAGAGTTGATCCCCCAGTGATATAACCCATTTAAATTCACTTTCACTGGGTCATGCAACTTTACGTTGAGTAACCATAAGTAATCATCAGGTTCTTCGTAGGCATCTACAGAGCTACCATCTAATAACATGCGCTTTGATAAGAGTTAAATGTCACCATGCATTGTCCATTTTTAGAGTATACCCATTAACTGCCACTTTGAGAAACTGATTGTGTGGTCAGTTTCTCAAAGTGGCAGTTAGTGGGTAAAATCTGAAAATGGACAATGTTTCTCCTGTAGATAAAGAATTTCTCATAGTGGACCCCCAGTGATATAACCCCTTTAAATCCACTTCTACTGGGTCATGCAACTTTATGTCACCAAGTACATAAATCATCTTGTGCATAAGGCAGGGGAATGACTCAGAGGTGAATGTTATATCATATTTTCTGAATGTAGCTTTTCTCTCTTGAAACATCACTGTGGCATTTTTGAAAGGGTAATAATATACTGCTTGGTATACAGTATGTGATTTTTAATGAATTTTTCTCAGCAGTTGGATGTGTCAGTTTGAAAAACTGAATTAAAAATCTATTTAACATGTAAATGTTTACAAAAAAAATGCTTCTCATATATTATCAAATTGGGTTTTTTTCTCTTTCATTTATGTATATATTTTTTGCAGGCTGATATTACATTTTAAAAGGAAATATTAATTATATGAGTTAAGTTATTTTTATATTTTCATAAATAGAGTGTGAACCTTTAGATGGCAGGTATATATAAATGCAAATATGCAGAGAATAACTGATCCATGCCCTCATACTTTATTGAATATTTATGGTAAACATATTTATATGTTAAAACATCCTACTGAATCCTGGTAAAGGGTGAGACTAGAAATCAAGTACCTTATGCATATGGCTTACTGTAACAGGCCAGCAGTACAATATTCTTATGGGATGTCTAGCTTTCATTATTTGGATGATCTCTTTGAGATACTGCACATGCTCATAGGCATCTGTGTAGCTGTTTATAGCTACGGTTATAAAGAAAATATAGGTATGATCAGAAAGTTCTTTTTTAAAGGGATTCTGTCACAGGAAGATATGTTTTTTCAAAATGCACCATTTATTAGTGCTTCTTCAGCAAATTTTTGCACTGAAATTAATTTTTCAAAAGAGCAAACAGAATTTTTTATGAAATCTGACATGGGGATAAACATGTTGTCAGTGTCCCAGGTGCCCTTGGTCATTTGACTTGTGCTCTGATAAAGTTCAGTCACTGTTTACTGCTACACTGCAAGTTGAAGTGATATTACCCCTCCCTCTCCCCTCTGCAGCCCTTCAGCAGAACAATGGGAAGGTAACAGTTCGCTGGTCGATATGAGAATAGCACTCAATAGTAAAAATTCACATCCACTGCAACTCCTTCCGTCACACTGAATAGGAGAAACAACAGCTTATCTAGAAGGAGTTCCATCATGAAGTGCTGGCTCTCTCTATCTCACGATCAGGCAAAATGACTGCCTACTGGCTGCCTACACAGCAATATTACAAGAAAAAAAAAAAACTTGGTTCAGGAATAACATTTTATGTGGTAGAGTGAATTATTTGTAATGTAAACAGTGTAATTTAGAAATAAAAAAAACTACACAATAAAAATCATGACAGAATCCTTTTAAAGTGAATAAGTGCCTAAATGTTTTAACCGTTGTTAAAATTGATAAACAGGAGAAACCTCTGCCTGCTCTTTTCTCCCTTCCTCTATTTAGCACAGATTAAAAAGTCATGGAGCAGGAGGATAGAGATTATATACACACTATTCCAAATTTACAGTGTCAAAAAAGAGAAAAAAAAGAGTACAGGGATGGTTGCTCCTACTCATACCCTTTCCCTAATGACAACTCTGTCTGGGGACCTGTACCTTCATAGGGAAGCAATCGACGCAGGGAATTAGAGATGGTGTATCAATAAATTTATGGGAAACCAACAGGTAGAGGTTTCTCCTTTTTGATAAAACACTGAACCACAGTACCTGATGTTTTGTCTAACCTAACTTTCTTCTCAACAGCACTTTAGCAGAAAGTCACTGAGCATGTGTAATACTGCAGGCAGCAGCAATAAGACCAAGTAAAATAATAAACATGAAAAGCTGCATGGGCAAATGTGCAGTCATGGATCTTTAATATATTATATTGCTTTCTAGCATAATCCTTTGGCTTTAGTTCTAATTTAACATCAAATACATGTAGTAAGAATATTTGTGTACTTATGCCATTTCTTTTTTTTTTTACATACTTCTGTGTTGCTGTTCAACAGATATACAAATGCTGTAGTTGGAATCGTATTAAAGTGCACATTCAGGGCAACAAAAACATTGAAGCTTATATCTGCAGCCTATAATAACTTACCATTTAAGCTTATTTGTACATCAATCACCATATTTTATTTACAATACATGTACTTGGTTTTTCAGTTTTAACTGCCTATCTATCCCATTCTGATTTTTTTTAAAAAAAAATGCATATTTTAATCCAGTTCTGTAGCTTGTGCCATTTTATCATCTGTTCATATTTTGCATCAATTAAAGGTAATTTTTAAGGATCTTATTCAGACCAATCTTGAGTGGTTATTGTCTTGGAGTCATTGTGCTTTTTCTCCCACTGTTTAATGGCATGACAGAAGAAAAAAACAAAATCTAGGGGAAAACGTATACAGGTATGGAATGTGTTATCGGGAAACCCATTATCCAGAAAGGCTGTCTCCCAGTTTTATCTAAATAATCCAAGCTTTCAAAAATGATTTCCTTTTTCTCTGTAATAATATAACAGTAGCTTGTACTTGATCCAAACTAAGATATAATTAATCCTTATTGGAAGCCAACCCAGTCTATTTGGTTTACATGATTTTCTAGTAAACGTAAGGCACGGAGATCTAAATTACAGAAATATCCATTATCCGGAAAACCCTAGATCCCGAGCATTCTGGATAACAGGCCCCATACCTGTATTAGTAATTTTGATCCCTCTGGGATATGTCCAACTAGTTATTTTCTCTGTTATGCCTCCTATATAGGCATCAATCTGCTTGTTAGACACAATCCTTCAAATACCACTTGGTTATTGGTTTATTTCCAATGAAGGGAGGTGTCTATATTCTATATGTAGTTGTCTGCTGCTCTGTTATGCTTTTGGCAGATTGGCAGTGTCTTGAGACATGTATCCCTCTATCATACTGTTCTGGAGGGCCAAGTGATGCAGTGATATACCTTACCAATGTCATACCCATTATTTGTGAGGAATAGGTATGTATGATGTATGACTCTTAACCCAAAGTTATACTGCTGGCGTCACAGGTACCTCTAAATTACTTTGAAATTACTTTGACATGCTGTTTTGGGTCAGCAGGAAAGGACAACCCCACTATCATCATGATGTTACTGCAGTGGCTTATGGTAATCACCTACACCACAAAGTTGGGTTGGGATTGTTATAAGTAACCCAATTTTTGATTCTATCACAAGGTTCCATTGGGTTCAGTTGTGTGGCAATTTACACCAAACAATAACAGACAGTGCTAAAGTTTATCCGTAAGTAAACAAAGGAAAAGTTATGTAGCCATATATTTGGAATGCAGGATACCCATGTAATTGTCATTGACCAGCTCTTATCTGTGCACAGCAATTTTGTTATTGTGGTATAATTTGCAACTCTTCCCAGTGTGAGGTGAAGTAGGTTAAGTCCCATTAACCTACTTGACCAAAGCTTCTGCATGCACTTGCTTGCTGCACTTGGCTTTAGTAAATATGCATTAGTGAATACAATGGTACTATGTCCTACAGTGAGAACCTACATAGGGTTAAAATAACAGGTACTACCAGTTTCTTCCAACGGTTTGGCTGCTTGGGCAATTATTTTTACAACATAATTAGACTTCTCTTTGCCTTGTCTGAGCAAGTGGTATGGCAACCTTCACTAATTAATAAATGTACAAGGGATGTTGGTGAAGTTCATCCTATTAACATGTGTTTAGGAGATAGAGTAAAGAACTTGGCTTTTTAGTTGAATATTAATTCTTCCTTTAACCAGTGATGTCTTTAGGAAGTTTAAAATGTTGGGACACCCCTGTGTTGCTTTCTTGCTACCTAATTAAGTTTTATGCCATTATTTATGAATGACCAATTTCCTCAGAGCTAAAGATACTGCTGCTATATTCTGCTTTTCAGTTGTGTGGGTCAAAGGGCATTTAGAAAAACAGGTTCCTGTGTTATATTTCTGATGCAGAACTTCCCTATCCATGTAAAATAATTAGTATCTCCATTTGGCTACTCATGTTTCTTGGAGACACTAGGATCCTTGGGCTAAAAGGACATTATGATAATCAATTATGAATGTAAACAATAAACCTGGTGGGAGGGATTAAACAGTAGGCGAGGATTTTGACACAAGTTATAGTTTGCTTTTCAACAGTGGCAGAACAGTAGAAGATAGATCTGCTTCCTCTATAGCTATTAAAAAACTCTCCTTCCCAGCTACTCTCTTACCTGGGGTAAAGAAGGAGACATGAGTTGGGCGGGAGTGGGTGGAGGCAGGGCGGGGGTGGAGGCGTGATGTGAAGTGGGTGGGTGGGAGGATAGGGATCGGAGTGTGCTGGGCCCCTCAGCAGGGGGTCCCGGCACACTATAGTTTTGCCACTGCATTTCAAGTACTTTCTAATCATGTGTCCATGGGGCACTGTTTTGCATTATTTTTCTAAAGCTTTATGGGTAATGGGCAAAGGGGCCAAAGGGGTAAAACCTATATGTCATGAAGTCGCAAGGAAACTTTGGGTGACATGGAAAAACAAAGCAACGCATAGGTTTTAGCCACAGGAGATTTCAATTATTGCTGGCGGAGATACATTTCCTGGAGATTTGTCATCCCCAGTAGCGCAAATTTATCTCGGGCAACCTTACCGTAGATGTCATTAAACTTTGAAAGAGGAACCCTATCCTACTCTTACAAATCATTACAAATACTTTGATGCCTAAGAATAAGAATATGAAAAGCCTATACCAATATTCCACTAATAAACTTGGAAGGGAGTCCTAGTGAGGAATTATATTTATATAATTAGTAGTAAAGGTATGGGACCTGTTATCCAGAATGCTTGGGACCTCCATAATTTGGATCTCCATATATTATTCTACTTAAAATGTATTTAAAAATGAAATAAACCCAATAGGATTGTTTTGCCTCTACTAAGAATGAATTATATCTCAGTTGGGATCAAGCACAAGGTACTGTTTTATTATTAAAGGGATCCTGTCATCGGAAAACATGTTTTTTTTCAAAATGAATCAGTTAATAGTGCTTCTCCAGCAGAATTCTGCACTGAAATCCATTTCTCAAAAGAGCAAACAGATTTTTTTATATTCAATTTTGAAATCTGACATGGGGCCAGACATTTTGTCAATTTCCCAGCTGCCCCATGTCATGTGATTTGTGCCTGCACTTTAGGAGAGAAATGCTTTCTGGCATGCTATTTTTCCATCTTAATGTAACTGAATGTGTCTCAGTGAGACATGGGTTTTTTTCTATTGAGTGTTTGTTCTGAGATCTACCAGGCAGCTGTTATCTTGTGTTAGGGAGCTGTTATCTGGTTACCTTCCCATTGTTCTTTTGTTTGGCTGCTGGGGGGGGGAAAGGGAGGGGGTGATATCACTCCAACTTGCAGTACAGCAGTAAAGAGTGATTGAAGTTTATCAGAGCACAAGTCACATGACTTGGGGCAGCTGGCAAATTGAGAATATGTCTAGCCCCATGTCAGATTTCAAAATTGAATATAAAAAAATCTGTTTGCTCTTTTGAGAAATGGATTTCAGTGCAGAATTCTGCTGGGGCAGCACTATTAACTGATTCAGTATCCCTTTAAAGAGAAAAAGGAAATCATTTTTAAAATTCTGAGTTGAGTATAATGGAGTCTACAGGGTTGGCCTTCCCATAATTTAGATTTTTTGGGATAACAGTTTTCCGGATAACGGATCCCATACCTGTAGTGCGTTCATATTTCAGCTACAGTTTTGTGCCATATTCACATGTAGTAAAGTGGTCTAAAAAAACTTGTTTTTACGGATGCCTTTGATAATGCTTCTGTTCAAGTTCGCCTTGCAGGTCCAATCTATGATCATCCCTCCTATTAAAAAGGTTACTGAAAAAATGTTAGTGCATAGAACTTTCAGCTTTAGGATAGCAAATAGGTTTGACTTTCAAACTGGGCTTACTGGTGTATACAGAGCAATAAATAGGCATTCATCCATATCTCACCCTGCCACTGCCATGTTGTAAATTAGAAATAAAAACAAGCTCATATGGGGCAAGATCTTGAAGATACTGTTGATGATACTGAAGATAAGAGATATATTGTAGTCTATCCTCTTGTTTTTCAGAAAAGTATGTTTGGAATAATCCTAAAGAGAATAGTTTGTAACCCCCTATGATGTAGCTTGTTATTGATATGGTGAAATTATTAAGCTATCGACCAAAGTCTAGCCAAATGTTGTGGTTTAGAAGGATCAGAGACTTATACTTATCAGCAGCAAGAGTATATCTTAAATAATGCTTCATCATCATCATCATCATCATCATGTACGGCTAATAACCTGACAACAGCACTTCCCTTGTGTGTTAGATCATTTGCCATTTCCTTTTGCTGCTTGTGCAATAACAGACAGGCAAGTTCAGGAATCCCTAGAGAACACTAGTGGGGCTAATTTACTAACACCAGGCAAATTTTCCCAAGAGCAGCAACTAATAGCAACCAACAGAAAAATGCGTGTTCATTTTTCCACTTGCAATAGACAGATCAAAGCCACTGATCTACTTCTACTCATAAAAACATTATTCATGTGTGGCAGTTGACAGTTTACGAACACAATGCAGTATACAAAGTCAGTTTTGAACTGGGCCTCCTTGGACCCACTGGATAACCTGAACTCTGGGTCCCACAGTAACAACGACTAAAGCATTTATATTTTTTTGTGTTGAGCCCTGTAGTTTGTGTGGGTGGGCCCGGGTGTTGTAATTAAAAAGCCATGCATGGTACAGTTTTAGAAACTTTAGAACTTACAAAGGTTTTTGTGAAAGGGGCCTTCTTATTTTATCCAGGAACTGTGATGTGTAGTAGAAAGGATGTAACTGATGAGCACAGGTTTGGTTATGCAAGCTCATAATGTGTTATACAAATTATTTTAGAAATCGAATTGTTTGCAGTTATTAACAGAAATCTGTCAAAAGTATGATTTGTTTGCCACTAGACTGTGATGACCATAAGGTCCTTCATATTTTGATAGGAGTTGAAGTTAATTACTATTGATAATGTTTTAATGCATTATTGTGTTACTAAATGACTATTCATGTAAGGCCTAGTTTGCTCAGTGCATCATGCATGTTTGTTCCATCCAAGAATCCTTCCACCATTTTTGTTCCACCTAAAACCATTTCTATATGCATTCCACCCAAAGCTTTCTGGCATGGCTCTGTTTCTCCCATTTGCAGAGGTGAATGTATTGGTTGTATTCAAGGCTTTTTGGTGTCCCTATGTTTGTTCCACCAAGACATTTGGGTGTTGCTTTGTGGGTTCCACTCAAAGCTTTCTGGTACCATTGTATCTGTTCCACCCAAGGCTTTCTGGTGCCATTATGCTTCTTTTCTCCAAGTCTCATTGATGTTTCTATCTGGGTTTTAGTAAAGTAGAGCTGTAACATCTAACTGTGCTCCTCCACAGCACACTAGTGGCTCCTATATGCTTTTGACTTCTTAGTGATTGTTATGTTTTTCAACTCAAAATGTCTTGATAGACATGAATATATGAACATATGATTCGGACAATGTTTACTTTTTAATATGTCTGTATGTGGTGGGTTTATATCTGATGTCACCATCAACAATCTGCTATATTCCATCATATGGTCTTGAAGCACCATTGTTTGTCTTATTCTGAGCTTCCTGTTGTGCATATTGACTACCCTGAACTTTGTCTGTCACGTTTCTTTAATTCATCAGATGCCATGACATAATATTTACCTGAATGCACCCTTTCTCAGATCATTGGTATTAAATCAGTTTTCACACTCCCATTTCCTTCTCCACTGGAGTGGTTGTTTGAAGATAAGCTAACGGCTCATTATACTATCCTTTGCTTTTAAATGTGCCTTTCCAAATGGTAACATTTATGTGTATATACATTTTTCTTTAGCTTCCTATTTATGCTCCATGGTTTTACTGATGTTTTAACCTAGTCTGAGATGCAACTGTCCCTCTAGAAGACTGGTTGCAAGTTTCCTTTTATGCTTTCTATTGAGTCATAATCCCATTACAAGAAGCTAGGAGGGACATGGCCTGGAGGTGATTTTACTTGACATAATATCTTTGGGGCATGGTCAATAACATAGCTCCCCAGTTCTGAATTATTATTGGCTTTTCCATATCTCCCTGGGCCCTTCTGCAGATGCACAGGCTGCACAATTAATATGTCCACACCCGTAGCCACCATGATGCTATTTTTACTTTTTCCCATTGTAACTCACTTGTGAATTTTCAATTATGTCATTTTGCAGGCTCCTACAGTTCCACCATGCAGGTTGTTTTATTGCCTTTTTGTTGTTGAGTGAAATTTTATCCTGCTGAGACCAGACACTCTGTATCTTATTTCCCTTCAGTGCTAGAAAACAGGTATTAGGTGTCAAAGGTTGCAGTGAAACAGCAGGTGCTAGTGCAATATATAACTGTATGTGACTAAAATCCGACAAGTAAATTCCTTTCATGCATTACACTACAACTTTCACAATACAATCAAGGGTGCTGTTAATACTGGCAGATATCTAGTATTTAAAAGAACTAAAACTTTTGTAAGGATGCAAAGTTCCTTATTTTTAATTTGCTTTTAGACATATATGAAATTTTAGAATATAAGAGCCTTGGTTGCTGGTCTTTTCTCTCAATTACCATGCGCCAGGGCAATATGATAGGGAACGAGTATTGTCCATGCATTCAATATATAAACACTGCAACATTGGCACTGATACTTCTGAAAGCCTAGAATAAAAACAGTTAAAAGATAATTAAATTCTAAAACCAAATATCACCATATTTCATATACGGAACTTAGTGCACCAGCCTAAAGATTCAGAATATCTCTAATAGTAATGATCCAGGCCAGGAAAGTTGAAACAGGAGCTCCCCATCTTGTATTTTTTTTAGGAGTGCCGGTGGCATTGCACATGCTCAGTGTGTTCTGGGCGGCTGTCAAGAAGTTAAGCTTAGGGGATCTTGTAAATCATCATCAACCTTGTATTGTAACATTTATATTCTATATATACTGTATAACTTTGGCCACTAAGCACAGTTAACAGCAGCACAGATAATGTACTGTGAATCAGCAGCAAAAAAGATGAGAAGATACATCTCTGGAGACACAGGGCTGTGGTTGCTGTGGGTTGGTACAGAATCAAAAACATAATGTGCAACCTCAAGATGCCCAACATCAGAGTAAAAAAGCTTTTCTTGTCTTCTACATCAGCTTGAAAACAGTTACACTAGTCTATATATAATATAACATTTCCAGCTTTGGATCTCCCATTTACAGTATTGCTCATAAACCTTTTTTTTTTTTTTTTTTAAACAAACATCGTGTAAAATTTAAGCAGGGCGTTTCAGCAGCAAGGAACATCTAATGGTGGGAGAACAAGAGTTTGAGGCTGTCAGGTCTGTGTGTAACTTGGCATTTTAAAGGCAGGACAGAGTGTGGCTTTTTGTGGGGGAATTCCAGAGTTGCCCTAAACTGCAAAGGAACCACTGAATGGTCAAAGCAAGTCATGATGCATTTTTATTCCTATGTTGGCTGTCTATGTCAAATACCATAACATGCCCAGCCCATATGTATGCCTATATTGCAAACAATATGACAGGGAAAACAATATGGCAGCTCTCAGTCATACATATAAAAACATGTATACTGGAAAGGCATGCTCTTTTCAGACAGTAAACTATACCTTTTTGCTGTTCTGTCTATTTAGGGAAAAATAAACTACCTATAATAAGGATATCATTTATACTTGTTTCATAATGATTATGAAGAGATAATTGGATCATGATGAGAATTGGTTAAAGAGACTTTTACCAATGTTATCCTATATTAGAGCATATAAATGCCATATGAAAGGCATGAATGGCCACTGCTCTGTGTGTGGCTTCAAATGTTCTTGAATTCTGCTTACACAGGGCTTTAAATGTCAAACTCACAATCCAAATACAGAGGAATGGATGCTAAGCAGAGCCCAGCTAGCCTATAATAGCAAGTCTTGTTATTGGGTAGATAGAGCAGGTAGCAGGCCTCCCTCTCTATAATCAAATACATTCACATGTGCAGTGCTGGGCAAAACTGGGGGGAATTTTCCATCTTGACATTAGCCTGTAATATATCAAGCTCTTCAACTGGAGGAATTTTCCTTTTCTGCTGTTTTCAAGGCAATAGGGCAGACAGGCACTTCAATGTGTTGAGCCAAGTTTTTCCCACTGTGGGGCCCTAAAAGAGGCCCAAATCACCCCCTGGTCTGTTTAAACAATCGGGGTTGGAGATGTATGCTCAAGGGCTGCAGTGGTTAATACTGTCTTTTTGGTCTGGTTTTCTAGGCATCCCTGTGCCTCACCAATGCACACTGCACCATGTGCTTTATACCCCAATATTGGTGCAACAATTGTCTAACAATTGGAAATGAGCCCAAAAATGCATAACCTTTTGGGTGGTAAAACTTACATTGGAATGATTTCTTTAGGACCAACTGCATTACTGGCATTATCTGGTTGCTCTTGTTGCTGATTCCAGGTATTTCCATTTGATGACTACTCTGCCGGGAAGAGTGGGGAATAATTGCCTCCATTGCTAGTAAATTGCCTCCTTTCACATTTACTAATGCTGCAGCTTTCTCAGAGTATTTCTAGCCTTTGCCTTCTCACATCTAGCATAGAAGTGATGAATATACACAAAGCCTTTCTCCGCATCTGCCATCTTTGCTGAAATATCTGGAGACGTAATACTGAAAACAGCCTAACTAAATGTGCTCATGAAAAATTCAAAAGGAAGGAAAAAAACATTAAAACTGTTACAGTCATTGGAAAGAGCCAGCTGATTGGTATTGTGCATGTGTCGGCAAACATTAAATGTAGACTCTTAGCAAATGGGTCATAGCTGAGATCTCACCGGGGAAAGTCCTATGGACATCTGTCTAATGTGTTGTCTCATTGGTTATACCCATGGGTCAAAGATGCAGACATGTTCAGAGTTTATGGCCTCCTCTAATCATAGAGCTTGAATCACAGGATGAAAGTCTGGTGTGGCTATTTATTAAACCTGTTGTAGGAACCCTGGAGCTAATTCTAGGTCCAGGAAGACGGTGGTTCCCCCACGTCAATAAGTCCCTTACAAAGCCACCTTACTCAAGGTCGATGATTCTTTTTAAGTATAAATGTTAATTTTTATTCATCTGGAAGAAAATTACCTTTTCTGCTAAAAGAGATTATTTTCTTTTTATTATTTTTCAAAAAATGGAGCCAGACTTATCCCAAAGGGGTAAACCTGGCAATGAGAAAAGCTGAGAAGCTAAGCTCAGTGGTTCTTTCATTTGGAAGCAGGGTCACACTGGGCCAGGGATACCAAGAAAAAACCTAGCTGGCCCAGATCCACTCGCACTCAGCGTCCATGATCCCTACCTGTCGGGGGGCTGGGAGTGAGGTGGATAGAGGAGAGCTGTGGGCAGCTGGCGTCAGAGGCCCTGAAGTTGGAGGAATGGGGGGGGGGTCAGGGGCCCTAAAGTTGGTGGAGGGGGGAACACCCACAATGGGCACCTGATGTGGCAGCCCCAGTGGGCCCGCCCCCCCAGTCCGACACTGTTTGGAAACAATGTTGCATTCTGCAGGACTGCCCAAAGTGTGGTCTTCAAAGGTTGATTTTAATAATGTTTACTATTTTGTTCATCTGTATGTGACATTGTTGCTATGTTAATATGACACTGTGGTCCATGTGACACTGCCCAAAGCCTTACAATGTTGGATCGATTGCTATAGGCCCGGAAGTGTTTAGCAATATATTAGGTTATGGGAATCTGAGAAGGATTCCCTCTGTTGTGCACCCCACTGACTGCTAATACTGGGAAGACTGAGGACATCCCTGTTTTATGAAATCCCTGGCAGACCCCATAATCCCCAGTATTTCTGGTGCCTCTCTTTTTTCCAAATGCACCCAGCAGGTATCCTGGTAAATCCACTGACGCTTTGCAGTGCTCATAATTTTCTTTATCTGATCCTCTGCACCAGGATTCATTCCTGCTAAGCAATAATAGAAACCATATTTGAAAAGATCTCAGGGATTAAATAGCTAGGCTCAGCAGAACGGCAAGAAGAAATGGAGTGGAGCTGCTGACTGGGTATTTTCTACCTTAATTGATACAATTAATATTCTGTTTCACTTTGGTAAGGAGCGCGTTATGTTTTAACACTACGTAGTCACGTCTCCTTATAAATGAGATGTAGGGAGCGAATGACAGAAATGTTAATGGCAGAGACACACGTGGAGATTTAGTTGCCCGGCGACAAATCTCCTCTTCTTCAGGCGACAAATCTCCCTGAATCTTTTACCTGTCTGATATACCAAACGACCGATCTCCGGCGAACAAAAAATGTTGGGACTCTCCACACACGGTCAGAAAATCGTACGAATCCTCGATTCGTACGATCAGATATTTGTGTCTATGGCCAGCTTTAAGAATCACCTTAATTATAATATCTTGGTTGTGCTGTGTAGGTGCTGAGTGAGCTGGTTTAAGCTCCTCATGGGTTGGACCTGAAACTTATTATGAGCCTATTGCAGAAAAAAATTGTATTTTTTAGCTATTTTTTTCTTAAACCTTACAGTTTTTATTTTGCTAAAATAGATTTGCTGTGGGGTCCCAGGAACTAGTGATTTCTTTGTATGCACAGTCCCAGGTCTACCCCTTCCTCTGCCTGGTCAATGCAAAGATTTTTCTGTGATAGGGGTACCAGCATCCTTCCACATCTTCATATTGAATGTCCAGTGGGGGATTTAAATACTTGACTAGAAAGATAGGTCTACAACAGATCTGTTGGTAACCAGGACTGGTTTAGAGTATAGCCAGGCCCGGATTTGTGGAAAGGCCACCTAGGCCCGGGCCTAGGGCGGCAGGATTTTAGGGGGGCGGCATGTTGCCCAACCACACCCACATTTTAGGGGGGCGGCATGTTGCCCAACCACACCCACACCCACAAAAACACTGGGAAAGCGCTGGAGATACGATCATTTTTTAAATTTTCCCATTGATGATGAAAATTTGCACGAATAAAGGGGAGGGGACAGGGGTGACGAATGGCAGTGGGCCTAGGGGTGCCTTTATGTAAATCCGGCCCTGAGTATAGCAGGGACAGCATATGGCCTAGGCCCCAGGCAGCAGAATGGTGGGGAAAAAGAATGCTTATAATAACGTATTACAATTGTTAGATATTTTCTTTATGCATGTTGAGCTTGCATATCCTAGAATCCTGCTGCAGAGGCTGAATGGGGGATGTTGAGAGTTTTAGCTGGACTGTAGCAAGTCAGACATTCTTCATTGCCAGGGTCCCCCCCTCTTTCCAATCATTTGCAGTACTCATGCAAGAATGTAGGTTGCACCAATTATCTGGCATAGCCAGGTTTACCCCTTTGGTATAAATCTGGCTACATTTTTTTTGCAGAAAAGGAGTAGGTCATTTTCTTACAGATTAATAAAATGATCATCTATACTGAATAAAGAGAGTCATCGACCTTGAGTAAACTGGCTTTGTAAGGGAATTTGTATTTGAAGAATGCAGCTGAAGGTCATATAAACCTCTATTTTTCCAGTTTCAGAGCAAATGCAGCTGGCAATAAATGCAGAGGGAAGCATATGATTTTAAAAATGTGATTTTAGTAAAGTGTTAAGGCCATTTACACAGGTCTAAGTGAATGTTATGCACTGGCAGCAAGAAAAAAAAAACACAAACACGTCCCATTACCTCAGCCTCCAGCTTCCATTTTCAGTACTAATCAATAATTCTGCACTCATTGCTGATTGAAGGTCTGGGGATGGGCAGTGCACCATTATTCTGCTATATGTTTCCTCTGCTGGGAATCAGGAACTTCTCCTCTTAACAAAGTTATGCAGCTATAGAAGTGACGGTCAATTCAGAACATCAGGATTTAAAAGGGGCACCAAGATTTTCCCAGAAAATAATTACACAGTTTAGTAATGTTAAATATAGTTACATTGTAGTTATTATTGTAGACATTATTTTTCAGGCCCCCAAAATGTCTAGAGGTTGACCTGTTTTACCAATATTTTTAGAAATTTCTGTGAATTAGGGCCTCATAGTCTCTATAGTTACGTCCCTGATTATAGTTGAGATTGAAGTAAGGCTATCAAGAATTCCAGTTTGCCTCAGAAAGGGAAAATTTCCTTTTCCTCCGACCAGAAACATTTGAACTTAATTAGAACTTAATAAAAAAAAAACTAAATAAAGCCAATAGGCTGGTTTTGCTTCCAATAAAGAATAATTATATCTTTGGATTAAGTACAAACTACTGTTTTATCATTACCGAGAAAAAGGGAATAATTTTTTAAAAATTGGATCATTTACATAAAATTGAGTCTGGGAGACTCCCTTTCGGTAATTGAGCTTTCTGGATCCACTACCTGTACTAACAATGTTGCAGAAATATATAAGCATCACTGTATCAGCCACTCTGGTAGAACTTTCCACATCCTTATTATGTTGGGACATCCTTTTTATGTTGGGTCCAGTTTGGGGACCCACACACAAATGAATTGCACCTACATAGAACAATGAACTCTCAAGTTTAGAGGTGTGTGTCTCACTTCTATCAATGGCCTGCCATGGAATGTATGTTTTTTGTGTTTCCATGTTTCAAGAAGTGGGGCCAATATGACTTTGAGGTCCTGTGGATCCAAAGGACACACTGTATTTGTAGTAACCAGCTTTGCCACTATGGATCTTAGGATAGAGTCTCCCATATTGTTTCAATACTGGAACATCTCAAAAGATCATTTCAAAGTATATTTTATCATGATACTGTACTTTGGTTAGACGTAAATGTCAGTGAGGGCTTCTTATTGCTGCAGCCCTTCCCTGGAGGATACAAAGTGCTAGAAGGAAGCAGCTAGCAAACCCCTGCTTCAGCAAAATACAGTGCTTTTAGCAAAATGGGTGCCAGAGAAAGCCAAATAATTGCCTAAGTTAAAAGCTAATAGGAAACCAGTAGACAAAAAAAAATCTAAAATTCTACATTATTCAAGAAAGTAAATTAAGACAAGTTTACAAACTCATTAGTAAATCAATGGACTGTATGGGATGATAGATGCTTATGATTTGTTAATAACTAAACCATTGCTAAGTGGAGTTGATGTCTCTTCTATGAGCACAGGTTATAGAATTATGATGTTATGGTATGGATATACCTGCTTTAGTGCCTTTAAATGACTATATGAAAATGTATTCTATGTGATTAAGAGGCCACCTCAAAATAATGCAGTTTATTTGTGGGAAACCCCCTTAGTTGCCATTTGTGTACTTTATGGACTCATGGTCCATAAAAAGTCCAGGATTTCTTTTCTGCCAGATATTTATGCTGAAATGGACTAAGTTCAGCTGCACCAAGGTGGCTGGGAGGTCAATATACTTTATTATTCTGCCCCTTGGAGAGCATATGAATCCACGAAAAGAGAGAAAAAATACTTTGCTTTGAGTCTACAGTAGGTCCTTCAGCCTCAGAGCAGATTATCTGGGGTTAACTGAGAGATGGTGTGGGGTATAACACATAACTCCGGTGCTGAGTCAGCAATGTGCTATGATATCCTGAGGCTGCAATATTAAAGGCTTTTAGTTTCAAGTGAAACAGATCAGCACAATGTACAATTTCAAGAACACATGTCCACTCATGCTGCCTACAAATGTGTAATTGTATATTATAACGTGACTATTCAATATAGACATGGTTAGTATAGGCTGCCATGAGGGGTCTTAGGCTCAGGTGCAATTTGGAAGAGATGTTGAAGATGCTTTTGTCTTCTAGATATACTTGGAAGGGCCACGTAAAGGTAAATCAGGATATGATTTAGGGTGAACACGAATTTGCTACTGTGTATATTTGCCTACAAATGTGTAATTGTATATTATAACGTGAATATTCAATATAGTCATGGTTAGTATAGGCTGCCATGAGGGGGCTAAGGCTCAGATCCAATTAGGGAGAGATGTTGGCGATGCACACCAATCGGCCAATTGTAAACTGTCTCAATAATTTTGGGGCCCCAGCCTTCCATTAAACCTTCCACTGAGAGGTATGGAGCAGTGGCAGGGGGCTCAGCTTGAAAGCTAGTTTGGGTAATCATTGGGATGAATGGCCATCTGCTATACATGCATCTAAAAAGACCAGCTTGAAGGTCTGTGGTCAGGGTGAATATGTTTTTATTGTTCTAGATATTCTTGAAACTACAGTTTAATGACTGACAACACTGGTATTTTTCTATACCTGTAATCTTTTAATTATTAAAAAAATGATTAATAAAAAAAACTAATTTAATTAGCTAAGGCGGGCTTTTAGCAAAGATTGTATCTTCACAGGGGCCCTTGCCATGTGTCTCACATTTAAGTGTGGCTTGAACTGAAATTGTTGACAACTGCATTAATGCCTGAGCACCATTATTTTCTGAGGCCCTCAAGGGTTTTACTTATGATGATTTTTGCTCATCAAATTAAATCTGGCTCCCTCTGTTGAAGATACATATTAATTGGTCACCAGAGGCATAGCAATAAAAATGCAGACCCAGAGACTGCTTAATAGACAGACAGATTAGGTGGTTCTTATTATTCTTTGCAGTTCCATTTATTTGTGGAGATGCCCAAAATGGTTTTTAAGTGGTCCATTTGACTCTATAGTTATACAACACTCATCTGCTTTTGTAAAACTAAGACTTCTGCATTGTTCTAACAAACTTTATAGAGATGGGCATTATGTTGTAGTAGGTGGTTGGTGTTAATGGACAACCAGGTAGTGGCATCTGGGAAAAATTGACAGGGACAACTGACAGAAACTTATAATGCCATCTATTTCACCCTGTACTTGGAAATATTAAGAGCTTAATAAATGATTTTCAACCCACACCCAAGGAGTGAGTTACTTAAAGTTGGAGTTTTTCCATCAGGACAGATATTGATATGGGCTACACTTCCACTGTTCTCAGGCTGTTTTGAGCAGTCCAGGAACTTTTTTGTGTATATACATTCAAACTTGGGACTTGCAAGATAGATATGATTTTGACACATCCCTAGGGTACAGACATACCTAGCTGGATAGACCTTTAACCCTCTTTTCTAACCAGCATAAGGTTTTGCTCTGAATTACGTCCTGCTTTTCTCCATGTGATGTCACTACACCCCAAAAGTCAATTCACCCAAGGAGGGAGGCATGGCCTTTATCAATATTCCATATGCCACCCAACTTCCCATGCAAGGTACAAACCCCAACCGTTTGCTGGTATTGCTCAGATACCAAAACTTATTTTGAGCTTTACCACAGGGTGTAGACAGCTTTAAAAATTATGGGTCTGCACCCAACAGGGTTGATGCAATGCAGGGCCCAACCTTAAGACAATTTGGAATGGAAGTGGGTAAAGGCTTATCTGATATTCTTATGTTTTTAAAATATAATCTTGAAAGCTGGGTATATGCTGTCCTCGATATTCTTGGAATTACAGCAAGATAATTGATATAAACATTTTTCCTCACATAAATAATATCTATTATTATATATCAATGGTATATATATATTATATAATAATAATAATAATAATAAATATGTTAGAAATGAGAAGGCATGAGCAAATGCAACCAGTCTTGTTTTGTTCAGTAGAAACCTACTGGTAATTTGTGGAAAGGAGTCTGAAACTCTGGGATGTTAAAATTAAAGGTCCTCTACATGGGTCAGATATTGGTATCCAACTTGTGTACTCTTGTCGGTGGCTTATTGTTCCATGTATGTACCCAAAATGATACCTCCACGATAAATATATCAAACTGAGACTCATTCAGGGCACTTATGTTGAGGACCTCATCAGGCATTAATTGTTTCCAGTGGCCTATGGCTGTTACCTCTCTGTCTAAAGGTGTATGTGCCGTTGTTTGTTTAGCTTCAAGTTATTATTATTATTATTATTATTATTAATAACATGTATTTTTAGAGTGCCAACATTTTGCTCAGTGCTGTAAATAAATGTGGATATACAAAGAAACCACATGAATTAAATAAATAGAACATACAGAGTTACATACATAATGACCAGTACTGATACAAAAGGTGAAGAAGGCCCTGTGCAAAAGAGCGCACATACATTCAGACAGGCATGCGTGTGCTTATGCGAGGACAGGTGCGCTGAAAAGCCAGCGCGAGAGTGCAGAGGGGGGACCAGACAAGGGGTAGAGACAGAGAAGTTATATGCTTGGCACCCCCCAGCTTTGCGCCCTAGGCACATGCCTACTCTACTTACCCTTAGTTCTGGCCCTGCTGTATAGCCCCACATCTTTGTTTTTTTATACATTCATACCATTGTATAAATATTTAAAGGCAGATATACCCATGAGTAAGGATTGTTGTAACATTGATTAAAGTACAACTGGACACTAAGACATTCTATGTTTTATACTTGCATTTAAACAAGACTGTTATTGCCATATTGCTTGCTCTAGCAATGTAGAGGTTTTTCTAAGTTTAATACCAATTGGTTGTTTTTGAAAAGCTGAAACTATGTTAAAGATTTTCATTCATCCCAGTCATGGTATACAGTATCTAGTACAGTTAAGTCTAAAATAATCAGTCTGTGGAAATTTCCTGAAATCGTTTAGGGGGATTTTTTACTGACCTGTAAAAAATGTGCCCATAGTGTTTTGGTGCAGTTTTTGGTGGACCCAAAATATCTGCAAAAATTCTTCTCCATTACAGAATCAGAAAACAGAAAAGCAAAAAGATCAAGGCAGTTATATTTAGAAAATACATTCAAATTATTTTTTCCAATAACTGTATATTGGAAAGGTGCATAAAAGGTGTCCATCACAATGAAGACCGCAGATCCACTGGCAATTAGAGTGTTCTGCCCCCAACCCTAGTGATGAGCAAAAACAAGCACAGTATTCATAAGGCCAATGACTAAGACATGGGTGATCTCATTCTGCACTGAGCTACTACACATATTACCTTGACTGTAGAAGCTGTATACATGGAGTTAACACATTTTTATGAAAGTTTAATAAGCCTTTAATTATAGATCCAAGTTTAGCAAAGATATATGCGAACCTTATTTTACCTTGGGAAAAACATTCTCATAACTTTCCTTCAAAATTAACATGATCCCCAAATACTGAATTTATTTGCCTCCTTTAGTAACTAAATCATGTTTTAACCCAACTTCTTTTTGCCACCTAAAGTGAAGCCCCCATCACCTGGTTAAATTAGGCATAACTGCAATTTGAGATTGAGTGTAATGAATCTGAAACAAGTATTGTCTTACGGGGCTGAAATAGATATGGAAGGAATCCATATTGGAATTACCTAGATGAGCCAAAATAACTGTATCGCCTCACATTCTTTCAACTTAAACTTGCAATGTGTTAGATATATAGTATTTTGTATCATTTGAGTTCTGTATGGTGTATTAGATTATTATGTTAAAATATAAATATAAACACTTTATTTATCACTGATATATAAGGTTGGAATGTACAGCATTTGGTCTTCAAAACTCAAAAGTTTCAAACATTTGTACAGGAAGGCCCACATGTGGTTTGACCATGTGTTACAATATATGTGTCAACTGCCATGGCCTGCCTCTTGTAAATGGTATAAAGATTTGTAATAGTCTTGATTTCCCTGAGGTGTAACCAAATGAGCAGTGGTTGACAAAATTTTTAAGGATTTTATTTCGTAGAGGTACAAAAATTATTCATGAAAGAGGCAAATAATACAACGTGAAATCATAGGATTATGGCAACCACAGTAACCTGGGAGATAATATTACAAGGGACTGAAGAAAGCAGCTGAATAATAGGTTGAACATCTAGTCTTACCAATAGGAACAAAGGGGCCAATTTATAGTAAGGATACCCTATTATGAGGGTCACATCTTAAACAGAATGCAGACAGTCTAAGGGCGGCTATGCAAAATGATGTATGTTAAATCTCACTGGGAACAGAATCATGCTTTGAAGGAGAAAAGAGATATGACCAATCACTACACGTATGTTGAAATACTTATCGAAGACCAGAAAGCTGCTTCAGGAGACCAGCAAAATATGGATTTATCATATACTTGAAGATGAGTAATAAAAGCTGGCCCAATTTTAGCTGCCGACTTACACCTCCAGACTATAGGGTGGGCTTGCTTTGGTTACTCTGGTTTCCTTCAACACTCCAAAAACGTACAGGCAGGTTCATTGCTACCTAATAAAACTGACCACATGGGTGTATATATATGTATATATAGGGACCTTAGATTGTAAGCTCCTCTGGGGCAAGATGTGGTCTGTGGTTTGCAATATACTTTTTTACAACCTTCAGTCCCTGAGTGCAAATTACTCTTTAAACCAGCCCAATTCCTGAATGACCATTGGACAGTGAGTCAAAAGTTTGTTACAAGTTGAAAGTATCAAACTCCATTTTACTTTGGGATTGGGTAAGACCCACATAAACCAGTTTCCTAAAATAAATAATTATTATAAAGTGTCAAGGGAACATTCATAAGGCTCATTTACTCAAGAGGTGTATCATGGTGCAATTTATTATGTATTACAAATTAGAGCACTGAATTATGATCATATCCCTTTGCAAACGTATCTCTTTCATAAAAGTATAACTAATATCCTTCTAGAAAGCCAAGATTGTATGCGTTTCTCTATTTCGGCAGGTCTAAGCTGCATAATATTTGTAAATATCATATTGATTGAATGTTCTACAGGTGAAGCATGTTCTGAAGGTGCAACAGCAGGGGTTGTTAGGTGCATGTCTCCTATAAAATCAGGTTAAAGTTCATCTAAATGCACAACATGTAATTAGAAATAAATTGAAGGATGAAGGCGAAGGCAGCACGAATATAAAGAAAGAAAGAAGTTTTGGAAGGAAGTGATCTATGAAACATACGGTTTTGTCTTGCTGGATGGGTAAGTCTATTTCTTTTCATTTCTACATCTTATCTACCATATTATCTTCTATGTTTAGACAGAGGGCTCATTTACAAGTGGCTCAACAGGGTGCATAAAATACATGCAATTTGCTATATTTTTCAAATTTTGCACCCATTCCCCATCATGAGTGTCCACAGGCACTGGTCCTTGGGTACCAGCATGGAGCTCAAGGCTCCTTCCTGCTAAATACAGAGCTGCATGAGGGGTTGAGTGGAGGGAAACACATTGGGGTTGCTCATACCATCTCGCTAGGTGGTATGTCATTCATTACAGGAATGCCTTTTCCCCTAGTTTGCACTCTGCAGCTGGAACCAGATTTTTATTGTGTTGCAAGGTGCAGAGCACAGCTATATTCAAGATGCAAGTGCTGTGGGAATGAGCACTAAAGGGTGTAATTTCGCTCCTCTTAGTGCCCATGTGCTTCGTAGGTTAAAAGGCTTGTTCACCCTTAAATTAACTTTTAGTATGATATGGAGAGTGATATTCCGAGACAATTTGCAATTGGTTTTCATTTTTTATTAATTGTGGTTTTTGAGTTTTTTACTTTTTATTTGCAATTTCAGCAATCTGGGTATTAGGGTCTTAATTACCCTAGCAGCCATGCATTGATTTCAGCAAGAGATTTTCAGAAAGATTTTTCGCATTCCCTAGATCACCAGGGAAAGCATTCAGCATGTTAAACAAATGTAGTCATTTTGAATTCTGAATTCCAAAGCAATTTGAGTAATTAAATTTGTCTTTCATCTGTCTGATGTCCTTGATAATTTGCTTTCAAACAAATCCCCGTGGAGCCAATCATGTTTAGCGAGTGTTTATATTCCTGACAATAAACCTGTGGAACCCAATCCGAATAAACAGGACAAAAAAAAGTGAGTAAATGTTTCCATTAAACTGAAGTCTATATTTCTGGGGATATAAAGCTGTGCTATTAGCAGCGGCCAATCAAAACACTGAAACATGATATTTATCTAGTGTAATAAACCTGAGTGGCAAGGCAAATTATAATGGCTGCCCTGGGCAGTGTCGGACTGGGGCACCTGGGGCCCACCAGAGAACCTGATCTGAAGGGCCCCTCGATATACTCATGAAAGCCAACAAGGGAAAAAAAAAGAAAATGCATACAAAAGTATACAAAAATATTTAATATATACGAGTTTTGGCATAAACGGATTGCATTAAGTCATTAACATACAACTAACTATAGATCACAATCCAAGCCCCTCTCAAAGGCATTAACAGAATCAGCACAAAATCACAACATCTTCTGTATTCCCCCAACTTCACTGTTCTCAATGTGAAGAACCATATGCACTGCTGCAGGTTAAATTTCAGATAGGAATTTGATAGGGCCTTCTGATAGTAAGCTCTGCTGGGGCAGGGACTTGTGGGAATGTCATAGGGACCTTGGATTGTAAGCTCCACTGGGGCAGGAAGTGATGGGAATGTGATAGGGACCTTACATTGTAAGCTCACTGAGGCAGGAACTGATGTGAAGAAGATAGGTAAACTCAATGGGCAGGGACTGATCAAAATGTGATAACACCTGGTATGCAAAGTCCACACAACTGAAGCTTGAAAGGCAGCCCATGTGCAAATAAAGTAGGAAAACTATATTATACACATATTTTATAAACACCAGTACTCCATCAGCTTTATGAATTGCATTCTATTTAATCAATTGGTAATTCATTAATTGATTAAAAATTCACATTATACTGCATTAATCAAGTAAAAAAATCATTGAGCATTTCATTTATTTTATCATTTTTATTTCATCCATTATATCATTTTTACTTTAAGCATTCCCATCCCAGTCCCAGTAAAATAATTCATATATCAGCTTCAACCAGAGATAGATATAAGAAGCAACTACTGGCAAAGACTGGAGATGGTCAGATTTAAAAAAAAGTCCATGTGGGTTATGGGGCTAATTAAGGCCAACATAGTTCATAGTCCATGTCCCCCAACCCCCCCCCCCCCCCTTAGATCATTGCTCACCAGTCCAGCACTGACTGTAGTTTTTTCTCCTGGGCTGGCGGAGGAGACAGGGAGAAGAGGACTGTCCGACTGCTGCTCCAATAGTCATCACCAGCCCAATTTGACAAGCAAAAAAGCAAATGATTTGGCCGGGAACCAGGAGCAGTATGGCAGCAGTACCGCTCCCTCTCTGATGCACGTCGCAACTCTCTCCTCCCCCACGTGAAGGATTCCAGCTAGTTTGTGATGTCATCATCAGGCGCAATGCCGCACAGGCAGGCACAGTTAATACATGATGATGCGCACAACTTAGCACAACCACCATCCAACCGGAGCACAGTGCACAAAATCAGGGAGCAGCTTTGCCAGTTTGGTACTGGACAAGCAGCCCAGTAGGAGTTGCGGCAGCGCTGCGGGGCCCATTGCTGGGAAAGATTGCGCAAAACCGGAGTGCAGCGCTTACAAAAAGTACATTATTGTGGTCGCGGGGGCCCACAAGGACTGGGGCCCACCGGGATTTTTCCCGGTATCCCGGTGGGCCAGTCCGACGATGGCCCTGGGATAGGTGCAGGGTAGAAATAAATTGTTTTTTACAAATGTAATACATTTGTCAAGTATCTGAAAAACAATTAGTACCATATATGTTTTCCTGTTGCTGAGTGGCTTACCTTCTTTTTTTTCCTTAGGCCAGCATGGAAGATTGAACAGATCCCATGTGTAAGTGCAGTGATAGTTGGGTGGTATCCTATGGCAATGCAAATAGTGGGGTCACCAACTATTATATTTTAGTGCCTTCCTGCCAGTATGCCCCCAATCTACCCTGACTAGGACAAAGAGGGAAAGGCTTGTGGTTGAGTGAACATGTGTTGGCGTTTGCTGGGTATTTTGACAAAATGGGAAGTGACAAGGGCAATGCTATTTATGTGGGCATTGGAGACCCATTCTACTTTTTGGCTGGGCCGTCCATCCAGTAGGTCCAGAAAAACAACAGTCTATTAAAAATTGTGAGATTTTCTGATGACAGTCCCGCTTCAGATTGCTGTAACTTGCCCCGAGCCAAAAAATAATTTATGCATGCATCCAGTGCGGAGACATCGATAGACCTTGCTCAAGGTGAGGCTGTGAAACTGAGCCAATAGGTATATTTTGGCAATGGAGTGCTGCTACATTGAGTCTGATAAACAAAAGTCTTATTGTGTCAGAATCTTCCTTTGAGCAAGGTCCATACCAATAATGAAATCATCATGCTATGATAACTTGTGCGGTTTTCCATTGATAGAAGCGTGTCCTGGATGGTGGTGCTTGGTCCATAGAGCATAGACTTTCATCCATGAAGTTGAGAAATTTCAGGTATAAAGCATTTTTTGCATAGAAACACTCCTCTTGTATTACATAATACCAAGTATTACAGTATATACAGGGAGCTAGGGCTAGCATGGTCCTACCATAGAGTGGGCGCTCCTAATACAAGCTTTTGGTATTAGATCTACTTGACACTTGGCAGATTCTCAGCTACTAACTTTCTGATGTGCTTGCACCTAGCGTCATTGCATTGGCCCTGGTGCAGGGATACAGAGTAGGTTTTGGCTCCAAAGTGCATATTCACTGGTTTTAGCTCCAAAAAATGTGCCTGCACCTGGGCCGACGCTGTGACAGTGGTGATTAAATTGCAGATTGTATTCTGTGGTACACCATGTTAAGGACACTTTTCCCCTGCCCTTAATTGCCATAGACGTTGTTAGGTGGGATCTAAATCCTCCATAAACTTGTCCCACAGCACCCCAAGTTTGGCGACAGGAGGAAGGACAGGCATGTTCAGTGCTGGGAAACTGTACTTAATGCTTCCAAAATCAAATGCTGGAACACAGAACATGGAGCCAGATCAAATGGGTTTCTTACTGGAAGATTATTTTGCATTTTAAAGCAGCGGGGGCCCTGGAGAGCCAATGAAAGATTTTATTGAACAATGTTGCTTTAAAAATACAACCCTAGTATTGCTTAACTACATCTCCCAGCCTGCTTTATCCCTTATGTGTATGTTAAAATAACCTGAGATTTGTAGTCCAGCAACATTTGAGCAAAGTATGGTTGAAGAACAGCATTTTGATTCCCTTTTGATTTTCCCTTTTAGGGCTTGGAGTGATAGAGTCTCATAAAATGAAGTATTTTTCCTTTCCATGACCGGGCTGATTAATGTAAATCATTAAAAGCATCTTATACGGCTGGGATGAAGCACTTCATGCAAAGTTGTAGGTAAGGACACAGCATTTTCTATTCAAATGTCAAGTTCCCCCTTTTCCAACATGTACTCTACGGTGTATTTTTATATATATATATATATATATATATATATATATATATATATATATATATATATATATATATATATATATATATATATATAAATATATATATATATATAGATATATATATATATATATATATATATATATATATATATATATATATAGATATATATATATATAGATATATATATATATATATATATATATATATATATATATATATATATATATATATATATATATATAGTCAAATGCAAGAGTCCTCTGCACTCAACCCATTATGAATATATTTAAGACAGCGACATTTTGTGCATACTGCTACTAAAAATGCCTTACCCTTTAAACAAAACAGGGACTGTTTGTCCATATATTGCAATATATTTAAGCTGGCCAACTACGTCAAAGTCATCCCATGGTCAGTCCTATGCTCAATTTTATCTGATTCATTAAGAATTCTATTGCTTCATTATACATTTTACAAAGGGACTAGGTTTTACCTGCAACTTACTTGCTGCTTTCACAGTAAACCTCCATACTTGGCTGCCCTTTTATTAGACACCAGTGGGATCACCTGACTATAGCTGGGAAGGGTGGGAGCTACAACATGGAGCTGGTCACTGCTCCTGTATAACTATAACAAACAAGGGAAAGTTGTGCTCACCACTAATTTTTAAAACCATTAGGCGGGGGTGCAATGAGGCTGTGACCACAAAATACATATAGACAAATACAAGAGTCCTCTGCACTCAACCCATTATCAATATATTTAAGACAGCGACATTTTGTGCATACTGCTACTAAAAAATGCCTTACCCTTTAAACAAAACAGGGATTGTTTGTCCATATTTTGCAATATATTTCAGCTGGCCAACTACGTAAAAGTCATCCCATATCTGGCCAGTCCTAAAATGTCGCTGTCTTAAATGTATTGATAATGGGTTCAGTGCAGAGGACTCTTGTATTTGACTATATGTATTTTGTAGTCACAGCCTCATTGCACCCCCGCCTAATGGTTTTAAAAAATAGTGGTGAGCACAACTTTCCCTTGTTTGTTATAATATATATATATATATATATATATATATATATATATATATATATATATATATATATATTCAGCACACATTAAATGTTTGTTATCTTTGTAATCTTTTCCAGGATTGTCTGATGTTATTATCTCATCGTTACCTTATGAGTCAAGCAAAACACTGGAGGGGACATGGAGGAACAGATACCTCACAGTAAGATTTTCCTAATACCCAAACTGCATAAACACTGAGCTTGTTTGGGTCCCAGGACTTCTGGGCCCCCCTTTAACACATTCACTATCCAGTCTGCCTCCTGCTTGTCCTGCTGACAAATTACTTTATTCATGATTATTTTTACTTCAAGAACTGGCTCTTTTCCCTCGCTTTCTACATGCCAGATTCCCTGTAAATTTGCCCAGCTTACCACGTAAATAGAAGCACATTCAGTAGAGCAAAATGTACAAAATTAGTCATGGCAACATTTTTTTTTTTTTTTGTATGACCCAATCCTCAATAATTCTTAGCCTAAAATATAACAATTTAACCTGTAACTTCTTGTTATTATGATTTATATATTCCGTGTAGACTTACTGAAGTGCACATTTTCACTCATTGGGGTGTAAAAGCCTTTAAATAGCTGGCTTTGATTTGGGGTTTTGTACCAACTCAAGGAGATCACAGCCCTTTAATTGCAAGAATCTGTGTCTCCAATGATGCCCCAGTAGCTCCCCATCTTCTTTTCTGCTGATTCACTGCACATGCTCTGTGCTACTGTCACTTACTGAGCTTAGGGACCCACTCACAATATACAGTACACATAGAATAGAAATGTCACAATATAAGGAATATGTAAATAATTCTCATTATTTGTACACGGCAGCTCAGAGACCAGAACAATTAGCATCAGAATTAATAATCAACCCTGTAGCATCAGCTTCTATGACAGGCCAACCTCATTTTCTGCTTGATAATTTGTGACGACCCCTAAGCTTAGCTTCTCAACAGCCGCTCAGAGCCCACTGAGCATGTGCAGTGTCACAGACACTCCTAACAAAATCCAACATGGTAAACTCCTGTGACAACCCTGAAGTGCTGGATCAATACTACTATAGAGATGCTGAACCTTTAGGCTGGTTCACTAAGTTGAATCGATAAATTATGGCATTTTTAGCCATATTCATTTTTAGGGTTTAGTTGTCCTTTAAATAAAAAGGCCCAGTTTTTCAATGGGTTGAATGGTTTGAAACAAAATTGTGGGAACCTGACAGAAATGCAACTGATTGCGCCCAAGTGACGCAACAAACACATCCCCAAAAATAACACAGTGCAGGTATGGGATCCGTTATCCTGAAACTCTTATCCAGAATGCTCCGAATTACAGAAAGCCTGTCTCCCATAGACTCCATTATAATCAAATAATCCACATTTTTCAAAATGATTACCTTTTTCTCTGTAGTAATAAAACAGTACCCTGTACTTGATCCAATCTAAGATAAAATTAATCCATATTAGTAGCAAAACCAGCCTATTGGGTTTATTTAATGTTTACATGGTTTTCTAGTAGACTTAAGGTATGAAGATTTAAATTATGGAAAGATCCCTTATCCGGAAAACCCCAGTTGCCGAGCATTCTGGATAACAGGTCCAATACATGTACCTGCTCCCAACATCATCGACAAACCAACTGATATCATTGGCCTACCTCCTTTAACCATCAGTAAATGTGCCAACCCCAGGTGGAGCACAGATTCTCTGGAAAGCAGGACTTCAAATCCCACAATCCATCACTTCACAAGCCAGACTGTCATGGTTTCCCTTTAGTCTGTGGAATCATTTATGTCCTTTTCTTCAGAAGACCAACTGCAAGTCAAATAGGGTAGTATATTTTCCAGTTAAGAGGTGTCCTGCCCCCCGTATTCATTGCCATGTTTTGGAATTTTTGCTTCTTCTTTCATTTAATTGCAAGATATCTTGTGTATCACAGTTGAATCAAAAGCAACTGAAACATGAAGGGGATACAAACCCCAATATATGTTTAAAAGAAATGACGCACATGCCAGGAGAGAGTTGAAGAGCTGTGACAAATTGATTGCCATCATAAAAGAGGAGCTAAAAATGTTATAGGAACTTGTTTTTCTCTTTCTGCTTGAAAAAAAAAAGTGAAACATGTTCTTTGTAGGAGCTGAGGAATAATGTGCCATCTTTTACTGACAAGTGATGTTTCTTTTATTAAAAGGTATAATTATGGGAGTAATTGCTCTTTGCATTGCTTAACAGTGGATTTGCCGAGATGGGACTGTTTTATGTGCTTGTCTGTATATTCATATTACTGATCTTTCTATGTTTTCCTGCAGCTGACTTGTCAATATTATACTGTATTTAGTATATGCCTTTTCACAAGCCACCACATTTATAGATTATCGGATTGGGATGTCCGATGCCAACTGGTGCTGCTACTTCAGGGCCCTCCACTCCAGTGGCAAGATCCTCCACCTGACAAAAATGAAGCCACCCCCACCAGGGGCCCACAAGAGCTGCCGCCTCAGGGCTCCCCACCCCAGCTGCCAGATCCTCTACATGACAAACCTGATGCCACCCCCTCTGTCACATGCATGCTTGTGGTCTGTTCCTTTTACCGAAATGGGCATAGGGGTCCACGGGTACCGGCAGGGAGTGGACAAGGGTCGGTGGGTTTTTTCCTGCTGTGCTGCCCATGGTATGGTGATCAAAATTACAAAAAGATCCCTTATTCAGCAAACACCAGATCCCGAGCATTCTGTATAACAGGTCCCATACCTGTAGTTTAATTTCCAGGGTTTGTAATTTCTTTTCAATATCTTCTTTCTGAAGTTATAAATGTACAAGAAATTACTACACCCCTAAAAAAAAACACAGAACTGGAGTGGTGTTGATTGCAGTCTTTGCTGGAATAGAGCTGACTACTTTTTTTTAAATTTATAGCCACTTACAAACTATAATGAATGTATAAAGGAAAATTACTTCTTCATTGTGCAGAATACATTTTTTTCATTATTGGTATGTTGTTCTTTTTTCTTCTTCCAGCATATCTTTCCCTATGAATTCCACCGATTTTTTCTGTGTTCATATCATTCCAGTATAACGCTGGTAATAAAATGAGGGACCTAGAAACCTAGAGCACATTGGGTATTCCCTCCTCTGTCCATCCCATTGTTTCATCCTCTAAACATAATCTGTCATTAATATTCTTAACATTGCTGACTTCCTTTACATGGTCCCTGGTATAATTCAGTATGGTCCAGAATGGGCACTAAAACAAATGCCCTGACTGATAATTAAAGTAGACCTTGCCTTTCAAGTACACAAAGGACCAAACAGCCCCACATAGATCCAATATAAAAACGCTGGCACACAGCAATTGCAGAAGTCCCTCTACTACCAGATTTCATAGGCTTGTATATACATCATGCTAGCACATATGTGCCCTTTATTAAATAACCCTCATAGTCTCATCTCTTTATCATACTGTACTTCTCTATACTCATTTTATCATCTAGCCTTCTCTCCATTTCTCATTTTTGTTTTAATACAGAAAAGATGAATGGCCAAGATATAGGCATACGAGACAAAATAGAGCAAGATGGACCACTGACACCTGGGCCTACCAGAGGTTTTCCTGGTGGGCCAGTCCTACATTGTCCATTTTTCAATAATGCCACTTACACAGCAGAACAGCAATGGGTTGGAAAGGAGCCTCTGAAGAAGTGAGTGCATGATTTCTCAGCGTCTGGACTTTGCCATTTGACCTAATCGGGAACCCGTAGGTAAGAGGAAAGATCAAGGCAGAGTTGCCAGGTTGGCGGTTTTTTAGCCAAATTGGGCTACTAATTTAAAGCCCAGGCGGGTTTTGAACAAATTAGGCAACTCCAAGGTACGGATTTGTGCTACTTTTGGGCCTTTGGCTGGTTTCCTGAGTACAAACCAGCAGTTTTTCTTCCCCTAATGTGCCAAGCCTGTCTCCCAATGCATGTTGGGTAATGTAGTTTTTATTTAACAATTTGCCAAGCTTAATGTAAGACTACAATACCCAGCATGCAATGGTACTGACTTGTGTAGAAGTCAGGAGTTACCAAATTTTGGGATCTGTACCTCAGTCTCCCGTCCTGTTCTAACATTTTCCAGTGACTTTCCTCAATTTTGGGGCAAAAATCTGCTGGCCACCTAAATGTCTAGAGGTTGACCTGAAATTGTATATGTATGGGGCCCCTATACCTCCTGGACCCCCTTTCACTGCACATTTTGTGCTACTTTTGAAGAGTTTTGGGCTGAATTTGTAGCTGAGTTTGTCTGGTTTTGAAAATTAGAACTGGCAACCCTGGATCCAGGAAGTAAGCGGCGAGAGTGTATGAGAGGAACGAGAGGCGACAGCGGAACCGCAAGCAGGACTGTAAAGCGAACAAGTAACAACTCGTGACTGTGACTGGAGGATACTGTAAGTATAAATCAAGTAGGGTCTTCCTTCTTGGCATCACGGCAATGAGCAACTGCTTTGTATCTTGTTTTGTTTTGAGGGGATCGGAGAGGTGCTGACGGGGGAGTCAGAGATCACTGCCCGAAAAACAGTAAAAGCATAGGACACATTTGTATCCGGTAATACATAAGAGACATACAATTCGGTGGAAGTAAGAGAGACTCCAAAAATCTTTTGGTGGAATATTTATTGTGGGAAGCGCACAGATGTTCAGTATTTTTTACTTTTGGGGGTGGAACCCTCTATTGTGTTGCACATCAGATCTTTGTAAGAGCACATAGTATAAGTCCATTTATTTAAGGTCTAAGCATCACTCATTTTGAAACCAGCATCCAAAATCGGTCATGCTGCATTCTTGTCGTTTAGAACCAAACCTTTCTCTAAGGGTTCAAGCAAATGGGCAGATTCGGGGGGAGATTTAGTCGCCTGGTGACTAATTGCCTCTTCTGCAGGGCGACAATCTCCCTGAACTGCCTTCCACCTGCTATAATGAGAAAACGCCAGCGCCAATGTACTCACGGGGCTTCGATTTCCAAAGTCGCCTGAAGTTTCCTTGTGAGTCTCCCCGAATCTGCCCATGTGCTAGCTCCCTTAAGCAGTGGCTCCTGAATAGTGGGGGTGACTCCATGGGAGGCAACCTTGTAACCCAGTTAGGATGAAATGCTTATTTACATTATTGAATATGCCTAAAACCAAGAAAAGTAATCCAGGTTTTCATATATCTGTGACTTTGTTAGTAGGCCTGCCCAAAGCTGAAAACAAACAGCAAAAAGCCCGAACACAAAGGTCTGAAGACTACTGCTTTAAGGTAAGTTATTACTTAAGTCAGATTCAAGTTTCCCTGCAGCCCATTATCACCCATCATTTCTTATGGAACAGTGATGGCATCTAACCTGCTTCTTTGTCCCTAAAATGTTGAAAGACCATTGCCGGTTCCCTAGTTTTGTTTTCTTATTTCTTACTACATAGACTCTAACAACATAACCTTTCAGAATAGGGCAACTTGATTTGCACTGATGCTCCCAGGCCTGGATTTGTGGCAAGACCACAAGGCCTGGGTTTAGGGAGGCACAATTTCAGGGGGAGCCATGCCGCACAACAAATGTCTCATTTACTTACCCACACATGTGCAGTTCTCAGTGCCGACAGGGAAAGTGTGCGCGAGTGTTGGGGTGGGCAGGGGGAGCGGAGAGACATCTTCCGGCCTAGGGGCGCCGGAAATAGAAATGTGCCCTGGATGTTCCATGAAAAACCAAGAACCGGTTCTGAAAACAGGAATAAAAAGAAGAGGCACAGGATAAGGCATTTGCATTAATCCTAAATGAAAACAATACAGCTGTCAGCACATGGTCCATATCTGTTGTAAAGCGACATGTTCCTTGATGAGTCTTTCTTTAGCAATCAACAGCTGTGTTTATTTTGGGTTAGAACCACAATGCTCCCTTCCCTTGTCAAAGGTTTGATGGTTTCCCTTTTAAACATGGAGCAACATTCTAAAGCAAAGTGAGGAAGGATTACAGTTGACACTGTGTCCCAAGCCTATGCTATATTCAATAGCTCTTGTTAGACATATACAGTATTATTATGAATTCATTGTTGGAATGGAGTTGATATCTCTATGAAACCTCAGTAGTTTTTGTTGGAATGAATTTGGCTTCTCCATGACCCCTCAGTACAGTGTAATGATACAGTAATTGTTGGAATTGTGTCGGCTTCTACATGAAACCTCAGTCCAAGAGCCCACTTGTAAAATGATTTCCACTTCCCCTTTCACCAACATTCTTTCTCATAATTCTCACCATATTATTTTCTCTGCCATTTTCTTCTGTCCTCTTCTAACTTTTTCCCTTTTGCATGCCTCTTCCTTCTTCTTTCTTTCTTTCTTTCTTTCTTTCTTTCTTTCTTTCTTTCTTTCTTTCTTTCTTTCTTTCTTTCTTTCTTTCTTTCTTTCTTTCTCTCCTTCATTATATGTTTCTTCCCTTAATCTTTTTGTCTCTGGTCTACATCCAACCTTTCTTTAAAAGGGTGGTTCACCTTTAAGTTAACTTTTAGTATGCTATAGAATAACCCATTTCAAGCAACTTTTCAATTGGTCTTCATTATTTAATTTTAATAGTTTTTAATTCTTCTGACTCTTTTGAGGTTTTAAATGGAAGTCACTGACCCCATCTAATAACAAATGCTCTGTAAGGCTCTGTTATTGCTACTTTTTATTACTAATCTTTAGCATTGAACAGCAGGGTTGCTTTTTGGGCAAGATTTTTTTATTCCATTCCTCCATTCAAATGTTGTATGTTATTGTTTTTCTGCTACTCTGATTGGAACATTTCACTGTAAACCAAACAAACAGCTCCATCGGATCTTTCTGACACACAAACACCTACTTGCCTTCTGGACACATTTCTCGACTGACTCACTATGGAAATAGAGCCCGCTCTGCTGCGTTTGCTTTACAGAAAACAACAAGGGGTTAATGGCATCAAGGACATCTAATTAAAGGGGAATTAAACCAGAAAAGGCACATCAGACTGTAGAGGTCAGCGCTGAAAAGCTAGGGGAAAAAAAATATATATAGCAAATAGGGAATATATAGGGGCAGATTTATCAATGGTTGAAGTGAATTTGAGGGAATTTTCGAAGTAAAAAAATTCAAAGTCATATTTTGGATACTACCATCGAATAGGATACTACGACTTCGGATTTACTTCGAATTCGTTTCGAAGTAAAAATAGTTTGAATAGTCGACCATTCCATAATCGAAGTACTGTCTCTTTAAAAAAAACTTTGACTTCAATACTTGAAATGAAAATCAATACTTGAATGAAAATCAATACTTGAAACTTCGACTTCAATACGCCAAATGAAAACCCTTCGACCGTTCACTGAAATCCTTGATATCGCTCTATTCGAAGGAATTTAACGTTCGAGCGACCGATTGACAAATTCGCTGAAAAAACGTAGAATTCGATATTCGAATTTGAAGTATTTAAATTCGATGGTCGAATTTCGAAGTATTTTCAACTTCGAAATTCAACCCTTGATAAATCTGGCACATAGTGTAGTAAGTTTTTTGAGAGTTGTAGTTCAACACCTTCATCCACTTGTGTATTGAGAGTACTGTGTTTCTATTCATTAATTGAACACCACGTGCAGGTGATAGGTGGGTGCTCAGAAACGTTTCAGTATAAAGCCAGCCTATAATAAATGTAGATGAGATATCCTCCCGGTGCGATCCTTGCTGCAGATAGATGTGGAACACACTTAAAAAATCTTAATAAAAATGCACTCACAATTTTCTAGTAAGAATTAGGCATATCAAATCATCCCTTCAGTTGCTCGTCTATGCTTTTTAGTAGAACCGAGATGTTGGTGGATTAAAGGGGAAGTTCCAGAAACTTTGGACATTTTTTTTTTTGCTACTTGCAAAAATTACCCCACTGTGCCCTCGAGTTATCTAAAGACATTGATTATAAATTTAATTATACAATGAAAAACATGAATCAATGGAAATTCTACTGACCAAAAAACTTAATCATAGAGGCAAAATAATTCACCAACGAGAATACTGATTCCCAGCACTATGTCAGTCATCTTGCTCTTATCTTCCATACAGAGATTACAGTATTATTTTGGCGTTGTTATATTACACTGGAATTAAACATGGGGAGGAAGGATAGACTTGCTCAGTCCTAGGAAACTGTGCTTAAAGGGCATGTAAAGGCAAGAAAATAAAATCCCATTTTTACTTGCTTTAATGAAAAAGAAACCTATCTCCAATATACTTTAATTAAAAAATGTGTACCGTTTTTATAAGAAACCTAACTGTATGCAGTGAAATTCTCCCTTCATTTACTGCTGTGGATAGGAATTGTCAGACGGTCCCTAACTGCTGAGCAGGGAAACAATCATACTTATGAACAGCAGGGGGAGCCCCCGCCTTACTTCCCAGCCGTGCAGAACTCAAGCAGCTTTGTTTATGACGATCCCTAAGCAGCCCAGACCACACTGAGCAAGTGTCTTGGTCTTGCAAAAATGTATAACAAAGTTACAAGATGGTGACCCCCTGTAGCCAACTTTGAAAGCATAAATTATTCGTTTGATTAGGCTTGTGGTGCAGTAAATTCATGTTTATATTTAGTATACAAAATACAGCATTTCTAGCCTTATTCTATTTTAGACTTTACATGCCCTTTAATGCATCCAACTCCAATTGCAGGAACAAAGAACATGGAGCCAGATTTACACAAATCAGCTGGGATTCTCATTGGAGGATTATTTAGCATTTTAATACAGCCGTGGGCCATGGAGATCTTAAAAAACGTTTTATTGTGCAGTATTGCTTTAAAAATGAATCTCTGATGTTGCTGGATTACAGCTCCCAGTATGATTTTAACTTGATAATTTGTTAAAGTATGTTGGGATTGTAGTCCCGCAGTGTGGTTAAACAGAGCTGTAGATATAATGTCCCCCTAAAGTCGACAGATCCACTTTTTTGGAGAGTCTGGCAAAATTAGGCTGATCCATTAGTTTGACCCCAGGCTAGGGATCGGATCCCAATACAGGCCTATGGTATGGAACCTGTTATTCAGAATGTTTGGGATCTGGGGGTTTCCAGATAATGGATTTTTCCTTAATTTGGATCTTCATACCTTAAGTCTAATAGAAAATCATGTATACATTAAATAAACCCAATAGGCTGGTTTTGCCTCCAATAAGGATTAAAGGGGTTGTTCATCTTTGAGATAACTTTTAGTATGATGTAGAGAGTGATATTCTGAGACAGTTTGCAATTGGTTTTCATTTTTTATTATTGAAGTTTTTCAAGTTGTTTAGCCTTTTATTCAGCAGCTCTTCAATTTGCATCTTAAGCAATCTGGTATCTAGGGTCTAAATTATCCTAGCAACCATGCATTGATTTGAATAGGAGACTGGAATATGAATAGGAGAGGGTTGAATAGAAGGATCAGTAATAAAAAGTAGCAATAACAATACATTTGTAGCCTTTCAGAACATTTGTTTTTAGAAGGGAGTCAGCGACACCCATTTGAAAGCTGCAAAGAGTCAGAAGATAAAGGCAAATAGCTATAAAACTATAAATAATGAAGACCAATTGAAAAGTTGCTTAGAATTGGCAGTTCTATAACATAATAAAAGTTACCTTAAAGGTGAACCACCCCTTTAATTATAACTTAATTTTCTTATATCTTAGTTTGGTTCAAGTACAAGCTACTATTTTATTATTACAGAGAAAAAGGAAATAATTTTTTAAAAAATGTTGGATTATTTGCATAAAATGGAGATGGCCTTCCTGTAGTTCTGAGCTTTTTGGATAACGGGTTTCAAGATAAAGGATCCCATACCTGTACTGTGCAGTCAGTGGATTATCTACTATACTGCAGTATGACATACTCATTGGACACTGCAAAATATTGCTGTTCACAATCATTTGGCACTATGCTGTGACATAGAGCCCCAATGGTCCTGATGGTGGGACGGTGCTGAATTATAGACACCCAATAGAGCAGTGTTTAGCAGATAGTTGTGGTCTGGTCTGCACCTTGAGCTGTTCACAAAATCAGTCATGCACAATGGCACATAAGTTAGGGGCAGGCCCGGATTTGTGGAAAGGCCACCTAGGCCCGGGCCTAGGGTGGCAGGATTTTAGGGGGGCGGCATGCTGCCCAACCACACCCACATTGGTTCAAAAACACTGGGGATGCGCTGGAGATCATTTTTTAAATTTCCGTTGCTCCAATCCCCATTGCTCCAGTTCAGATGATGAAAAATTGCACGAATAAAGGGGAGGGGACAGGGGTGACAAACGGCAGTGGGCCTAGGGGCACCCACTATGTAAATCCGGCCCTGGTTAGGGGGCAAGAGGCAGGACACCTCCGGAAACATGCAAATCAATGCATAATTACCTAGGGGCACATTTACTAAGCTTGAGTGAAGGATTCAAAGTAAAAAAACTTTGAATTTCAAAGTTTTTTTTGGGTACTTCGACCATCGAATAGGCTACTAAGACCTTCGACCACGACTTTGACTCGAACAATCCGAACTAAAAATCGTTCGACTATTCGACCATTCGATAGTCGAAGTACTGTCTCTTTAAAAAAAACTTTGACTGCCTACTTCGCCACTTTAAACCTACCGAGCTTCAATTTTAGGCTATGGGGACCTTCCCCATGAGGTTTCTAAGCTTTTTTTGATTGAAGTAAAATCCTTCGATCGATGGATTTTTCTTTCAATCGTTCAATCGAAGTATTTGCTGTAAATATTCGAAGTTGAAGGATTTTACTTTGGGGGTCGAATATCAAGGGTTAATTAACCCTCGATATTCGACCCTTAGTAAATGTGCCCCTTGGTGTCCACATTGGTGGCCAGATTAGACAGAGGTTTCCATTGTATTTGTATGGCTGCCTTAACTTAAACATAGGCTCTGGCACCTTCTCCATTTGAAACATAGTAACATAGTAAGTTAGGTTGAAAAAAAGACACACTTCCATCAAGTTCAACCTTTTAACTCTATTTTAACCTGACTAATTGCTAGTTGATCCAGAGGAAGGCATAAAACTCCCAATTGAAGCCTCTCCAATTTGCCATAACTTGAACTATAACCCTGTATTTCCTCACTTGCTAAAAAATCATCCAACCCCTTCTTAAAGCATCAAACCCATCCAACCCCTTCTTAAAGCATCTAATGCATCAGCCTGTACCACTGATTTGTTTTCATGTTCTTTTAATCATCACTGAAATTAGAAGAGCTGAGAGGTTAGACATGTTCCATCAAATAAATTCATATTTAAAGGACATCTGTTACCCTAAAATATTTTCCCTCACCAAAGGTGCAGTCTGGTAGAGCCCGCACTCCGGTTGGGAGTAATATATTTTTTTTTTTTAACTGGTCCCGCCAGCGTAGGACGCTTGTACCAGGAGGAAGTGGCCATATCGTGCTTCTGACATGCGCATTATGAGCAAGTTGCAGCATTCGCTCATTATGCCCATGCGTGTGCTACAACATGGCCGCTCCCTTCCAGTGCGGGCAATTTTTTCAGTAAAGTCTACTGTTACCCCCAACCGCAGTGCAGGTTCTATTAGCCCACACCTTAGGTGGGGGAAAATATTTTAGGGTAACAGATGTCCTTTAAATATGAATTTATTTGATGGAACATTGTAACAGGTGCTCTTTAAGTGATTAGCTTTGCATAGTTGTACTTCTGCTTCCCCATTTTTCGATGCACCATTAGAATTAGAACGTTAATGACATCTAGTGGTCACTTAATAAAACTTCACTGTCAACCAGAAAAAGTATTATCAATAATACCCCCAAATATGACAAACTATGTCACTTTAAGGGCAGAGACACAAGGTCAAATTCAGGGAGATTAGTCGCCCAGCGATAAATCTCTTCTTCTTTTGGGTGACTAGTCTCCCCTAATGCCCTTCCCCTGCTTTCCTGCCGGCTAGAATGTAAATCGGTGGCAGGATGACACTGGGGGTGTTGGCCGAAGTTGCCTCACGAATAAAACTTCGACGACTTCGGAAAAAGAATCACTCTGGGTGCTATCCCGCCAGTGATTTGCATTCTAGCTGGCGGGAAGGCAGTTCGGGGAGATTAGTCGCCCTGAAGAAGAGGAGATTTGTCGCCCATCGACTAATCTCCCCGAATCTGACCTTGTGTCTCTGTCCTAACTGTTATCAAATACACATGTGATAATGTCCTTTGGCTGTAACTTTTAAGATGTAAATGAACAGGATTCTGAGCACTGCCTTATATGGATACATATCTTTATTGCCTCTAATTTTACTGATAAATATATCAGTACAATTCGAGGCCATAAAAATTACCTTAGATTGAAGATTATAGGATGCCGAGTTCACATATCTACCACTCCCTTTTTATCAGTTATTGCTTTACACAAACTTTAAACAGATGTTATATATTGGTTTCAGGGGTGTAACTACAGTTGAAGCAGATCCTGCAGCTGCAGGGTGGCCCAGGTGCACCAGGTACACTAAAATAACTTTTAGTATGATGTTGAGAGTGACATTCTGAGTGATGCTGTAATTGGTTTTCTTTTTTTTTATTATTTTTGTTTATTATTTGAGTTATTCAGCAGCTCTTCAGTTTGCAATTTCAGCAACCTGGTTGCTAGGGTCCAAATTACCCTAGCAAATATGCTATGGACTGGAATATGAATAGGAGAAGCCTGAATAGAAAGATGAGTAATCAAAAGTAGCAATAACAATACATTTGTAGCTTTACAGAGCATTTAATTTTTAGATGGGGTCAGAAACTCCCATTGGAAAGCTGGAAAAAGTCAGAAGAAGAAGGCAAATAATTCAAAAACGATGAACAATATATAATGAAGACCAATTGAAAAGTTGCTTAGAATTGGCCATTCTATAACATGGAACTTTAACTCAAAGGTGAATTGCCCTTTTAAACCCAACCAGGGCTGAAACTAGGGTAGTCAGAAGAGACACATGCTCTGGGCACAGGGTGGGGGCACTAGGGAAAGCCTTTAAACTTGAAGCAGATATGAGAGATGCTGCAGTTTTGAAAGCTGATTTCTTAGCTTGTTTGGTATCAAGCCAAAAAGGCCACAAGCTTAAAGCACCCCAATCATGTGCCCGCCACCATTTATCAAACCCCCTGCACGATTACTACACCCACACATTACAGCCACCCACATGCTGTAAATTTCCCTCCTGCATGCTGATGTGCTACACTACTGCCTACACCTGCAGAAGGGCTGTCAGACATATGAGGTATGTGCCTAGTAGTGATGTGCAAGTCAGCAATGGGTTGAGCAACAGTGGTTCATTTCCCTGACTGATGGCATTGGCATAACCAAAGAGAAATCAAACCTCTACTACTGCGTCTGCTTCCTCCATATTTGTTAGAAATCCCCCCTCCACAGACACAGGAGGGTGGTTTGAGACATGGGTAGAGCTGTTGTTTTTGTTACGCTGCTGACTGATAGCTTAGCATTTGTAGTTGTGCTGCCCAAATCTTATGGGTATGTACTTATTTATTGGACATTGACAACACTGAAAACATTTATGGAAAGAACAGTTTTTTACCCAGAAAATAGTTATTCTGTAAACTTTTTATTTGGAGTTAATTTACTAACTTACAACTTCTAGCATACTGCAACGTAGGTGCTGTTACTGCACCCAGTCTTTGTCTTTATTCTCTAACTGGCAGTAGGCACTTCAGCGTTAGGCACCGGGCCTCAGTCCTTGATCAATGTAGGAGCAGGGGGAAAAGGTTGCAGAGTAGTTAATTAGCCTCCCACTACTCCTTTAGCTTTGCTGGATACATATGTAAAATTTACCATATAAACACCAAAGTCCCCCATAAAGCTTCCGCCATAGGCATGGGTCCTCGATTGGCAATATGATAAATACAGCCCTGGAAGTAGACTAATTGAAAGTGGGAGCAAGCGAGGGACATCAAGAGAATCTTGAAACAACAGGTTAAGCTTTAAAGGAAAAGGAAAGTCGTAAATGCTCAGGCGTGCCAAATGTTAGGCATCCCCAAGTGAATGCGTTTACTGTACTTACCTGAAACTCTGGGCCAGTGCTCCTATCAACAAAAAACTGCACTGACCTGGGATTCTTCCAGCGAGCACCACGGAGCTATCGTTTCGTGACTTCTCCTTTCATCAAATTTCCCTGGGCAAATGCATGCGCATAGAATGAAATCACTGACTTTTTTCATTTAAATTCAGCATTTCACTTAAATGTGCATGCACAGCCTCGAGAAGAAAGAAGAAGCCGGAAGCCAATCGATCCGTGGTGCTCGCTGGAAGAATCCCAGGCCGGTGCAGATTTCTGATGATTGGGCCCCGGGTATCAGGTAAATAAATACATTCAATTGAGGGTCGCTTACATTTGACACACCCAAGTGGGATATGACTTTCCTTTAAAAATTGGGACTGCGCCGCAGAAAATGCCTTATCTGAGCAATCATTCCAATTGGTCTCATACACTGAAAGATCCGCTCCCTTGAGGTGGGCAATATCGGGCTGATCCGATTGTGGGCCCTAGGGCCCAACGACCGGATCCTAACGATGCCTTAACGGGCGGTCGGATCGCGGGACCGCATCAACGAATAGATGCGCCCGCGATCCGACGGGATTTTCTGTCCCATCCGATCGAGATCTGGCCGACTTTCGGCTAGATCTCGATCGGTGAAGCCCGTCTGTCGGCAGCTTTTATCGGCCCATGTATGGCCACCTTAAGGCTGACCTAAACTAAATAATGGTCAGTTGCTGTAGTCTATAAGATATGTAGTAGATGTGTGTGAATCCACTTAGTAGTAGTTTTTTGAGGCATGAGCAAAACTAATAAGAAGGCGGCATCTCATTAGTGCACCTATAACCAGGTACAGGCGCCTGGGATGCTGCATCTTATCTGCAATGGGATACAGTCATTCAACACTGTGACCACCAGAGGTCAGCATTCTTCAGTGAAATATACTGCTATTCAATTGTGGACTAGCTAGTATAGGCTGCTTCTCTTAAACTACACTTGGGCTTTAGATTTTATAAAGCTGCAGAAAATAAACTCATGCAATCACTGGACCCTGGTCTTGAGGTTATACATATTTATAAAGAAATTAAAGAACAGTCAGGGAGGATCATGGGGGATCTTGTAACACTCATTAGAGCACTGTCCCTAGAGAGTTTGGAGGAATATAACATTTATTTACTGGTTAGTTGTTTAAAAATACACTTGATGTGGGGAAATGTTCTGCAGTTTGAAACTAACCCACCAGGGGGATCTACAGTCATGGTGTGCCATTTCTATATACAACAATAATTATATGAACCATACTTTCCTGCTGCTTTCATCCTAAACAGATAGAAGCTATAGGAAGAGAATAGTCAACATTTAACTTGTACAAACATGGAAAATCCTAACAAGACAAGATGGAGAGCAGCATAGTTCCTGTCGCATGTATGAAGACATGAGGCTACTATACATGGTCCATGATCCTGGGTCATCACTGCAGAATCTTTTTGAATAGTTAAGGAGACCAGAATGATGTAAGTAGTGCTGATAAGTTAATCAAATAAAAAAAATGTGTATACCCCTGTAGGGACCCTGAGGTTTGGGTATATTTTTACTCAGGTAGTCTCACTTATATTTGGCCACCTAAAGTGGTGCTGTTGGTTCTTCAATAACCTAAGCAGCTATGTCCCTTTTCCTGGTCTATATTATATCAAGGTTTGCCCACTAGGAGCAAGAGGAATGCTTAGGAAAGATAGTGAGCAGCTTCCGCTCCAATGAGGAGGAATAGTGGGTTTAGGACCCAGATGGAGTGTAAACCACTAGTGGAGGGATTTCAGTGGGTGAGTTGAGGACCAGGTAAGCTGCTAAGATACAAGACCCCAGACTGAGGATCCCTATGCACAGTATTCTGCCCTCAGAGAGTGGTAATTAATACCTATTGCTTGCTTTATCTCCAGGAGAGATTTGCCAGTCTTTGTACACTTTGCCTTGATAGAGGGGCAGCTCATTTAATTTATTATACTATTACACTGTTAATAAACAAGTTATTGTAACAAAGAAAGCCCTGTCACTAGATTCCATTTTGCCAAGAGGAGTATCCAAGGTACCGGGAGTTGCAAGGAGTTGCTCAGGTAAACGTGGGGCAGTGGCATAATACAAGCAGACATAGTCCTGGCCACACACTATAATACATACAGCTAAAATGCACTCAAGGGTGTGCTATCTCCTGCTTCTAATATTGGCGTTTCTGTGATCTGGTTGTGCCGTGTAAATATTTACATGGAATATCTCAAAGGGACCAATGAAAATGATCTCTAGAATGTTCACCTTAAAAAAAATTTTGCATGCTGTGGACAGAGATATTCTAAATCAGGTGGCAACTGATCTTCATTTTTTATTCATCATGGATTTTGAATTATTTAGGGTTTTGGATTGCAGCTTTGCTATCCCATAATGTAAACAGTTATATGGTTGGCAGGGCCCCATGCCACCAGCAACCTGGTTGGAATGAGAGACTGGAAGATGACTTGGAAAGGACCAGAAAGGAAATGTAAGCAATAAAAATGTAATTTATAATGTGCATCCTAGGGCTCATTTACAAAACAGGTTGCAAAGTGCAAGAATCTGACACAAAGCCCCATGGTTTCTTTTGCACTGGTCTATTTGTATTAGACTGGCCTCCTATGGTTCACCAGAGAACCGAAATCCTGACTCTTATAACAGCTAAATGGAGACAGTGGTATAGAGGTTATTATAAAGAAGTATGGTGTAAGGAGGGGCTATGGTAGAAATAAATTATAATTATCGCAGACTGGGTCCCACTAGGGCCTGGACCCACCAGGAGACCCTCTGGTACATGGCAGTGTAAGAAGCTGAGCATTTTGGCTTTACTATGGCAGACCACACCCTGTCCTGGACTTACTTCTGTTAGATTCATAATTCAGCCTCTGAATTAATCTGTGTAGGGCCAGATCAGGGACAAAGTGACTGAGGCAATCACCATAAGCATGTCTGGTGTTAATGTTCTGGATCCATTTTCTACAGAGAACTGACCTGGATGGGTAGGGTTTATTCAATGCTCGGAAACAGTTTTCTGCAATGAGCTGCTCTTGAATCCATTTTTGTAGAGATCTTACTGGCATGTCTGGGGATTAAAGGGGTGGTGGTTCACCTTTAAGTTAACTTTTAGCATGTTACAGAATGGCTAATTCTTCTAATCAGCTTTTCAATTGCCCATCTTTTTTTATAGGTTTTTAATTAGTTGCCTTCTTCTGACTCTTTCGAGCTTTCAAATGGGGGTCACTGACCCCCTTTTAAAAAATGCTCTGTGGCTACAAATCTATTGTTATTGCTAATTTTTATTACTCCTCTTTCTGTTCCGGCCCTCTCCTATTCATATTCCAGGCTCTTATTCAAATCAATCTATGGTTGCTAAGATAATTTGGACCCAAGCAACCAGACTGCTGAAATTGCAAACAGGAGAGCTGCTGAATAAAAATGAAATAACTCAAAAACCACAAATAATAAAAAATAAAAAACAAATTGCAACTGAACACTTCATACCCCTGGAGAACCAGTCTTGGTAAAAAGTAATGATTATAGTTATGGTGGGGAGGGGCTTCTAGTTCCCCTTTAAAAAAAGTCCAGTGTATATGACATTCAGAATATGGCTTTAGAGTGGAAAGGATGTTTTTTTCAGATGGTTTTCTATATTATATTATGAGTGACTTTTTTATTTTTCTTGACAGGTTCCTAAAGAAATGTTGCATATGTTCAATGTCATAACTAGCCCACAATCTGCTACTCAGATGATTCCAAGATGAACACAGAATACTGTAAATCACAACCTATATCTGAACCTGGAATCCTGACTGTGCCTTCATCTGGGCCAAGCAAGACCTTCTGTTACCTGTCACTTCTTGCCATGGCAAATACACAGGCATTCCTACGTGATACAGAGAGGGGACAGTGTATGTTTAACCTTATTTCATAAGCATGAGACCAGTCAGAGCAACACATATATGTCCATGGTGTGTGCCAAATTTGTGTGCAGATTTCAAGTTCCAGTATGCAAGTGAAGGAGTGGAATCAGCACTGAATTTCAGTATATTAACTTGGCAACCTCTGCAAATGAATCCATGGCACGATGATTGGGCTTTCTCTTTGATACAGACTGCATGGGATGAAAGCTTCATTTGGACCAATGAGCTCTATATGTTACTAATAACGGCACAGGCTCAGATGGTGAATCCCAAACAAGTGCATGTTACAGCCGCCCCGCATGTCTAGAATGGAATATGTTGATATTTGGACTTGCTTCTCAATCCCCCATCTTGCATATCATTTATTATATTGTATGCTCCATGTACATGCTTGATGCTATAATATTGCTTGTGGCCTTTTCAGTAATATAGATCTTTTTCAAACCAATAGTTTTTGAATGCTTTCAATGCTCTTCCTAGGGGTGACAAACAATTACTAAAAAATAAATAAAATAAAGATGCCAAAGTGTCTTGGGAGGGAAATTCACTCAACCGCAGAGTGGTGGTCTCTTAAAGCAAGATTGAGCAATACAATTATTCCCAACAGGCATTAAAGGGCTAGGAACGTGCATTTCCCTGGGGTAGAGGGTGTCAATATGTGGAGCTGTATGTTGTTCCATCGCTGCCCCCATCGGTGCATAAACAGTGCAGTTTGCATTTTGCGCTAATTGCAAAAGGAACAGGTATGTCCACCTCCTTCTCAACTCTGTAACCGGATTCAGCTGCAAGTATCCTGCAATATCAAGTCACTAGTGGCCCAATGCCCTAGGCCAGGGGCCCTAGTTGCCTCTATATATATATATATATATATATATATATATATATATATATTTAAATACAGCCCCCTCTGAAATAGGTGCCCTCCGAATACCAAAGCACCTAGATAATAAAGACATCAGTAGTATGCCAAGATTTTATATGTTGCGAATTTTATCAGCATGAATGAACTGTCGCATTATGGCTGTTTCTTGAGATGCTATACAGGTCTGTACAAGACGGAATGTTTAAGGCTGTAACAATATTTGCACTGGTCAGTTTGTTTCCACCATGCCCAATTAATTATTAATATACCTAATACATATTCATCTCAGTTAAATAATTAAGCAAGGACAGACTTTGAGGCTTGAATGCAGAATACTTTAAAAACTAGCATGCAGAGCTTGAAAAGACCAATGAGAGGAATGAAACTCGCAATGACTTTCCTTAAAGGGGACGCGTCACCCAAAAAAAATATTCAAATTTCTATGTTATCACATTAGTCAAGCAAAATGAACTTTAACACTTATATTATTATTAATCTTGTTTCATTCAGTCTGGGAATTCATAATTATAGCAAGCATGGAAGTAACCATTTTGTGGGCACTGTTATTAAAGGAGAACTAAACCCTAACAATGAATATGGCTAAAAATGCCATATTTTAATACTGAACATACTGCACCGGCCTAAAGTTTCAGCTTGTCAATAGCAGCAATGATTCAGGACTTTAAACCTGTCACAGGGGGTCACCATCTTGGAAAGTGTCTTTGACACTCATATGCTCAGTGGGCTCAGAGCAGCTGTTGAGAAGCTAAGCTTAGGGGTCGTCACTAATTATCAAGCAGAAAATGAGATTGGTCTGTAATATATCTAATATGTCCCTGATCCACCAAGACCCAACCATTTCCTGACAAACCCATTCTGGGCTCTGACCTTTTTGTCCTTTCCTGATGGGATTAATGCTTTCATGAAGGCTCTAGTTCCAATGTTCTGCTCAGTCATATGGTAAAGTATATATACAGGAGTGCCCATACTCTACTAATGCTCTACTTTTAGCAATGTTTTCCCATTATGATCTACATCCATAAAAGCATTGTTAGCATTCTGTTCCATGGAAAACGTTACTTAAATATTATATTGATTTATGAGAGAATTTATATTGCAATATTTAATAAACTATTTCTTATGTAACCTTAAGGTGGCCATACACTATAAGATCCGCTCGTTTGGCAAGGTCGCCAAATGAGTGAATATTAACCCGATATGCCCACTACGGCTGGGCGATATCGAATGAATCCGAACATTCGGCCCAGGGGCCGAACTATCGGATCACAATACTACGAATGGGCTCCAATGGGTCACAGGACCGCATCAACTAGTAGATTAGGTCCTGGATCGTACATAAATCAAACTTGACCGATCGATATCTGGCCATTTTTTGGCCTGATATCGATCGAGAGGACCCGTCGGGAACCCCCACACATGGGCAGATAAGCTGCCGAATTGGTTTAAAGTGTTGGCAGAGGTGGTCTTTGTGATGATCACACAGGGAACACTCAGCACAGCAACTTGGAAAAGGATTTACTTGTGAATCACTCAGGGATAATACAGAGCACATTTAACAGTGTGCAAGACCAAAACCAATATGGTGGAGAGAAAAGAAAAACAGCAGAGTGCAGAAAAACAACAGCAAAGATCATTGCAATCATACATTAACAATATCCACAGCGCCACCTTGTGACCATTTTAATACTCCAGTGTTTAAGCATGAATGCTGTTGCATGTATTCCAACATAAAGGACCGATTTTGGCAGCTTTAATCTGCCCGTGTATGGCCACCTTAAACATAATAAATATCTGAATGAAAAGCATGAATAGGAGGGTGATTTAGACAAGCTGTTTGTTGACATTGTCTTGAGATCTACTGATCACCCGCTAAAGTTAGTTCCCAATCTACCTTTTGGGCACCCCTGATATACAGGAATAATTATTGGACAATTAGCTATGCAGTGACATTGTTCCTTCTTTACCAAATAAGTCCTTGATATATCAGTTTAACATTTCTTAGTTCCTCCGCCCTTCTATATTCCTCTGTTAAGGCCTCTTAGTGCTACAATGGTATAAATGCAAACATCTGCACTCTAGTTTAAGAAAGATCATTGATCTTGACAACTGCAGTGTTCTAAACATATATGTAAAATTCCCGTCACAAAGCATTACAGGGCTGTTGATTTTGACAGGGGGGGATTATAACCAAGTCATGTGCTGGGTGTCCTCAGACACAGTACAAAGAACAATGTTTTATTAATAGCAACAGAATGAAGAAAAATGAAACCGCAGGGACCAGAGGTCAATGATACCCTTGTTAGCTGATAAATGCAATGGTATTGTCAGTTGAGGTTTTAATTTTCTCCCATTCTGTGCTTGTTAATAAATCATTATGTTTGGAATGGGGAATGAACAGCAGTGTGTTTCTACATAACTGTATCCATGAATGTCATCTTCTTCTCTACAGATCTTTTTGTAAGGGCATGGCAGGTGTCACACTAGAAATGTTTCTATGGGGCGGTGCAATGTACACTCCTGGCCTGCAAGGTTGCTGGATGATCTCCTGGTGGGCCCAGGACCTGATTGCCAAACTTCACAAGGACACATATAGGGCTCAGAACTATAAAATAAAAAGAACTATAAAATATTGGTTAATGCCTTTGTTCTATTGGTTAATGCCAATGGTCTATTGAACCACGAAGAAAGAGTACAAATAGAGTAGGTAGGATTCTCATTAAATGATAATTTGGCTTCAAATAGGTCCCTGGCCCCATATAACTTGCCAAGTGTTACTTTAGAACTCCTCAGATATAAGGGGTCATTTAAGAGTGCAAGTGAAGTGTACAAATCTCATTTATACTGCTGTGTTTTACCATAATTCAGTTGCCTGTTGCTATTGCACCTGATGTATCAAAACAAAATGTATGCCCCCTTTAAATAGGAAGTGCTGAGTTTACACCAGAAAGTAAAATCTACTGTGCAGGTACTCCTGCAAACTAGTCTAGTGCCCCATGCACCTAAGGGAGGAACTCCATAGGCAAATTCGGCGTGATCTGACGTGCTGCGCAAAACTGCAGGCGTCAAGTCGGATGCGACGGAAATGAGGTAAGCAATAGCAATGTCGGATGTTGTCGCATCGTTCGTCCAACGCGACGCAACTGTTGGATGCAGACGCTGCACGGTTTTCATCTCTTACCTTATTTCTGTCGCATCCGACTTGACGCCTGCGTTTTTTCGCAGCTAGCAGAAATCGCTATGGAGTTCATCCCTTATTTGTAATCAATTTCTTTCAGAACATTACTGAATATACCATTTATTTGTATACCCCTCTCTCTTCAATGCAATTCCGTTTTTTCATTACACAGACAATTTGTATCCCGGCATTCATTATTACAGCCTAAATAATACGTTTATGGCATTCTGCAGTATATCTACTACTGATCACATGCTCCTGATGACTGAAAGTCAGTAGTGTAGACTTGCCAGTTGGTGCACAGAAGTAGAGAATGCCTTTTATTTATGGCTCTCGTGTATTATAATTAATACATATATTTGTGCATGTCTGGGTTGAAATTCTCCTTGTGAGCACGATGGGTTGCATTGTCATCACAGCAGGTAGTAGGGCCCAAATAAGAGGTTTCTCTGCCAGCAGATAAGCTTCTCATTGCAATATCAGAATAAAAAAAATAGATGAAGGAAAACTGATCCAATGTGCTATACTTTGTAAAGGAATTGACAAGAACAGAGATGGGTGGATTCTAGAGCATCTGTATTACCATTTCAGCAGATCATTTACTCTACTTCTAATACAAGTAATTCAAAAATAAACTGGACTTGCTGAGTTATCAATGAAGACGTTTCACTACTCATCTGAGCAGCTTCTTCAGTTCAACTGACTGGTGTGGGAAGTTCTCGGCATATAAACTCTTCCACTAATCCAATCACAATGGCACATTGTAACTCTTCAAAGAGGTGACATCTGAAATTCACAGGTGTTGATTCTGTGTAGTTACTGTGATAGGATTATCCAATATGTCATGCAACTCCTAGAAACAGGTGTTACTTGTGAGAGTTGCATGAATGGATGTGTGAAGTGTTCTGAAACCGCGGGGTAGAGATGTTAGAACAGCAGTGTATGTAGCAGACAAGTGGTGTCGAAGGCCCCCGCCTCTGTTCAGGGAAGGTTTCTCCATCTTGACATGAATCACCTCTTTCACACCTCTTTCAAACCAGCGGTCTTCTTTATCCAAGATTAGAACCTTGCTATCTTCAAAGGAGTGTCCCTTGTCTTTAAGATGTAGAAAGACAGCTGAGTTTTTCCCTGTAGAGTTCACTCTCCAATGCTGAGTCATTCACTTGGTGAGCAGTTGTTTTGTGTCCCCAATGTATAGATCTGTGCACTCCTCGCTACACTGGACTGTGTATACCACATTGTTTTTCTTTAGGCGTTGGATCCTTAAGTTTTACCTGTTTTTGTCTCAGTGTGTTGCTAGGTTTGAACAACACAGAGATGTGGTGTGGAAAATCATTTCTCCGACACTCCAGCTACATATAGGATGACTATGTTTCGCCTACTATGTGACTCTGGACGGTTATTTCTTTTGATCTTCCTGTTGGGCTTGGTTGCTGCTGTTTTGACAAAGGCCCAGTCTGGGTAGCCACACACTTTCAAAGCTCCTCTGAGATGTTTTTGCTCTTGGTCTTTGGACTCTGTATCAGTTGCCACACATTCCGCCCTGTGGTGCAGAGTTCCAATGAAACCCAGTTTGTGTTCCAGCGGATGGTGGGAATTGAACATGTTATGATTAGGGTAGCCGAGGATGAGTAGAGTATAACAGTGCTTTATTAGCAGATTCATGCAGGCATTACACTGCAGATATTGATCCTTATGAGTGTGGTTCCTGTATACTTCCGTTTTCAAGTTACTCCCCTCTTGGATGCATATCAAACAGTCCAAAAAGGCAAGTTTGTTCCCGTGGACATCTTCACTTGTAAAATTGATGTTATTCTCCACTGACTTAATGTGTTCTGTAAAGGCCGCCACTTCATTGGATCTGATTCTAACCCAAGTGTCATCCACATATCTGAACCAGTGACTCTGTGTAGTTCCCTGGAATGTAAGTAAGGCCCCCCGTTCCACTTCCTCCATGTAGCTACAATGGGAGAGACTGAAGAATCCATTGCACAGCCATGGTTTTTGTCTATAAAAAAGGTTCTTGTACTTGAAGTATGTGGTGTTAAGGCACAAATCTAGCAACAAACATACTTGGTTAGGATTGAGCTTCGTTCTGCTGCTGAGGGTGTTATCTTGCTGCAGTCGATTTCGTCATATTTCCTCTACTTTTACTTTTTACCGCATACTACACCTAGTGGCAGAATTCAGAAATATATACATTATCTCCTTAGTTATTAATTGCATCAATTAATGTCATATAAATACACAGTGAGCATCATTGATATTTCCTAAAAGTTAAATGTCCTTCAGCAACAATACATTGGGTTTTACAGAAGCGTGAAACAAAACAATTAATTCCAGACCAGGTGTTAATTGTTCAGTTACTGACAGGCCCAGATTAGTTGCCGAGGCCACAGAGACCCAGACCTAGGGTTTCAAAATATTAGGGGAAGCATTCCACCCAGCTGCGGGTGTGGGCGGGTGCTAGGGGAGGGCGGGTGCTAGGGGAGCCCATGCAAGAAATCCGCCCATGGTTACTGAGATAAGAAAGCTTAGAAAGGAAGAGAAAATCTGTTTTCATCCTAGCACACAGAACCTGTATATTTTGTGTATTTTGTGTGTCTTGTGAACTCCACAGCGGGCTTATGTCCAATTCGTCGTCATGCGATGACACACATGGGACATGTCAGATGTGCAGAATAGAATGAAACTGAATGTGTAATCGCAGGTACAAACTACATGTATCTGACTGTCGGATGAAAACGCAGTGTGCGAGTGACAGTCGGATACGTGTAGTTTGTACCTATGACTTCATGTTCAGTTCCATTCTCTTCTGCACATTCTACTTGTCCCATGCGTGTCATCACATGGCGCCGTGTCGGACAAATGCGCACTTTACCTTCTAGCTATAGGGTAGGACTACACAGGCGTTTTCTGTGCGATCTGATGTGGTGCACCGCAGCATCCGACTACATCCGACTTGTCGCATGTGTTTTATTGCGGCAACACCATCTGTCGAAAATCGCTTCTGGAGTTCAGCCCTAAACACATTGGATATAGTCGAGTGGGTCCGAATATAAAGGGACTCATACAAAAATATGATTTGTAAACTACTGTTGGATGGAAACGCTGCATGTTGCGTCTTCATCAGACAAAATAATACATGACATTGACATTGTCGGATGTAAACGCATGAACATCATACACCATCCTACTTTATCTGATCCGACTTTATATTACACATCAGATTTTGTAACATCCTACAAAATCTTGTGCTGGTGTGTGGTGCTTCATGGCATGATCAGATAAAATCTAATCTACAAAATCTGATCAAAAGCACGCATGAACATTTACCCTAAAATATCTTTCATTGTTGCCTATTGGAAACACTAACATCTATTGGTATTTTTCACTAGATTTTCAACACAGAAAAGAGCATAAGCATGATTTCAAGGAAATATGAGATGATTGCATTGGTAAAAAAATATCCTCTTCTGTTACCCAGAGAGATTAATTACTGCAGGATGAGACCCTCTTTCCTTTGCTTTGGTCCCCCATACTGGGGCCAGCAACACACAGCAGACCATGTACCCTGCAGCCTGTGGTGGGACCCCCTATGACAAGTTACTACACCCTTAAAGTTTAACCCTACACCCCAACTCCTGTGAGCTCCTGGATTGGACAGGATCACAGTACAGGTTATGGCGGAGTTAGCAGTACCCACTTGTTAATCTCTTCCATGCAAGAGCATAAGTAAAGTTCACAGCTGACAGTAGCCTAACATCAGGAACTAGACAGTAGCCTAACATCAGGGATTGCTGACAACAGAGAAACATTAATCTCAGTAGGTCTGCGGTTAACATGATATATTAAAGTGCGTAATGTTTATTAGATAAATTGTGTTTTCTCTGGAAAAAAGACACTTGCGAGGGATTACACTTTACAAGTACATTCAAGAACATTATAGACAAATAGACCTTTTTACCAAGAGGATCACAGCACCAGAGGCCACCCCTTCAGACTAGGGGAAAAGAACTCTCATTTTAAGGACAGTGAGGTTGTGGAATGCACTGCCGGGTGATGTTGTGATGGCTGATTCAGTTAATGCCTTTAAGAATGGCTTGGATGATTTTTTGGACAGACATAATATCAAAGGCTATTGTGATACTAAACCCTATAGTTAGTATAGATATGGGTATATAGAATTTATGTGAAAATAGGGGTGTGTATTTGGATGCTGGGTTTTCATTTGGAGGGCTTGAACTTGATGGACTTTGTCTTTTTTCAACCCGATTTAACTATGTAACTATATGTTTGTCTGACCCAGCCTAAAGTAGCAGTACGATATGCCCAGAGGAATGCTTACCCTGGTAATAATATTTTTTGGACAAAAACAATCATAACAAATCCACCTAATAATATGCAGTTTCCCTTTTATGTTAAGTAATCGCCTCCCAGTGGGAATATTGAATTACGCGATCCTGTCAGCTCCTGAGAAAGAGATATTTATATCAACGTGGAAGAAAAACAGACTTCAGATGTTTGCAAATAGCATACAGAGTGTCAGTTAGGGAGTGCTCAGTACAGGGGGAATACCTCCGCTGGCAGTGGTAAAGTATCTCCATGTAATGGGCATGAGGAAACTTAGGAGGCTGTTCCTGCTGAGATGCTTTAGAACACGGGAAACCCTGTGATTACAAATTTGTATGGAATCTCTCTGTACAGGCTACATGGGAAGTTGGTATCTCTTTACAAGCTTGAAATAGAGGCTATATCTGATAAGTTGTGCTTACTATAGAGGAATACAGGTTTGGACTGGGCTGGCAGGACCACTGGCGTAACTAGCTATACATCAGGAGGGTCTGCTGCATCATAGTCCCCCTTCCGACCCATATTTTACCTTTAAAATATTGTTGCAGTGCCGGCCCGGGAGGTGCAGCGTGAGCGGGTCGGGAGGGGGGTCAGGGGAACAGAACTGTTAGTGCCGGGCCCTCTCAGTTAATTTTTTTGGCAGGGGGGCAATGGGACCGCCAACACAATAGCCATTTTCTGCTACCTCCCTACAGATCCTGGGTGCAAGGGACAAGATAAGCACAGGGGGAGGAGTGGGATTGTGATGCGACAAATGGAAGACTCCATGACTGAGATGGGGGGTCCCGGGGTATGTGGGGGCCCATGAGGTGGCAAACACATCAAGTCTGACACTGGAGGAATACCCACGATGGTCTTGCTTTTTCAAACCTCCCAACATTTGAACAATGGAAAGAGGGACAAAAAGATCTGCTGTGCGTATCGAGGCAAACATTTTTGGGCCACGAACATTTTATGGCCACAACCCCTGAATACCATGTCCATTTTACAAAATTTGGCAGGTTATTGAACACATTTCTGGGGGTTTTGAGTCATGTTGTATATGTTATTACAGTTTTGATAATGAAGGTGAATTGCCCTCTCAGCTGTAAGTTTCAGTCCTCCCAAAATAGTTACAATTGCATCATTGCTTATCTTAAAAATGTATGTAAGTGCAGGCGCTGAGTGTTCTGAGCAATATTTACTAATATGCATATGGAAATTTGATACGATTCTTTGTGGATATAAATGTGTATACCCATTATGTGGTGGTAGACAGAAGGATATGTAGATCGTATCACTTTGGTGCTTGTTTCTATTCAGTGGCAGACGCGTTTGTGGAGAATTTTATTGACTGGCAGGAAGATTTATATTTTTGTCCCCTCTTTTGGAGCAATAGGGTACAAAATACTACCATCCTGTGTTCCATGTACTTACTTAGTTTTCTTTTAGAACACATTTACTGTCATTTTTCTTGCAGTATTGTCCTGCCATGCTCCTCTATACAGCCACGATCCATCCAGATGTCTGCTGAAACATGTGCCCCGACACATAGCAGACACCTTACTATCTACTATTTGCTTGGGGGAGTTTATGGGGGAGCTTATGTCCATTGCCGGCTTATGATTTGTGATCGAATATACATTTCTATGATTTAATTGCCTTGACAGCCACTCTCCATCTGTTTCACAGAGACTACTAGCAAGTGGAGAGACTAAACATCTTCTGATGAAGTGTCCAGACGCGCAAAATCTATCAGGAGCAGGGGAGGCTACCTCACCCCAGGCACCTTCTCAACTAAAAACTGCAGCAAAAGTGAGTGTTAATAAGCAAAGGCAACATTTACTATGATAGCTTCTGTTATTATAAAATCCAGATCTGCTGTGGCCAAGAAACCCTGTGAGGATAGAGGAGGTTGTGGGGTGGGTTACACATAGCAAATGTTTTCAAACAGGAGACAGGTAACTGGTACCTGCTGAATAATCTATGTAGGATACTACTAGACACAAGGCTGTAGTTAGGTGTAGACATCAGTTTATCCCTGTTCCTCACAAATCACATCAATATAACAGTCTGCACTAGCGCTGACTACTTAATAGGGGGTAGCGCCTCTCAGTTCCCCTGCTGGATTTATTATTATTATTTTCTATATTGACACTGCCCCTTAAAACTGTTACAGCCCCACCTACACGTGATTGGCCAGAAGCCGGCAGCAAAAAGGTAAGTTTAGACCAGACTGGGGGCAGGCCACAGGCTTTTGTTAGGTGTATTACAAATTTACCGGCAGCTACATTGCCGGTAAATTCGTAATACCGGCCCCGGCCTAGGCAGGTGTTTTACCGGCTAGACTGGTAAAATACAGGCCAGGTGGCAAACCTAGCGGGTCGTGGGTCTGCGGGTCTCATCTAAATTTCTGATCTTATGTATTATTGTCTATATTTTACTCCTTTTAAAGTTTTACAAAACATGTTTCTTCCCCGCCTACTTTTGATGATATCACTTCCGGTTTGCAACAACATCACTTCCTGTTTGATGGTGGTCAGTGGGTTGCGGGTCAGGTTACGGATAAGGCAGTTGCGGGTCTGGGTCGGTAGTGGATCAAAGTGGGTAAATATGCAGGTTGCGGTTCGGGTCGCGGGCTGCGGGTTCCGGTCTGCGCAGAAATCTAAGCTGTGGTGCTTGTATATAGAAATTATTGCCCTGGCTAGAACTGACATACATTTTACAACATGTATTATAGTTGCCCACTACATATTTATAGCCACTCAGCAGCTGCCATTGGAGAGGGGACACCAAAATCGATTTAGACTGGCACAGGGAGTTTGCAGCAAGTCAGTTCCAAATAGTATATTGTTATTGCTGGTGTATCCCCTTAAGGGAGAACTAAAACCAAACTAAAGAAGTAGCTAGAAATGTTGTACATTATGTGTTGGGCTTCTGTACCACCCCAAGGCAACCACAGCCCTTAAAGGGATACTGTCATGGGAAAAAAAAGTTTTTTTTCAAAATGAATCAGTTAATAGTGCTGCTCCAGCAGAATTCGGCACTGAAATCCATTTCTCAAAAGAGCAAACATGACTTGGGGCAGCTGGGAAATTGACAAAATGTCTAGCCCCATGTCAAATTTCAAAATTGAATATGAACAAATCTGTTTGCTCTTTTGAGAAATGGATTTCAGTGCAGAATTCTGCTGGAGCAGCACTATTAACTGATTCATTTTGAAAAAATGTTTTTTCCCATGACCGTATCCCTTTAAGCTGGGAAGATCTGTGTCTCCAAAGATGCCCCAGTAGCTCCCCATCTTCTTTTCTGCTGATTCACTGCACATGCTCTGTGCTGCTGTCACTTACAGAGCTTAGGGACAAACTCACAATATACAGTACACATAGAATAGAAATGTCACAATATAAGGTTGAATAGTAATTAATACAGATAATTATCACATGGGAGAACAGAAACCAGTGCAACTAGCATCAGAATTTAATAATCAGCCCTGTAGCATCAGCTTATATTACAGGCCAACCTCATTTTCTGCTTGATAATTTGCAAAGACCCCTAAGCTTAGCTTCTCAACAGCTGCTCAGAGCCCACTGAGCATGTAAGTGTCGCAGACACTTTCCAAGATGGTGACCCCCTGTGATAAGTTTTCAATCCCTGGATCATTGCTGCTATTGACAAGCTGAAACTTTAGGCTAGTGCAATAAGTCCAGTATATAAAATATGGCATTTTAGCCACATTCATTTTTAGAGTTTAGTTCTCCTTTAAGAAATCAAAAGGTACTCCATAATAATAATGATGATAACACATAGCAGAGTGCTACCCATCCATTCCGCCAGTGAGAAATTCCCAAGCTCCTCGGTGGTTTCCTTGGTTTGTCCAGTTGTTCTGTATGTATCAGACAAGCTCTATTTAACAGAGCCCTGGAGAATCTGGTGTCCCCTGAATACAATTGATTTTGTTTTCATCCATCTAATTCCATATGGATTTGGAGGGTTTCTTCCATGAAAATCAATGGGCAATAGCTTTTCTTGTTGGGTAGTCAATGTTGACAAATGTTCTAAGACCTGTAAGCTTTGGGGAGTAAACAGCCTGTGTTTTAATATCCTGAATTGTTCTTTTATTACTTTGGCCTAGTTTAATTATTTGTGATTAAAAGGTGTAAACAATTCCATAATGTTAATAATTAAAGGTACAGGTAGAGGGCCTTTAATTTAAAGGCTGTTCGCCTTTAAATTAACTTTTGGTATGATGTAGAGAGTGATATTCTGAGACAATTTGCAACTGGTTGTCTTTTGTGTTTTTTTTTTAAATTATTTAGCTTTTTATTCAGCAGGTCTCCAGTTTGCAGTTTCAGCAATTTCTGGTTGCTAGGGTCCAAATTATCTTAGCAACCGTGCACTGATTTGAATAACAGTAGTTTTGTAGCCCTACAGAGCTTTTGTTTTTTGGATGGGGTCAGTGACCCCCCCCCCCACCACACTGGAAACAATCAGAAGTAAAAGTCAAGTAATTCAAAAACTATAAAAAAATAAATAATGAAGACCAATTGAAAAGTTGCTCAGCATTGGCCATCCTATTCACAAACTTTAACATGAACCACACATTTAACAGTGCCCTTTACCCCCTTGCTCTTTAAATTAGGTTTTCACAAATTATTTCACCTTGCTGCTCTCTAAGGTCATGAGATTACAGTACAATGTTGGCTTGTTGATATTCAAGATCACAAAGACAAACTGCACGTTAATTGATCACTATGGCTGCTATAAATCCCCCTATGAGGTCTCATTAAAAACATAATTTGGGTTCATGCAATATGACTATGAATACAGCAAGAGGGGGGATATTACCATGCAGCTAAGTAGGTAATGCACCTTGAGAAGCAAAAACAGATCATTAGTGGATGCTTTTCCCCTGCCAGAGGGATTCTTCCCACAATAGGCGAATGTGCCTTTTAGACAGAATAGGTTGGCCTGTTCCAAGCTCCTATGGCTCAATTGTGTTTGAGGCATGTGCTGTTTGCTAGGCAACAATGTGTTTCCACTCCACAGCCAATGACAATTCTAACATCAACAATCTAATTAACATTGTCAGGCTGTGGGCTTGCTGCACACAGATGCCTAGATGGATGGAACAACCGGCACGTAAAATCAAAGGCAGTTCATTGTTTAACACTTAAATTAGGGAAATCCAATCCAAACATGGTGCTTCAGGTATGGGATCTGTTATCCGGAAACCCATTTTCCAGAAACGTCCAAATTACGGAAAGGCCGTCTCCCATGGATTCCATTTCATACAAATAATCCAAAAGTTTAATATATATGTAATTATATATAATTATAATATATAATTAATTAATCCTTTTTGGAAGCAAAACCAGCCTATTGGGTTTATGTAATGTTTACCTGATTTTCTAGTAGACTTAAGGTATGAAGATCCAAATTACAGGAAGATCCCTTATCCAGAAAACCTCAGGTCCCACGCATTCAAGATAACAGGTCCTATACCTGTACATGAAAAATATAGACGTGCTATTATTACAATAGATGGCTCCATTTAGTGGATCAGTTGTAAATTGAAATTAAGTGGAAATGCAAGATAATTTTCCATTGAGAATCATCCTTATTGGCTAAACAACTATCGCTACAGTAATTTCCAAAATATATGGGATTATGAGGAATACGCATTCTGTATAACAGGTCCCATACCTGTATCAGCTTCCCTAATGTCCTCTTGGTGTACCTAGTGCATCAAAAACAGACACAATTAGGGGCAAATGTACTTAAGGTCGAATATCAAGTGTTAATTAACCCTCGATATTCGACTGTCGAAGTTAAATCCTTCGACTTCGAATATCGAAGTCTAAGGATTTAGCGCTATTCGTTCGATCGAACGAAAAATTGTTCCACCGAACAATTAAATCCTTTGAATCGTACGATTTTTGTTTCACCAAAAAAAGGGACCTTCCCCATAGGCTAACATTGACTTCGGTAGCTTTTAGGTGTCGAACTAGGGGGTTGAAGTTTTTTCTTTAAGAGACAGTACTTCGACTTCGAATGGTCGAATAGTCAAACTATTTTTAGTTTGTTTCGTTCGATTCGAAGTCGAAGACGTAGTCGAAGGTCGAAGTAGCCAATTCGATGGTCGAAGTAGCCAAAAAAAATACTTCAAAATTCGAAGTAATGAGAGAGAGAGAGAGAGAGAGAGAGAGAGAGAGAGAGAGAGAGAGAGAGAGAGGGATGCTGCAAAATATAAAATGATTGTATTAATATACACCCTTATAGGAAACCATTCAAAAACAACCTTTTTCAGGATAACCAATTGTTGCTGCACAAGCAGATCCCAACAATCTACAATAATTTGAAGTTGTATTTTTTTTTAGCTATTTTGCTTTTTATTCATCAGCTCTCTAGTTTGCAATTTCAGCAATCTGGTTGCTAGAGTTCACATTATCCTAGCAACCATGCATTGATCTGAATGAGAGACTGGAATATAAATGAGAGAGGGCCTGCCTAGAAAAATAAATAATAATAAAGTAGCACTAACAGAGCTTTACAGAGTATTTATTTTGTAGATGGGGTGGGTGACCCTTCCGGGGCTACCCTGCTAGCCACATATACCTCTCCCGACACACAGGTGCATGCCCAAACGAGTGGGAGCGTATCAGAACACCAGCGGCCAATGAGGGGACATGGGCCTGAACCTCTTCTGCCTACTCTTAGTTATGGCCCTGATTAGCGCTAATTCAAATAACTGATTCCAACACAAACAAAATCTTAATAACTGACTCTGGCACAAATTAATAATCTTACATAATCTTAAACAAAATATATCCCTTTAAATTCAGTGCTTTAAAGTTCAAGGAATTCAAAGAATTGGATTTGTTTTGACATAAAAAAAGCACTTTTTTTCTGAAAACTGAGTTTGTTAGATATTATGCATAGCAAGTCATCTTGCTGTTGTTTTATTGAGAAAAACAATTCAACAAATCAGTCTAAATCAATTGATACATAACTAGTAATTTCTCCCGTTTCGCATCATCAAAACATTCACGGAATTACCCTGCAAAATTCGCGAAAGATCGTGAAATCAGAAAGTTCACCAAAAAAATCATGAAATTCGAACGTTTTCACGAAAAAAACGTGCAATTTGATCGTTTTCACTTAAAAATCTAGTAATTTGAACAAATTTACAAATAAATCAAGCAATTCGAACGTTTTCACAAAAAAATAGTGAAAAACGGAAATTGACGCTGGATAATTTTTTTCCGCGGGAGATTCACAAATTTATTCGCCGGTGTCGAAACGCAGAAATTCGCAGCAAATTCATACCAGGCCAATTTATTCGCCCATCACTAAACATAACCACTGAATAGAATCACTCCACCAAGAATACTCGAGAAAATTCAAGGGACAAATGTTAAATACCAGACAATGAGAACAGGTGAGAAACATTGTGAGATATTTCTTGCATGGGTGCTCAGAAAAATTAGGAATATTTTTAAAATGTTGATAATTCTCCCCTTATGGATTTGTTCACTCCAAATCCAAATCTTGCAAAAAGTTTAAGGAATTCATTTGAATCCTGAAATTGTTGCATTTGTCTTAACATAGACGGGTATGGGACCTGTTTTCCGGAGTTCAGGGGACCTGGAGTTTTTCCGGATAATGGATCTTTCCGTAATTTGAATCTTCATACCTTAAGTCTACTAGAAAATAATGTAAACATTGAATAAACACAATAGGCTGGTTTTGCTTCCAATAAGGATTGATTATATCTTAGTTTGGATCAAGTGCAATGTAATGTTTTATTATTACAGAGAAAAAGGAAATTATATTTAAAAATGTTGATTATTTGATTATAATGGAGTCTATGGGAGATGGTCTTTCCGTTAATTGGATCTTTCTGGATAACGGGTTTCCGGATAATGGATCCCATACCTGCACTGTAATTGAAACACTCACTATTGGGTTAAACAGTGGAATTGACTCACTTTACTATAACGACAGAAGGACACCGATTTACAGCTGCGGTGTACACTACGCATGATTAATGCATTTATTTACAGTACGTTTATTTTCAGCTATTTAACCCAAGCTGAAGGTTGCTGTACTGCAGCGTGTTCCAGTAATTCATCAAATGAATGCTTTCTGCTCTGTTTCTTGGTAATAAGTGATACTACCCAGATGTTGTTAGTGATTTGTGCATGATGATGAATTTAATCCTAACAAGCAGAAGAAAAAAAAAATACAATCGGGATAACCCTCCGGAACTCAGGCAGCTGAATGCGGTCTGAAACACCAGGAGACGTGTATGGCCATGCTATTTTCAGATTAGAAAAGTGATGTGCTTGATTTATCTCTAAATCTGTTTGCCCTGGAATTATGGTCACTGTGCTTTCCAAGCCAAGAGAAGTGCAATTTTTCTTTTCGGGTCACTAAATGATCCCCAGATATGAATATGTCCGTCACCTTTTTACGTCCTCCTCAAACACTTTCATGTAAATTTATTTTTATCCAAGGCTCAATGTGCAACGTGTCGTAAACCCTCCATAATGTTGCCCGGTCCCCTACTGTACCTTTTGGGGTCCTTTTTCATACCTCCCAACTGTCCCGTTTTTCGCAGGACAGTCCCGATTTTGACAGCTCAGCCCACAGTCTCAGATAGATAGTCCCGAGTTTCCTGCACAAAAAGCTACAAAGTTTCTGAAATGTAATTAAGTAAGAGAGAGAGCCCAGAATATTCAGCGCCTACACATACTGTAGATACATTTTAATTTAAGATAAGCAAAGAAACAATTGTAACTATTTGAGATAAGCAGGTCTTAACTGAGACTTTGCAGCTTAAAGGGTAATTCACCTTTATTAGGACTACTGTTAAAAAAAATGTGTTCAAACTTTCCGTAACCTGCCAAATTTTGTAAAATGAACATGGTAATTAGGGGGTGTGGCCATAAAATGGACATTGTCAAAATGTTGCCGCTCTATGCTTGACAGATATTTTTGTCCCTCTTTCTATTTTCCAAATATTGGAAGATATGCAATTTAAGTAAGTGTAAGGGTACGGCTACACAGACTTTTTTGGCACGATCTGACGCACTGCAACAAAACGCTGGCAACAAATCACATGAGATAAATAAGGAAATAAGGTAAAAGATAGAAATGTCGGAACCCGACAATGCATTCACCCTATTTCCATCGCATGCGATTGATCACGGCGAAAACATTCGTGTAGTTCTACCCTAGGGCTACTGTGATATAGCAAAAATGAATTAATGGGGACATTAATTTCAAAGCAGTGTTGCAGAAATATTGCAGAACTACAAATTCCAGCATATTATAAAGTGCAAACTGTAGCCCAGCAACCATAATGACAGGGCCACTACACCTTGGCATACTGCAGTGCTCAACCACACTTACTCAGTTGTTGCTGGACTACAAATCCCAGTATACTTAAAAGGGTGGTTCACCTTTTAGTTAACTTTTAGTATTCTATAGAATGGCCAGTTCTAAGCAACTTTTTAATTGGTCTTCATTATTAATTTGTTAGTTTTTGTAATTATTTGCCTTCTTACTCTGACTCTTTCCAACTTCCAAATGGGGGTCACTGACCCCATCTAAACATTTATTTTTTTTGTATTATTCCTCTTTCTATTCAGACCCTCTCCTGATCATATTCTAGTCTCTTATTCAAATCAATACATGTTTGCTAGGGTAATTTGGACCCTAGCAACCAGATTGCTAAAACTGCAAACTGGGGAACTGCTGAATAAAAAGCTAAATAACTCAAAAACCACAAATCATAAAAAATGAAAACCAACTGCAAATTGTCTCAGAATATCACTCTCTACATCATAGTAAAAATTAACAACCCCTTTTACATATTGAGTTCAAGGTATAGTGGAAGCTGTAGACCAGTAACACCTGAGCCATATTTGTAAAGCTCTCCTTCTTGGTTTTAGATAATAATTTTTCTAGCTCTGAACTGAACTATACATTCCTCATAATCCCATATATTTTGGAAATTAATGTAGTGATAGTTGTTGAGCCAATCAGGATGATTCTCATTGGAAAATTATCTTGCATTTCCACTTAATTTCAATTTACAACTGATATAATAGCACGCCTATATTATTCATGTACAGGTATGGAACCTGTTTTCTAGAATGCGTGGGATCTGGGGTTTTCCGGAAAAGGGAACTTTCTGTAATTTGGATCTTCATACCTTAAATCTACTATAAAATCATGTAAACAGTAAATAAACCCAATAAGCTGGTTTTGCCTCCAATAAGAATTAATTATATCTTAGTAGTGATAAAGTACAAGCACCTGCTTTATTTATTATTACAGGGAAAAAGGAAATCACTTCTAAACATTTGGATTATTTGGATAAAATGGAGTCTATGGCAGACGGTCTTTCCGTAATTTGGAGCTTTCTGCACAACAGGTTTCTGGATAACAGATTCCATGCTTGTAATAATAATAAGTTATTCTTAAAATAATAATGGCAAACAACAGTAATACAATTGCTCATACTAGTGAGTAAGGGGACTTGGTTTCAATCATGTATTTCAGTTGAATGAAGGGAAGCATTCTTTAGGTAGAAACACAGTTTTTTTTCTTTGGCTGGGAAAAGAAGTTAGATTTGATATGTTTGATAATACAGTCCTCTATATAATCTCATGGGAATGGCAAACCTAGCTGCGGGAAATACTCTTTCCCACGCCGATTTTAACATTCGATGGCAATGACATCTGCTTAGCTTTTTTTAAACACCATCTCCCTTACCCCAGAAAGCAATCAATTCCTTCCTTCTCTCTTTCCACATGAATGAAAAGGAGGGCACCACTTTAAGTTCCCCATAAGAGGAATAACAAATGTAATGGCCCACCAGGTTACAATGCATGTGACATGAAGCCTGGCAGGCTAACCTACATGGGGGGAATGTAATTAAAGTCGCAAAGAGAAAAACAATTCGCAGCAATAAGAATAAAAATCCACATCTCACAATGTAATATTGTTCCTTAAACTGTTATTGCATTGCCAATTTTAATTGTGCAATCTTAAGATGTGCTCTAAGGCGTCATAATCTTTTGGAACAAACATAACGACTTTTTAAGTTAGAAGTTTTTGCGCATTGGCGCAAACTATAAAATTCGCAAACGGTCTTTCACTGTCAGAAGTGGTCGCTAAACAGTTTCCGGGTTTGCAAAAGCTATATTAAATTCGCACATAGCAAAAAAAAATTGCGCAAAGGCATAACTTTTCGCATTGTGAATAGATTTTCTATTATCGACTTTTATTACATTCGCCCAATAGTGAAATAACTGTCCAATTGGGCCTTGTATAAATTACTCATTAGAAGTTGTTTATGTGTATATAAAGGGGACATAAACATGCCCTAAAAGTCACTCCTTTCCTGTTGCTATTTTCATTTGACATGATTTCCATTGGTCTATCCACCCATTTATTGCGTCCCCTTAGGGAACAAGCCTGAGGTCATTTCCTTGTACGTGGCGGGTGTGATTCATTGATTATATTATGTGGTTGCAAATGTCACATCTCTTGCATTATAATGTTTTGTAAATAATCAATCAACAAATACAAATGAACAAATTGATAGAAATTTGTCTCTCTGTTCTTTGTCGTATGTAATATCTTTGGCATCACATTCCATCTGTTTTGTAAATGTTGAGAAATGTAATCGATTAAGAGCTCCAACATGGCCCAATTCAGCCAATATTTTTTTTATTTCTACAGAAATTCTTGTGTGCATGTAGATCAGCCTACATGTCTTAGTAATCATGAGCATAACAATAGTGTCAGCAGGACTTGTGTGGGATGGGGCATATAAATTGTCTAGCCCTAAAGAGGGCCTTAAAGGACAACCCAGAATTTTCAGTCGATTTAAGAGTTTTTTCCCGTTCTGAAATTTTTCAGGAAAATGTATTGATGAATTAGGGGAAATAACTGTGTGTATTTGATCGGAGTATATTTCAGAAAATAATGAGATCAATTTGATTTTGATAAATAACCCCCTAGGACTACTAGAAAATCATGTAAATAATACATAAACCCAATAGGCTGGTTTAGTTTCTGATAAGGATTAATTATATCTTAGTTGGGATCAAGTGCAAGGTACTGTTTTATTATTACAGAGAAAAGGGAAATAATGTTTAAAAATGACTATGAAATAGAGTCTGTGGTAGTAATATGTGTGACATAGCAATGGCCTTTCCATAATTTGACCCTTTCCTTCCTTTCCAGGTTTCCAATTAATTCAAGTTATACGGCAGGAAGGAACATTGAGGTTGGAGGGTGGCAATTAGACATAACAGTATTAGGATGTTATACAGGTATGGGATCTGTTATTCGGAAAACTCCAAATTATGGAAAGCTTGTCTTCCACAGACTCCATTATAATGAAATAATCCAGAATTTTTAAAAGGATTTCCTTTTTCTCTGTAATAATAACACAGTAGCTTGTACTTGATCCCAACTAAGATAAAATTAGCAAACCCAGCCTATTGGGTTTATTTAATGTTTACATGATTTTCTAGTAAGATCCAAACTATGGAAAGATCCCGCAGGACCCGAACATGGCTAACAGACCTGATACCTTTACTGCATTCATACTCTCATTATATTAAGATTTTTCATCTTAAACCTTTATTTTTATCATGAGCTGTCCACATGAATGTGTAAGAAGAGAGCACATGTAGTAGTGTCTAACCCTGTATTCTATACCACTGCGCATCATAATGTACAAATAGGGGCAGCAAATTAATTCCTTGCATTGCTTCACTACACCAGTAAAATACAACCCCCCCCCCACACACACACACACACATACACATCAGACTGCGTCAACTCCTTAGAAATGAACTCCTAAAATAACAGAATCCAGAATGTTGCACAGTCACAGAGATGTATTATCCTGCTCCTCTATGATAATAAATCTGTAGTAAACGCTGCCTGCTGAGATACACAGCACTCATTACATGCCTGCTTTGTGTAGATAGATTATAAGAGGAAAGGGGCAAGGGGGGGCGATAATGGGAGACAAAAGAAAGAGAAAGTGACGAGAAAAGGAAGGAAGGAAGACAAAAGAAAGAGGAGAGAAAAGGAAGGAAGGAAGGAAGGAAGGAAGGTAGGAAAGGAAAGGAAAGGAAAGGAAAAGTGGAGAGAAAAGGAAGGTATTATCCTGCTCCTCTATAATAGGAAATCTGTAGTTAACGCTGCCTGCTGGGATACACAGCACTCATCACATGCCTGCTTTGTGTAGATAGATTATAAGAGGAAAAGGGCAAGGGGGGAATGATAATGGGAGACAAAAGAAAGAGAAAGGGATGAGAAAAGGAAGGAAGGAAGACAAAACAAAGAGGAGAGAAAAGGAAGGAAGGAATGAAGGAAGGAAGGAAGGGAAGGAAGAAAGGAAGGGAGAAAGGAAGGGAAGGAAGAAAGGAAGGGAGAAAGGAAGGAAAGGAGGAAAAGAAAGAAAGAAAGAAAGAAAGAAAGAAAGAAAGAAAGAAAGAAAGAAAGAAAGAAAGAAAGAAAAAGACATTGTGTTTGTGGAATGAGAGAAAAAGAGGAAGACGGAAGAGAAAGCAGCTCTGTGTGTGTTTGTGTAATAGAGAACACACAGACATGTATGTGTTTGTGGGGGTTGAGGAAAGAGAACCAGCATGTACATAGAGGTGTTTTTTGCCAGAGAGAAAGAGAGGAGACTATTGTGTATGTGTGTGTGTGTGTGTGTGTGAGAGAGAGTGTTAGTGTGTGTGTGTGCCAGATAGTGTTAGTGTGTGTGTGTGTTAGTGTGTGTGTGTGTTAGTGTGTGTGTGTGTGTGTCAGAGAAAGCTAGAGACAGAGGAACAGATTGCTCGCTGGAGAGGATGGCATCTGCAGGGAAGAGATGCTTAGTTACTGTGGATGGAGAGAAATAGCATCTCTGACGTCAGGACTAACGATTGGTGTCATCCGGGTTCCCTCTCCTGGTGTTATTTGTGCTCACTGAGCGCTGCCCGTTCCACTTCGAGCGGAGTTCTCGCTATTGCTGCGCAGCCAGCGCTATCCGTCTGGAGGGTCTCCATTGCCGCTGTCCTCCGTTACCCCCCTCCCTCCTTCTCTCCACAGATCTCCGGGAGAGGAGGAGGATCATCGACATCGCGCAGAATGATTGGGACTGATGACTATTTCACGGTGTCGGAATGGAGATTGCTTTGGTGAGTTTGGATAACGGAGCGGCCCCAGCTCTAATTGTGACCGGGGAAGATGCGGGCTCTGCCATGGCAGCCAATACCTCCACAAACAGGAGAGATCTGCTCCAGATCCCCAGGGCAACATCTTGGCTGAATGATTACAGTCAAGGGAGGCAAGAAGAAGACAGTGGGGAGAGCTGCCAGCAACAGCCACCGGGGACCGACCGAGGAAGAGGTGGATGTGAAGGAGGAGGTGTGGGCCATCACTTGCCAAGCAACGACATGATCATGAGCCACCCTGACAGTACCATCAAGGAGTGTGACATCGAAACAGTCATTCGTCTGGAGGAAGAAGAGCCTCATGCCCAGCACCATTCCCACCACCACCACCACCACCATCCGGAGGAGGAGGAGGACCATCAATTTGATCTGGGCATTATGGACCACGAGAGCAACCAGAGGGTGATCATTAACATTGCCGGCCTCAGGTTCGAGACCCAGTTGTCGACCCTCAACCAGTTCCCGGATACTTTGCTAGGCGACCCAGAAAAAAGAATGAGGTTCTTCGACCCCCTGAGGAACGAGTACTTTTTCGATCGCAACAGACCTAGCTTTGACGGAATCCTTTACTATTACCAGTCTGGAGGCAAAATCAGGCGCCCAGTCAACGTTTCTATCGATGTGTTCGCCGACGAGATCCGCTTTTATGAACTGGGGGAAGAGGCAATGGAAAGATTCAGGGAGGATGAGGGTTTCATCAAAGAGGAGGAGAAGCCCCTTCCATGCAATGAGTTCCAGCGCCAGGTATGGCTAATCTTTGAGTACCCTGAGAGCTCCAGTTCTGCCAGAGGAATTGCCATAGTGTCTGTGTTGGTCATTCTCATCTCCATTATCACCTTCTGCCTGGAGACCTTGCCTGAGTTCAGGGATGAGAATGAGCTACCCCCAGCGCTGTCCAAAGTCCTGAATGATACTCAGGAACACCCTTCCCGGCCTAATGGCCTCACAGACCCATTCTTCATTATAGAGACAACTTGTGTCATCTGGTTCACCTTTGAGCTCCTAGTCAGATTCTTTGCCTGTCCAAGCAAATCTGACTTCTCTAAAAATATCATGAACATCATTGATATTGTGGCCATCATACCTTACTTCATCACCTTGGGAACAGAGTTGGCCCAACACCAGACTAACAACGGACAGCAGGCTATGTCTTTGGCCATACTGAGGGTCATCCGCTTAGTTAGAGTCTTTAGGATATTCAAACTCTCCAGGCATTCCAAGGGACTCCAGATCTTGGGGCAGACACTAAAAGCCAGCATGAGGGAGCTGGGATTGCTAATCTTTTTCCTCTTCATTGGAGTTATCCTTTTTTCCAGTGCAGTTTATTTTGCTGAGGCTGATGACCCAGAGTCTCATTTCTCAAGTATCCCAGATGCTTTTTGGTGGGCTGTAGTCACTATGACTACAGTTGGGTATGGAGACATGAGGCCAGTGACCGTTGGGGGTAAAATCGTGGGGTCTTTGTGTGCCATTGCTGGTGTGCTGACCATTGCTTTGCCAGTCCCTGTTATTGTCTCTAACTTCAACTATTTCTACCACCGAGAAACCGACCACGAGGAACAGGTAATGCTAAAAGAGGATTCCAGCAGCCGCCAGGGAAGCTGTGCTGGAGACCTTAAAAGAAGTCCAAGCAGGGCCTCCCTCAGCAAGTCAGTTGTGCATTTAGAAAATATTGAAGGCATCAATAATGGCACTGGTTCCTTAGAAAAAACTAGCCTCAAAGCCAAGAGCAATGTAGACCTCAGAAAGTCCCTCTATGCTCTTTGCCTGGACACCAATAGGGAAACAGATCTGTAGAACCAATCCCCTACCAACATAGAAACTAAAACTGAACAAGGGTTTCAAAACTTTAATATAGAGAATCAATGTCCTCTGAAGGTAGAGAGTGAACAGTATTTGCTGTTGGAACACATTTTGTTACTATTTTTTCAGTATTTCAGGTCATGATTATATTTTATAACTGCTGTTACGAGTCTGGGGAGCGAAAGGTTTATTCTTTACTGGAATACAGAATGTTTATTTTTTAATGCTGGGCAAAAAAACAAATGATAAAGAAAAAATTGTAGGTAGATTCAGGAAGGAAACATTATACAATATACTTTTATATAATGAAAATATTTCTGAAAGCAGAAGCGTTCCATCCTGTGCTTTCCTGGAAAATATACCAGAAAAATATTTGAATTTTTTTATTGTACTGTACTTTCATGATATAATGTTCCTTGAAAATATTTCATCACCGATATGAACAACTATTCTGAAATTACACTACTTGTGAACAATGTTCTGTTTTTTATAGTATGTGCAGTGAATTTGGTGCACTTAAATTTAGCAGGAAATATTTTTTTCTCTCTGAGAAAATATTGTATGGTTATATATGTATAAATATATGTGAGCCTTAATTTATTTACAATATATTTCTTTACAAAATACTTTATTAAAATTTGATGTTACAGAAGCTCAGTTTTAATACTTCTCTTTTTAGGTTTTTAGAATGGAAATTTGCAGGGAAAACTGTTGACCGGTGTATTTATAAGAGTATTGGCAGATTTTTTTTTTAATTGCACAGAAAACATTTTGCATTTTTAGAGCAAATAACCAAATTATTTCTCTGAAAACTTCTATTCAATCGGTGGTGATGTTTTGCTTAGTAATTTAAATATAGTTTTCATGCATCAGAATTCACCTTTGATTTCTTTGTAGCATTCAAATAACAGTATATACCAAAAGAAGATTTTTCTTAGATTTTTTTTTTTACCATTGAGCTCAGTTACCTTAATCTGTTTCTATGTCAAATGTTTAAAAAAAATCCTGCAAAAAAAAAACTCGTGTAAGAAACAGGCCACAGTCTATTTCTGAAATGAACTGGTTTACGTACCGGGGTTCAAAACCAACTCTGATGGAATCTACCAGGATTAAGAGAAGACACACAGAAAACACACCACAATGGAATTATTGGTTTATCATCAAGACCATCAGAAGCTTGCAACACTTACAGTCACCAAGATTAAAGGACTGGAGGAACGAAAGGCTGGAAAGAACACGACAGTCTGCATAAAAGGTTTGCATTTCCATTATTTATCTGATTTGTTGGAGTGACCACCTGCTCATAAAGCATGTGTGTGGCTGCAGGTTTTTGATGGAAGTTATTATCATGTTCTGTGGGTGTTTTAGGTTTCATTTACAACTTGGAAGGCAGGGTGCAAAGTGCAAAAGGAGCACTTATACAAAAATATATATGAATATATATTTGCCTCAGACCTTTGTGCTCCATTTTGGAGCATACAGACCTGGGCCCCCCTTAATTACAGTACTAGCTGAGTTCAGCAGTAATGTAAGTGATGAGGGGCAAGTAGTGGGAGGCATCTCCTCTCCAGCCCCTACATATTCCCAAATGTTAGGGAGCACTAGCAGACACAGGCCTCAATGAGGCCCTGTACTCATCACATGTCCTATGGCAGGTGGTAAGGGCAGGGCTGGCCAATGCTTTGCTATCCATCTCATGCCAAATTTTTAATCCAGTGTGAGGTGCATAGAGCAGCCAGAAGTGCTACCTGAATGATTGATAAGGGGTGTTTTTTTGTACCTAATCTGTCCTCTTTAAGTCCTCAGGAATGGATGGTACTTACATTTAGGGATGCACCGAATCCACTATTTTGGATTGGGCTGAACCCCAGAATCCTTTGCGAAAAATTTGGCCTAATACCAAACTGAATCCGAACCCTAATTTGCATATGCAAAAGAGTTTGGGGGAAGGAAGAAGAGAGCAGCATGTTGCTAATAATTTTTTACTTTGTTTTGTGATGAAAAGTCGGATTTGGTTCAGCCAGGCACAAGGATTTGGCTGAATCCTGCTGAAAAGGGACAAATTCTGGCCGAATACCAAACCGAATCCTGGATACGATGCATCACCTACTCAAGGCCGAATTTGCGTCCCCTTTGCTCCGAGGTCTCGCAGCCCTAGTGCCCGCTGTCTGAGGCCTCAGGGTCCTAGCACCGCGGTCCACATGCACCCCCCTCCTGTGAGCGCACATACGTACATGCGCTATTTTGCTGGGGAGAGATGGGGAATGCTGTGCTCCCATTGCAGTTGGGCGGCATGCCGCCCCTAAACTTTCGCCTCCCTAGGCCCGGGCCTATGTGGCCTCGCCAAAAATCTGGGCCTGCATCTAGTTAAAATATGTCTTTGGTATAGGTCACTTATTATTAAATTAGTATCAAATGGGGTAATGAGTGCAAACGTTTTATATGGTTTGATGGTTGAAGCACAACTGCAAGCATCCCAGTTGATGGATGTCTGCAGTGGATTCTAGGAATTTAAGTTCAGCAGAAGCTGGAGGGCTGAAGACTAAATGTTTACCATGTACAGTATATAGTTTTCTTTCCAAGTGGGGGGGGGTGTTGAATGTTTCCTTTAGGAGAAAGTACCTTTTTGTTCTGAGTACTGCCTTTACAAATAGCTTCTTGCTTAACTAGTTTATGGAAAAGCAAGGTTGCATTGTGGGTTTAACGACTGGATTCTTGCAGGATTGGATTTGTTTATTGATCTCAGAGATGTTTATGTTACTATATATTGATGTAAACAATAGACTGACTAGTCTTCTGCACCCATGATGATCACATAGATTGGCTCCATGACGTCCTGTGGATGTAGTTCATTAGGATCACGAGAAAAAGCCTCATTCATACATTGGCTTTTAAAAATACTGCTGGTAATGGGCTTAAATACAGAAGCTCAATTCTGATTGCTTCCCTTCCCTGTTACTTGCTTATAGTAAGAGAGCTCATATTGGCTCTTACTTATGTGCATTGTAACATCTATTTTGACCACAGCAAACAAAATGTCCAGAACCAACAACCTCCATTGTAGGAGTAGGTGAGGATAATCATTCAGGTGGATTTATTGTAAGTGCAAGGTGCATGTTATAAGTTTGTGCTTCAAGTGGAAAAAACAGCCCTATATGATAACATAAAGGAGGGTATTTAATAAACCTCAAATTTATCTAATCTGGCTTTTTTGGGCCAAAACTCTAACATTTATTATATCCCAATGCTTCAAAAAGACAGAATCCAAAAATCCTCCATCTCAGATCTGTCGAGGTCATGTATAAGTCAATGGAAGAGGCACCTATCTCAATTTGAAGTTATAAATTCTGATTTTTGTAAAAAAAAAAACAAAAATGTTTGGCCCATTGTGGTATCTATCTCTGGTTTCGTAATACAGGTATGGGATCCATTATCCGGAAACCCATTATCCAGACAGCCCCGAATTATGGAAAGGCTATCTCCCATAGACTTCATTTTATCCACATTTTTAAAAATGATTCCCTTTTTCTCTGTAATAATAAAACAGTACCTTGTACTTGATCCAAACCTCAATATAATTAATCCTTATTGGATGTTAAACCAGCCTATTTAGGTTTATTTAATATTTACATGATTTTCTAGTAGATTTAAGGTATGTAGATCCAAATTATGGAAAGATCCATGATCTGGAAAACCCCAAGTCCCAAGCCTTCTGGATAACAAATACCATACCTGTACTAAACCCAATATACAAACAGATATTATATAAAAATGCATTTAGTTTTTAGTTGGTATTGGGGTATAGAGGAGACAAGTCCAAAATGTATAAAACAGGCATAATTTGCCAAGTTTTTGCACTTTGTTTTTTTTTTTCAAGCTAAATGAATCATGTCCACAACATGAATACATCGCTGCTTGCAATTGCCAGTGCTGTATTTGTGAGGGGCAGATGATGTGGCAGGTAGATACCCCCTTTCTGACCCCTAACTTGTGTGTTATATAGACATAGGGAGTGTTTGCAGATGCAGTCCACACTGGGCCCTTTAATTACCGTCTGGGTTTAATGGATTTAATTCTTTTTATTGATTTTAACCAAAAACCAGCTGATTGCTTTCAACAGGTTAATTGCAAGTTACAAAAGGTTCAAAACATTAGCACATTTCAGATAACAATATAAAGTTTTAATTCATATGAATTAAATAAAAACTCAATAAAGTAACATATGATACCACATAATTAAACAAAGCTAAATAATAATAAAAAAATATGCAATTCTCTCTACTCGACAACTAAATAAATAGGGCTGTCTGCCCTATGGCAGGCAGTAAGGATAGGACAGTTTATGATTACTAGGAAGATGCATAGATAATTAAATAAAAAAACATTGGTGGTCAGGGACCCCCCCTTACAAGTAAAACAAAAACATTGGTGGTCAGGGGCCCCATAGAATTTTTTTAAAAAAAAATTGGTTACAGGGGTTTATTGAAAAAAACAAAACAAACAAAACAACATTGGGGTTCAGTGGAACTTACTTTAGGTTCTTCTTCCTTGTGTTCGGGTGATGGCAGATTCTTCGGCTTTGTTCGGCTTCGGGTCTTGCCACCGCCTTGTATCTTTCCGCCACATCTTCCTTTGTCACTTCGGGGGGCCTGACTTTTCAGAGAGTGCAGAATGGCTGGGCCCCCCTTTCACCTCAGACAACTGTCCCCGCTGTGTCCACCTGATGGTGGCCCTGTGTAATCTACATTGCTGTGAATTTTGGACAGTTACATAGGACTTCTGTGTTCAAACCCTTGACATATCACATGGTACTGTTTATATAGTGAATAAGAAAATTGTTTTATGTGTGATTGAAACCTTTGTATATTTAGTTCTCTTGAATGCTTTGCACATATCTCTCCGAATATAATCCTTTTTCTTTAAAGTTTTCCTTTAAACTCTTTCGACCACTTACACCACAAAATTAAACGCATTAAAATATAATGTATTGTTACCTTGAACTGGTAACGTGTGCTACACTTTATATCAATAAGCCACAGTGTAACTATGGATGCAGCTATTCAAGCTGAAGTAGGGCAATATGGCTTACGTTTACATAGCAGATAAGCTGTTATGATGTTCTTATGATGGTTCTTATGTAGAAGTCAAATGATGTTCATGATTCTCTACAGAAGTGTAGAATAAAGACCTTTCTCATGTGAAATAGCACATTCAGTTTCTTTATAGGTGCTGGATGAATGCAAACTTTACGGGCCCATTTCTTAGCTCGAGTGAAGGAATAGAATAAAAAAACTTTGAACTTCGAATGTTTTTTTGGCTACTTTGATCGTATGGGCTACTTCGACCTTCGAAGTACTGTCCCTTTAAAAAAAAAACTTTGACCCCCTAGTTCGCCACCTATAACCTACCGAAGTCGATGTCCCCATAGGCTTTGCAATCTTTTTTTGGTCGTAGAAAAATCGTTCGATCGATGGATTAAAATTCGATCGAACTATTTGCGGTAAATCCTTCGACTTTGATATTCAGTGTCAAAGGATTTAACTTCGACAGTCGAATATTGAGGGTTAATTAACCCTCGATATTTAACCATAAGTAAATTTGCCCTTCATGTATAATATATATGTTTTTTTTGTTCACTTTATGGAGTCACTGATCCTTGGACTGATTTTAAGTGACCTGTAAGTGTTATCATACTTGTTATTGTAATGGTAATTTTATCTTGAATATGAGCAATATTTTACTGTTTGTAGATCTCTCCTTAGGGGTGGTTGGCCCAGGGCAAAAAGCAGGTCTGGGGCACCTCGGTTTTACAAAGCAATGTTTTTCATCCTACAGCATGCACCTGGAGACTGCCAGTAGGATGTCTCTGATATAAAGTGTTAATGACAGCATGTTGCCTACAGTAGTGGCCATTTCTCCCTAGAGATAACTCAGATTGTCTTTGTATTCTCTCTGCCTACATTCGCTGCTCTGCTATGCCTGACATAGTTTGGGGCTGACATATTCTCCCCTTCTTGCTTTGATATGAATTAGAACCTTGACTGCAGACTGAACCTCCCGTACAAAAATATCTGAGCCATTGGCTCACTTAAAGGAAAACTATACCCCCAAAATGAATACTTAAGCAACAGATAGTTAATATCAAATTGAATGACATATGAAAGAATCTTACCAAACTGGAATATATATTTACATAAATATTGCCCTTTTACATCTCTTGCCTTGAACCACCATTTCGTGACTCTATCTGTGCTGCCTCAGAGATCACCTGACCAGAAATACTACAACACTAACTGTAACAGGAAGAAGTGAGGAAGCAAAAGGCAGAACTCTGTCTGTTAATTGGCTCATGTGACCTTACATGTGGTTTGTATGTGTGCACAGTGAATCTTACGATCTCAGGGGGCGGCCCTTATTTTTTAAAATGGCAATTTTCTATTTATGATTACCCAATGGCACATACTACTAAAAAAATATATTATTATGATAATGGTTCATTTACATGAAGCAGGGTTTTACACATGAGCTGTTTTACTCAGTATCTTTTAATAGAGACCTACATTGTTTGGGGGGTATAGTTTTCCTTTAAGGGGGACACAGATCTTCCATAGCCTGTTTGACCCTTACATGCATTGCTGTTCTATAACTCCCAGACTCTCCATTATATTATGCCCACCTTTCTAATGTTTGATTACATATATAATATTGGCCAACCAAAATGTACATTGTTCTCCATATATACAATATTACCAATATTACTTCTATAGTGCTGCTAGGAATGATTCTAATAAATGAAGACTAGCTTTGCTTCAGTGATTCATTAATGATGCTTCCTTATGAGTTAATAGGGTAAATTGGCAATTTTTAGGGAAGGTTTGTGCTTTCTTCAATCTTTGCAAGTGAAATTTGGATGAAATCTATTTGGTTATTTAAAAAGTGTAGGGCAGGGTGAAAAGTGCAAAAACTGAGTTACAAACTGACACTTTTTTTTGCACACTTGCACCCTGCCCTGGACTGTTTTTAATAGCTGTAGCCATACAAAAATATAGATCAATGGAGGGCACACTAGTAAAGTAATCAGTAAAACATATATATTTTGGTAATGTGCAGAAACCCCAAAAGCACCCCCTCCCCATATAAGATACAATAGGCTTGCCCACTAAATAATACCGACCAGGTGGTATTGCAAAAAAAAATTCTCTTTATATAGCAAAGAGCAAATACTCAATACAAACAATGCATATCAAATTAATCAGCAATATAATTCAAATACATACAGCCCCAATACCACTTGGTCTGTATTATTTCTCTTTCATTATGAGAAAATAAAAGGGGTGCTTCACCTTTAAGTTAACTTTTAGCGTGTTCTAGAATTACAAGTTCTAAGCAACTTCTCAAACTGGTCTTTATTTTTTATAATTTTTGAATTATGTGCCTTCTTCTTCTTCTGACCCTTTCCTGCTTTCAAATGAGGGTCACAAACCTCACCTTAAAAGCAAATGCTCTGTAAGGCTACACATGTATTGTTAATGCTGCTTTTTATTGCTCATATTTCTGTTCAGGTCCTCTCGTATTCATATTCCAGTTTCTTATTCAAATCAGCGCATGGTGGCTGGGCTGGGATAATTTGGACCCAAGCAACCAGATGCAAATTGTCTCAGAATATTACTCTCTACATCATACTAAAATTTAATTTAAAGGTGAACAACCCCTTTAAATAGTTATTGGTATCTTGGTAACAAAATGGAAACCTTGGCATGGATCTGTGAATGCAGCATTGTCTGAGAGTACATGAATAATAATTGCTGCTGGTATCTGTGCTCAGTAACAGAGTTTGCCCCATGAATACAGAGCTGTCTGAGTTTTGCAGCACTTTATTCATGAGGATCGGGCAGGGAAGACATATAGGTGTCCCTCCTCCAAACCTTTAACCTATCATTGCTGGTTCTACACCTACAACCAGATTTCCCAATCCCAGCTGGACCCTGGACACAAGTATTTTTTGATTACGCACTATGGGGGAAACTTTTGCACTCCTTTGGTGTCATAGCACATGAATCCTCTAATGTTTAACCAGACCAATCCCAAACATATGTCATGATGTGATGTTGCTGTGGTAGGAAACTAGCAGTATATAAATAGTATTTAGTATACAGCCAATGCCACAGAATGTAAAACTCTTATGTAACAGCATCCAAAGCAGCAGCTCAAACTTCATTAAAGATGCAAGAGAATAATCACGGAGAATACTGCCAATGAGCACTTTACTCAGCTTACTTCATGCCAGTATAGGGAGGCCAGTATTTTCCTTCCAGGAAACGTGGCAGGTTGAATATGCATTATTTATTTAATGCCACCCCTATGCCTACTTACATTGGCAAGGATCTCTGTCTTCTGCCATTTCAATTCCTGATGTGATACTCTGGATATATTTATTCATTAGTATCATGGGACATTCTCTTTGTATGTCAATCACTCTGATTGTATCTCACGCAGAGGGAACAGTTAAATCACTTTACTTGTCCATCTCTAGGTAACAGTGTACATTATCATCTAGTCTTACTGCTTCTTCTGTAGCAGATTCAAAAGCAGCATGGGATTTCTCCAACAATAATGCCATTCATCTAAGCCGCACTTACTGTGTGCTGGGCTCAGGTTTCCTCATCAGAGTGAAAGAATTGCAGAAACTTCACTGGTCTCTCTCTGTGAAATGGAGAAAAAATAAATAAATACCTATAAGGTTTCAGAGGCTCAATACATTATTGATTTATTATTGCCATCCCTAATTCAGAAAAAGCTTCTGCTGTCCCAGGGCGTGTCTGAGACAACTACTTGTCTTTCCTTGACTCCTCTGGGTCTCATGTTTACGAAAGAAACGTCTGCCATCTTGGCTGCTAATTATATTTTGCAGGAAGGAAATAGGTAGTCATGTGACAGGAAACGAGCTTCTCCATGGCAGCAGTATTGGTTTAAAGTTTATTTGTTCAAGTTTAAAAGACGCAGGGGTCTCTAAACAAGCAATGCCAAGGCTGGATCTTAAAGAAATGTGCTCAATTAAAATAAAAGTGAATCCCCTGGTGTGAATCCTGCCTCTTTTGTACACACACAGCTTTTTTATTGTTCTTAGTACAGGTATGGGACCTGTTATCCAGAATGCTTGGGATCTGGGGTATTCCGGATAATGAATATTTCTGTAATTTGGATCTTCATATCTTCGGTCTAACAGAAAATCTAAATATTAAAAATTTAAATAATTAATAAACACATTACACTAGTTTTGCTTCCAATAAGGATTAATTTATCTTAGTTGGGATCAAGTACAAGGTATTGTTTTATTATTACAGAGAAAAAGGAATTCATTTTAAAAAAAAAATATTTGATTATTATGGAGTCTATGGGAGGCGGCCTTTCCGTAATTCAGAGCTTTCTGGATAATGGGTTTCTGGATAACAGATCCCATACCTGTGACTATGATAGAGGCAGTAAAACCATGTTGTTTGTAGCTTCAAACACCTAAACAACACCATACCAACCCTTTCTGATACTTTATTTACAGTGTCATGTTGCAAGTAAAAACCGGATATACGTATTAAACTGCCACTATCTAATAATGTAGAGGTAGTGCTGTTAGGGGTAACTGGAAATTCATCTTGTATTTATGATGCCTACGTTGCAGAGCAAGTTGGATGAAAATGGCATGCAAATTGGAGAGTTTGGGAGTTTTCATTAGAGATGGCTATACAAATACTAATAAAATGAATTGTATGATTGGTTTGTATACAGGGGCTCATTTATAAACACTGGGCAATTTTTCACCTGGGCAGTAACCCATAGCGATCAAATGCTCGATTTCATTGTTCAACCTGCAAGTGGCTTAAAAAAGCTAATCACTGATTGGTTGTTATATGGTGCAAATTTGCCCAGTATTTATAAATGAGCCCCACTTATGTTTGGCTGTTATTTTAGTCAAGGCACCCTTGCAGCCCACCGTGTAGCACAATTCATACAGACCAGTGTATAGGTTAAAAATCTAAATTTATTGAGGTGATCTAATAAAATCATTGTTATTTTTGTGTCAGTGATATTATTTGAATCGATAGGACTGCCCCTTTTTACGGCTGCAATTCTGATTGCTTTTGCTCTAATAAACCAGAACAGTACCCATAAAAACAGAACAGTATGATATGTATATATGATATCTGGGATATACCTGGGCTGATACCTGGGCTAATCAGTCAGATGGTAAATAGTATAAGTCTGTTTTTGGCCACCTTATGTTTTCTTAAAAGGAAGGGTAGATTTGCTACCCCCCCCCCCCATCTCCAATGAATCTTGTGGCTTACTTTAGACCTCAAGATACATTTTATGCACCGTGATACCATCCTCTTCTAATGTCCCAGCATCCCCTTCACCACCCTGGCAGAATGCAGAGATGCCAACCTGGATCCAAAGATAACCAGGGCTATCTTGTCTATTCCTACCCATCCTCTGCTCATGCCTGGTCCTGTCTCCGTTCAACCCCAACCCCATGCCATGTTCACTGCTTTGAATGTACATCTAGGAAGTTTGGGCAATGAATCCATGCATCACTTGTTACTCTGTATGACTGGGTGAGGGAAGCTTAAATCAAGGTGACTCCCAAAAAGTATAAGCACGTTGACATGTCTGAGAAAGTACAAAGAATGCTTGGGAACCAAATCATCATGGAAATACAGCACTGAAATGATGAAGGCCAGTGCATTTTTGAAAGAAGAGGAGCACTGTGTCTGAAGTAAGCAACAAGAATCACTGGGGGGTACCCAACAACTTGGCACCCCCACAGTGATTCTACCTTTCCATGATTTTTTTTTAAAACCTATGAGAATTGTTGTTGAACTACAGCACACAGAAAGCTTTAGTACTGAAATATGCTGGAGAATTGTAGCCTAGAAATATTGAAATAACCCATGTTTGAGTACATTCCCATTAAAAATTACGTTATTACAGTATCTAACTGTATTTTCCTTTCTACGGCTCTTTAAAGCAATAATATTGTATGTTGGTTGGAACATTCATTCTGAGACCTCTAATGATTAGTTTGCTACCTACAGAGTATAGGTTGGAAGAGTTCCATTTCTTTTTCTCCCCACTGGCTCACACATCTACTTATAAAAAAAAAAAACAAGGTCAGTCTATTGCTCCAAAACAGTGGTTGTGTGGGTTCACTTCTTTTTCTGTTTGACTGCTTCTATAAACAGAGGAAAACCCGTCCTGCTGGGATGCCTTTGAGTAAGAGCAGGACAGAAACTGACTGTATATAACAAAATAAATGGTTCTCTTGAAGCACCAGATTCCTGGGATCTCTCAAACACAAAGGAGCCCATTCCCGTAAAATAATGTCAAACTGTGTGTCAGACTTTCCCGTTATAGGTAAGCTGTTGTGACAAATGGACTGTACAAGTCGGAGGGGATACATATCATGTATGGCCTATATATATATATATATATATATATATGTGTGTATATATGTGTGTATATATATATATATATATATATAAATATATCCATCTTCTTTAGGTTCTGAGCCATCCCTTTAAGAGTGACCTCTTTAAGAAACACCAAAGGCTTTACCAGCCAGAAGTGTGGGTTGGAGATTCAAGGGGTGTTTTAGGGCCGTTTTTTCTGCACTCCCCTGTGTTGCGATGTCTTCCGTTCAGCCGCAAGGGAGCGCAGGAGTAGACACACTCAATTATTGTGAAGGGAGTTGTACTCACACAGACGCATATAAGCTGCAAATGCAGGTGGGAGGTAGCGTGTCGCATCTCACCTGCGTTCGGTGCATACATGTGTCTGTGTGAGTACAGCGCCCTTCACAATAATTGAGTGCATCTACTCTTGTGCTCCCATGCGGCTCAACGGAACAAAGCGAAATGCAGGGGAGGGCAGATAAAAAAACGGCCATGAGTAAGAGCCCTTAAGGAGGTGAGCAGCAGGTGTGTGAGAGTAGGAGCTACACATGTGAGCTGCTGTGCACTGGCTGAATCATCTGAGACCAGGGTGTTTGGGTCTGGCAGAATGTTGGAGATTTTCTAAGAGACCAGCCTGTTCTCATTGTGTGCTGGGGAAAAAAGATTCTCTGAAAGTGAGACTATTTACTCCATGCAGACTGGACACAGTGTTTGGCTGAAGTAAGCTATTTTTTATTTTGGGACTTGTGTTACTGAATGCTGAATTCAAGTATATAAAAATAAATGGATTGTTTTTACTTCACTTTGTGTCCTTTCTACTGAGGACACAAATAATGTAGACATACAGCAGAGGTGTGCAATTTGGCCCTCAATTCTTAACTAAACTTGGATTGATTATTCAGATTTATTCTGATTGGTTTGAAGGTGTTCCAAACAGTGGCACTGGTGTACAGTATGACCCTGCTTGTTGAATTGGCTGGAAATAGACCTTTATGTGGCCAGATTTATGCATGAAAAGATTATGGTGGCTTATAGTGGTTCAAGTGGTTGTTCACCTGTAATTTACTTGTATTAGTATATGTAGAGAGTGATGTTCTGAGACCATTTGCAGTTGTTTTTCATTTTTTATTAATTGTGTTTTTTCAGTTATTTAAAGTGTCGGACTGGGACACCAGGGGCCCACCCAAAAACCTTTGACCAGGGGCCCACCAATTAATCTTAGACCAGGGGCCCACTCTGAGAGTTATCTAGCTTTTTATTCAGCAGCTCTCCAGTTTGCAGATTCAGCAATCTGGTTGCTAGGGACCAAATTACCCTAGCAACCCGGCATTGATTTGAATAAGAGACTGGAAGAAGAATAGGAGAGGCCTGAATAGAAAGACGATTAATAAAAAGTAGCAATAATAATACATTTGTAGCTTTACGGAGCATTTGTTTTTCGATGGGATCAGTGACCCCCATTTGAACACTAAAAGAGTCAGAAGAAAAAGAAGGCAAATAATTCAAAAATTATAAAAAAAATAAAAATGAAGGCCAATTGAAAAGTTGCTTAAAATGAGCCATTCTATAACATACGAAAAGTTAACCTAAAGGTGAATAACCCCTTTAAAGGGGCAGAGAATATTGCACTCAAAAAGTGAAAAGTCTGAGGGAAGCTTTTGGGGATGGAGCAGGAAGTCCTTGGAAGCTAATAATTAAAATAAAGTATCCTCAAATTGTTAAGTTCCTTAATATCCAATGGCATTTAAATTCACTATCCAGACTTATTTTATCCTCCCACGGTATTTTAAACAGCCAGTTTTATAATCAGTAACAACAATATAAGAACTTGATTAATTTCATAAAGTAAAGATTTCCTCCCTTAAGTGGATTATATACAATAAAAGGCAACCAGAATTTCCGCCCCTTGATTAAAAAAAAAAGAAAAGAAATCCAATTGCTGGAGAAATAAAATCTCATGGCCCTCTTCTACATGTTATTAATGTTTTCATTGGAAGTGCCTCTGTGTTTTCACGCTTCTCACAAAACACTGTGATTTACGTAGAGAGAATAGCTTTTGCATAAATCAGGACTGTTAAGACTGTAAACACAAGCCAAGGCCTGTGGCAATTTACAGGAAATGTGACAGAATGTCGAGACCCATATTGCTTTAACAAGGCCTAAAATATATGGAAACAATTTTACATTTTAACGGGGAAATGCAGTGTTTGAAGGCAGATGTCAAGCTGGCCTGCAAGTACACGTATGGAACCCGTTATCTGGAAAACCCATTATACAAAAAGCTCCAAATTATAGGATGCCCATCTCCCATAGATTAAATATTATCCAAATAATCCAGATTTTTAAAAATGATTTTCTTTTCCTTTGTAAGAATAAAAGATTAGCTTGTATTTGCTCTAGATATAATTAATCCTTATTGGAAGCAAACCCAGCCTGGGTTTATTTAAGGGCAGATTTATTAAGTTTCATAAGTTGTTTTCCCTGAAAATTCGAGTTTTCAAGTTGTCTTTTTTTGGTCAAAACTCCCATTTTCGGTTAAAAGGTGAATATTCTATATTTATTATACCCTGACCCTGGAAATAGCTTGAATCCGAAAATACACCATCTAAAACCTGTCAGTCAATAGCAGAGGTCCCTTGAACCATTTGAAGAGGGTTCACAGACTGTATGATGTGCAAGTTTTTTGCTGAGGGTTTTAGCCCAAAAAACTCGATCAATTCAAGTTTTCGGGTTGCAGGACTCAAACTTACATATTCGGGTTTTTGCCATTTGAGTTTTTTCTTAAATAAAATACCATTCGAGTTTTGAGTGCATTCGAGTTCTTTTGAGGTAAAAAAAAGACTAAAAAGACTACACGGCCGACTTGGACGAGTTTCCGTCCGATCCGACGCTGGGCGACAAAAAGTCGGATGCGACAGGAAACAAGCTAAGTAATACAAAAGTCAGCAGCGTTCGTTCGACGTGACTCGACAGATGCAGACGCAGTGTGCATCGTTTGCATTCGACAGTTTTGACGCCCAGCGTCGGATCCGACGGAAACGCATTCAAGTCGGCCATGTAGTCCTACCCTTACACTCGACTCAACCTTTGATAAATAACCCTCTTACTGTTTGAATTATTTTCTAGTGCACTTAGGGGCCAATTTACTAAGGGTCAAAGTGAGTTTTCGAATTCAAAAACTTTGAATTTTTGGGTACTTCGAATATCGAATAGGCCAAATTCGACTTCGATTGAAAATACTTTGAATATTCGACCATTCGAAAATTAAACACCTTAAACCTGCCAAATTGCTATGTTAGTGTATGAGGACCTCCTAGAACCTATAGCCAAAATTTGGCTACGTTTTAAAAAGTCGAAGTATTTTTTTTTGAATATCGTTCGAATCGAACGCAAATGGGCAAAAAAATTCAAAAAGAAAAGTTTGACTATCAAATTTGGCCAATTCGATGGTCGAATTCCGAAGTTTTTTAACTTCGAAATTGGACCCTTGATAAATGTGCCCCCTAAGGTGTGAAGATAAAAACTACGAAAAGTTCCATTATTCGGAAAACCCATGGTCCTGGGCATTCTGGATAACATACCTGTATAGCAAGTAAGCAAGCCTTTATCTTTCAGGATTGCTTCAGGGCTGCTGTTCTGTGACCATTGGCCATAGTTTAGTCCAGAACTGACAAGGAAATGTATTCAAACTGATAAATGGGAATGTGCTTGAGCTGATTTTTACACAGCTATTATTCACTAGTCAACAAATGTATTTTGTATTTAAAAGGAGAACTAACTCTCACCTAGTGCAGTATGCATCAGAATATATTGACCTTCTGCTAATGTGTTGATCTTTGATGACCCCTAAACGTAGTTTCTCAATAGCAGCCTAATGTACGTGCAGTGTCACTGAAAAAAAAAGCACATTTCTGTCCACATCATTTCTAGGCTTTAGAACTCTACTTTAATATTATCACAATTAAATTGTCTATTCATTATCCTTTGGTAAAAAACACAATTACTATAGATGTGGGTGTTCGTGTGCATATAAGTGATTTAGTGAAGCTTAGCCTCCCCAAAAATAGAAGAACTGCTAAATATTCATATTTGTTCATAATCAAATAATCATACAATCATATAGGGGCCAACTTATTAAACTACAACTTTTTCGCATATGGCTTTTTGATGGCAAAAATCTGAAAAAGTTGCAGGAAAAAAAAGCGTGACTTTTCTGCGATTTATTATGCTACAAAACTGTGACAATTCAGAATCTGAAAATACATGGTTTTAGAAGCTTTTGTCTGTTTTTTTCACGCTGGCTTTTGTACGACTTTTCCTGTTTGTGCTTTTTCAGTTTGGATTGTCATGACATTCGTGAAGTGAGTTTTTAGTCATGGTTTCAAAAATCACTAAAATAAGTTGGTAAATAGGCCTCAACATGTAAAGAAGATGTTTAAAGTCTTCAATTAGTAGTCTTCACCCCCCAAATTTCTCTATTTCACAACCCCACTGGTGTCAGTTGACCTCCTGTTGTATTTAAGGGGGTTACAATCTTTCTCTTTGATCTCCAGTAAAGTAAAGATGTCAGTAGGCCTTCAGGAAGGCCAAGGTCAATGTCAAGATAGAGAGACCCAAGTGCCTAGACAGAGGGCATCATTCTTACCCAGAGGTGTAGAGAAGTAGTCATGGAGAGTTCCAGCAGTTGTGACACATAAGATTGATGACTCCTACAACAGAGATGGACCCAATTTACATAAAATGTGATTCTTGCAGAATCTAGTGGTTCATATGATAATAGTTTGCAATTATTTGCATAATTGCAACATTTTTGTTAATTCATGCACAGAATGATGCTGCTTCTCACCTATTGGGACAGATTCAGTCTGAGGAGAACAGTTTACTCTTAATTCCAGATTTTCCCATAGAGTCAAATGCAATTCAGTTAAAAAAACTTATCTCGCTGTTTATCACATGAAACCTCTCTGGAACTAATTTAGGAGAGGGTTTCCTCAAGATGATAAAATGATGTTTTTAATTATGCGCAAAATGTCTGTAATTCTGGCAGGGTGTTAAGTGCATCTTGCTAGTTGAATGAAACATGATTTAAATAATTACTTGTGTATTGTGATGTTATCGACTGATCCTTCAATCTTTGGGCTTGCTAAGATGAAGAACAAAAATACTGTTTACACTGGCTCAATTCAGTTGAGTTTGCTTTTTCTGGATATAAGAATATATGCCTTCCGTAACATTGTTGCTTCTCCCAAATGTTTCTGCACTACAACTTTCAGACATATTATTAGGGGTAAAAGCGGGATAGCAGCTATAACCAAATTACCCGAGGGATAGACAATAAAATGGATATACATAATATGGGGCCAGTGACCCAAATGATGCAAGAGGACCCTCCAATGACTGTTGTCTTCCTTTTAGGGATGCAACAAATCCACTATCTGGGATTCAGCTGAATCGCCGAATCCAAAAAGATTCAGCCAAATACAGAACTGAATCCTAATTTGCATATGCAAATTAGGGGTGGGAAAGGGGAAATTGTAATTTCGTAATGACGTTATTTCCCTCCTCGGTTCGGCTAGGCACAAGGATTCGGCCAAATCCTGCTGAAAAGGGCTGAATCCTGACCGAATCCTGGATTCGGTGCATCCCTCCTTCCTTTTCTTTATCTCTGCTGGGCTGGCTCTCTGTTGAGTAGTGAAAGTGTAAAGAGGTCTATGAAGCAAATATACATGCTGGTGGACCATTAGAAGCAGAAGAAGAAGTGCAGTGATGGATAACCATCAATAATGCTGTCCTAATGGAAGCCACTGTGATGCATTTGTGGCAATGCTGGCCTGATGTGCTACTAGATCAGTTCTTCTGTTCCAGATTTCATTGGCCTTTATCCCTAATTAATTTGAGGCCATGTATTATTTCTGTTTGGGGACATTAAATCATCATTAATCTGGAGCCACTACTTCTCATGTAGTACAAATGTATCCACCTAGGAAGAGAATCTGCTTCCCAAGCTTGCTTTGGTAAAGCTATTTACTAATGAAATGTTTTTTCTGAAAACAGAATCAACAGAGAAATATTTAAATAATAACCTCTGCATAAAAAGGAAACCATTTAATCTTTGAAATTATCCAGATACAATGAACTAAACGTTTGTCAGTGCACGGATTGCAGATACAACATGCGGCTTCTGTTTACAGAGAGTCAATCACATCTGTGCTTATAAACAAATTAATTAGAAACATGATGATATCCTGTAATGAAACCCTGTGCTTGGCACAAGTATCCGTATTCAATGTAAGACAAATTTCCTCAACAGAATAATTGCTTTTGGAAATATGACAGGGCTTTGTAGCATGCTACTAAATACAGGTATGGGACCTATTATACAGAATGCTTGAGACCTGGGGGTTTCAGTATAGCGGATCTTTCCCTAATCAAATCTTCACACCTTAAGGGCTCTTACTCACAAGTGGTTGTAGCTGCGCTCCCCTGCGTTCCGTTTTTCTGTGCACGTAGGCGCCGAATGCAGGAAAAATGCAGCATGTTGCATCTCAACCTGCGTTCGGCGCCTGTGTGAGTACAGCCCCATTGGAAAAAATGTAATGCGTCTATTCCTGCGCTCCCATGCGGCTGAACGCAGAAAAACGGAACGCAGGGGAGCGCAGCTACAACCGCTCGTGAGTAAGAGCCGTAAGTCTACTAGAAAATCATTGAATACAACCCAATAGGCTAGTTTCCAATAATGATTAATTACCATTCAACGAGGTTAAAAAAAAAAACACATTTTTTCAAGATTTTTTCTACCCCAAAGCTGAAAATCGCTCAGATACAAAAATACTCCAGCTAAAACCTGTCAAGGTCATGTAGATGGCAGAGGTCCCTTGAATCATTTGAAAATGTTAATAGTGTTCATGATGTTTGATTTTTTTTCAGTGAGTTTTGTTCGAACACTTGAAACAATTCGAGCGAAAAACTAAATTTGAGTTTTTGGGTTGTTCATCTTTAATTCACTGATTCGAGTTTTTTCCATACATTTTTTTCTTAAAATAGCAAAAAATTGAGTTGTGAGTTCATTTGAGGTATAAAAACCTCACAAAGCTCTAAAATTTGACCTTTGATAAATAACCCCGTAATTAAACCCAATAGGTTAGTTAAGTTTCCAATAAGGATTAATTAGATCTTAGTTTGGATCAAGTACAAGCTACTGTTTTATAATTGCAGAGAAAAAACTAAATCATTTTTACCTTTGCCTTTACAGTTAAGCAATCACCCATTCCAAATATTAGACATATGTGTAAAAACTGTTATAGGTATCGGACCTGTTATCCAAAATGCTCTGGACCTGGGGTTTCTGGAGAACAGATCTTTCCGTAATTTGAATATCATGTAAACATTAAATAAACTCAATAGGCTGGTTTTGCTTCCAATAAGAATTAATTATATCTTTGTTTGGATCAAGTACAAGGTACTGTTTTATTATTACAGAGAAAAAGGCAATAATTTGTAAAAATTTGGATTCTATGGGAGATGGCCTTTTCGTAATTTGGAGCTTTCTGGATAACAGGTTTCCAGATCCCATACTTGTACACCGAAAGAGTCAGTATAGCTTGCTGTGGATTTATCAATTGGATACATCTAGTGGAAAATGTATAAATATTTTATACAATTTTTTTTTACTTTGTCTGAAGCCTTCTGTATATCTTGCCTGAGAGTCTACAATAGAATGTTAAATGTTAAAGGAACAGTTCAGTGTAAAAATAAAAACTGTGTAAATAGATAAGCTGCGCAAAATAAAAAATGTTTCTAATATAGGTAGTTAGCCTAAAATGTAATGTATAAAGGCTGGAGTGACTAATGCACAGTAAAACTTTCCCCCAGCTCTCTCAGGGCCCACGGCAAACAACTGTTCATTGAGTTTGCTTTTGATAGTGACCACCTTTACAGTTGCTGATTGACTAACAGGTTAGAGAGGTGCAAAGAGAAAGTTGTGTTTTGGCTATTACGTTACAACATCCATTCACTCTAGTCTTTATAGATTTAATTTTATGTTAAATACCGGTATGGGACCTGTTATTCAGAATGCTCGTGATATGGGGTTTTCTGTATAATGCATCTTTCTGTAATTTGGATATCCATACCGTAAGTCTACTAGAAAATCATGTAAATATTAAATAAACCCAATAGGCTGGTTTTGCTTCCAATAAGAATTAATTATATCTTTGTTTGGATCAAGTACAAGGTACTGTTTTATTATTACAGAGAAAATGGAATCAATTTTTAAAAATTTGGATTATTTGAATGGAGTCTATAGGAGATAACCTTTCTGTATGGAAATCCAAATAACTGAAGAGCCACAGGTCCTGAGCATTCTGGATAACAGGTCCCATACCTGTAATATAATATTAACCCTTATGTACTCATTGCTATATGTAAATCATTTATCCTTCTGTATCAGATTGGAGATTTTTTGTGGTATCCCAGGGCAACAGTGTGAAGAACAGAAAAATCTATTTATTGCATTTTATAGCTGGCATTATGGAAATTCACGTCTTGCTACCACCTTGTATTATTTGGCTTATTTTTTGTATTTCTCTTGTAGTACACAAATAGCAGTCGTCTTAAAACTGCCCCTTATTTTGTACCACTGTTTTTGCTTAATTTCTGGAAACGGTTGGTGCGAGAAATAAAAAAAATACAAAACTTCTGCAGCACTTGCTCATCTCATTCTGAGATATGGGGGCGTAAAATGTGTCTGAAGTCTGAAACATGTGAAAATGTGAACGGAAAGGTGGGGGGGGTATTTAAACTACAAACCTGTTATTGGAAAAGGTGTAAATGAATCAAGGAAACAGCAGAGCAGTTATTAAAATCTGCTACACCGGTGTCATTAATACACAGAAAGCTCCAAAATTAGATGAAAGGGACAAATATGAATTGTACCCAAGTCTGTTATATAAATAGCAACTGATATATATATATATTTATTTATTACAAACGTATATCTTTATGAACTTATTGAGGCAGAAGTAGGCATTGCTGCTTTGCTATATGAGGGCCAAGGATTAGATTCGACCTTGAGTCCAAACTGACCATTGTGTCATCTAAATTTCCATATATTTTTTTTATATCTGACACTGCTGAGGCACCACTATGTTTCCTGTAGTTCCCAGCTTCCTTTGTAGCTTTTTAGGCTTGTGCATGAACAGTACAGGCATGGGATCCCTTATCTGGAAACCCGTTATCCAGAAAGCTCCAAATTACGGTAACGCCATCTCCCATAGACTCCATTTTATCCAGATATGTAAAAAAAATTAAATTTTCTTTGTAATAACAAAACAGTACCTTGTACTTGATCCAAACTAAGATCTAATTAATCCTTATTAGAAACGAAACCAACCTTTTGGCTTTATTTATCAAAGGTCGAGCTTTGTGAGGTTTTTATGTAGCAAATAGATAATAATAAAGGACTGGCACATACCGGACCACAATCCAAAAACAAGATGTAGTAAAAAATCTTTTTATTGTAGCAAAAGCATCACAACAAAAAGCCTTACGCATTTCGTGCCTCAGGGGCACTTAATCTTCGCCTATGACTAAGTGCCCCTGAGGCACGAAATGCGTAAGGCTTTTTGTTATGATGCTTTTGCTACAATAAAAAGATTTTTTACTACATCTAATTTCTGGAGTGTGGTCCGTTATGTGCCACTCCTTTATTATTATCTATTTGCTACATTGCCTCCCTGAGCTGAAGGTCTGGGGCTTGAGCATGTGGACCCCTTTTTTTTCTGGTTAAGTTAACCCCAACTAACATTGTTACTGCATTTGACACTGAACGTCCTCTATATATATTTATTGTGAGGTTTTTATACCTCGAATGAACTCACAACTCAATTTTTTGCGATTTTAAGAAAAAAGTTTATGGAAAAAACTTAAATCAGTGAATTTGAGATGAACAACCCGAAAACTATGCTCGAAAACTACAACTAGACCTTTAATAAATCTGCCCAATAATGTTTATATGATTTTCTAGTAGACTTAAGGTATGAATATCCCAATTACAGAAAGATCTGTTATCCTGAAAAAATCCAGGTCCCGTACTATATTGGTAATATTGTGTAACTTGACTGTTGTTATGCACCCCTTGCCCTTTCCTTGTGCAATAGTATCTGTGTGTACTTCCTTTAGGTATGTCTCTAGTTATGCAGCTATCCAAACAGAAATCTGATCTAAAGCTAATGGTTGAAAATCAACAGTACTGGTAATGACTGTCATTTCCTTTATAAGTAGGTTGTAGTGCCTTGATGAAAAGGCTCCTTATGAAATGTGGATCATTATTCCTTAATGATAATAGGAAACATAAAAAACCCTTAATAGGATTGCTGTGCCATCAACGTGGATTTATGCAGCTTCAAGTATAAGGTTCTTATTATAACTGAGATAAAACAATCAGTGAAAAATGAAAAATCGGCTGTTTAAATAGTAACCAAATGCATTGCTACACTTCAGACCCCCTCTGCATTATGGGTTTCCGGAAAAAAGATCATATAGATTTATAGTATTTATAAAAGACCCTTCTATCATGAATCCATAGCATTGCTGCTATACATCTTTATGCATATCGTTCCAGGCCAGTTTCCAACTCATTTCAGGATTACCGAAAGATTAATATATTTGTGCAGATTTTCTATGGCTGTGCTCCAATTGATTTACTGTAGTTAATCTCCGCTGACGTGGGATCACCTTAGGCCCTTGTATACATGAGAGTCTTAGCTGGTCCAATTCTGCTGCATGTGAAAAATCAGATGGTTTGAGTTTCATTCATTCCTTGAATGTCATTTCATTAATTCCTACCAGTGATTGCAAATATAAGATGAAATATCGATAAACTAAAAATCACAATTGAACCATTTAGTTGCTTTTATCGGGTCTAACCTAATTCATAGCTGCACTGTAAGTTTGCATTTAGTCCTATGGCATTGTATATAACGCAGGTATGAGATCCCTTATTCAGAAGCCCAATATTCAAAAAGCTTTAATGCACAGGAGGGCCATTTTCCATAGAGCCAATAATAAAATACAGGTATATAATAGAAGAGAGTAGAATAGAAATATATACAGGTGTGTTTGATCTGTAATCTAGAATGCTCGGGACTTGAGGATAATGATTTCCAGATACGGGGTCTTTCTGTAATTTGGATAATCATTCCTTAATTTGGACCATCATTTAAACGTAAATATACCCAATATGCTGGCTTTGTTTCCTGTAGGATTAATTATATTTTAGTTGGGATAAAGTACAAGCTACTGCTTTATTATTACAGAGGAAAAGGAAATCATTTTAAAAATCTGGATTATTTGTATAAAATGGAGTCTATTGGGAGATGGTCGTTCCGTAATTTGAAGTTTTCTGGATAGCTCCTGCAAAAAAAAAAAAAATATATATTTATTTATTCGCTTGTATTGGTTAGTAACAGCACTCACGCTATGTTCTCTTCATATATTGTATGTGGTGCACGTCCCGTTGAGGATTTCCGGTCTTCCCTCGTTATGTAATATGCAAAAATGGACAGCACTCACGAATTCTATGCAAAAAGTTGTATTAAAGTGAAAAAAGCATATACATCACCATATGTGTACACATTTCGTAGCGACGTTTCGAGCCAATGTAGGCTCTTTCTCAAGCCATGTGAACAATGGTTTAAAATCCAACTAATCTATACAGGTTTTTAAAGTCCATCAGAAGAAGTGACCTAAGATTATGCCTCCATATGCCTCGTACAGGGCTGTCACCACACCTGCTGTATAGAACAATTAAACAGACATTTATAACATAATAACACACTGAATATTTTCTTAGACACATAATAAAATGTCCATCTATCATAAAAACAGATACAGGTTATAATCTTTATTCAATCCATTTGGATGTAGCGAATTTAGTTTTTTTATCCACCACACCTCTCTTTGCTTAAGTTTCAGCTCACGATCCCCACCTCTTTTCAGTGGGGGCACTGTCTCCAGTATCGTGAATCTGAGCTGTTCCGCTGTATGCCCATTCTCTTTAAAATGTTTGGAGAGTGGTAATGTCATATTGCCTATGTTAATGGTAGATCTATGTTGAGAGTTACGTGACTTCACTTTCTGTATAGTCTCTCCAACATAGATCTTCCCACAGGGGCATACTATGGCGTATATCGCATATTGTGTGATACATGTATAATATCCCCTCATGTGATATACCTCCCCCGTGTCCGGATGTTCAAATGACTTCCCCTTTATCACAAAACGGCATTGTTTACAATTAAGGCATGGATACATGCCACAATTCCTGACTCCGAGGCCCGTGCTCCTCAATCCTACTTCCTTGGATACTTGTGTCCTAGTGACTTGTGAGCCAATGGTCCTACCTCTCCTGTAAGATGTAAGGGGGGGGTAACACAAACTCTTCCACCATGGGATATGCCCTGCGAAGCAAATACCAATGTTTTGCAAGTATTTCATTCACTTTTTTACTAGAACCACCATATTGGGTAACAAAAGTGATCCTTGAATTCTTCTTTTTCTTTTTCTCTCTATTCTGGGACAGACTCTTCTCTGCCTTATCTAGTACCCGTGTGGGATAACCCCTTTGTTTAAATTTATTTCTCATTTGTTGTACCTGGGTGTCCCTAACCTGTGTGTCACTGACTAATCTCTGAACCCTTGTTAATTGGCTAATAGGTATTGCTTCTTTTGTATGTGTGGGATGAAAACTACTAAAATGTAAATTTTGATTTCGGTCAGTTGGTTTGGAAAAAGTTTTGTCTGTAGTCCCTTTTCCCTATAAACCATTACAACCAAGAAAGAGATCTCTCTCTGATTGTGTACTAGGGAAAATTTTATCGACCAATGAAGTCTATTGAGTCGTTCGTGGAACCGCGATAAAGAATCTAGGTCACCCCGCCATAGCACAAAGACATCATCGATGTACCTCCACCATGCACAACAGTGCTCTTGGTAGAGGTCATCCAGATATATGTGCAACTCTTCAAGCCAAACCATAAAGGTATTGGCGTATGACGGGGCGACGTTCGATCCCATAGCGGTTCCACGTAACTGTAGATAAAATACATCCTGAAAGGTAAAGTAATTCATCCTCAATATGATCTCCAATATCTCAAGAAAAAATTCAATTTGTGCATCCTGATACTGCCCACTTCCTCGCAACATCCATTCACAGGCCCTAATGCCCTCATCATGAGGTATAGAGGTATAGAGACTGGACACATCTAATGTGGCCAGTATAACATTATCCTCATCCTGTATATTTAGACCATCCAGTCTTTCTAAAAAATGTCCACTATCCCTTACATAGGATGAAGTGTTTCTAACCAAAGGTCCAATAAAGTTGCCATTGGGCAAAATACAGAATATATATATATATATATATATATATATATATATATATATAGATATATATACACACAGCTCCTGTGGGGGGTCACATGGGTCATAACTGTTGCTTTTGAATCTGAGCTGAATGCTGAGGATCAATTACAAACTCACTGAACAGTTATGTTCCATGTGGCCCCCCCCCCCCCCCCCCTTCAAGTCGCTGACTAACTCAGAGTTAGAGAGCTGAAAAGCAGGAAGTAGTGTTCTGGCTATTATGTTTTACATCTAGTCACTCCAGCATTTATACATTACATTTTTGGCTAACTAACTATATTAGAAACATTTTTTATTTTGCACAGCCTATCTATTTAACCAGTTTTTATTTTCATACTGAACTGTTCCTTTAAGGAGGACTTACATCTTCTATGGGATTGCTGTACCTACATGTTCTTAGACTATAGCTCCAGTGGCATAACTACCCCTTGCCCCTGGGCTGTATGGTAGCTACGCCACTAGAGCTATAATCTAGATACAGGTATAGGATCCATTATCCGGAAACCCATTATCCAGAAAGATCAGAATTACAAAAAGGCCATCTCCCATAGATTCAGTTTTATGCAAACAATTCCAATGATTTCCTTTTTCTCTGTACTAATAAAACAGTAGCTTGTACTTGATCCAAACTTGATCCAAACTAAGATAATTAACCCTTTTTGGAAACAAAACCAGCCTATTGGGTTTATTTAATGTTTACATGATTTTCTAGTCGACTTAAAGAGATACTGACACCAGAAATTAAACCTTTTTTTAAATCTATCATAACATTGTCTTTTCATGCGATCTATAATTTTGCTATAAAAGTATTTACATTACACATCTGATCCCCCATGTTCCTCTTTGAGGGGGCTGCCATATTTGAGCTTCAGAGTAGTCTGTTAGTGTTAGAAATTATAACTGACATGTTGAGAAGGGACAGACAGGTTGGCAAAATAGTCAGGTGTAGGAACTTCAAGTAGCAATTACTTACAAAAACAGATCTATCATTGAAAAATGATCAACGTGACCTATAGGCAACTTTTAATGTACATTTATATTTTGAAGAATATTTTTTTAGTGTCAGTATCACTTTGAGGTATGAAGATACAAATTAAGGAACATTCATTATCCAGAAACCCAAGCATTCTGGATAACAGGTTCCATAACTGTAAAAACCCCTTTAACAAACTGGAAAATTGAATAAAGCAGACCTATAAAAACAACCTACAATATGTGCATTGAATCCTAGAAACCAGAGCATCGCTATATTAAGTATTCAGCCATCCACGAACAATGCTTAGTCACCTTAAATAAACCACTCCGTGCATTGCCCATGTACATCTAAATCTGGTTTAAAAAAAGTCGATTTTTATAGTCCTGACCCTGTGACATATGTATGACTGCACAAGGAAAGCACAGGCAGGAAACAGAATCTGAAGCGACGAGGATTAAGGGAAGATTACAAACAGCAATGAGCATGTGAATGATTTAGCCCCCCTCCCGGGCCAAAAAAAAAGCAGGAAAAGAGGTTGTTGATTGGTTACAAAATTTAGTATTTTTTTTTCAGATAATCTGCACAGAGGGGAAGCCTCCTTAGTGTTACAGGGATACAATTATCGGCCTTACCTTGGCTGCTGGGAATTCAATCATTTCTGCTTGCATGGAACTCAATGAGAGCAGCTGCACAGCCTCCTGGGAAGCAAACGTAACAATTAACATTGTGATTATTTTATTTTTGGTCTGATCAGTTTGCTATCTCTCTTTCTGATAACCCAAATAACTGGTTGGTTAAAATAAAATGCAGTTTTCTATGTACACTACACAAAATAAAAATCCCTGCTAAAGAAGAAAATTTTTAATAGATTATGGTGTATTTGTCCTATGCTACATTAACTGTTACAAATCCCCAGCCCCCTCCTCCTGCTGCTGTAAACTGCGAGTGTTCTAGGCTTGTCTGCTGATAGAGTCTCTGACTTCAGGGTGATCTGATCCAAACTAACACATGGAGCTTAAGTGCTTACTTAGGAGCAGTGCAGATGTGCTCGGGGGAAAGGAAGGCCTTTAGGGTAGAGGATGGATGCATTTGGTCCTAGAATTATTATGTTTAAAGGGGATATAAACCTTCCACAGCAGTGTTGCTAGACTAAAAAACTCCAGCATTAATCAGCAAGCATATTATCAAGAGTTAACGCAAGGTGGAGGTTCTAGTCCACCACCAAATAATGCGGGCACGCCCGGCTTTCTGAATGCATCTGTAGCCTGGTGCTCGATCTTCTGGGGAAACAGCATTCCCCCAAGCAGTGAAGCACAGAAAACTTTGGACTATTTCTATCAGTGTCAGACTGCCAGCAGCCATAAAGGAGAAGTAAAGCTTAATCAAAGTATGCTAGAAATGTTGTACATTATAATTTGGGCTTCTGCACCAGCCCAAGGCAACCACTGCCCTTTAGCAGTAAAGATCTGTATCTCCAAAGATGCCCCAGTAGCTCCACATCTTCTTTTCTGCTGCTTCACTGCACATGCTCTGTGCTGCTGTCACTTACTGAGCTTAGGGACAAACTGACAATATACAGTAGATATAGAATGTCACAATATAAGGCTGAGAAGTAATTAATACAGATAATTACTACATGGCAGCACAGAAACCAGTGCAACTTGCATCAGAATTTAATAATCAGCCCTGTAGCATCAGCTTATATTACAGACCAACCTCATTTTCTGCTTGACAATTTGTGACGACCCCTAAGCTTTTAGCTTTTCAACAGCTGCTCAGAGCCCACTGAGCATGTGAGTGTTTCAAGACGGTGACACCCCTGTGACAAGTTTGAAGTCCTGGATCATTGCTGCTATTTAGAAGCTGAAACTGGTAAATATAGTATATGAAATATGGCATTTTAGCCACAATAATTTTTAGGGGTTCCCCCTTCCTACTAGCACATACATACAAGCGGATACCTGGGAGGTCAGGGAGTGCAAAGGCTTAGGATGCTTTGGGAGCAGGTCTGGCCTGAACACTTATGGAATCAACAGCCTGCTTGGCTAATTAGCAATTCATTTAGATGCATGCTGCAGACTGAACAGTGTTATGTGCAGCCATGCACCATCCATCTAAATGAATTGCTAATTAGTCAAGCAGGCTGTGGAGGGGTGAGGCGGCAACCCTAGGGCTGGGGCCCAGCGGATTTTTTTTCCCATTGTCCCAGTCTGACACTGCTTTATATTCTTCTATTGGATGGAATTTGTGTTAGCCATTAAGGAAGTTGGATGTTGAATGTATTTAACACTGCCAGTGTCGGACTGGGACACCAGGGGCCCACCAAAAAAACCTTAGACCAGGGGCCCACCAAAAAACTTGAAACTAGGAGTCCACCCTCAGTACTATTTTCTTCCTCTCCTCACTCAACCTCTATTCTCCTAGTCTCTTTTCTTTACATAGTATAATCTATTCTTACATTTATTAAGCCTTTTTTTCTCATAGAAATAAGGAATGACCATGAAATAGTTCAAATGTTTAGCAGCATGAGGTTCCACTGACACCTGGACCCACCGGGAGTTTTCCTGGTGGGCCAGTCCGACACTGAACACTGGTAGGAAATGGTTGTGTATCACCTGACAAAGGGGTATGCCTCCGAAATGTTGTTTGATCATTTGACACAATAAAAACAAAGGACTCGGCCCCCTTTTATCTCGTAGGCTTTTGACTAATATACCCCCGCAGAGACTCCCTCCCCAACTCCATCTGTGACTGCATCCATTAGTGATGTGCTGATACCTAAATGTCAGGCAGGTTTAGGTAAGTGAAGTTGCTGGTGCAGGTTCAGATGGGTCACTGGTCTAGCTTTTGGTATTACTAGGACTGTGGCCTCACAGCTAAATCTTGAGAAAAAGTATATAATTTTTGTTTCACTGCACAAATGGTTGTGACACTAGTATCTTAAAATTAGTGCGTCGGTCTCATAAATACATATCTTTCCTATGATTAAGGTACAGGGAACTGAATCTTTCCTGTGATTAAGATACAGGGAACTAAATTTGCCTTTTATAGTTCCGAGAAGAAACCTATTTAATGTGCCTCTGGTTTCTGTGAAGGAGAATGCCATATGACAAGCTTGTATAGAGACCCAGGCTCGTTGAGCAGAGCATACTGTACATAATCTGAAATGGCACAATAAATGTGTAACGGTAATTATATAAAGGGATATTTCTGCACAGCTGGCCTAAATAGCTCACTGTTGTCTCAATCTTCATTTTTTTCCAAAGAGAATTTTTCTTTTTCATACAGTTGAGGGGCAGATGGTTTGGACCCTTTTAGGCTTAAAGCATAATTTGATTGAAAGCTGGGGGGGGTCTTAATCAGATGATAAGATTCTGTATTGGTTTTAAATCTGGGACTCACAACTCCAGAAGCATCGACTGTTTGCCAGTGAGGAATATTTTTTTGCTGTGGCTCTGAGTTTTTGATCTTTTATTGGCACAGCATTTAAAGAGAGTGTGTTCTAGTTCCATTAATTGTAGCTTCCAATCAGTAGTTAGCAGTTACATTTGTTGTTCAATTAAGAAATTGAAAGCGAAGCCCTGATTGGTAAATAGGTGCTACAGGCATCTCTGCGTGTACTGCTATATAACCTTCTTGTAAATATCTGGACTAGATCATTATCATGGAAATAGCTGTTTCCTTCGTCAATAGGCCAGGGACGGAGAGAGAAATTATCTTCATGTATATGATGAAGACAGCGTAACTATAAGTAAGCAGACCCCACAGTTACAGGGAACAGGGAGCCTGGACTGTGGGGTCTGTTTACTCTATATTTCCTCTGTTAAAAATAAAACCCTCCTCCCCAGCTGCTCTCTTACTGGTGAGGAAGGGGGAAGCAAGTAGGGCAGGAATGGGCAGAGTCAGGGTGGGACATGGGCAGGAGAGAGGCAGGGCAGGAAGCTGCGGGAAGATGGGGATCAAAGATTTTTTTGCAGGGGGGCCCCCCCGATGCATTCTAGTTACACCACTGCAGGGTTAATTTAAATTCAGGTATATTTTTGTGTTACAGTTTGTACCACTAGGAGCTGAACTGCTAAATCATTTTCCTTTTAATGTTTTAAGTTAATATGATTTGCAAATCGTCACAGAAGCTCATTTAACCCTTTCCCTGCCAGCCGTTTTGTCCTAGATGCGAACATCTACTGCCAAGCAGTTTTTAGATATTTTGCACTCTTTCACTTTAAGGGCCTTTCCTGGGGTGGTCTTTTAGTTAACCCAGGAAAACAATATATTGTTTTTTTCAGGACAACCTGAACATTCACAATATGCAAGAATTTTGGTGTAATTCTACTTCTCTAAAAAAATATTGGATTCTAAGTGTCAAATAAAATGAAAAAAATCATGTTGCACGAAGAACAATCACATATATCAGAAACATCATTCATTTTATGTACGAGAACACAGCCGATTTAGAAAGGTCTATGTCTCCTGAACGCGACAATACCAAATATATATCGTTTTATGGAGATTTCTCACTTGTATAGCTCAAAATCTACAAGCAGTACACAACCAAATTTCCAAAGCAACACTCCCCAAACGGCATACTTTTGATTTCAAGGCCAAACATTCCGCTAACAGTAGGTTTACCCTAGAAAACTACCCATTACTAGAAAGAACAGATTCTGGTGAATCAAAAATGGGTAGAAATATCTTTGTACTCCAAACCACTAAGTTGCAATTGTTTCCTAAAGTTATAATGTTTTATAGAAATTGGTGAATTTTTTGAAAAATGACCTCAAAGCTTCCACTCTACAGCAACATATCTCCCACACATCATTAGGTATCAATGTAAAACACCCCCAATATAAAATCCTGGGTCAAATGAACAGTTTGATGCCCAATATGAATAGATGTACCCAAGCACGTGGCATAGGAGGCCCCAAAAGGAAGACCCCCCGTTTGTTCTGTCATTTCAGATACTGCAAAATCAACACATTTACATCGTTTTGGGGGGCGGCAAAGGTAGAAAAAAGTACGTTCACCCCAGAAAACCATATATTTTCGGAAAGTACACATTCCCCTGAATCCAATTTGGGTATGCATGTCTTTCTACACCAAAGTACCAAGCCGCAAATCATTCCTAAATTTGGTGATTTTGGTGACATTTCCAAAAATCACCTCAAAATATCTACCCTGCAGCATCGTATTACCCACATACTTTTAGGTATCAAGAGAAATCACCCCAAATATGAAAGCCTAGGGTCCTCTGAACAGTTTGATGCCCGATATGTATAGGTGTACCCAAGCACGTGGCATACAGGGGCCCCAAAAGGAAGACCCCCATATAGTCTGTCATTTCAGGTACTGCAAAATCAACACATTTACATTGTTTTGGGGGGGGGGCAAAAGTAGAAAACAGTAAGTTCACCCCAGAAAACCATATATTTTCGGAAAGTACACATTCCAACGAATCCAAATTGGGTATGCATGTCTTTCTACGCCAAAGTACCAAGCCGCAAATCATTCCTAAATTTGGTGATTTAGGTGACATTTCCAAAAATCACCTCAAAATATCTACTCTGCAGCATCGTATTACCCACATACTTTTAGGTATCAAGACAAATCACCCCAAATATGAAAGCCTAGGGTCCTCTGAAAAGTTTGATGCCCAATATGTATAGGTGTACCCAAGCATGTGGCATATAGAGGCCCTAAAAGGAAGACCCCCATATAGTCTGACATTTCAGGTACTGCAAAATCAACACATTTACATTGTTTTGGGGGGGCAAAAGTAGAAAACAGTAAGTTCACCCCAGAAAACCATATATTTTCGGAAAGTACACATTCCCACGAATTCAAATTGGGTATGCATGTCTTTCTACGCCAAAGTACCAAGCCGCAAATCATTCCTAAATTTGGTGATTTAGGTGAATTTTCCAAAAATCACCTCAAAATATCTACCCTGCAGCATCATTTACCCACATACTTTTAGGTATCAAGAGAAATCACCCCAAATATGAAAGCCTAGGGTCCTCTGAACAGTTTGATGCCCAATATGTATAGGTGTACCCAAGCACGTGGCATACAGGGGCCCCAAAAGGAAGACCCCCATATAGTCTGTCATTTCAGGTACTGCAAAATCAACACATTTACATCGTTTTGGGGGGGGGCAAAAGTAGAAAACAGTAAGTTCACCCCAGAAAACCATATATTTTCGGAAAGTACACATTCCAACGAATCCAAATTGGGTATGCATGTCTTTCTACGCCAAAGTACCAAGCCGCAAATCATTCCTAAATTTGGTGATTTAGGTGACATTTCCAAAAATCACCTCAAAATATCTACTCTGCAGCATCGTATTACCCACATACTTTTAGGTATCAAGACAAATCACCCCAAATATGAAAGCCTAGGGTCCTCTGAACAGTTTGATGCCCAATATGTATAGGTGTACCCAAGCATGTGGCATATAGAGGCCCTAAAAGGAAGACCCCCATATAGTCTGACATTTCAGGTACTGCAAAATCAACACATTTACATTGTTTTGGGGGGGCAAAAGTAGAAAACAGTAAGTTCACCCCAGAAAACCATATATTTTCGGAAAGTACACATTCCAACGAATCCAAATTGGGTATGCATGTCTTTCTACGCCAAAGTACCAAGCCGCAAATCATTCCTAAATTTGGTGCTTTAGGTGATATTTCCAAAAATCACCTCAAAATATCTACCCTGCAGCATCGTATTACACACATACTTTTAGGTATCAAGACAAATCACCCCAAATATGAAAGCCTAGGGTCCTCTGAACAGTTTGATGCCCAATATGTATAGGTGTACCCAAGCATGTGGCATATAGAGGCCCTAAAAGGAAGACCCCCATATAGTCTGACATTTCAGGTACTGCAAAATCAACACATTTACATTGTTTTGGGGGGGCAAAAGTAGAAAACAGTAAGTTCACCCCAGAAAACCATATATTTTCGGAAAGTACACATTCCAACGAATCCAAATTGGGTATGCATGTCTTTCTACGCCAAAGTACCAAGCCGCAAATCATTCCTAAATTTGGTGCTTTAGGTGATATTTCCAAAAATCACCTCAAAATATCTACCCTGCAGCATCGTATTACACACATACTTTTAGGTATCAAGACAAATCACCCCAAATATGAAAGCCTAGGGTCCTCTGAACAGTTTGATGCCCAATATGTATAGGTGTACCCAAGCATGTGGCATATAGAGGCCCTAAAAGGAAGACCCCCATATAGTCTGACATTTCAGGTACTGCAAAATCAACACATTTACATTGTTTTGGGGGGGCAAAAGTAGAAAACAGTAAGTTCACCCCAGAAAACCATATATTTTCGGAAAGTACACATTCCAACGAATCCAAATTGGGTATGCATGTCTTTCTACGCCAAAGTACCAAGCCGCAAATCATTCCTAAATTTGGTGCTTTAGGTGATATTTCCAAAAATCACCTCAAAATATCTACCCTGCAGCATCGTATTACACACATACTTTTAGGTATCAAGACAAATCACCCCAAATATGAAAGCCTAGGGTCCTCTGAACAGTTTGATGCCCAATATGTATAGGTGTACCCAAGCATGTGGCATATAGAGGCCCTAAAAGGAAGACCCCCATATAGTCTGACATTTCAGGTACTGCAAAATCAACACATTTACATTGTTTTGGGGGGGCAAAAGTAGAAAACAGTAAGTTCACCCCAGAAAACCATATATTTTCGGAAAGTACACATTCCAACGAATCCAAATTGGGTATGCATGTCTTTCTACGCCAAAGTACCAAGCCGCAAATCATTCCTAAATTTGGTGCTTTAGGTGATATTTCCAAAAATCACCTCAAAATATCTACCCTGCAGCATCGTATTACACACATACTTTTAGGTATCAAGACAAATCACCCCAAATATGAAAGCCTAGGGTCCTCTGAACAGTTTGATGCCCAATATGTATAGGTGTACCCAAGCATGTGGCATATAGAGGCCCTAAAAGGAAGACCCCCATATAGTCTGACATTTCAGGTACTGCAAAATCAACACATTTACATTGTTTTGGGGGGGCAAAAGTAGAAAACAGTAAGTTCACCCCAGAAAACCATATATTTTCGGAAAGTACACATTCCAACGAATCCAAATTGGGTATGCATGTCTTTCTACGCCAAAGTACCAAGCCGCAAATCATTCCTAAATTTGGTGCTTTAGGTGATATTTCCAAAAATCACCTCAAAATATCTACCCTGCAGCATCGTATTACACACATACTTTTAGGTATCAAGACAAATCACCCCAAATATGAAAGCCTAGGGTCCTCTGAACAGTTTGATGCCCAATATGTATAGGTGTACCCAAGCATGTGGCATATAGAGGCCCTAAAAGGAAGACCCCCATATAGTCTGACATTTCAGGTACTGCAAAATCAACACATTTACATTGTTTTGGGGGGGCAAAAGTAGAAAACAGTAAGTTCACCCCAGAAAACCATATATTTTCGGAAAGTACACATTCCAACGAATCCAAATTGGGTATGCATGTCTTTCTACGCCAAAGTACCAAGCCGCAAATCATTCCTAAATTTGGTGCTTTAGGTGATATTTCCAAAAATCACCTCAAAATATCTACCCTGCAGCATCGTATTACACACATACTTTTAGGTATCAAGACAAATCACCCCAAATATGAAAGCCTAGGGTCCTCTGAACAGTTTGATGCCCAATATGTATAGGTGTACCCAAGCATGTGGCATATAGAGGCCCTAAAAGGAAGACCCCCATATAGTCTGACATTTCAGGTACTGCAAAATCAACACATTTACATTGTTTTGGGGGGGCAAAAGTAGAAAACAGTAAGTTCACCCCAGAAAACCATATATTTTCGGAAAGTACACATTCCAACGAATCCAAATTGGGTATGCATGTCTTTCTACGCCAAAGTACCAAGCCGCAAATCATTCCTAAATTTGGTGCTTTAGGTGATATTTCCAAAAATCACCTCAAAATATCTACCCTGCAGCATCGTATTACACACATACTTTTAGGAATCAAGACAAATCACCCCAAATATGAAAGCCTAGGGTCCTCTGAACAGTTTGATGCCCAATATGTATAAGTGTACCCAAGCATGTGGCATATAGAGGCCCTAAAAGGAAGACCCCCATATAGTCTGACATTTCAGGTACTGCAAAATCAACACATTTACATTGTTTTGGGGGGGCAAAAGTAGAAAACAGTAAGTTCACCCCAGAAAACCATATATTTTCGGAAAGTATACATTCCAACGAATCCAAATTGGGTATGCATGTCTTTCTACGCCAAAGTACCAAGCCGCAAATCATTCCTAAATTTGGTGCTTTAGGTGATATTTCCAAAAATCACCTCAAAATATCTACCCTGCAGCATCGTATTACACACATACTTTTAGGTATCAAGACAAATCACCCCAAATATGAAAGCCTAGGGTCCTCTGAACAGTTTGATGCCCAATATGTATAGGTGTACCCAAGCATGTGGCATATAGGGGCCCTAAAATGAAGACCCCCCCTTGTATGTTCTGTCATTTCAGGTACTGCAAAATCAACAAATTTACATCGTTTTGGGGGGGGCAAAGGTAGAAAAAAGTAAGTTCACCCCAGAAACCCATATATTTTCGGAAAGTACACATTCCCACGAATCTAAATTGGGTATGCATGTCTTTGTACTCCAAAGTACCAAGCCGCAAACCATTCCTAAATTTGGTGATTTTGGGGACATTTCCAAAAATGACTTCAAAATTTCGACCCTGCAGCATCGTATTACCCACATACTTTTAGGTATCAAGACAAATCACCCCAAATATGAAAGCCTGGGGTCCTCTGAACAGTTTGATGCCCAATATGTATAGGTGTACCCAAGCACGTGGCGTATAGGGGCCCCAAAACGAAGACCCCCATATGGTCTGTCATTTCAGGTACTGCAAAATCAACACATTTACATTGTTTTGGGGGGGCAAAAGTAGAAAACAGTAAGTTCACCCCAGAAAACCATATATTTTCGGAAAGTACACATTCCAACGAATCCAAATTGGGTATGCATGTCTTTCTACGCCAAAGTACCAAGCCGCAAATCATTCCTAAATTTGGTGCTTTAGGTGATATTTCCAAAAATCACCTCAAAATATCTACCCTGCAGCATCGTATTACACACATACTTTTAGGTATCAAGACAAATCACCCCAAATATGAAAGCCTGGGGTCCTCTGAACAGTTTGATGCCCAATATGTATAGGTGTACCCAAGCACGTGGCGTATAGGGGCCCCAAAACGAAGACCCCCATATGGTCTGTCATTTCAGGTACTGCAAAATCAACACATTTACATTGTTTTGAGGGGGGCAAATGTAGAAAAAAGTAAGTTCACCCCAGAAAACCATATATTTTCGGAAAGTACACATTCCAAGGAATCCAAATTGGGTATGCATGTCTTTCTACGCCAAAGTACCAAGCCGCAAATCATTCCTAAATTTGGTGCTTTAGGTGATATTTCCAAAAATCACCTCAAAATATCTACCCTGCAGCATCGTATTACACACATACTTTTAGGTATCAAGACAAATCACCCCAAATATGAAAGCCTGGGGTCCTCTGAACAGTTTGATGCCCAATATGTATAGGTGTACCCAAGCACGTGGTGTATAGGGGCCCCAAAACGAAGACCCCCATATGGTCTGTCATTTCAGGTACTGCAAAATCAACACATTTACATTGTTTTGAGGGGGGCAAATGTAGAAAAAAGTAAGTTCACCCCAGAAAACCATATATTTTCGGAAAGTACACATTCCCACGGATCTAAATTGGGTATGCATGTCTTTGTACTCCAAAGAACCAAGCCGCAAACCATTCCTAAATTTGGGGATTTTGGGGACATTTCCAAAAATGACTTCAAAATATCTACCCTGCAGCATCGTATTACCCACATACTTTTAGGTATCAAGAGAAATCACCCCAAATATGAAAGCCTGGGGTCCTCTGAACAGTTTGATGCCCAATATGTATAGGTGTACCCAAGCACGTGGCATATAGGGCCCCAAAACAAAGACCCTCAAATGGTCTGTCATTTCAGGTACTGCAAAATCAACACATTTACATTGTTTTGGGGGGGGGCAAAGGTAGAAAAAAGTGCGTTCACCCCATAAAACCATATATTTTTGGAAAGTACACATTCCTGCGAATCCAAATTGGGTATGCATGTCTTTGTACTCCAAAGTACCAAGTCGCAAGCCTTTCCTAAATTTGGCGATAAAAGCAACTGTTTTTACATTTCTGAAAATCGCCTAAAAATATTGCAATTGGCCGCATTTATCTCACCCAATTTCTTACATACAATTGTAAAACACCATAAATATTGATGCCAAGGGTCTACTGAACAGTTTGATGCCCAATATGCATAGATATACCAAGGCAGCTGGCATGTGCGGACCCCAAATAAAAATAGTGAATATGAGTTTTCTCCGCTGCCGATTCGCCTTCTGTGAACATAGACCCTTGACTTCATATTATTTGCCTCAAGACCCTCCTAACAGCAATGACCCCCCAAAACCATACATTTTTGGAAAGTACACATTCTGCCGATTCCAACAAAGATAACGACGTCTTTCTACACGAAACTACCAAACTGCAAAGCTTTTCTAAACATATAGGTTTTTACAACATTTCTGAAAATCGCCTAAAAATGTTGCAGTTTGCCGCATTTATCACACACAATGTTTTACGTACAAAGAAAAATCTCTCTAAATATGGACGTCAGAGGTCTAATAAATAGTTTGATGCCCAATATGTATAGATTTACCAAAGTATGTGTTGTGTATGGACCCCAAATGAAAAACGTGCCTATGAATTTTCACGCTAGCCAACTAAGCTGCAGAAAAGAGAACCCTAACTGTACGTTATGTGCCGTAAGACCCCCAAACTGTAAAAATACCCCCAGAAACCCATATATTTTTGGAAAGCACATATTTTGGCGGATCAAACTAAGTAAAATCTATCTTTCTATACCAAAGCACCAAACAGCAAAACGATACTAAAGATACATAAGGAACAATAATGCAGGGATAAAATTGCAATAAAACCACAAAAATAGCGTAAATCAATGAAATAACAAAATAATTGTTCTGACAGCGTAATTAGTGGCCGAAATCGATTATCCAATAGTCACGCTGCCAAAATAACACGTTTTTAGGCAAAAAAAACAAAAGATAACAGTATAATGAATTCGTAAAAAAAAAAAAAACACCTGTTTTTGTATACATATTTGTGCACTAATAAAAGTTATCTGAGTGTGCAAATACATGTAAATAAGTGTAAATAAGTGTAAATAACTGTACAAAAGGGACCAAGTGTGCTAAAATTAAAAAAAAATTTTTTTAAAAAATTCCAATCTTTACTAAAATGCATAAATGTACTGTAAGTATGTGTAGGTGCAGGTAAGTGTGTAAAAAAAACGTGCACTTACCGTTTTTGGAGCAGGAGAATCGCTGTCTTCTTTGGAGGAGTCCTGGCAGCGTGTCTGCAGAGTTGCTGCGCAGCAGGAAGTGCGTGGGCGGCTCTGCAGGCAGGAAGAAGGGTGAGTATAGTAGCAGACGCTCCATGCGATGCGTCTGCTACTTTGAAGTCGGATCTGCGACAATCGAGTCGCAGATCCGACTTGACAGCCCCCCAGCCACGTTGCCTAGGGGGCTGTCTTCTGTCCCCACTCTCTGCGGAGGCGGCAAAAGCCGCCGAAGCAGAGAGAGAGCTCAGCTGCCAAAGAACGTACAATGTACGTTCTTGGCAGCCTGAGCATTGGCCTGCCAGCACGTACGCCGTACGTGCTTGGCAGGCAAAGGGTTAAGTCTGCCATGTAACGTGCATTTATATAAATAAGTAATTAACATTGTATTGGGAGGTTTATATTCTATATACAGGAATGGGATGTTATCTGGAAACTCATTATCCAGAAAGCTCGAAGGCTTGAGAAAGGGCAAGACTAGGCCCGAAACATTGCCTGTTGGTTACTGACCAATAAACACAAACGTTCCCAGTTTTTTCTTTTCTACTTGTATCCAGAATGGAAACCTGTCAATCCCTGTAAGAGCGTGGGAAGTATGAACTTGTTAAGCTCACTGGTATATGTCTGGTAGAAGTAAATCTAGAGCAACCGGACTTGCTAGATTTACGTCTACTAGATATACCACAACCTGGATGAATGAAAACCTTCATAGACAAACTGCTGTATGCCTTACCGACCAATCAGATGTTTGCTTTCATTTTCTGATTTATACTAGATTGATCAATTAAAAAACAGATTTATTGTTAGGGAAAAAAATCTATGGGTCCAATCTATAATAGCACGGATGTTAGTAATTTTCCACTGACAGGACTAACTGCTCTTTGTTCAGTGCTGATTTCTCTCATACGCAAGCAACGCATTTCAACTAAAAATTATATTAACTTAAAAGCATCTAATCATTTATTTCAGTGGCGGATTAACTTATTCACAAGTGAGAGAGAGAGATTGTATCGCATATTTAATTCTCAGTCCAAATCAATTTCCTCTGCAGTTTTTGACCCATTTAACTAACCAGTATAAATGAATAAAACAAGCATAAACCTAATCATAAGTTTTTTTAATGGACCTCAATCGTATATGGTTTTTAGAAAGATCAAAATAAATGGTAATTGCTGATTAAAATGAGACTCCAGCATTTTGAAAGTCGTTCTCATCTATGGCAATTAGAGCTGAGTTAACCCTTTTGGAAGAGAAAGGGATTTGGGAGAATGATAGTTCACTAAGGCGTGATTTAAAGGTGATATAACCCTGCAATTGCCAGAATAATGCAACATATATTATCAAGAGTTAAAGCATGCTAGAAGCTGTAGTCCAACAACTTCAGGGATGGATCAGGGATTGCCTTGAAAACTCCCCCCATCACAATCCTGTTCCCGTTATTTAGCCTTTCTGTTCTCAGTTCCTGTGGGTCGTTAACTGCTGGGCCATAATTTTTTTTTATAGTTTAATTATTTGCCTTCTTCGGACTCCATTCAAAAAACAAATGCTCTGTAACGTCTTCATTGATTACTCAGCAAGTCCAGTTGTTTTTAGATTTACCAATATTAGATATACCATGACCTGGATGAATGAAAATCTTCATAGTCAAAATGCTCTGTAAAGTTACAAATGTATTGTTATAGCTAATTTTTATTACTCATCTTTCTATTCAGGCCTCTCCTGTTCATATTCCAACCAATGCATGGTTGCTAGGGTAATTTGGATTCTAGCAACCAGACTGCTGAAATTGCAGAACAGAGAGCTGCTGAATAAAATGTTAAACAACTCAAAAAACACAAATAATAAAACATGAAAACCAATTGAAAATTGTCTCAGAATATCACTCTCTACATAATACTAAAAGTTAACTCCAATGTTAACAAAATAACCCTTTAAAGGAGAACTACAGTTTAAACCAGATAGATATAGATGATAGATAGATGATTGATATACAGTTGTAGATACATATATTTAGCATAGAATTGGTCTTAAAAAGCAGTAGGAATAGATGAAGCTGCCTGGACCTAAGAGTTTCCTTTGAAAATGTAGCATAATTTAGAATAGCCATGATTTATTCAACATGTATATTCTAATTAATACTGTCACCACGCTTGAAAGCAATTTACCATCTTGCCCATAATATCAAATGTAGCCAAGAGGAGGGCTTGGATGACATAAACAGCATTAGAAATGAGATTTATTGATTGGAGATGGGGCGATTGATGGGGAGACAGCACAGTATGGGAGCCTTGCTGGTGACAATTCCATGGAGATGTATCATGACATTTTTGTAGAATGTGTGACTTTCCAGCATACTGATGCGACTATATAGCCAGCGTTAGCTGTGATCCACAAGCCTTGTTTCCATGGAAATGTTTCCCTGAGGAAAGCAAGAATAATATAGGAAAGAAAATAAACACAAACAAGAGAGCAAATAATAGTTAACTATGAGCACCCAGTGTTGACTTTAAGGATATACTGAATTAATTCTGCATTGATTGTTCTACTGAATATCCAACAGTAACAGCACAGAATTGTGGTTCCAAAGAGACTTGGAGTAGAAGTGAGAGTGGATTACGTATGTAACAAAGACTGCTGAGCCCCAAGTACAGTGGGAGAGGAATGTGCAATGGTTATCACAATGGTCCTATTTTTAATGCTTACCTCTAGTTGTGGAAATTTAAAGTGGGTCTATTGGCAACTTAGCAACAGACTTGGTTCCAGGCTACCCTTTAATATAATAAATACATGTTGGAATGCATGCAACAGTGTTACCCAGAACACCTGGGGGTTGATTTATCAAACCCGGATACTTTTTCGTGTTCGGATTTATCTATTTTCCACACACCGGAACGATTTGTTCCAGTGCAGAAAATAATAGTTGGAATGCTTTCTTACTTGCAAGTGATTTGCATAGCGGAGTCAGTACTGGGACAAATGATTGTGCACAGATGGCTCAATGCCGTCATACATGTTCTGACAAACTGACACAGGTATCAGGTTGAATAAATGCATCTGCTGAAATATGGACATGGGTGTATTATAACTGTTGATGCTGCTTAGCTAGAGGATTGATATATGTGATTAGGCCCTCTCAGAATAGTGGAGGTAATGGGTCCCCAATAGTGGTGTGCAGGTCAAGAAATTCTCCATCCGTACACGACCCTAACCCACTCCCTCCCAACCGGTATCTGGCCTGGACCCCCTCTATTTATAGAACTGCGCAAGTCTATACATTTAGGGGCTAGAAGCTGACAGTGCTAGGCCAACGATTTTGTGTAGGAGCTAGTGCCCAATTATTCTGAAAGTTTCTATGAGATTTACAGTTCATACTGGAGACTAGAGATGTGGGAGCCGACCGAAAACCCACGGGTTTACCCGCACGTCGGGCAGGTTTACGCCCAGTATGAACTGTAAATCTTATAGAAACTTTCAGAATAATTGGGCACTAAGGGTTCCCACTGGAGTCAATAAAGTCTGAGCAGCTACCTCACATTACAGTTTCCTCGATGGAGCACAAAACTGATCTAATTAACTCACATTGTCTATCTCACACCCCTGGATTGTGGGTATACCAGGAGCTCTAACTAAAAGCCTACATTCATAGGATCTCTTTCCCCAACTTCCACTAAAGCGTCCAACCTACCTAAAGATTCTTAACTGAGACCTTCTGCTTCAGGTCCTCCAGCATTTCCACCACCATCTTTAAGTGGAGTCCAAAGAGGACAATGCGAACCTTTCATTTTTATAGATTATGGATTATCCATAACAGCCACGAAAATGCATTTTCCACAGGGCATAGGTTATACTTAGAGTAGGAGAAGGCTAATGTCTTCACATCCCCTACATGTCAATTTGTTGTTCATACCAAACTGTTAGCAATCCTTTAATATTCCCCAATTCAGTATTAGATGAATCTACTGTATTTTATAAGGCTGTCCTTATATTTTGGCAGTTAGGGTATATGCCTTCAGTCCCACAGTACAGAAGCTATTTACAAAATAACTTTTAAAGCCTGGAAGCATTTCTGTTGAAGACAAAGAGATGGTAGTTGTCAATGTAGTGCTAGATATGTAATGGCAAAAAAACCTTGCATAGACTATAGATGTATTATTTTTTTACGCATATACAATATGTCAGGGGCAGAAAACATATTTATCATGGCTGCACTGGTGCTGGCAAAGGTTTGGGGTGGGTCTAATAAAAATGTTATGTGGTTTGGTGCTGGCACAGGTTTGGGAGGGCCTGGTTACATTTTCATGGGCTGGTTGCTGGCATAGGTAGAAGGGGCTGAAAATGGGGGATAAATAAATATTTAATGTGGCTGTACTGGCATAGGATCAGGGGTGGCAATCGGAAAGGGGAGCCTAGTTTAATATGTTATGTAGCCGCACTGGCTGCTGGCACAGTTTCAGGGGACAATAAGGAAAAGGGGGGGGTCATTTTATGTGATGGGGTTCTGGCAAAAGTACACAGGGATAATCACATAGGAATGGGGGCACTGTTTTTTTTTTCATTTATAAATCAAGGCAGTACATTGTTCTGAGGCTTAAATAATATGAGTGGAGAATGCTTCCTCTGGATCTAGCAGTTAAGCAGGTTCTATAGACATTAATCACATAGAAATGGGGGCACTGTTTTTTTTTTTTCATTTATAAATCAAGGCAGTACATTGTTTTGAGGCTTAAATAATATGAGTGGAGAATGCTTCCTCTGGATCTAGCAGTTAAGCAGGTTCTATAGACATAAAAGGTTGAACTTGATGGATGCGTTTCTTTCTCAACTTGGGTAACTCTGTACAGTATGTGTGACTATGGGTGGAGGCTGCTGTTCTGTAGCTGTCTGTTGGGGTTACATGTGCTGTTACCGGGGATGAGCAGCGAAGATTTGCTTAGCTTATAATAAGCAAAGTGTTCTGTGTTTTTAATGCACAGTGCTGAATATGTTGGCACTAAATACGTGTTGTTTACAATAATCCCCAATTCAATCATTAGGCCATCCTTGTCCTAGGGCCAAGCCTCAGACATCATTCCTTGTTGGTTATAGGATACAATTTATTGCCCATTAGATGTTTCCTATATTTTATCTACTATGCTGCCTTGTGGTTCTGGGTATTATATCACATGTTTTGAGGTCCTCCCTGCCCCATGTTTATAATGTGTCTGTCATTCAGCTGAAGCAAAAATACCTTCGACTATCCCAGGTGATGAAAGTTCATCTTGGGATAATTTAACTCTTGTTATGAGCATGGTATATCGTGCATCTCAAAAACAGTAGAGTAATTCTAAAAATCTTCTGTGGAGTCCATAAAACAAAAGTACCGGTATAATCACCAGTAGCATTTCTAACAGGAGATCATTTTTTGTTAAACACAGGAGAATAAATGCCCTGAAATGTCACAATCAAAACAGGATTCTTTTATAGTTTGGAACAGAAGAATAAGTCACCAGATATAAATCATTTTCGGATGATAATGAAAGGTATACACATTTTCATGGCAGTTTCCTTTTTTGTAAGGATTTTCTTCTAGTTCTGTAGAGATATCTCTTTCTTAATATATTTAGGGTTAGATTTATCAACCCGCTATGAAATAAAATGATTGGTAGGGTGCTAAAGTTTAAAACCACTTCTGAATGCTAACACCCATTAGCAAAGAGCCTGTATGTTGGATTATGTTTGGTTTTGCTAATATAGAACATACCTGTTTGCCCAAGGGTGTGAACAACAATGCAACAGATTTGCAATCCAGAGACCTGGTGCACTGATCATTTTGGAAATATGTATTTTTATACAGAGGCACTGTGAAAGATGGACAGGAAAACGTTTTATACTTCATACTGTAATAAATGCTTACCAGAAACCTTAAAATACTCTGAGACCACAAGTTATATACCTTGATGGGCAGCACCAACACCTCAGGCCCCTTAAATGAATCTGATATGACTGTAACAGAAAAGGATGGGTGGTCCAGACAAATTATTTACTCTCAGGCCTCCTGGAAGCAAGTTAAAGGAACAGTAACACCAAAAAATGTAAGTGTTTTAAAGTAATGCAAATATAATGTATTGTTGTGCTGCACAGGTAAAACTTGTGAGTTTGATTCAGAAACCCAACTATAGTTTATAGAAACAAGATGCTGTGTAGTCATGGGGGCAGCCATTCAAAGCTGAAAAAGCCCAGGATACACAGCAGATAACAGATACGCTCTGTAGTATACAATGGGATTCTACAGAACTTATCTGTTATCTTATCCTGTGCTTGAATGGCTGTCCCCATAGCTACAGCAACTTGTTCATATAAACTACAATAGCTTTTTAAAAGCAAACACACCATGGAGGCAACAATACATTATATTGTCATTCCTTTTAAAACACTTTAATTTTTTGATGTCGCTGTTCCTTTAAATCTTGGATTTATCCATCAGGCTCTTATCTTGACTACAAGGACTACATCAAAAGGCATAGCCAGGCTGACCTGCCAATTATTGGCTAGATGTCATAGCTTATTGAGACTGTGGGTTCTCTAAATGCTGTATTTAGGCTTGAATTGTCTGCGTTAAAGATTTGGGGAGAGTAACCATGCTGTTATATGAAGTTTTTTCTTTTGGCGAATGGGGAGTAAGGCGAATTCATTTTGTTTGCCATTGGTATACATACTCATCAAAGATACTTTGTGGCTTCTATTGACAGTTACTGTAATGTATCATCTAATTATAACTTTAATAGCTTCTATTATTGATTGTGTGTATTGATTACTTTGCACTGTCATGAATCTTTCATTTATATGTAGATCTCGTGATTGTTATTAGCAGTATTTATTATCCTTGTGAAGAGCTTCCTCTTTTACTGATTAGCTGCTGTTGGTGGCGAGCACATGACTTTCCCTAGTGTACATATCTGTAATTTTTCAATGAGCTGCAATTCGTGCTTTACTAATATTGTTTAGAATAGAGCCCTCAAGTCTATTTGAACAAACATTTCTGCTTGATAATCACCTGTGAAGATCATCATGCAGCAATTGATGTTTACATCAATGGGAAGAAATCTGAAAAGGGTTACATGTACTATGACTTCTTTTATTTGTAGTGACATAAATAAAAATTCGGCTGGCTCCAATCTCTCTTAATGACTACTTAATAATGATCAATGGCACCAAGCTATATTTGTGCTTAAAACGTGCAGTGCCGGAAAAAATACTGGATTAAAGGTCACCAAGTAGGAAAATTGACCTGGGTGTGCAAACCCCACGTCCGACACTTGAAAGATGACCACTTAAACCTTTAGAAATATGAAAGTCAGCGGAACTTGCACTCACCGAATCTGCTGAATGGCCCGGGTGCCGTGCCCCGAACCCGTAGCTTAGGCAATATAATTCATCATAAATAATAGTACACGCACTCCTGCAGCCAAGTCGGTTGAGGTAAAAACTCAAAGCTTTATTCCATCATGTTAAAAGATACACGTCCTGACGCGTTTTGTATCAAAATATATGTAATCATAGGCACTAGTGTGAAAGAACCGTTACAGTGTATAATGCAGATTTAAATGTTTAGTATGTCAGTTACTTTTATAATTAAATTGTAACAATTTTGTAACATTTTGTAAACTTTAAATTTTATTATAACTGATATGCATTTGTTTTTTGAATCTTCCTCGTTCATTTGACATTTAGAAGCGATAAAGACACATATTTTGTAGTGGTAGCTTTCCTAATTGTTAAGGGTTAATGTTTTTAGTTTTGAGTCCAGAGAAAGACCTTATGTAAGGTTAACCTGGACGTCATTTCCTTCTATTAAGTTTAAATATCTGTAACGGTTCTTTCACACTAGTGCCTATGATTAGGTATCTTTTGATACAAAACGCGTCAGGATGTTTAGCAGCATGACTGACACCTGGGCCCACCGGCCTTTTCCTGGTATCCCAGTGGGCCAGTTAGACACTGGTTTGGCTTAAGGTCAAAAGAGGCAGTTCTAATGTTCTAGAGCAGGGGTTTTAAAACTTGTGGGGCTAGAGGAATGATGCGGGGGTGTGTGTGACAGCCTCAAGGCTTTTAAGGGTGGTATTTCACTAGTGACGGGCAAATAAATTAGGCAGGCACGAATTTACGTGTTTTGGCGCCAGCCAATACAATACGGCAACAGAAATTCGTGAGAAATTCTACTGCAAAAAAAAAATTGTCACGCGCCATAAAATTGGTTTGCATCAGAATAATTGTGGGCATAAAATAGGAGCGCATCAAAATGATTCGGACACCCATTGACGCCCTGATGAATTTGCACAAAATAGTCGCACGTATAAAAATGACGCTTGTCAAAGTTATTTTGAAACCCATTGACTTCAATGCGTTTTGCAAATCTTTCACTGTTTCGCAAACTTTTCGGGAAATTGCAGATTCGCCCATCTCTAGATTTCACCATAATCTCGTGTTTTTTTAGATACCACCCAGCTAGGTCAGTTTGGATGAGATCTGAGAGTTGAATGCTTATTTTCTCCCCTAGATATTCTTGAAATTATTGATTTATGGCTGGTACAGCAATGGTCTTCTATTTCTGTAACCTTGTCATGACCTAAGGGGGACCCTGAGCTTATATTGGATCTCCAATGGACATTTAGACCATTGTTCTAGAATATTCTAGTAGCACAATCACATATTGAGGAACAAGTATCCATAAAGTCTGAATAACAGTATATACCCATTTCATCTACATTTTGTATAGACAGTAACAGTTTTAAATCCAAAGCCAACTTTATTTGTAATTATGTTGTCATTTTAATGAGTGTTTTACTTTTTCTTTTTACAAAACCACTGCATATAAAATTCCTGTGGGGACAATTTTGGTTTTATTCAGAGTGAGATAATTATTTATGATGGAACAGTGTTCTGCATGTAGGTTTTTATTATTATTCTCTACATGATGCGAGAGGTACAACCTGATTTTGAATTCTACTAAGATAGATTTTAGGAGGCAGTTAGATTTGCAGCTGACTCTTTTACATTTTAGTAAGTGGATGTACCTGTTACTTTGGGGTTTTAATGTCTTAATTAAATTCATAGCATTGTCAATCTATCAGAGAGAACTGCTGCCAATCTATCAGAGAGAACTGGAGGCAAAAATAGCCTTCTGTTTATCGGAAGTAGTATCCTGCCTTTATTATCTTAAGAATAAAACTGTATATACTCCGTAATATTCTTCCATGACATATCTCTGCTCATTAAAGTTTGTTACCCAAGCGTAATTGCAAAAGCATAGCTATAGCCCTGCCTTCTACCTCTGTCATCTTGTTATCTCATAAACATTTTAACTTCCATCAGTAAAACATTAAGCAACTTCTATAGAGAACCAGGGGGTGCAGTGGGACAGCATTATGGTTGTGTTTAGATCCCCTTTAATAGTATATGCTCATGATATAACCAAATCAAAATAGAGAGAGATATGATAGATAGAAAGAGAGAGATAAAGAAAGAGATAATAGTTAGATACAGGTATGGGATCCATTATCCAGAAAGCTTTGAATTACCGAAAGGCAGACTCAAATAGACCCCATTATAATCAAATAAACCATGTTTTTAAAAAATTATTTCCTTCCTTCCTCTCTCTGTAATAATAAAAATGTACCTTGTACTTGATCCCAACTAACATATAATGCATTATTATTGGAAGCAAAACCAGCCTATTGGGTTTATTAATGTTTATAAGGTTTTCTAGTAAACTTACGCGATGAAGGTACAAATTACGGGAAGATCCGTTATCTGGAAAAACCCAGGTCCTGAGCATTCTGGATAACTGATCCAATACATGTACTACAATCACCATTATACATAGTAGCAATCGAAACACCCAATTGGACAGCCCTTGGCTTGCCAACTGCCCGTTATTCCTCCCCTCCCTCAACTGTTTTGAATTCTCTGACCTCCCCTCATCCACCTTTACCGCACCTCGATCATCAAAGACCCGCACATTCCCTGCCCCATGAAGTTAGCAATCTGTCCATCCCCACCCCACGTGACCACATCTCCCAACCAGTCCATCAGAATGGTGCAACCCTAGACAGTCCTGAGTACTTTTGCCTGACTACTGTTCACCACAACTAAACTCCTGGGGAAAAGGTGCACTCACTAGTTCTATAACCAGTGTCTCATTTTGTAGGTGTGGGTATTAAGCTTTATTAAGGGTGCAATGTAATAAAAGTCACATAATTTGTATCAGGTCTAGTACCAATAATAACCAATGGGTGGGTTGTATAAGCTGGTTATCTGAATGCATATGTCTGATTGTTTGCTATAAACTACAAGACAACTAGAGCAAACACTTTCAATTAAGTGCTTAGCTCTTCCAAATCTCAAGATCCAGGAGCCCTTTGTAACTGACAGAAGCAACAAGAAATAAGAACGGGAAAGTGCAACTTACGGGAAGATGAGGTTATGTACATACATTTGGCAGGAGACCAGGCAACTATGCACATCAGCAGTACTGCTTCTGAACTCTTGTTGTTCGATCAGTTGCTCTGTATACAGTTTAAATCAATTGAATTTGAAGTAGATCCAACTGTTCTCTGATAAGTAAAGCTGTAATTACTTTTTCATTGAGCTCTGCCTCTCGTTTGCTGATGTCATGTACACTTATTTATCACATCAGTGTTTATATTGAATGGAAATAAAGGTTAAAAGAAGTCTCAGATGGCCCAGTTAACGTGATTGCTTTGAAGGGGAAGTTTATAATAAAATTACCTGTAAGCATAATGTAGTCAGTTTTATTCTAATACATTAAAAATATGAAATGACAGTGAAAGATAAGCAATACAACATAAGAACAACAATAACACATACAAAATGAAAGCTGAAGACCAATGAAAAATTGGCGAGAATAGATTACTGCTAAACCACATATTCTTATTTTGGGTCCCAATAACCCCTTTTTAATAATGTGAAATGTATGCTACAATCTAAAATATTGATAGTTCTAAAGCTGTTTTGGGGTTTCAAAACCGATATATTAAACCTTTTTTTTTATATATATATATATATATTTTTGTTTAGAAGCATTTTATTAACTATGTGATTAACTCTGGGAACAGAATTTTGCAGAGCGGTGGCAAGTAGTTGATGCACAATTGCTCACTCACCCCCTGCCACTCGGAAATCCCATCTAGCCACCAAACTCCTGTCCCCAGGGGTGTTTCAGGGATTGTTTCAGCAGCCATGATGGCACCCCCTCTTACCTGTCTTAAGGTCTGTCCTTTGCTTACCTCTTTTGGGTCGGGGGGGTGCCAGCACTATTGCAGAGAGGGCAATTTTTCTGTCTGCACTAGAAAGGCCAAATTTCCATTAGGTGGAATGACCTTGCCTGATTACCCCCCCCCCACTTGGCTTGCACATCCATTGCTCCCTCTCTACTGCCAGTCTCTGCATGTCTACCCTATCCAGGTGCACAAAGGCTCTTGCCTTTACTGTCTACCTACTTACAGAGCTGCTACCTTTACTGACAGCACAAGCTGGACAAAAGAGGTGGACTGGTGTTGTTGGGGACAGAGCCATGACATTAAGGGCAGCCAGCAGGGCTGGGACTAGGGGTAGGCAGAGTAGCCACATGCCTAGGGCACAAAGCTGGGGGGCGCCAGGCACGTACCTTCTCTGCCTCCTACACCCAGTCCGGGGTCTGGCTGGCATCTATTCGAGCATTGGCATTGCGAGTCCATTCTCAAGTCCAATCGCGCATGTGTGCGTGCCAGGTTGCCTGGGTGGCCAGTAACATCACAACCTGCATGGCTGAACAGAATTTTCTGTTTTTCATACCTTAAAACCAACTAGGCGGTTTTAAACCAAACAGCCCCTTGAAATACAGCCTGTTCCATTCAAAACTGGGCAGGTGACAATCCTATAGTTACTCCTTTATTAAGTTTTCATTGCAGCATAAGGACCCATTTCTGAAGGGATAGGTGCAAGTGCAATAAGGGCCACAATTTTGCAGCAATAATGACTTAGTTCTGCACCTGTACTCTGCAAATGGAGCAGAGCACCTCGCTGTTGAAGTTATTTATTTAGGGCCATTGAACTCCCTGCAATCCTAGCTTGTACATTTTAAAATAAAGTGCCAGTGAATGTGACCACTGCCTGCTGTTCCTGTATACAGAGCTGCCGAGGAAATCACAACTAGATATACTGTACATGGCAAGTAACAGCGATCCAATATGGGAGCATATTTCTCTGGACCTAGGTGCAAATTTCACTGGGTCACAGTGCAAAATTTAGCATCTCATAGGGTGCAACTGAATAGGATACTGGGTAATCTAGGCCTATATTAGTCTTGCATTCGCTTGCTATACACTGTTGCCATCTCTTCTTTTTAGGAAGACGAGATGCCAAGCAAATGTAATAATAGCAGCCCCATCACCCTGTAAAACTGAGCAGTGCTTCCAAACATATAGAGATATATATATGTATCGTATATAATAAAATAAATGTGTTTGTTTCCATTTGTTGTTGTCGCCATGGAGATTTCTTTGTGCAGGTTTAAGGGTTGCTACGCAAAGACAGTGTTTACATAGGAATCACATGTTTTTTCACTGTGCGAGAACAAAATAAAAAGGACTCGGCTCAGCTGAATGAAGGATTCCCAAATATTATCTGTCATCAAAAAGATCTTAGGCCAGAAGTGCAAGTCATAAAGCTTTCTCTTGGTTGGATGGAAGCCAGAGGCTCAGTGTGAAGTGTTCTTGCTGATGTGGTGGGTCTTAATGTAGATATATCGGCTTTGTGTGGGTATATTTGGGTGTTGCTCAGCTAAGAATTCTGCTCGATCTTACTCAGCTGAGGGATAAAAATTGTCCCTTATGTTTGTTTTGGCTTTTCCAAGCAATGAGGAGGTCTCTAAAGGTGTAGGAAAGGCTGTATTTATTTGGGGGTGCCAAAAGTTAGGCACCCTCAAGTGATTGTATATACATACCTAAAACCCCGGTCTGGGGGTTCTTCAAGCGAGCAGATTGTTCGGCTTCTGGCTTCTTCTTTCTTCGAGCAGTAGCGCGGAAGGCCGAACTTTAACAGAGAAGTCAACCATTTTATTCTACTGCGCATGTGCCTGCCCTGGGAAATTTGAACAAAGAGGAAGAAGGAAGCCCTGTCGTGCTTGCTGGAAGAACCCCAGTACTGCTGCAGTTCTCTGCTGATAGGAGCACTGGCCCGGGGTTTCAGGTAAGTCAATACAATCACTTGGGGGTGCCTAACTTTTGGCACCCCAAGAAAATAGGCCTTTTCTTCTCCTTTAAAGAGGAAACTATACCCACTGAACATTACAGTTCAGTATCAAAATATATCTCATAACACAGGTCATTTGTAAAAAAATAGATGAAAAATATATTTTTTCTTATATCATGTGCCAATGGATAATCCCATAATGAGACTCAAAGTCTGCCCATCTGGCTGTTTTGAGGCACTGAGCTCATACACAAAGGGAACGCACACAACTAGGTTATATCAGCTACCGAATGAACAGAGCGATGTCTTTACTCTCATACTACTTCCTGTTACAGAACCTTTATCATTTATCAGTCAGTAACACAGAGAACCAGACAAAATGGTGGCACAAAGTAACAGATGTAAAAGGGCAACACATATTGATATGTATATGCCAATTTATAAGGATATACATTGTAAATGATCTGTTGGTTAGATATTTTTATTCAGTTCTCTTTTGCTCATACATTTGTTCCCATTATGTCTTCATAATAGCCTGGAGTATGCTGGGGCTGTATATGTTAAAATGTTTTTTACAATGTAAGATGTTTATCCTTCCTTGGTATAATTAAAGGGAAACTACTGACCATATGATAATTAAACTAAACTGTAGAGGGTATTTAAAAATCTGTTTTAAATAGTCTTTATTTTTTTTTTCTACTCCACTGAATATTTATGTTGTGTTATATTTTTTTTTTGTTTGTTGTGAGTTGCTGAAAAATGGCTGGGCTGTTGACAATAGGAAAACATGTTGGGTTGAGGAAAAACAATTTACACTGTGCTGCAAATGCTGCTAGTTACCCAGTTTTAGAGTGTCTCGTAAAACTGTCTGGTTCTCACATGACAAACTGTTATAGCAACCTATTTTAACATTCAGGATTAATGGCTAGGAAAACAAGAGTTCCTTCTCTGCCCATATATAGAAAATGTTTTTGGGTGTATATGGGTTATTGAATGACCTGGGGTTTTCCTGATAAGGGATAATTTGGATCTCCATACCTTAAGTCTACTAGAAAATCTTTTAAACAGCTGGTTTTGCTTCCAATAAGTATTAATTATAACTTAGTTTGGATCAATGCCCCTGTCCCAAAGATAAAATTGTCTGAGGCTAATGTATAAATATAGTGTAATGTGTATAGATGCTGCATATTTGGCCCTTTGGCATCTTTTGTTGACCAGTTATTAATCTTGTGCTCATGTTTCTTTTTAACCAATGGCAGAACTTATTTACAAGAAAGTGTGTGGGGGGGGGGCAGATCCTGCTTTGAGCCACATGAGAAAGGTGCAGATCAATGGGGAGAATTTATAATAAAACTATAATCTTGCACCAGAGTTGTAACCAATAACAAGTAATTAGCAATATATGGCAAAAAGTATGTTGACAACAGTTGCAACTGGCCAATTAGTCACACCAATATACAATACAGATCTGTTTAAATAACGTAGGCAAGACTAATGAAAGCGAAATACTGGATGGTTGCTGTTAGTAATGTGCGGGTCTAGAAAAGCTCAACTGCACCCGGACCTGCCATCACCAGCTTTTCTTCCTTTTATAAACTTGCTCTGACCCGCCCCGCTGATGACATCAGAAAAGGGACGGGCAGACACATGCCTATAAATGCAGAAGTCGGCAGTCTAAGGTTGCAGGTGAGGAGAGCAGCGGAAAATATGAACCAGCCCCACAAATGGCACAGCAAGGTTGGCCCAAACCCACCCAATACGTGGGTATAGGCCCAGCCCGCACATCACTACGCATAACTACTTCAGTATTAGTGAATTCCTGCCCAAATCAGAAAAGATTTATATATAGGGAATGCCTGTGCACCACACTCTGGGGACACCTAGTAGCTAGAGGGCAGTGTATTGGCAGTACATGGCAAACTGAAACTTCTGCTTCACTAATCCCCACCCGACATGCTGCGTAACTGGGTGGCACTTATACTTCCCTTTACCCATATAACGTTGTTGTTCACAGGTACATTCAGATTAATTAGTGAGCAGGCCCACAAGATGGTTACTGGGAGCAGAAGAATATCTTGTATCCTAGCACTGATTATGAAGTGAAACAATGTCTCGCTTTGACATAAAATTGGGCTTAGTTAGCTTTAGTAGGTAAAGCAAATACAGTTAAACCAGTAATTAAATCAATCTACCATAGCCTCCTGAATGCCGAGGTCATAATTATATTCCAGAATGTGTTGCTTCACCTTTTATGACTAATTGGCAAATCCGATTAAGGGTGGCAGAGCTGTGAGTGCTCTCCCTATCTGTTGCCAAGAGGGACTTTCTGACTTGGCAACAGTTGCCGCAACATCTCATTTAAGTTTTTTATGTTGTGCTGCACATTATATGGAGCTAGGGCTGTTTTCACAGAAAAATTCTGTGCTGGCGACAGATGTCTGATTATCCCTTTCCAACAGCAACTGCAAATTAGTGCAGCGAAAGACATGGTGTTAAATCCAGTCCAAGGAACTACATGTATACTTTATATTATTTTGAAAAAAATGGGAATAGACCTGTAAAATCTGGTCTAGTATAGATTGAAGATCAAGGATAAAAACCTCTTTCAATAATTGTTCTATTTTATCAATAATAATAATCAAGCCTGGATTTGTGGTGAGGCCCAGGCCTAGGGTGGCAAAGTATTAGGGGTAGGCATGCCGCTCTGGGCACTTTCTCGGGAGCACTGGGGACGGGCAGCTCCCCAGTGCTCCTGGTCCTCCTCTGTGCTCCTCGCTCGGCGGAGGTAGTGTGGGCAAGCGCTAGGATTGCACAGCCTAGGGGCGCCCGTGACGGCCCTGATAATGATATAAACCCTGCTTTTATCCTACATATTTTCCCAAAGAAGAACTGTAAAGAGTATTTTTTTTACATAGAACATTTCATGTTAATTATACTATTCCAGGGTGCAGCACACAGTCTCCCATATTCTTGGCATGAGTGTCTTCTGAGTCAGTGGGGTACCATTTTGCCATGACTTCAACTCTGTAGGTTGTATTGGTTCTCATTGACAACAAGGACGTGAGATGACCAAAATAATTCAGCAGACTTCAAATAAACATAGGCATTTTCAGAGTTTTTGGTGAAATTTAAGCCAAAAATTGCTCCACATTTGAAACATGGGGTGGAAAAGGCACTGCAGAACTCATAAAAGGACATGATACTTTCCAGAACAGTGTAGCAAACTAAAACTTAGCATGGGGAAAATGTTTGCTTCTCTCTTACATTGATCTTTCTCTATTTGCTTATATAGGATAGCCAGAGGAGAGTGGTGAAGCAACAGATGTAACCTTAAGAGATGAACTTCATGCTTCTTTAACATGACCTTTGAATCTTGTGTCACCCCTTGCATGACTCTGGAGCACATATAATACAAAGATATGGGCATGCACACCAAATGATTAATCATATAAACCAGATAATTGTGCAGTAAAAAAACTTTTAATGTTTAAGACATAACAGTAATAAACAACATCAATTAATGAGGGTGAATATTCAGTAAATCAGCATACATACATACCACACCACTGGTAGTTTTGGTTAGATATTGGAAAGCGGATACACAGACCCCCAAAAAAAGAGAACACCCCGACGTTTCGGCTTTCGCCTTTATCAAGGGGTATTCTGACCTTCATGTTTCAAATGGCTTTAAATACCTTAGCGTTTCCTATTCTCAGCGTTCAATTGCACGCGCGCTGTAATGTCGCCCCGTAGTGACGTCACTTCCGCATCCCTCGTGCTACTGGACAATGCGTCCACACACAGGAAGCGGATATAGATGCTGAACCGCATCTTGGAGCGCAAGCGCATGTGATAGGTGATCGGCTTCCCTAGCAACTCATCTTCTCAACGTCCAATATAGAACTATGCGTTCCTATACGATCCCACATTTACTGCAGAACACTACCATATTTCTACTAGATATAAAGCCATTGACTTCCTATATTTTTATGACTCTGGAGCACTCAAACAGGTAAGCAGGAGTGGGTATCTCCACTGAGAATGTTACAAGAATACAAGCAAAATTATTGGGTAGACAGGAGGACCTCAATCATGTCTTGACTCACTGGATATTATATTTGTGGCTGGACAAACTGACACTGGAGCTATGACTCTCAGCCCATTATCTAAGTCCTGTAATATTGGAATATATATGGAGCACAATGGATAATGTACTCCTTAGGGTAAGGCCAGATGAGGAGATTCGGGGAGATTTTGTCGCCTGGCGACTTATCGCCAGGTCTTTTGCGTGACTATCTCCCCGAACTGCCTCAGCGTTTTTTCCCCATAGGCTAGAATGAAAAGTCGCCAGCGCTAATGCACACGAGGCGATGAGGCAGTTCGGGAAGATAGTCGCGCAAAAGACGTGGCGATAAGTCGCCAGGCGACAAAATCTCCCCGAATCTCCTCGTCTGGCCTTACCCTTATGGTATTGGGCACAACGCTATATGCTGTTATTCAGAAAAACTCTGAGTATCACTCATGTATTATAAGGGATAATATACCCCTACTGTAAATTATAAGGATATTTGAAGTCACTGAGGAGTTCTGTTACCATATAAAGGCATAAGGCTGCATGCTGAGTTATACAGGGATCTCGGAGTATCACTCATGCACTTATAAGGGATAATTGATGACCAAATGTAAAATATAAGGATATTAGAAATTTCTGAGGAGTTCTGTGAACATATAAAGACACAAGGCTGCAGGCTGAGTTATACAGGGAACTATGTGTATCACTCAGTGGCGTTTCTGCCATTAGGCACGATGAGCCTCAGGCGGCGTTACAAGCTGGAATGCGCCTGGTATCACTAATGTATTATAACGTATAATGCACCCCTAATGTAAATAATAAAGATATTACAACTCACTGAGGGGTTCTGTGACCATATAAAGGCACAAGGCTGCAGGTTGAGTTATAGGGGGAACTATCGCGAAAATAACTATGTAATATTAGCTTCAGCATACTGGAATAAAACACTCTCTAAATACAATCAATTAAAAATTCTGTACTGTTTCTGAAATAATCAAGTTTATCTTCATTATCCCACTCTCAGCATCTGTTTATTCTCATTCTGTCTTCATTCAGGAGTTGGGTGTCATATGAATGATCCAATATATCTTATAGGGGGCTCCTTTTGCCTAGAAGATGTATTAGAGCTCGCTCTATTAAAATCACCAGAAATCCTATCTCTCTTCATTCACATTTTTTGCAAAAGGCAGTTATTTAATTAAATTTTGTTTGTACTAGAATCGGTTATTTGAGTGAGCTCTAATACATCTGCTAGGAAAGGGAGCCTCCCTATGAGATATATTGGATCATTCATCTGACACCCAACTCCTGCATGCGAGCAGAATGAAGAGAAACAGATGCTGAGAGAGGGATAGTGAAGATAAACTTGATTAATTCAGAAACAATGCAAAATTTATAATTAATTTAGAAAGTTTCTTATTTCAGTATACGGAAGCTTGTATAAAGTTTTCATTTTCGTAATAGTTGCCCTTTAAGTATCACTAAAGTATTATAAGGGATAATTGATTCCCCTACAGTAAATGATATAGTGAATAATATACCCCCTATTGTAAAATATAAGGCTATTATAAGTCACAGAGGAGTTCCATGACCATATAAAAGCACGAGGCTGAAGGCTTTTAAACAGGTCATGGAACTCCGAGGTTACTTCTAATATCCTCATTTTTCAACAAGGGGTACTTTATTTATTATAATACACAAGTTTTAGTGAGTCATGTGCCAAAAATGACATCACTACTCACCGTTTATAAGGGTATAATTTAAGATATTCATGGCTTTTGTGTATTATAAGGATATTAGAAATCACTGAGGAGTTATGTGACCAAATAAAGGTGCAAGGCTGAGTTATACAGTTCAGGGAACTCTGAGTATCACTCACATATGATATAATTCTATAACCAAATATAGGTATAGTACAGTATGCATGTAGCTTTATGAAACAGATAATATTTGTGTTACATGGCTGGTGCAACTCAGCTCAAAGTCAACTTTATTGTCATCTCAGCAGTAGGGATGGGCGAATTTGACCCGTTTCGTTTCGTCAAAAATTCGCCGCCGGCGAAATGTCGCAGACGCCCATTAAAGTCTATGGGCGTCAAAAAAATTTGTCGCGCGGCGAAATTATTTTGTTGCGCGTCTTTTTTTTTTGACGCACGTCTCCATACAAGTCTATGGGCGTCATTTTTTCGGCGAAACGAGGCGAAAAAATTCGCCCATCCCTACTCAGCAGTGTATGAATACACATTGAGACGAGACAAACTAAAAAACTAAAGAGTGACTCAAGGTGTTTGATGCCTTATTATCAAAGTATTTCAGTGTTCCCTCATGTGGGATTGAGGCTTGATAAATAACATAGAAACCTGAAAGCATTTAATCAGTAAGGTTTCTTATGGCTTTATAATTGATGCACTGACAGTCAACTGCATAATTGATGCCGTAATACAGAGAGCTCTATTTTTTTTTTTACAATGATCAGATATTTATATTGTAGTGTCACATGTCAAACATCTATTCATCCCCTATTCATCCCAGCTTGCCTCCTCCAATATTCATGAGATACCTAGCATCTCTACAAAACCGCTTGTTTCTAGGAACTTCAGCCTCCAATACACACAATACAGGAATCATTTGTTTGGTTCATACCCGATAGATAGATCACTCACTAAATTCTAATAACATTTTGGATTAAGGTTAGGAAAACTATAGACATTTGGCACACTTTTGAATTTGTCGAATTTCGAATTCATGTAAGTTTTAAACTCCCCGAAACTCCCAAACATGTGAAGTTCGACTAGTCAAAACTTATTGACAAAATTGAATTTGTTAAACTTGAACTAATTTAAAAAACCCGAAAACGATTGGAATTCAATTCGAATTTAAAAATCTAGAATGTCAGGAAAGCTACAAACATCACCAAATTGATCCCAGGACCTCTCCCATTGACTTATACAGTAATTTGCCAGGTTTTAGGTGGTGAATAGTCAAATTCGAGTTCTTTAAGGGCCATAGTATGATAAATCTTGAAATTCGAATTAAAACTCTAATCGAGTTTGGATAATTCAGAATTCGAAATTTCATAGTTTTGACCAAAATTTTTTTTTAGAAAATTTGAATTTTCGACAGTGAGAGTATAGCTGTATTTTGTTCAGGCAATTTTACCTATAGTTTGGACGCCTAAGGTGGCGTCCAAAGAAATCACTGGAGGGATTGTTTCTCTTTCAAGGGTTTAAGTGATAAGAAGTGAGAGACTGGCAGGATTTCAGTTAGCTGAGCAGCTCAAGGTTCCAACATGGAGGATAGTGGGATAAGTATCCTGCTGTGATCAGGCCACCAGTATAGGGACAGATCACAAGAGTGCAATTGTGAAGTGATATGCTGATTGCAAAAAGATACTTATGTTGTTGTATTCATGTGCCATTCCTTTATGATCAAAGTTCTGATGTTACCAGAACTAACTTGCCTGGGATCAATATGTGATCACATTCCATCTAAGTCGCCCTAATGCTTTTTGGAACACTCCAGATGGACCTGGACATATTGAGGCTCTTTATTCTACCCTTCCATACAGTTATGCAGAGATCTTGTTATTGCTGATTCATACTTACAGTTAAAGTTAACTAAAGAAGTAGCTAGAAATGTTGTACATTGTGTTTTGTTCTTCTGTACCAGTCCAAAGCAACCATAGCCTTTTAGCAGTAAAGACCTGTGTCTCTGAAATGCCCTATCAGCTCCCAATCTTCTTTTCTGCTGATTCACTGCACATGCTCTGTGCTGCTGTCACTAATGAGCTTAGGTACAACTCTAGGGACTGACAATATACAGTGCACATAGAGTATAAATGTCACAATATAAGGCTGGTTAGAAATTAATACAGATGATTACTACATGGCAGCACAGAAAGCAGTGCAATTAGCATCAGCATTTAATAATCAGCCTTGTAGCATCAGCTTATATTACAGGATTTTTTGGCCTTATAACTTGCAACGACCCCTAAGCTTAGCTTCTCAACAGCTGCTCAGAGCCCACTGAGCATGTGAGTGGCACAGAGACTTTGCAAGATGGTGACACCCTGTGACAAATTTAAAGTCCTGGATCATTGCTATTGAAAAGCAGAAACTTCAGGCATTTTTAGCCATATTTTATTTAGGGTTTAGTTCTCCTTTAGAAGTATGGTGGTAGCAGAATCATGGGGAGGGGTAAGAAGAATGTATGGTGCAAAATACAAGGAAATACTGCAAGAAAACTTGCTTCCATGTGCTAAAAAACCAAAGAGGACAGTGATTCCAACCAAAAAGCCAAAGTAACACTGAATGTAATCAAGAACAAAAGGATGTCTTTCAATGGCCCATTTATATTTGCACTATATATGGCAGTATTTGCCCTTCATTGCATCTCATGTAAAGCATGAGACGTGATTAGGCCAAATTAGGATCCAAAATGGGCCCACACATGCCAAATTGGGGCAAACATGTGCCATTGCCCTATGTTGGATGATTGTCTGACCCATGTGAGCTAGAAAACTGTCCTGTGTAAAGACAATAGTTTGTAGATATAGGAATCCTTGAACTTTAAAATTCACAAAATTATAGACAGATGGAAATAGCCTTCATGCATTCCAAGGATACAGGTATTTGTGGCCCAGGGTTATCTGGGGAAGCCTGCTGGAGTGTGATTTACGAGCTACATTTGTGGTGTCTCTGTCCTGCTGCTTACAAGTCATTTATGCCTGTGTTTACAGTGGCTCTGTATTCACTGGCCCCTAGGGGTCTAGTATGACTGTGCCGGGAGACAATCCTGCAGTGTATGAGTATGAAACAGCTTTTTATCTACTAAAGGTGATCAGTTGTAACCCTTCAGCTTGGCAGGCTGTTTCAATTCTTAATGTTTTCAGGAAATCTGGTTCAATATTTGTTCTCTTAATCTGGTCATATTTGGACAGATTTAGATTCATATTTTTTGATAAGGCAGCAGCAAACTACAACTCCTAGCATTTCCAACATAATAACATAGATTTAGGCACTGGTTTCTAAACCAGTATCTATGGTGGGGTTCAGCCTGAATGTCATTTAGGGTGAAAATGAGAGAAAATGGCCCTTTGGTCTCATTTCACACCAGAATGCCCAGCTTGAAGGTCATTTAAGGTGAGATTTGGGATGAAATATATTTACTCCCCTAGATATTCCTGAAACATTGACTAAATACACCAATAATTCCTATGAATGTACTTAATTCATGAGTGGGTCCTGAAAAATTATGCTAGATAAAAACTGTCAAATAAAGCATCACTCTCTCTTGTCCATGACCATTGCAAGAGGATACTCTAATGAGAACCCTGCCTTCCCTGGATCCCCCAGCATCTTTTTTTTTTTTTAAATTTTGCTCACATAAGGTACTAACCACATTTCATCTTTTAAGGCAGTGATTGGTCCTGTAGGCCCCAAAAGCAGCGGACGCAGTTATGTATATACCCAGTGGCTTTAGATTAATTAGATTTTATATTGCTTAGTTATGAAGTAGTTAAATATATGCTGACTGTAGATTATCACATGATGGACTGGCAAGTCCCAAAAGTTCTGAATCTGGAAGAAGTCAGCATATTATTTTTTCAACCATCTGCATATTTTGTTACAAAATCAGATATTAGGCAACCATATATCGAAAAAGAGAAGTTTATTAGGAGTCCCTTGCTATATAATTCTAACCTATAAATCTAACAGGTGATTTTGCATATGTTCTAACCAATCAAAGATTGTAATGTTGGTTGTCGTTGATGTTTGTCTTAGGGTTTCACATAAGTTGTGATGGAAGCAACACACAATTGTCCTGAGGTTGCGAGTTTGAATTAGGGATGCAACGAATCCAGCATTTGTTTCAGAATTTTGCCAAGATTAGCCCTTCTTCAGAAGGATTTGGCCGAAACCAAGTGCCTGGCAAACTGAATCTGAAGAATCACACTTTTTGGCATTCAAACAAACAAGTCAAACATTTTTGTACTGAAATGTTTTATTGGGTTTTTAAGAAACTACAAAAAAATACACGACAAAAGAAAGAAAAAAAAAAAAGTAAAAATTTTTAATCACGCAATGCACGTGCAGTTCTCTTTCCCCTCTTTTACATATGAAAATTTGGGTCCAGATTTCACAAAGGATTAGGGATTTTGCTAAACTACTAAATACTAAAATAGTGCATCCCTAGTTTGGATCAAGTACAAGGTACTGTCAGTGGTGTAACTATAGAGGAATCAGACCCCACAGTTGCAGGACAGCCTTAACTGTGGGGTCTGCTTCCTCTATAGCTAATAAAAAAAACCTCCTTCCCAGCCGCTCTCTCTTAAGGTGGCCATACATTGATACTGTAGATCCGCTCGTTTGGTGATGTTGCCAAACGAGCAGATCTCCCTCCTAGGGCCCAACGATCGGATCCTAGCATTCGCAAAGGGCGGTCGGATCGCGGGACCGCATCAACGAACAGATGCAGCCGCGATCCGACTGGGTTTTTAAACCCATCCGATCGAGATCTGGCCGACTTTCGGCAAGATCTCGATTGGGGAAGCCCGTCGGGGGCCCCCATACACGGGCCAATAAGCTGCCGACACAGTCTGTCGGCAGCTTTTATCGGCCCGTGTATGGCCACCTTTACCGATGAGGAAGAGGGAAGCAAGTTGGGCGGAAGTGGTAGGAGTCTGGGTGGGGCAGAGGCCAGGGTATGGGTGGGAAGATGGGGATCGGAGTGCACCAGGACCGTCTGAAGATTTTTTGCAGGGGGACCCGGCACCCGCCACTGGGAAATGTTTTATTATTACAGAGAAAAAGTCATTGTTAAAAATTTGGATTATTTGGTAATTTAGAGCTTTCTGGATAACAGGTTTCCTGATAAAAGATCCCATACCTGTACTTTTTTGTTTTTTTATCCAGTAGATACAATTTGTCTTAACAATGCTTTTTACAGTGCTCTTACCTTTCTTTCTTTGTTCTGTTTCAGGGGACACACCTCATAACAGTTGTTGGAGATGCCACAAGGCACTGGATGCACAGATGTCTGAAACATAGATGTGAGGAACACAATGTATAATGGGCTAGCAGGAAACATCCCACCATTGCATTTAAAAAGAAGATCAAGTTATTGCATTATTATTATTGCAGTTTATTGATAAAATATACAGCTCTATACAATACATTGACCACAAGGAAACATAGACGTAACAAACAAGCCAAGATAAAAAAATCACAGGTTTTTTTCACAAAACAGTTGGTACTAGTATGGGACCTGTTATCCAGAATTCTTGAGACCTTGGGTTTTATGGGTAAGGGATCTTTCTGTAATTTGGATCTTCATACCTTAAGTCTACTTAGAAATCATTTAAACAATAAATAAACCCAATAGGGTTTTTTTTTGCCTCCGTTGAGGATTAATTATATATGAGCTGGAATCAAGTACATGGTATTATTGTGTGATTACAGAGAAACATGTAATCATTTTTAAAAGTTTAGTTTATTTGATTAAAAGGGAGTCTATGGGAGATGACCTTTCCATAATTTGGAGCTTTCTGGATAACGGGTTTCCCGGATAACAGATCCTGTACATGTACCTTAAATAGGAGCTATCATGTTTGGGCAGCTTTGTATTAATTTGCTCGCTTTAAGGGGATGTAAACATTGCTTCCTAAAGGGACAATATACCCCAGCCAGAAGTTGCGGGTCTTGATCTGAAAAGTCCAAAAAAATGCTGTTCTAATGGGAATAAATCAGAGGCACACAAACATTTCAATGAATGTCTGTGAAGAGTTTGGAGTGTCCTAACTGTACAAAAGCTGTAGGAATATTTTATTTCTTCTTTAGAAGTATTTCCTTTTTCTGGTGACATGACACTCATGAATTTTTCCACAATTGTATTTATTTATAGATTGTATCGCAGTTTTATTCAAATAAATGGGATACTAAAATCTTCCCTTTCATGAGTTTGGTTTTATTGCTGTTAATACAAAGTGAACTCCAGCTGTTGAAGCAGTCCCATCATTTGCTAGAGAATTCTAATCCAAATAATGTTGGAGGAATTCCTTATTTAGTAAAACCTGTAACAGGACAGCACCAAACTGTGCTAAAAATGCCTTTTTTAGCAGCCCTGGGCACTGATACAGCTTGTACGGCTCTTTATTATGTTCCCTGGGGGCCTGAAATGCTGCAAGTCTGTGCCTAGTGCCAATAATAAAGACTTTTTTAAATGCAGTTTGGGGATCTGTCCTGTTACATAGTGTACTGGAAAGGTCCAGTGTGTAGGGAAACTTAACCCTCATCCGTCTACTCTAGTAAGGGGCATATTTATTAACATTGGAGACAAATATAACCAGTGATGTTGCCCACAGAAACCAATTATATCTTTGCTTTTTTTTTCTCTAACTTGTAGGTGATTGTTCATAACTAATTGCCGATTGGTTGCTATGGGCGACTTCACTGGTGATGTTTATCTCCAATATTAACAAATACAACCTAAGTGTGAGCAGAGTGCCATTAAAGTGGTGGTTTCCCTTTAAGTTACCTGTTATCGAATCACTAATTGTATTCAATTGGCCATCATTTTTTTCTTTTTTTATAGTTTTTTAATTATTTGCCTTCTTCTTCTTATGATTCTTTACAGCTTTCAAATGGGGTCACTGACCCCATCTAAAAAACAAACGCTCTGTAAGGCTACAAATGTATTGTTATTCATACTTTTTATTGCTTTTAATTACTAAAGTAATTTGGACCCTAACAACCAGATGGCTGAAACAGCAAACTGCAGCGCTGCTGAATAAAAAGCGAAATAATTCAAAAATCACAAATAATAAAAAAAATGAAACCAACTGCAAATTGTCTCAGAATATCACTCTCTACATCACATTAAAAGTTAATTTAAAGGTGAACCACCCCTTTAAAATGTTGTGTCTAATGCATCATTTCCCCAGAGTGTGAATTTTAATGTTGAAGGGGTGTGTGCGTGTGTTAATGATTTCCTTTAAACCCCATCTTATGAACAGTAGGGTGTTGTCATACTACAACCCTGTGTTGCTGAACCCTTGTAATGTTAGGCACCTCTGCAGTATATTAACTGAGAAAGATTTTTTCATAGAGTTAAACACAGAAGGAAATGGAATGTCTTTAAAAATGCTCCTTAATAAATATACGTCGGTATATTCCCCTTGTAAGCAAAGAAAGTCATTGCAAAGCAAATCCTTTATGGTTTGTTTGTGTTTAGATTGGTATGAAAAAGCTTGCTTTAAAGACATTCAAATTATCTGGGACAGCCTAAACTAGGAGGCCAATACAGAATGCAAAAAATTTATCAGACAAGATAAAATAGAGATGCAGGGTTCTGTATTCTGGTTGAATACCCCATCTAAAAAAAAAAATGCTTTGTAGGGCTAGTGATGTGAGGGTCAAGTAAAACTCAACCTGCACCTGACCCTAACAAAATGTTGCCATTGCAGGACCTGCTCCTATTCCGTACCCACTAGTGATGGGCGAACCTGACCTGTTTCGCTTTGCGAAAAATACACAAAACTGCAAAAATTGCATTGAAGTCTATGGGCGGCAAAATTTTTTTGATGCACAATTTTTTCCCCCATTGGAGTCTATGGGAGTGATTTTCACTGAGAAACTTGACAAAAAATTTTGCTTATCACTAGTGCCCAAGTCTTTTCCCTCTGTATGTATCCTTCTGTGCAAACCTCTGGATAAAAGGCAGGGAATCATCTGGAGCAGAGGAGGAGTGTACTTCCTTAACCCTAACCTGCAATATCTGGCCAAATTTCAACCTACCCAACTGGAGTTAACCCTACCGGTCGCTGCAGGTTTCAAGTTAACATGTACATCACTACTAGAAATGTATTGTTATTGCTTTTTGTATTACTCATCTTTCTGTTCAGGCCTCTCCTTTTTATTTTCCAGTCTCTTATTCAAATCAATGCGTGGTTGCTGGGTAATTTGGACCCTAACAACCAGATTGCTGAAATTTCAAACTGTAGAGCTGCTAAATAATACAAAGCAAAATAACAAAAAACACAGATAGTAAAAAAATTAACAACATTTGCAATTTTTTTTAGAATATCACTGTCTACATCATACTGAAAGTTCATTTAAAAGTGAATGACCCCATAAAGTTGTCCAATAATGACTTGGGGATGGTATTGTGGAGGGGGTCCAGAGAAGGCAACTTGTAAAGAAGTGTTTTTATTTATTGAGGAAAAGAGGCGCTTGAGGGGTGATAGGATAACTAAATATAAATATATTAGGGGATAATATACTAATCCCTCTGCTTTATTTACCAGTAGGTCCTTCTGATGCAAGGTCACCCATTCCTATTAGAAGAAAGGAGGTTCTATATATTCAGAAGGGTTTTTTACAGTGAGAGCTGTGAAGATGTGGAATTCTCTCCCTGAATCAGTCGTACAGGCTGATACATTAGATAGCTTTAAGAAGGGGTTGGATGGCTTTTTAGCAAGTAAGGAAATACAGGGTTACTGAAGATAGCTCTTACTTCGAGTTGGTCCAATTGGCATCTTGAAGTCAAGAAGGGATTTTTTTCCAAACAAATTAGAGAGGTTTCATTTCATACAGGTATTTTTTGCTGCCTTCTGGATCAACTAGCAGTTAGGCAGGCTATATGTAGACAGAAAAGGTTGAACTTGATGGATGTGTGTCTTTTTTCAACCTAACTTACTATGTAAATCCAAAATTATTTTAAAAAACAAAAATAAAAAATGAAGCAAGAAGGGGTAGGGCCATTATATTAACAGATTGAGGTCAATTTGGAGATGAGAGCAGGGGAAAAGCAGAGATTATTGTTTGACTGAGTACACAAAGGTGTTATCAGCTAATTAATGCTTCCTTTTTAATAGGTCAAACTCTACTTATACAACTAGTGATGCATGAGGAAATTCAAAAGAGACTAGAACAAAGGTCCAGGACGGGACAGTATTCATCCCAGTGTACTAAACAAGCTTAGCTCTGTGTTTGCCCAAACTCTTAAGGGCAGGGACACAGATTCTGGGAGATTAGTCGCCCGCCAACAAATCTCTTTTTCAGGGCGACTAATCTCTCTGAACTGCCTTCCTGCCGGCTAGAATGTAAATCACTGGCGGGAGCGCTTTGTTTTCGAAGTTGCCTCATGAGGAAACTTCGGGCTACTTCTTGAAACTAAGCATTCCAAGTGCCATCCCACCAGTGATTTACATTCTAGCCAGATGGAAAAGCAGTTTGGGGAGATTAGTCGCCCTGACGAAGAGGAGATTTGTCGTCTAATCTTCCCGAATCTGACCATGTGTCTCTGCCCTTACTTGTGGTGGTAGAATGGTGGTCCCTACACTGAGGAGGGTACTGAATGGGGAAAAAAATCCATACACAATTTCTCCTTGGTGAACAACAGCACTTCTCTTGCTCACTAGCCCTGCTCTCTTACACTCCTGGGGTGAACTATCACAGGAACTATCCTGTTACTTGCTAAGCCTCATTCATGGGTTCCTTTCACCCTGGTTTCATTTAGGAATTACCTTAGGGTTTGGTCTTGGACTCCTGCACTGATGTTTACATTCACTCCCGGTCCTTCTGCTATGTTGGAGTCCAGAAAGACACTGAATACCTGTTCCTTCTTTTGCCTTCCCTTTTATACACCAGGGAACCAGGAACTGGTAACTTATCATTGGGTCAAAGGGGGATATTACTCTTCCACAATGCATAGGTTACTGACTGGGTCCCCAACATTGGTGCAGGTTAATATTGCACTGTAAGCTCAATATATTATTCTTAATTTATATAAGGCACAACAGTCCACTTTACAGAGATTGTGCATCATTCTCTTTCCCAGTGGACCTTAGTGCTTATTTAAAAAGTATTTGGGTCTGGTTGTGCTCTGTACCTTGCAGCCAAACAAAATCCAGTGTAAGGTGTGCAGCACTACATCAATGAGCACAGTACAATTCGTATATGTATAATATGCCATAGGATTGACAGTACAGGGCCCTGCTGTGTACTTTGTAAACCAAGGCTCCCTGATTTGAGCTTTTAAATGTGTTGAGGGGTGGGCAGTGGCAAAAGTGGCAAAACTAAATAATATTGGGCACCACAGCAAATTCATTTTAGGGCCCCAACATAGCCAGAGGTTGTTCTGTTTTACCACTATATATTGTAATTAAGAGCCTTATGGGGCCTCCTATACCATCTGGGCCCCCCTGCAGCTGCAGGGTCTGTTTCCTCTGTAGTCACATTCCTGGGGATGTGTAGGGGACGGATAGAAAAAGGAAGGGGCTGACAAGATTTTTACTGCAAGATCCTCTTGCATTAATTGGAGATTTAGGGTTTTATTTAATTAAAGGCACCACATGTATAAAGGATCTTATCACCTATAGCAACAAATCAGCAGGTAGCATTTAATGGTCTCCTGTTTAAAAGCAAACTGCTTGCTATAGGTCACCAAACTTGTGCAAACTTTGTGCCTTTTTGTTAATTATGGGGGTTATTGTCCAACATTTGATTCTATGGTTGTTGGACCAGACTGTAAATTATATCCTTAAAAATGGCACATTCTGACGTCAGCATTCAACAGGCTGGCAAATTTGACGCCACCGCGTTCAAATTGGACGCCGGTGCACCCAATTTGGACAACTTTCCTGTGAGCATTTATGGCCGCACATTGATAGAAGTACTGCTAAAAATCTTCTTTACTCAGATATTTATAATACACATTCTAAAATTCTTCATTATTATCAGCTATTCCCACTTATTCCAGCCCTGCATTTGGAGGTCTAATATATTGGGTAAGCACAGTCATAAATCAAATAGTAAAAAAAGGTTTATTGAATTAAGAGCATAATGAAAAGGAACCCTATGTGTTTTGACACCGAAAGGGTCTTCATCAAGGGTACAAAATACATAATAAGGCAGGATACAAATAAAAAACAAAAATAGGTATATTTTTTTCTTTTTTTCCCCAATAAAGACAGTTTAGTGGTAGAAACAGGTAGGGTTACTTTTCATTATGTTCTTGGTTTAATAAACATATTTTTATTTTTTGATTACTTTTTGATTTTTACTTTTTTGATTTACTTTTTGGTCCCTATCATCTTATAGTGATAATTTGAAGCCAATTATGGGTTGCCTCCTGTGTACCTGCACCTCATTATAAATAATTAGGGATGCACCAAATCTAGGATTTGTTTCGGGATTCTGCCAAGATTCAGCCTTTTTCAGCAAGATTTTGATTTGGCCAAATCCAAGTGCCTGGCCAAACCGGATCCGAATCCAAAAAATGACATGTTTTTTTTGTCACACAAAGAAAAAAGTCAAACATTTTAGCTGCCCACGGTGTGCGCAGTTCTCTTTCCCGCTCACTTCCCTGATTTAAATATGCAAATTAGGTTTCAGATTCGGTTAGGTATTCGCTGAATCTTTCAAAAAGGATTTGTGATTCTGCCGAATCCTAAAACAGAGGATTCCGTGCATCCCTACACATAATAGGGTGTGTGCTACCTACCATTGTACAACATTTAGAGGTGACATATACTGTACCTTTCATAGCATTGTTGCACCACCAAAATGTTGCAGAACTCCCAGCATACTCTTGACAGTTTAAAAATGTTGTGACAGCCAATGACACACTCTCGAGGAATGTATAGAATGATTACAAGGACACACATTTAATGTTGATATAGAAAAATGAAAGTCCCTTTGGCTATGAAATCACGAGTTACCATATTGACTAACCAAGGTATGGCTGCTGTGCTATAACCTGTATTAGATGTTGCTTTCACTATTCCAAATAGTAGAGATGCACCGAATCTACTATTTTGGATTCGGCCGAACCCTCGAATCCTTTATGAAGGATTCGGCCGAATACCAAACCCGAATGTGCAAATTATGGCGGGAAGGGGAAAACATTTTTTACTTCCTTGTTTTGTGACAAAAAGTCACGCGATTTGCCTCACTGCACCTAATTTGCATATGCAAATTAGGATTCGGATTTGGTTCGGCCGGGAAGAAGGATTTGGACGAATCCTGCTGAAAAAGCCAGAATCCTGGCCGAATCCCGAATTCGGTGCATCCCTACCAAACAGTCAAATAACAAAAACCTGTAATGTACTGGAGCAAACTGAGGATGCTAGCTGGTGGCTCCATCTACAGACCTAAACCATTATTGACCGTTATAGTTTACATATAGCATTCAAGATGATTGTATTTCATCTCACAGCAGAATAGGCCTAATTCATAATTCTTGATCAAATCAATATAGAATGGAAAAAACAAACACACACAAAATTAGGCCTCTCCTATACAGTATTAGATAAACTTAAAGTGATACAGACACTGTGTAGATCCTGTGTTCTGTTGCACTTAGAATAGCAGGAGAATATTATCAGGGGCTAAAACCAAGTGCTGTACCCCCACACCAGAAGACTACTCCCCGAGTGCTGCCCATGCTAGCCCACTCAATACGTGCATGTATGTTGCCTCATCTCATATCATGACTGGGACACTTGCTTAGTAAATGCATGTACTCAGTACGACCTCCAGTTCATCTCTGATGTTACCATTGTTAGAGATACTCCTTTATAAATAAAAGCAGAAAGACATTTCAGACACCAGAAATAAAGTTGTGGGGTGGTTCATCTTTGAGTTAAGTTTTAGTATATTATGGAATAGATAATTATAAACAACTTTTCAACTGGCCTTCAGTTTTCCTTTTTTATAATTTTTACAGTATTTGCCTTCTTCTTCTGACATTTTCCAGATTTCAAATTGGGGGTCACTGACCATCAAAAAACAAATTCTCTGTAAAGCTACAAATGTATTGTTATCATCCTTCTATTCAGGCCTCTCTTATTCATATTCCAGTCTCTTATTCAAATCAATACATGGTTGTTAGGGTAATTTTAACCCTAGCAATCAAATTGCTGAAATTGCAAACTGGAGAGCTACTGAATAAAAACCTAAATAACTCAAAAACAATAAAAAAGGAAGACCAATTATAGATGGTCTCGGAATTTCATTCTCATACTAACAGTTAATTTAAAGGTGAACAACCTCTTTTACAATATTTGTTCCATTCCTCAGGGGGATACCTGGGCAAAACCAACACAGGCAATTGAAATAGGATCTCTCAGCCAATCCTTGTTTTATAACACATACCCTTTCATTCTTTTTACACACACCTGGTCCTTTTATTTCATGGCCACGAGATAGCAGTATTGATTCACATAAGTAACTTAAACCTACTGTTGTCTCATTTAAAGGGGATCTACGCACTGCTCTCATTTTACTTGCTGGACTATATACACTTAACATTTTATCATGGTTAAAAGCATGTTGGGATCTGTAGTCCAACAGCATCAGGGATGTATTAAAAGGACACTAAACACTGCTGCACTGCAATACATTGCTCTGTTGTTCCTTGGATAAAAATCCCAGCATACTTTAACATATTATGAAGGTTAAGGCATCCTGGGAGCTGTAGTCTAGCAACATTGGGGTTATATTCTTAAAGCAACATTACTGAATAAAACTTTTCCCTAGCTCTTCAGGGTCTGTGATCAAGTCTGTGTTTAAATGCAAAATAATCAATGGGATACCAGCTGATCTGTGTAAATCTGGCTCCATGTTCTTTGTTCCTGCATTTGGAGTTGGAAGCATTAGGTACAGTTTCCTAGGACTGTCCTTCCTCCCTATGTTTGATTCCAGTGTAATAAAATGACTACAAAATGGCACATAAATCTCTGTGTGCAATATAAAGTGGCAATAATATTACAGACCAATAGTTTTTTAGATGGGGTCAGTGACCCCACCATTTGAATGCTGTAAAGGGTAAGAAATAGCATGCAAGGATACTTACCAATCCTATTACCAATTATCAATCCTATTAGGAGACAGAACAGCACTGGATTCTCTACCTGCAAGGCAAAACAACGAATAGTTAATTATATAAATACAAAATGAACCGGAAGTATAATAGGTTCAAGAATGAATGCCTATCAGGAATCAGATTACATCTCCCAATGACTAGAATGGTCAGTGCATATGATGAATTTATCTGTTGATACGCTTTCTGTGATACAAATACATGTACAGGTATGGAACCGGTTATCCAGAATGATCAGGACCTGGGGGTTTTCAGATAACGACTCTTTTGGTAATTAGGATCTTCATACCTTAAGTCTACTAGAAAATCATGTAAACATTAAATACACGAATAGGCTGGTTTTGCTTCCAATAAGGATTAATTATATCTTAGTTTGGATCAAGTACAAACTACAGTTTTATTATTACAGAGAACAAGGAAATCATTTTTTAAAAATTTGGATTATTTGGAAAAAATTGAGTCTATGGGAGACACTCTTTCCATAATTCAGAGATATCTGGATAATGGGTTTCTGGATAATGGATCCTATACCTTTGCTGCAAATGTTGCTAGCTTTCCTCGTTCTTATTTCTCCCCTTTTCTCATCTCCTTTTCATTTCCTATCTTTAACCAGGCAATACACATGTTCTTCCATTTATACAACTATATGATACTGAATGCTTTAGCATGTAAAAAACAAACATTTGCTTAATATACGCTATTAAAATACAAAAAACAAATAAAAAAGGTAACAAGTGAATAGCCAGAAATTTAATGCATGTTGAATCTCTGGTATGGTATTACCTCTGCACAATTAACAAACCCACTTGGGATGGAACAACACAATCTTGCACTACTGTCTGTTCAACACTTGATGAGAACTATGTTCATACCATGAAACGTGTGTAGTTGCTGAACTTCTAGCACAAGACTTTGGGTGCAAGCTAGGGGGCAGGAAGCAAGTGTAGCTCCACCTTCTCCGCAGCCAGGAGGGCATTTCTTCTGTAGGTTCTCTCTGAAGTACCAACTTTGCCTCTCATTAGTTTTCATGAACATAAGTGGGAAATTAAGAGTAGGAGCGAGTCGACTGCCATCTTGCCTCATGGTCGCAGCACTCCTGCTCCAGGTGCCCATTGAAACATGACCTGCTGCCATCTTGCCCATGTACTAACCCTGTGGGTTCTGTCAATAAGGGGGTTACTATTTCTGCTGCCCTAATTTACCTTATCTCCATGTACAGGCTGTGCACAAACATACAGGGCTTTGTCTGCTGAACTGCACATCGTAAATGCAAATATGTATGGTGACTTTCCTGGAAACCCTATGTACTAAAGCTGGAAATAGCTCAAATCCGAAAATGCGCCAGCTAAAGCCTGTTGAGGTCATGTAGAAATCAATGGCAGAGGTCTCGAACAATTTCTTAGTAACCTTCATAATGTTTGTATTTCTTTCAGTGCTTTGTGCTCAAAAACTTTGAGCGCTTCAAGTTTTTTTTGCCCAAAAATGAGTATTGGGGTTTTCCCCCTGAAACCATTTGTATATTTTTTTTATATAAATAAGCACACATTCGAATTCTGAGTTTATTTGAGGTATAAAATAAAAACCTCACAAACTCAACCTCTGATAAATACCCCCCTAACTGTATCTCTTTGTACAGGCTGTAAGGGAATTTAGGGGGCTGTTCCTACTGGCTTGTGCTTATTATAGAAGAGTAACTATACTGGCACAGCTCTATAGTATCTCTCTGTACAGGCTATGAGTAAACAGAGGGTAAACAGTGTTTAATAAAGAAGAATACCTATGCTGGGAAATGAGTGGGCTCTCTGTACAGGTCTAGCAGTCAAGCAGCCTGGTCACTGCCAGAGTAATGAATGATTTGTGCTGCTTAAACACTCATCTGCCCCTTTATTAGTAGAACCTGCCCCCCCCATCCATACCTTGTATATACCATTTCACCTACTAAGCACAAAACCCTTCCTATTGTGTAGTGTAACCCCCCATCTCTACCCACTATTCAGGTGAAGGAAAGGACCCCCAGGTTACACTAGACTTAGCAGCAGTGATGAATGAATGGATCCGATAGATATAAATCACAGAAACTGCACTGACTCAAACGCATACACATACAAAGCAAAGCTCCGTGTCCATAATAAGCTGGGTATGTACTGCACATCTAATGGGAAATTATTGCCATATAAACCTCATTCATCAACAGGGTACACTTCCCCTTTAAGAGCAGGGAACAGAGGTGACTTCACCCCCTAATGATTCGACAGTTGGTTCAGACCGTTGGTTGACTTTGCGAGAGAGAGGTGAGTGCACTTTTGCTCTGAAAGATTTTTTCATCAAATAACCCATTTCTTAACTAAAAAAAAAGGGGAAACATTTGGGTGACATCCCTCAGACTAGTGGATGTTGCTGATCTCATTGATTTTAGTGAATTTAGAGGATTGTCCCCCAAAATGGGCTTGAGAGATGCCTTTACTCTTAGTGCTGGTTGGGAGACACAGACCAAGGATTTGGCAATTATGCAGCGCTGCAATCAAATATACTGTACACCTTTTCTACTGAAGGTAACATTTGGGGACCCCTGTACCACACCATAAGGTGCTTAATTTATTCCCAGTACTGACAGGCTCCTTAGAGATTTGCCCCTCTGTCCTGTGGTATCTGCCCCTTGGGTATCTGCCCTGCTCTTTTGTACCAACATTGTAGCCAAATACATGTTCCCTTTATCCAAGTACTGGAACTAGGGGTGGGAAGCAGAAGCACGTGCCATAGGGACAGTTTGGGGGTGCTAGCAAATGAGTGGGGGACATACAGCAGGGTTCCATAGAAGAGAGGAGACATCATACCCAGGGATTTGACAGTTGGTTTAGTCCGTTGGTTGGCTCTGTGTTAAGTGTAAATTCCCTCTGAGAGATTTTTTGGCCAAATAATTATTATTTTAGTAACAAAAGATGGGAAGTAGTTGGGTGACACCCCCAGACAAGTAGATGATGCTCCTCTTACTGATTTTAGGTAATTTGGAGATTATTCAACTAAAATGGGCTTGGGAGATTCCTTTAATCTTCTTGCTGGTTGGGAGACACAGACCCTGCATTTGGCAGTTATGAAGGACTAGCAGCAAATATACACTTTCTTTCCACTGGGACCCCATAAAAAGATAACATTTGGAGACCCCTGGGCTATGTCATAAAAGTCCTAATTCTATTATTCTATTCTAGTGCCCAGTATTGACAGGTTCCTTAGAAATTTGCCCAGTGCCCCCCGGTTTCTCCATTGCTCTTATCTACCAACCTTAACATGTAACTACATTAAGTGAAGTAAAAACCAATATTTTGTCCTTGTACAGAAAATACATTTTATGCATGTTTCCTTCAAATACCCTGGCTGTGGGAGGCAAATAGGTACATGGTAGGGGCATTATTGAATAAAACAATGTTTAATTGCTAATCCCTACAGTTACTCAGTAATACAGCCCTAGGGCCTAATTTCCCAAAAAATGGTTACTGATGGCAGCCCTACCCCCCAATCTACTAAATCTTGTGGGTGCCAAGGTGCCCAAAATCTGCCTGTGTTCCGTTGCTAGGGGTAGTGAGACCTGTAGTGGGTAGCGCAGAGATGAGGAACAGAAAGGCAACACAAATCACTGTCTCGCTGAGCCTAAACGTGTTCTTCTCTAGCTATAGTTGAACTACAATTCCCAGCATCACCTGTGGCAGAATTGTAATTCTAATGCAATGTGTATTTAATGTTCCATGTCTATTTATTGCTTCATTTGGTGTCAAGGGTACCACTCATCCTAGAAACTGTAATTAGCAACTGTCCCTAGCATCAGCACTAGTGTGGATGATATGTAAGGAAGGGCCAAAATGGAAATATTAGTAGTAAAAAATCAGAAGAATAAATTCCTACAATAAGGATCCCTAGTGTTTATGGATGCAGGGAACTGATCATAGTAGGGCCCCTGCCAGTAATATACGGCAGTACTATTCAGCTGTTTTTAACCATTATTCTGTACAGTCCCCTAAGTACATTGTGGTCACCAGGACCCACACTTGGTTGGCAGGGGTGTCCAGGGCCTTGATTGCACCAACCTTTTGTATGTGCCCTAATTGGTTTCTTCATTCTATTAAAGCAGCTACTGTACCAGTTGGTGTTACTGTTTTTTTTAGAGCAGCAAACATATTCAGTAGCGCAGTATAACTAGGAAGAATAGAGAAAGGGAAAAACAGTATTCAAAGCTTTATGTGTCAAAGAGTGTTTGGCTCACAATCTCTTTTTGTCTCTCCCAAAAAAATGAAATACTAAGAGCGATCTTAGTGATCTGAGCGATTTGCAGCGACTCCAAAAAGCGACAAAGAAGAGGATAAAGAAGAAAAAAAACAGTCTTTTTAAAGACTACCAACTTACATCAAGAGCAGAGAAATAACAGCAACCTGCTCAACCCATTGCGGGTCATCAGGAGGAAGGTAGGGATCCTGAATTTATCCCTCTGGTAATATTTATTACATAGCAGATGAGGTTGAAAAAAAGACACACATCCATCAAGTTCAACCTTTTTGTCTAAATAAAACCTGTGTAACTGCTAGCTGATCCAGAGGAAAGTGGGGGGCTAACAGGTATAATGATCTGATTTGTGGAACAAATAAATGGGAGGTGATTGTCTGAAAAAGGAGAGGGTCTGGGTGGACCTTTGACTTGTGACACTTAATGGCTCAGGTACAGAAAGCAAGTTTTTATTTCAGAATTCAGGGTTTAGTGAAACCGACAAAGACACTGGGATGGGGGGACATATTAAAGACAATGATTATTGTAGCTTTTAGCTCCAAATAGTCTTTAAAATTTCCACATATACTGTATATTTGGGAGTCAGGGGCTGAGATCCCGGAGCAATATTTGGGCTTCCCACAGTGCGACAGTCATGCTGATATAGTTCCAGGGGTAAACTAGCAGCAAATAAGCACTTGTATAAGTACATTTATAAGCAACTAAAATAGTTCAATTAATAGTTTAATGATATTAGTTTAAATAATAGTTTAATTTAAGGGCTAGTTCTCTTAGAATGTCCTATGCATGGTAACAGCAGGTCATTGTTAATATGTGTAGTGGAAAAGTTACAGAGAGGTGCTTGTCTTGAGCTTGCCATTTACCATCAGCTACAAACATTTGTATTCTTTATCTCCACTAAAGCAGTGACTTATACCAACCTTTCTTTCCTGATACAGGAGCGTCAAGATGGGCGCCAAACTGTGCAACATCCTGCACCGGCATCGGCATACTGAGGTAAGACAGATGGAAATATAAAGTCGTTGTTTCATGCCTGACGATTAGAGTCCTTGACACCAGATATAAAGGGGAACTGTCACTGCAAAAGAGAAAATCCTCAGCTTACAAGAAATATTTTGCAAACCTGTTTGACAAACATTACTGTTACATTTTTCAGATGTTCTTCACAAATATCACATAAAAAATGTTCAATATTCATTAAAGTTTGGGAGGATTTCAATTGCTTAATCATTTTTTTCTGATTTTGTTCCTTATTCTCTATAGACTGTTGACATCAATCAGTCTTTTGATGCTTGTGAGCCCTGGGTGAGTATTTGCCTTTCAGGTATGAAGCAGGAGCTGCTGAGAGAGATCAGGAAGGAGATGAGGATAGCAGCAGGGGCGCAAAAGCTGTACCTTGTCACCAAGGACAGACAGACCAAAGCCCAAGTGAAGGAGCTGAGGAACATCGGTGAGAGGAAGGTGAAAGCCCTTTACTCCTCTCTCCACAAGCTCAATGAGCAGCTAGCTCAGAGGGAAGCAGAGAATTATCCAGGTAAGATATAACAGTCTCTGGCCTCTTTCCTATTGGCATTACATGTGTGTCATCATAACATCACATACACTACCTCTTCATGGACATTAGGTTGGCCCCCATTAGATTGAGCTCAAAAACAAAAGGACTGCTCAAAGCTCACCTTCCCTGTAGCTGCTTCATATGTTTCCTATCGGGTGCTCTGTCTGCTGCATCCCCACTGCTAAGATCCACATCAACACCAAAGAATTGGACGGCACTCCGATCAAAAGGAATACAAGTTTATAGCATACTCCTGCAGGGATCCTTGGGCGTAGGATCCCTGCAGGAGTATGCTATAAACCTGTATTCCTTTTGATCGGAGTGCCGTCCAATTCTTTGGTGTTGATGTGGACCATTAGATTGAGCCCCACAGAACTATAGATGACCTTCATATATTTTAAATTTATATTTTAAAAAAAATGTTCATTGGCAGCATCTTAACAAATCAAGGAAAAGGTCTTAAGCCTTAGATTCAATAATGTTGTATTTGAAAATCCTAATAACCTCCAAATTTATTTGCAATATTTCAGATGCAGTTCTGGAGACTACAAGGGACACCGATGTCAACTTCCCTGCACCAGAGATCACTGCGCCTGAGGTTCAGGTCATTTCAGACCCCGCCATCGATTCATCACAAGTGAGTATTTTACATTGACGCCATTCATTTCTTGGACACAAACACTGCCCTTATCATATCCATGTAAAGCCACATTCAATAATTGCCTGTCTCTTGTTTGCAGCATCAACATGATGAATCTTTTGAGGAACCTGTTCCAGAGACAGAACAGCCGCCTGAAGAACCATCTGACAGGTAAGGATATTTTGGAGTTTATTAGAGATTAAATCCCTATCCCATACTTTCATCAAATAAGAACAAAAATATCTTCACAATAACAGGAATATTATATTATAAAGTAGGGTACCAACAGATGAAATGATTGGCATAAAAAAAGAGGACAGGTGGTAAGATGCCCCTTCATTTGGCCGGGAGATTCCACAATACATAAATGTACAGTGCCATCTATGAATTATGGCTAGGGGTGCTGTAGTATTAAGGATTATGGAGAATGTATTTGCTAAGGGAAGAAAAAAGGATAGCGTGAAGCTTATAAATCACTAAGGGAAAAAAATGAATTAGAATAAACACTAACCCGTCATTATATTTAAAGGGACTTACCTGTAGAAGATACAAATGAGGAGGCTGAGGAAGAGGCAGAATCTGTTGTTGAAGAAGATCCAGTGCAACAACAACAACAGAATGAGGAAGAAAGGTAAACTCACACTTTATATGGGAGACTGCGGTTAAGACTGATTTCTACTATAAACTTGCATTATACTAATCATGTACATCAATGACCTCTTCCCAATAGTGAAGTTCCTGAGAATGAAGAAGACTCGTCTGAAACATCGATGGGTCTTCTCCCCGGCTATTACAGCCCCATTCCAGAGGATTCTCAGGCTGAAGAGATGACAGTAGAGGAGGCTGAAAACACACAGTAAGACAAACCCTCAAATACACGACATAAATACATACATATTTATTTTTATATATATAGATATATATATATATATATATATATATATCTATATACATACACACATATACATTGTTTTTCAAGCTGCACAAAACACAATTTATGTTTTTCCCTTTCAGAGAGCTACAGTTCAGCAGTTTTACAGCAAAGGACTTTCGCCGGATTAAGGTTTTAGGCAGAGGAAGCTTCGGCAAGGTAACTGATTCAGTCTCTAATTAGGACTTGGATCTTTAGCAGCATATACAGGGTAACAATGACACTAAACTCACTTTCTAATTCCAGGTTCTACTAGTAGAGTATCTTCCGGCAAACATCTATTGTGCCATTAAAGTGCTCAAGAAGGACAACATCGACTCCACTGATGATATAGAACAGTAAGTTCATGGGGAATGATTCCATAATCCTCTCATTTTAACTTAATGTAGCAGTCACTTTCTGTCTCACAATCTTTTCTATTTTATATACGGTACTTTTCTTTCACTTCCCTTCCTTTCACCCAGTTGCTTTTGTTACCATGATAATTTACTCTGTGCCGGACTCTCTTTTATATTTCAGCATTTTAACAGAAAAGCAAATTGGACAGTTGGTGAATCCACACAGTTTTATAGTAGACTTATACGCCACATTCAGCACCAAAAACCAGCTGTTTTTCATCATGGAGTTTGTGGCAGGAGGCAGTTTAAGAACCCACCTGATGAGGAGCAAGCACTTTGATCTACAGACAACCAAGTAAGTATAAATGTCAGTAGGTGGATATTTGTCCCAGAGTTATAGAAGACTGAGGAGTAGGGGAAAATAATGATAGTGACAGAGGTATGCTACACTAAATAGTAAAGGGTTTTCACCTTTGAATTAATCTCTAGTATGATGTAGAGAGTTATATTCTGAGGCAATTTGCAATTGGTTTTCATTTTTTATGATTTGTGGTTTTCGAGTTATTTAGTTTTTTTTTATTCAGCAGCTCTCCAGTTTGCAATTTCATCAATCTGATTGCTAGGGTCCACATTACCCTAGCAACCATGCATCGATTTGAATAAGAGCCTGGAAAAAAACAGGGTCTGAACAGAAAGATGAGTAATAAAAAGTAGCAATTACAATACATTTGTTACCTTACTGTGCTTTTGCTTTTTAGATGGGGTCAGTGACCCCTATTTAAAAGCCTGAAAGAGCCAGAATAAGAAGACAAATAATTAAAAAAAATGTACAAAAAGCAAGACCAATTGAAAAGCTGCTTATAATTAGCCATTCTATAATATAATAGTTAAGCACCCCTTTAAGATTCCTCTATGAATGTGCCATATAATAATCAAATGTCATTTTCTTATCCTTGCAGGTTCTACGCTGCTTGTATAACGCTTGGTTTAGAAGGAATTCACAGCAAGGACGTCATACACAGGTAAGAGTTAATAAAGGGGGTTTTGTAGCTGTTGCAATTTAGTAGCAGGACAGTCACAGGTTGAAAGTCACTGCTTGGAAAGCTAAGGGTAGGAAAAAGAACAGGAACCAGAATTCTTTGAGCTTGGCTTATGGCTCAGCTATTTCACAGCAGTTTTAATGTGTCATTACATCTACCTTTTATTTTAATATAGAGATTTAAAACCGGGGAATCTACTTATGGATCAAGACGGCTACATCAAGATCGCCGATTTTGGGATGAGCAAAACTGGTAAGAGCCACCTTATTATTGTGTATTATTACACAGAGCAAAGGGAACTCATTTAGGGCATACAATTATAATTTTTCTTTTTTTATCAAGGCATTGGATATGGAGACCGCACCAACACCATGGTTGGGAGTCCTGCTTATATGGCGCCCGAAGTCGTGATGGAGGAGGAGTACTCAAGAGCCGTCGACTGGTGGGCTCTTGGCGTCATCGTTTATGAGATGCTCCTCGGAACGGTAAGCAGAAATTGCCACTGGCCAGCTATAGGTGGATGTATTAAAGTTAAATACTGTTCTTTATCTATACTCATCAAACACTCAGTATAAAAAAGCATGGCCTCCTAATAAATACCCATGTATCATTTCAGAGACCTTTCACCGGATACGACAGGGACTTTATATATGATTCCATCGTGGAGGATGAGCCACACTACCCCTCATCCCTGGACTCCGAAGCAGTAAGCTTCATATCGCAGGTAAGTAGCGCTGAACTTTCAGTTTATTATAATCAGTGACCACTTTCTCTTGAGTTCCCTGAAGCTTCTGCTTCTTCAGTGTAACGGCTATTTTCACTTCTTGTAGCTGTTGAAGAAGAATCCTGAGGAGAGGCTAGGTTCCACCCCGGGGGATGCCGCAGATGTATCAGAACATCCATTCTTTAATGTAAGTCCCCTGTCTGTATTGTCCAAATAATTATCCAAGAGATACAGTCCTTTCATATCCTCAGCTTCTAATGATGAAACTCTAATAATGAGCATTTGCTATGGTGCCTATTTTGCAGGGCATTGTCTGGGATGATATTATCGAGAAGAACGTAACAGCTCCGTTCGTGCCCAGCCTAAATGGACCGGAGGATGTGGGGTATTTCGATGAGGAGTTCACCAAACTGTCAGCGAATCTGACCCAGCCCAAAGGACCCCCTGCTGAGATGGCAAGCGAGATCGATGAAGCCTTTCTGGACTTTAACTATGCAGCATTTTAAGTCCAAAGGGGATGATGGGTAAGAAAAGACCTAATTAAAAATACTAAAGCACAAGTCAGAACAAGAAGTGCCTAGCGTTAGTATTCCTTGAGTTATGGGTGCAGGGGCACTGATCAGAGCAGAGCTGGCTATGGGAAGCAGCCATATTGGGTGCATGCAGGGCAAAGTGGATTTTATGGGAATATTGAGATGATCCCTGTGATGATTCTAATTTTGTGGTTTTTGTATACGTGGCAAAAACAATCACAAAAAACTCTCAGGCTGCTGAAACCTGTTCACATTCCAAGGAAACCAATGGAAGTGTATCTTCATCATTTGGGCAAATAGAAAGTCACCATAAATTTCACCCCAAACGTCACAGAAATCACAACTGTGCAAATTGTTTAAAAATACATGGAAACCAGTGATTTGTAATCACAAATTGTTGGAAAAGTTGCAAACACAATTAGTCAATATTTTTATTTCGACAAACCACCAAATTTGTGATTAATGTGCCCCAAAGTATTATAGAGTTTCAGGAATATCAATTGCCAAGTAAAATATGAGGAATGCATTTCAAATTATATTGTTTGTCTTTTTCAGGCTGGAGTTGGGAAAATGCACCACCTGACAGCTCCACCAGGTAAGAGTACCCCAATTCCACCAGCAGTGCCTTCTCTACCATCGACCATTGCATTACCAACAATGTCTCTTCTGCCTCCCTTTCCACTGTAATATCATCAGCAGTGCCTCCCCTTTTCTTCTACTGTAATACCACCAGCAGTGCCTCCCTTTCCTTCATCTGTTATACCACCAGCAGTGCCTTCCTTTCCTTGCACTGTAATACCATCAGCAGTTCCTTTTCTCCTCTTTACACCAAAATATGGCATCATAAACAGGAGAACCCTGAAGCCAGTTGGTGGAACCTGCATTCCATTTTACTCCATCTCTCAGACTGTAGAGGTCGGGGTCTGCAGACTTCCTGGGGGTCAAATGGAATGAAAGGGAATGCAGTTTTCACTAAACAGCTTACTGGTGCTCATGTGTATGCTGCCATTTTCCTTACCGTTTCCTTCACACTTGATGTAATATGGTGCATTGATCCTGGGAGCAAATCCGATTGCCGTTAAGGGGTCAGGAAGGAATTTTTCCCTCTAGTGAAGCAGATAGAACAAAGCTTCACAGAGGTTTTTTGCCTTCCTCTGGATCAAAAATCGCACTTTTTTCATTGTTATGATTAATAAAGCTGTGCCTTGCACGGATTAACCGATAAGCCACTGTGTGTGTGTCTTTATCCTGAGCGACAGAATTGACCAAAGTAGCAATGAAGAAACATTGAAAGGTTTAGTACCTGTGGGTGAGAGACACATTCCTCCAGCGGGCATGGCTGCTGCAACAAGCATTCTTACACTGGGATAACAGGATGGAGATTCTGTTTATAATAGTCATTCTGGCAATAAGGCTGTATACTCAGTGCACCCACTGGCACACGCACATCAAAAACCTGGAGGGAAAGAAAAAAAAATGATAAGATAAACCAGAGTTTAATTGAAACTGACACTTGAATGTATCACATTAAGAGCATATGGTTATAAAAGGGAATTAAAAATTAAACATTTTGAAAGCATTCAGTGTATAGAGACAGTCTATATTCCAATATCCAGCAACCATATTTAATATGAGGAATGGATCCCATTCTTATTTTCATAGGCTGGCCTATCAGGTGCCTCCACCATATGTAATATAACACATGAGCAAACTGGCTCTCACCTTCCCTTCTCTCCAGTCCTGAGCCCCAATCAATGAAGGTTAAAATGCACAACACAATATTAATTGGGCAGAGGAGAAGATGCATGTGGGTACAAAGCTTGAACCTGCCCTGTGGGGTTACTATACAGCCATTTCTCCTGTGAACACGGAATACTGGCAGGTAAGTAAAAATGCACACGATTCATCCATATTACAGATCCCCCATACTAACATAAAGGGAAATCCTTCTGATTTGTGACACACAAGTAATTGTTTTCTATGTGTCAAATCCATATCCCTTTCCAAGTGTATTGTAAGTTTAACAGGCAGGGAAACATTCACTGATTTGGCCAAAATCAAAATCTTCTTTGGATTGGTGTTCCACGTCTGTAATTGGATGCTCCGGTGTTTAGCAGGTGTCCATTCTACGGATATCACCTTCTCCCCACCCTACAATCTATAATTTTGCCAAGCCAACATTGTCTAGGTCACTCCAAGACTGTTGTGTCACCGAGTGGGTTTGTCACATCAATATCAGAAACCTATTTATAGGGGCACTACTATCAGAGGGTGCAGAAAGTGCTACAGTACCTGTGACCCACCAGCAGGATTGGGCATCCTTAGAAAATGTGCAGGGGAAGCACATTTTCAATAAAATGCAACCTGGTTTCCAACGCTAAGCTTGTACACAGTGGTGTAACCAACAAGAACAAAACCCTATGATCCTAAGGGGCCCACAGACTTTGGGGGTCCGGTAAGGATCTGCAAACCCCACCAGGCCCTTCCCCTATAGTCTGCAATCTCAGTTCTGCACCCTGTCTCCCACTTTCGGCCATGAACTGAGCTAGAAACAGGCAGAGTGAGCTCCTGTCCAAAGACAGACTTCCACAGCGTTTAAAGGGTAAAATGCATTAAGCGATTCTCCCCAGCAGACAATAGCTTCCTCGCAGAGGGCCCCCTCATGGCTAAAGGAAAAAGCAAGATGCATGTCTCAAATTTACATTGTTTATAGCACCCAGCATAGAAGCAAACAGGGAAATTAAATCCAAGATGGTGCCATATCCTCCACTGGAACTTCTTATCCTGAACATGAGAACCAGCGACAGATATGTATAATAAGCAAGTCTCCCCCATATCTGAATAATTCTGAAAACACAAGCTATCCCAGCTTAGGGAAGATAATAACAACAGATAACAAACCTACTGTACAGAAGCTCAGAGTTGAAGAACAACTTTGAACTGACAAAAGAAATCACCAGTGGGCAGAACCCCTGTGGCCGCTTGTCTTATGCAAGAGCAGAATAAACAGCTTCCAAGCTTTCCTGGATACAAACACCAGCATGGCCAAACATGCCAACAACCGAGCAGCAGTCTAGAAGTCAGAGTGGAAGATAAATAGCAGAGGCCTGTACAGAGAGATACACAATAAACGGTACCAATAACAATTACACATCTGGTTTCATAGAAATAAAGTTTTGATATGGTGCTGTTGAGAAATAAATCAACTAATATACAGGGATCTGTTATCAGGAGACCTGTTATGAAGTAAGCTCCGAATTACAGAATGGTTGTCTCCCACAGACTCCATTTTATCCAAATAATCCAATTTTTTAAAAATGATTTCCTTTTTTCTCTGTAATAATAAAACTGTAGTGTGTACTTGATCTCAACTAGGAAGTAAAAACAGCCTATTGGATTTATTTAATGTTTAAATAATTTTCTTGTAGATTTAAGGTATGAAGATCCAAATTACAGAAAGATCTGTTATCCGGAAAAACACAGGTCCCAAGCATTCTGGTCCCGTACCTGTATCAGATTTTAATACTTAAGTCAGCAACAAGCCCTTACTATTCCATCATACTAATTTCCATGGGAAATCAGGTAAAAAATAAATGGCTAGGAAACACCTGAGCTAAAAAAGTGTTTGGATTGTGAACTTTAACCCCTTTACCCAAGTTAAGTGAACTGAAAGTAAAGCAAATTCTGTGAGTACAGGGGCTCTCCCATAACCTAAATAGACCACATGCCCGTGTCACCAACTACGAGGCTGAATAGTGCTGGAGATTAGTTAAAAACCATTTCTGTGCAGATAACTAGACCTATGATTTATTGCTAAGGCCCAGACAGATCTGGACTACCCACTCTCTTTACTCACAATTCTCTAACCACTTCTTACCACAGGGAACATGTGCAAGGCTAATGATAACTGCCACGGATTGTATACTTTTTTCCAAAATCACCACCAATTTCTAATTCCAAACGGATGCTTCAACTGCAGCTTCAAAAACTACCCTGTGACACTGCATCTTAAAGAGTATGAACAAAACGTTCATGAGAGTCAAATATTTTGTCCTGTGTATTTGTCCACCCAGAGAGGTGCAAGGGGTACCTGGGAACAGGGCAAAACCCGGTGATGTGCCCTCGGGAGGTTTTTCACTAAAAATAAGAACAGTTGCACCTCCAGCATAGAAAAGATTATCTAAAAGGAAAAAAAACAGTCAATGCCGCTAGAGTTTGTAATGTCCGCTGTTTTTTTTTTTTTGCAGGCGTATATTTATTGAGTTTCAACAGGGAGGGGAGGGAAGGGGATAAGGATAAGAGGTTACCATACAAAAAAAGAAAAAAGAAACAAGGAAACATTTGTTAAATGAAACATACGTAGTAATGTCTGCTGTTTGAGTCAGGAGCATGATTTACTTAGCAATATTACAATGAAAGTAGAAGTTGAGGTTAATCACCCAATGGGTCCTAGGGAAATCATGTACAGTGCCCTTTCAGGGTTCTTGTTCTGGGTGTAATTCCAGCCAGGGGGACCATATTTTTTTTTTAAATCTGGTGGGGCACCCTCTTGCTTTGTAAGTCAGTTTTATATTTACCAATGACTTTCCTATCAGTGACAACCAATGTTGTAATGTGGGAGGTTGGGGGCCATCCATTTTAACACCAAAGCTTTTTTGGCATAGTATAACACAGTTTTAGTAAGCGTTCTGAATGTCACTGCAGCCCACACAGTGTTTACAATGCAGTAGTCTTTTGTAAGAGAACGTGTTTTTAAAGCACACAGTGGCTTCTGAGTATCTCAACAATACACTTGCCTGAAGAAAGGTGTCAACTTTGATATAAAACACCGGTTATTGTACATCACAATTTATACTACATGAGATACAGAAGACTCTTTAGCTTGTGCAGTTCTTCTCCTGATACCAACACTACGGGGCTGTTTTTTCCACAAACCATTAAAAATTGGTGGTTTTCTCACTTTTTTAAAGAAGCTCAAAAAATTTGAGATTTATTAAATCTCTACGTCTTATAGAAGTCAGTGGGAGCTGCACTGATCTTATTGGACCTCTTTACATCAATTGAGACTTTTATAGGATTTTGGAATTTTTTTCGCTAGGAATCGTCAGAAAAACAAAATTTTTTGGAGGTTTTCCAGGTATTCTTATATTTTCGACCATCGTTTTCCATTCATACTTTTTTATTCAGATTTTTTAAAGGAGAACTCAACCCCCCCTACCATATGCCCCCCAAGCATCCAGCCATTGCCCCTCCCCTCTCCTCAGAGTTTTAATGTAAAAAACCCTCTTTAAAGGATTCTCACCCTTAAATGCAGAGAAGCGTAGCGGAGCTCACGGTCGCCATCTTGCGAATCTTGCCGGTCCAAAAGGCCCCGATGATAAATCTTTCTGTGGATTAAGGAAGCTGGAGTTCAGTCTTGTTAGACAACGTGGATCAGATGACAATGGGGCATCTCCTTGAGTCACTTGCCAAATATATGTAACGGTCTCATCTGGTTGAATGGGATATTCCATCAGTTGTTCCCCTTATTAAAACAAATTCATATTTAGGGTTACATTGAACCTAACAGGTTTCAGGTTTGTATTTAATTATGGGGAAAGCCTAATTACAGTTGCTATAAATCACACATAAGTATTACCCCTATACCCTGCACCTATAAGCTGCATCTATAATGTTAACAAAGGTTCATAGTGCAAAAATCTATTTATTGCAACATCAAAATATACCACAAAAATATATATTCATTTATTGCAACATCAAAATATAATACCACAATATTAGAAAGGGGAGGCCTGTTTACAGTCTTAATTTTGGCAGACAGAAAGAGTATTTGGATTGATGAAACACACTTTCTTAAAAGGGGTGTTCACTTTTAAATGAACTTTTAGTTTGATGTAGAGCGTGATATTCGGAGACAATTTGCAATTGGCATTTTTTATTATTTGTGGACTTTTTATTCAGCAATTTGTAATTTAAGCAATGGGGTCCAAAATGACCCTAGCAACCATGCATTGATCTGAATAAGAAACTGGAATATGAATAGGAGAGGGACTAAATAGAAAGAGGAGTATAAAACAACGGCCATAACAATAAATGTATAGTCTTACAAAGCATTTGTTTTTTGGATGGGGTCAGTGACCCCCATTTGAAAGCTGGGAAGAGTCAGGCGAAAAAGGCAAATAATTAAAAATCTGTAAAAAATGAATAATGAAGACCAATTGAAAAGTTGCTTAGAACTGGTCATTCTATAATACACCAAGACTAAAAATAAAGATGAACCATCCCTGTAAATGCTCCCTCTAAAGGGATTTCTACTGGCACAGTTTGATGGGCCAACCAGAAAGTGACGTAACCCAATCTTGGCCACCACCTGTATTATAGGATATACATCATTAATATCTTACCATACACAGGTTCTGAATCCCCTTTGCTAAATAAAAAGGTACAGGAAATGTCTCTCCATGGCAGTGTCTGCACTTAGTGGGATCCAGGGATGCACCTATGGCTGGCCCCACTAGAAAACAAATGATTAATCACACTGTTGCAGAGAATCAATAACACAATTGCCCTGGGGAACCTGTGTGGCACAGTCCTCACCAGGCAAAGTCCCACACTTCACTCCTGTTTCATAAAGAGAGTCACAGTCCCTTTCCCCAAGAACTCTTAAAGGGGTTGTTCACCTTTAAATTAACTTTTAGTATGATATAGAGAGTGATATTCTGAGACAATTTGCAATTGGTGATCTTTTTCCATTAGTTATGGTTTTTGAGTTATTTTGTAGTTTGCAATTTCAGTAATCTGGTTAGTAGGATCTAAATTTCCCTAGAAACCAGGCATAAATTTGAGTAAGAAACTGGAATATGAATAATGCCTGAACAGAAAGACAAGTAATAAAAAGTAGCAATAACAAAAAATGTGTCACCTTACAGAGAATTTATTCTTTAGATGGGGTCAGCGACCCCCATGTGAAAGCTTGAAAGTGTCAGACGAACAGGGCAAGTAATTAAAAAACTATAAAAAAATAAATGATGAAGATTTGTTGAAAAGATGCTTAGAACTGATCATTGTAAAACATACTAAAAGTTAACTAAAGGTGAACCACCCCTTTAACTTTCCCCTTTTTTTTAGTGCTACCTGCCCGAATACCTCTCCTGTTGTACAGAGTAGTTGCTCCCACGTAGCAGGCACACGGACAACACCTGTCTTCATCCAGGGAACACGCTGGAGTTTCAATACCTCTCTCAGTCAGACTCACCGGGACTCACACAGAGCTGGTACAGACATCCACAGTGTCTCCACATTCTCAATCCAAGCACATGAAGTTTGCTTTAATCTTCAGGGCACAGCTCCCAGCTCTATCTGCAGTGAGAATACAACAAACCTTTTTCATTTTTCAGGGCACAGCTCCCAGCACTATACGCAGCTCAAGCACAACAAATCCCCCTTTACTGGAATCAATCCATGGGCTCCTGTCACATTCTCTCCACTGCCTCCGAGCTCTGAACCCTCCATGGTTGAGCTCACAAGGCTTGGGGACCTGGACCCCAAACCTTCCACTGGCCTCTCAATTCCTTAGGTCCCTACATCTTGTCTACAGTCCCAGTACTCCAGACTGCAGAGAAACCAGGAAGTAGACTGACATTGAGCACATGAGCTTTATGAAGAAATGGACCAATAGTGACACCTTCTGGCCAAATCAGGAATCTGCCAGGACTCACACCCCCTCCCTTATCCAATTTAGGTCCAACACTTAGCTGGCCACAGCAGGGGATTTCCGACCATGTGGGATTTTCAGACCAGACTTAACCCAAGGGCCACGTTACCCTCAGAGCATGCACAAATGTGCGTGTCCATGTGCTATAACAGTGGGGAGGGCAGGGAGAGCAGCAGAGGGGAAGGGCAGGGGAGGGAGGTAGGGGAGAGTGACAGTCGGGAAGGGAGGAAGGTGAGTACAACAGAGGGAGAATTATTCCCAGGACTAGGGGTAGGCAGAAGACCATTTAACAGGTACCTGCCCAGCGCCCTGTTGCCTGTCATGTGGGCAGGGGTGTAACTACAGAAGAAACAGACCCTGCAGCTGCAGGGGGCCCCAAACGTTAAGAGCAATTTCAACATATATTGGTAAAACTAGACAACCTATGGATATGTTGGGGGCCCTAAAATTAATTTGCTGTTGTGCCCAGTATGATCCCTGCATATAGGGTTCTTTGGTGGACACACTTCCCAATCCTTGGGGATACATATTATATGGACGACTGTGTTTTGTGCTGTGCTTGGTTTTATGTGTTGTAATAACACATAAAACCACAGAAATGGTTTCAAACTTTCATAACCTGCCAAATTTAGTACAGTGAACATGGTAATTGGGGGGTGTGACCACAAAAACTGGTAAAATACAAAAAAGTTTTGCTGTGACAAATCTTTGTGTCCATCTTTCTATTTCCAAAATGTTGGGAGGTATGTCGGCCTAAAGCAGAAGGATTTTGGGGTGGTGTGCCACTTCTGTAAGTCTCGGCCTCTATCATTGGAGGAACATTATTTTCTGTTATGTATGCAATTGACACCATAAAAAGCAGGGAACCACACTGGGAAATGGGTGGTAGATTCAAACACCTATCTGGCTGTCTTCTAATACAAGCTGTACCTAAAATACAATTGGGGAACATATGTGCAAGGGTTCAAACAGGTGTCACAGCCTAGGGGGCAAACCAAACTGAAATGTGGCCCTGTGAGTATTCTGAATGCATCTGACCAACTGAGTGTGATTGACTAAAGGAATCAAATTATTACTGCTTGCCCCAATCAATAATTTGTCTGCCAGGGAAAGATACAGACCCCCAGAGGAATAAATGCAATAAAAATGTCATTGGAGAGATGTCTACCAGCTATGGCTCACTAGTTGCACAGAGGACATGCTGATGTCTTGGGTGCAGGACTTTAGATGGATAAGTAGTAGACCAGACAATGATACTTTCCAGGACATTATCAGCTGAGACGGCACAAGGACACACAGGAACATGCAGTTACTCCTAGAAGTTCTAAATAGCCTTTTGAGGGTAATTTGTTTTCCTACTTCAAATGGAACCTCTGAGGTTTGGCCTCGTGCTCATTCTAATCCTGCCAACAAACAAACAAGTTATCCTTGTTTGTATAAAGCATCCTGTAAACTGTTGATGTATTTAATATCTATTTTCTGGTGGTATATTTAAATCCACTAACAATATCATTTATTTTATGTAGACTCAGGGGATTCAAAATAAAATGAAATGTTTTAGTGGAAAAACAAATTTGCATTATAAGTAGATCTGACTTATCCCTGAGGACAAAACCAACTCAACCACAAGATTCCAAAAAATAATTTTGTGGTGTGGATCAGTTTCCCCAATAGTACAAAAGAGATGGAGACTGATATTGTGTTCTCATTTGAAAGCAATGAGTATGAAACTACAGAGACCTAATGGCTCATTTACAAGCAAGTGCAAAATAACATAGTGACATAGTAAGTTATGTTGAAAAAAGACACACGTCCATCAAGTTCAACCCTTTAACTTTTTTTTGCCAGTTGATCAAGAGGAAGGCAAAAACCCCATCTGAAGCCTCTCCAATTTGCCTCGGGGGGGGGGGGAATTCCTTCCTGACTCCCATAACTCTGTATTCCCTCAATTGCTAAAAAGCCATCCAAGCCCTTTTTAAAGCTATCTAATGTATCAGTCTGTAAGACTAATTCAGGGAGAGAATTCCACATTTTCATAACTCTCACTATAAAAAACATATTTAGGCGGAAACTCTTTTCTTCTAATCGGAATGGGTGACCTCGCATCAGCTGGAAAGACCTAGTGGTAAATAAAGCATTAGAGAGATTATTATCTGATCCCCTTATATAAAGTGCAATTCAAATACAAATATATGCGCAATGCAGTGTTTTGTTCCCCAGAATTTCATCAGGCACTCACTAAGTAGTAAAAGCTGCATGTGATGCCCCCTCTAGCTGGCCACAAGTTCTGGGATCCAGAAACAAGAGGGATTCACCTCGCACACCCTGGCCTTCAGGAACTCTGCCAGGTGCTCAAATACCAGGAGGGATCGGCACCCCCCCCAAACCAATGGCATAAGAAAAAAGGCAATGGCACACTGGGCACGATCAAGCAGGGTAAACCCTTGCAGAGATTTATTTGCACACGATGCAACGTTTCGGTGTGGTCCCCTTTGTCAAGCATGCTTGACAAAGGGGACCACACCGAAACGTTGCATCGTGTGCAAATAAATCTCTGCAAGGGTTTACCCTGCTTGATCGTGCCCAGTGTGCCATTGCCTTTTTTCTTATGCCACAAGTTCTGGGACACAGTTTCAGAGTTGGCATGGTGTATGCCATTGAGAGAGCTGTCAATAATGTATTAGCATCAGTTTTCTTGTTGCAAGCCAGTTGCATCCATGGTCACCACCCACTAGGCAAACCTGAGAGTACAAGAAAAACAGGGTTCTGGCTCCAACATAACCTGTAAACCGTTCATATAGCTGTAAACATTCAAGGAGTCTGTGCAACCCCTAAAGTAATCCGAAGAATTGTAGAGCAATGGAATAAACAGCTTCAAGGCACTACTTTCAAACTCCAAATTTTCTTTTATTTTAGCAGTGTAAAACACACAAAATTTTGCAGTTTGAAAGTACTGCCTTGAAGCTGTTTATTTGGCTTTTACACTGCTAAAATAAAAGAAAATTTGGAGTTTGAAAGTAGTGCCTTGAAGCTGTTTATTCCATTGCCCTACATTTCTTCGGAAACCTGAGAGTACCATGTGGTCCAGATGGATTATGGACTATGGACTATGTAAACAATTATTTAACAGGTATATGCAGTCAGTACTACTATTCTCATGACAGACAGATTGTATCACAGTTTTATTCAAAGAAATTGGATAATAAAATCTTCCCTTCCGTGAGTTTGGTTTTATTGCTGTTAATACTGAGGGAACTTTGGCTGTTGAAGCAGTCCCATCATTTGCTAGAGAATTCTAATCCAAATAATGTTGGGGGAATGCCTTATTTAGTAAAACAGCACCAAACTGTGCTAAAAATTACTTTTTTTAAACTGCCCTGGACACTGATACAGCTTGTATGGCTCTTTGTTATGTTCCCATGGGACTTGAGATGCTGCAAGTCTGTGCCTAGTGCCAATAATAAAGACATTTTAAATGCAGTTTGGGGATCTGTCCTGTTACATAGTGTACTGGAAAGGTCCAGTGTGTGGTAAACTTAACCCTCATTAATCTACTCTAGTAGGGGGCATATTTATTAACATTGGAGACAAATATAACCAGTGATGTAGCCTATAGCAACCAATTAGATCTTTGCTTTTGTTTTGGAACTTGTAGGTTCAAAGCTAAAGGCTAATTGGTTGCTATGGGCAACATCACTGGTGGTGTTTGTCTCCAATGTTAATAAATACACCCTAAGTGTGTGCCATTAAAAGGGTGGTTCACCTTTAAGTTAACTGTTATAGAATGGCTTATTCTATTACTTTTATTACTTCTATTACTATTTTTCAAAGACATTTTTCAAAGACATATTTGTCTTTTTTCTGATTCCCTCTGGTTTTCATTGACTCCATCTAAAAGACAAATGCTCTGTAGGGCTAGTGATGTGAGGGTCAGGTAAAACTCGACACGCACCCGACCCTAACCTGCAAAATGTTGCCATTGTAGGACCTGCTCCTAATCTGTACCCACGTTTTATCATTCTACTATGCTACTTCTGTATGCGGATAAAAGGCAGGGAATCTTCAAGAGCAGAAGAGGCGTGTACTTCCTTAACCCTAACCTGAAATAGTTGGCCAAATATCAACCCACCCAACTGGAGTTAAACCCACGTGTCACTGATGATTTTGGGTCAACATGCACATCACTACTGGACAGGACCGGACTGGGAGTAAAAAGCAGCCTGGGCAAAAAAAAAATCAAAGCAGTCTGGGCAAAAAAATCAAAGCAGCCCAGGCTTGGCCAGAGAAGAGGCACTTATGGGGTAATATGATACATATTTATAAATATATAAGGGGATCATATAATCACCTCCCTAATGCTTTATTTACCAGTAGGTCTTTCCAGCTGACAGAAGCTCACCCATTCTGATTAGAATATAGAGGAAGAATATTCTGAAAATTATACATTATTCATATCAGTCTCTTTCCCAGTGGACCTTAGTTCTTATTTAAAAAGTATTTGGGTCTGGCTGTGCTCTGTACCTTGCGGCCAAATAAAATCCAGTGTAAGGTGTTGAGCACAACAACATCGATGAGTACTGTACATTGCAGCACAGTCTGTATCATATGACATACGGCAGATAGTAAGTACAGGGCCCTGCTGTGGACTGTGTAAACCAAGGATCCCTGACTTGAGCTTTAAAATGAGTTAAGGCAGTGATCCCCAACCAGTGGCTTGTGTGCAACATGTTGCTCTCCAACCTATTGGATGTTGCTCCCAGTGGTCTCAAGGAAGGTGTTAGGCAGTGATCCCCAACCAGCGGCTCATGTGCAACATGTTTCTTTCCAACCTATTAGATGTTGCTCCCACTGGTCTCAAGGAAGGTGTTGTTTTTGAATTTCTGACATGAATGCAAGCTTTAGATGCACAAAATAATGTGTGATGACAGAGTCTCCTGTAGCCTCCCAGTTCACATAGAGGCTACCAATAGCCAATCAAAATCCATATTTGGCACCCTCAGGAATATTTTTGCATGCTTACGTTGCTCTCTAAATTCTTTTACATTCAAATTTGGCTCACATGTAAAAAAAGGTTCGGGACCCATGAGTTAAGGGATGGGTAGGGGACTGGTAGGAAGAGGCTGACAAGATTTTTACTGGAAGATCCTCTTGCATTAATTGGAGATATAGGGGATTATGTAATTAAAGGCACCACATTTTCAAAGGTCTAATCACCTATAGCAACCAATCAGCAGGTAGCATTTAATGGTCACCTTTTTAAAGGCAAACTGGTTGCTACAGGTCACCACACTTGGGCAAACTTTGTACCTTTTGTTACATATGGGGGTTATTGTGCAGCATTCTTTATGGTTGTTAGACAATAGCTCCCTATATGCTGGAGAATCATGAAAGTTATAGTCCAGCCAGTCATGCAATCTGTAAAAATAAAGTATATAGACACTGAAGTAATATATTATTATTGTCAAACACACACCATATTATAATAAATTGAACCTACTTATTGCATCAGACTGTACAGTTTTGTGTAGCTTCTCAGCATTTTAAAGGAAACCTATGCTCCTCAAACAATGTAGGTCTCTATAAAAGTATATGGCATAAAACAGCTCTTATGTAAAACCCTGCTTGATGCAAATAAACCATTTTCATAAGGATATACTTTTTTAGTAGTATGTGCCATTGGGTAATCATAAATAGAAAACTGCCATATTAAAAAATAAGGGCTGCCCCCTGGGATCGTATGATTCACGGTGCACACAAACAAACTATACATATTAGGTCACATGAGCCAATTATAAGACAGAGTTCTGTTCTGCTTCCACACTTCTTCCTGTTTCAGTTAGAGCTGTAGTATTTATGGTCAGGTGATTTCTGAGGCAGCACACAGACCATCACAAAATGCTGGTTCAAGGCAAGATATGTAAAAGGGCAATATTTACTTAAAGGAGAAGGAAAGGCTTGGTGCACTTGGGATGACAAATGGTAGGCACCCCAAGTGATTGTATTGACTTATCTGAAACCCCGGGCCGTTGCTCCTATCAGCAGAAAACCTCACCCACCCGAAGTTATATTAGTGAGCACCATGGAGCGATCCACTTCCGTCTTCTTCTTTCTTCAAATTTCCTGGGGCAAACACATTTGCAGTTGAACGAAATAGCCAACTTTTTATTTAAGGTTCGGCTTTTTGTTCTACTGCGCATGAGCAGCCGCGCAAAGAAGGAGGATGACGAAAGAAGATCGCTCCGTGGTGCTCACTAATATAACTCCGGACTGGTGCAGTTTTCTGCTGAGGAGCACCGGCCCGGGGTTTCAGTTAAGTCAATACAATCACTTGGGGGGGGGTCTAAACATTTGGCACCCCCAAGTGCACCAAGCCTGTTGCTCAAGTATTCATTTTGGGGATATAGTTCTCATTTAAGAGTGGAGATGAGAGTAGTTCAGACCTGGAGCTCTCTCTCCGAATGTCCTTCCTCAGATATGCCTTCAAGCTTGGACCATTCATGGCTTTGTGCGATGCTACTTGGTATTGGAAGATGTTTAGTATAAAAAGACCTGGTCTGTGGGAAAAACGCAGGCGACCAGTCGGTAGCGCCGAATATAATGTAAGTTATAGAAACATCACACCTACAAACTGCATACAACACGACTGTCGGGTGAAGAGGCATCATGCAGCGTTCGCATCTGAAAGTTGTGTTGTGTTGGATGCATGTAGTTTGTAGGTGTGGTGTAGGCGTAGGTGGCTTCTCAGTGTGTCGGATTGGAAGACATTGCGCTGGGAGTTTGGTCGAGGATTTATTTAGCCGCCCACTGTGTGTGTGGTTCTCTTTCCTGCTCACTTCCTTGATTTACATATGCAAATCAGGGTTCGGATTTAGTTCTGTATTCGGCCAAATCTTTCACTAATGATTCGTGATTTCACCGAATATTAAAATAGTGTATTTCACTTTCATAGCATTGTTGTACCACCAAAATGTTGCAGAACTCCCAGCATACTCTTGCTGACAGCCAATGACACTCACGCGAGGAATGTATGGATGAATGTTTGTAAGGACCCACATATAGAACATTTAAAGTCCATTTGACAGCTATGAAATTACGAGTTACCATACTGACTAACCAAGGTATGGCTGCTCTGCTACAACCTGTATTAGCCAATCCGATGTTACTTTCACTATTGCAAATAGTCAAATAACAAAAATCTGTAATATACTGCAGCAAACTGCAGATGCTAGCTGGTGGCTCCATCTACAGACCTAAACCATTATTGACCATTATAGTTTACATATAGCATTCAAGATGATTGCATTTCATCTCACAGCAGGATAGGCCTAATTCATAATTCTTGATCAAATCAATAAAGAATGGAAAAAACAAACACACACAAAATTAGGCCTCTCCTATACAGTATTAGATAAACTTAAAGTGATACAGACACTGTGTAGATACTTGGCTAAGCTGCACTTAGAGTAGCAGTAGAATAGTATTAGGAGCTAAAACCACTCAAGTGCTGTACCCCCACATCAGAAGACTACTCGATCTATAGGGAAATGAGGAGAGCACTCTCCAAGCATATAAATGCTGTGGTTATCTGTTTATTAGTCGACTACTTGTACACGACATGAGTAGAAAGTAATGTGGGAATAAAACAATGTATCAAAATGATTTTGAACACGGAAGTGATTATAAATGTTGCTACTATGTTACAATTGAGTGGAAAGGTTGAAGAATGGACACAAAAAATGGAATCTCTGAACCGTTATTCAAAGATATCCACACACCTGTTGATTAACTATTTGCATATGGACTGAAAAGATGGACCTTTACACACACCTCCTTGGGATTTCACTGGTGGGGGATAGTAGGGGTGTTTTAAGAAGCCTACACGTTCTGTTTGTTTGTTACACTTGATAAAGGGCATATAGGCCCGAAACATGTCGTATACAAGTACGGTAGTCAACTAATAAAAGGATAACCACAGCATTTATGTGCTCTCCTCATTTCCCTATAAATCGAGTTATAGATATCAGGATATCTGGGACCTGATCGAGGAAAGTTGCACCCTTTTCCTGAACCAAGCGGGCAGAGCGTTTTTGGATAATATATTTCCTAGATACCAGAAGACTACTCCCTGAGTGCTGCCCATGCTAGCCCACTCAATACGTGCATATATGTTGCCTCATCCCATACCATGGCTGGGACACTTGCTTAGTAAATGCATGTACTCAGTATGGCCAGTTCATCTCTGATGTTACCATTGTTGGAGGTACTCCTTTTTAAATAAAAGCAGAAAGACGTTTCGGACAAAAGAAAATAAGCTGTTGGGTCACGGCAAGGAAGGATAAAGGGATTGGCAGAGAGTCAGACCTCCCACATGCCTGTGATCTGCTGAAGGAGTAATTGCTAGGTCCAAACCTGCCAAACAAGTCCATTACTACTTGGGATGTCTAATTTGAAAAACTAGTGGGAGCAAAAGAATCAATGTCCAGTATGACTAATGAGCCGGACAAAGCTGTTATGTTTTCCTGGTTTTCAGTCTAATGAGTAGTACAAGTATGGGGCCTATTATCCAAAATGCTTGGGACCTTGGGTTTTTTGGATAATGGATCTTTCTGTGATTTGGATCTTAATGCATTAAGTCTACTAGAAAATCATGTAAACATTAATAACACCCAATAGGTTGGTTTTGCTTCCAATAAGGATTAACTATATCTTAGTTGGGATCAAGTACAAGCTACTGTTTTATTATTAGAGTGAAAAGGGAAATCGTTTTCAAAAGTTTGGATTATTTGGATAAAAATATGGGAGACTGCCTGGGTTTATGGATAATGGATCCCATATCTGTAGTGTAAGTAGTGAAACCACTGAATTGGTACTTGGCACTTGGCACCACAATAACAAAATGTGGCATTTTCCCAAGCAATTGAGCCATATATGGGTAACCAATGAAAATGCTATGTTGTTTCCATTGTCCCTAGACTGGGTGGGATGCCTGGAGCACTATCTGATATTCTTATAAATCCTCATATAATAAATAACTTTTGGTTAAGTGTAGTCACTTGGTGGATCACCTTTGAGTTAAGTTTTAGTATATTATGGAATATGAAATTCTAAACAACTTTTCAACTGACCTTCACTTTTCCTTTTTTATAATTTTTACAGTATTTGCCTTCTTCTTCTGACATTTTTCAGATTTAAAATTGGGGGTCACTGACTCCACCAAAAAACAAATTCTCTGTAAAGCTACAAATGTATTGTTATTGCTACTTTTTATTAATCATCTTTCTATTCAGGCCTCTCTTATTCATATGCCAGTCTCTTATTCCAATCAATACAAGGTTGCTAGGGTAATTGTATCCCTAACAACCAAATTGCTGAAATTGCAAACTGGAGAGCTACTGAATAAAAACCTAAATAACTCAAAAACAATAAAAAAGGAAGACCAATTGCAGATGGTCTCAGAATATCATTCTCATACTAACAGTTCATTTAAAGGCTCCATGTTCTTTGTTCCTGCATTTGGAGTTGGAAGCATTAAGTACAGTTTCCTAGGACTGAACAAGTCTGTCCTTCCTCCCTATGTTTGATTCCAGTGTAATATAATGTCCCCAAAACGGCACATAAATCTCTGTGTGTAATGGGCCATACTCAGGCAGATTTGGTGACCTAACCAAATGAGTAGATCTAAAGGTGGTCATACACAATAAGAGTTTATGTGTCTGTGTGTGGGGGCTTCTGACAGGTCTTCACGATCGAAATCAGGCCAAAAATCAGATATCGATCTGGATGGTTTGATATTCCTTGCAATCAAGGACCATATTGATGTGGCCCTACAACCCGTTGGCGCCCATTTCATTCTTATAATCTGACATTGGGTTAATCCGAACGTTCGGCCCACGAGCCAAACGATCAGATTATAAGAATGAAATGGGCGCCAACGGGTTGTAGGACCACATCAATATGGTCCTTGATTGCAAGAAATATCAAACCATCCAGATCGATATCTGATTTTTGGCCTGATTTCGATCGTGAAGACCTGTCAGAAGCCCCCACACACAGACACATAAGCTGCTGAATCAATCTAAAGGACCAATATCAACAAATTTAATCTGCCTGTGTATGGCCACCCTTATAGTCTATGGAAATTTTAAGATTAGAGCAAGATGGCTGACATACTGCTGGGAATTAGCACTCTCATTGGTCAATATCCTGAGATAATTTACAATTGGTTTTAATTTGTTATTATTTGTGGTTTTTGAGTTATTTAGCTTTTTATCCAGCAGCTCTCAAGTTTGCAATTTTAGGAACTGGTTTTATAGGGTCTAAATTACCCTAGCAATTACCAATATAAAGTGGCAATAATATTACAGACCAATTGCATTTTAGATGGGGTCAGTGACCCCACCATTTGAACACTGTAAAGGGACAGAAATAGCAAGCAAATAATTTAGTGAATAAAGTACTCACTATTGTAAAATATAAGGATATTATTAGTTGCCAAGGAGTTCCATGATCATATAAAAGCACAAGGCTGACAGTGACTTCTAATATCCTTATATTTTGCAACGGGGGTACTTTATTAATTAAAATACCCAAGTTTCAGTTTTATACAGATATAATTTACAGGATATTCACGGCTCTTGTGTATTATAAAGAAATAATACAGAAAGCAAATGATTCAAAAACTATAAAAAAAAAAGTATGAAGGCCAATTGAAAAGTTGTGTAGAATTAGACATTCTATAACATACTAAAAGTTAACTTAAATGTGAACCACCCTTTAAGTCAATTTCTATAGTGCACTGGAGGCCTCAATGGGGCAGCTTTATGTTTGGCTTTAGTGTCCCTAAACCATCCTGATCTGTTTATTAGAGGTGCAGTATAAGGAATCTATATCCCTAAAACTGTTTCTCTAACCCCTGACTGTCATGTGACTTTGCTGGCCAACTGAGTTTACGAATGATGCAAATTTAGCTGTGAATGTGCAAATTAGGGTGCTGACGCCTGTTTTTTCTGGTCGTTTGTTATGTTTAGTTTGTTTTCACCCAGCATACATACAGTTGCAGGTATAATTTAGTCCCTGTGTAAAATATATAATAAAGAAGTATAATGAAGTGAGTGTAGGACTGGCCAGACCAGGGATGACTTTGACATATTTGGCCAGTTTGAATATACAGGTGTGGGATCCGTTATCTGGAAACCGGTCATCCAGAAAGCTCCAAATTACAGGAAGGCAGTCTCCATTATATTAAAATAAGTCACATTTGTAACAATGGTTTCCTTTTTCTTAACAGTACCTTGTACTTGACCCTAACTGAGATGTAATAAATCGGTATTGGAGGCAAAAAAAAATTATTTTTTTTAGTAGAATTGAGGTATGGAGAGCCAAATTACAGGATTTTTTTACTTACCGTTAAATCTGTTTCTGTGTAGTCGATAAGGGGGACACAGGGAACGATGGTTAAGCTCCATCCTCCGGAGGCAGGACACGAATTATTTAAATTGAATGGGTGTGCCAGAGCAGGCTTAACCCCTCCCACTGAACACAGTCTTCAGTTTGTTCCAAAGCCGCTAACGGGAACCAATATACATAACAAAAAACTGGCAGAACAGATAACCAGGGGAGAATTCAGTTTTGACTAAAGTCATGGTCGACGGCTCGCCGATGGGCGGGAAGCCCTGTGTCCCCCTTATCGCCTACAGAGAAACAGATTTAACGGTAAGTAAAAAAATCCTGTTTTCTCTGCCGTCTCAAGGGGGACACAGGGAACAATGGGGACTTAACAAAGCAGTCCCAACACAACAGGGTGGTGTCGAGCCGAGACCAATAATGGAGAATTACTTAATCACTGATTGTAACACCTTCGGTCCGAGAGAGGCCTCGGCTGAAGAAAAGGTGTCAACATGGTAAAATTTGGCAAAGGTGTGGGTGGAAGACCAAGTGGCCGCCTTGCAAATCTGCTCCAGGGAGGCAGAGTTTCGCCACGCCCAGGAGGCCCCCACCGCTCTGGTAGAGTGGGCCCGGATGCCGTCTGGTGGGCTCTTCCCCTTTACTCGATAGGCATGTTTGATTGTCTCTTTAATCCAACGAGAGATGGTCGTCTTAGATGCTGCCTGACCTTTGCGCAGGCCAGAAGGAAGAATGAACAGCGACTGGGACTTCCTGAAAGGCTTGGACCGTTCAATGTACCAACGTAGGGCTCTGACTACATCAAGGCTGTGTAACCGACGTTCCTTGCTATTCTTAGGTGCTGGACATAGAGAAGGTACTACTATCTCTTGATTGACGTGGAAAGATGAGACAACCTTGGGCAGAAAGGTTGGGACAGTTCGAAGCACGGCTTTATCTTTATGAAAAGTCAGAAAAGGTGGGTTGCAGGAGAGGGCGCTAAGCTCAGAAACTCTTCGAGTGGAGGTAATTGCCATAAGGAACAACTTTCCAGGTGACCCACGTATCGGAAATCTAGCTCATCGGGGGGGGATCAAGGAGAGCCTCCAAGACTAAGTTGAGATCCCACCCTGCTACAGGTGGTTGGAATGGAGGAGCAATGTGAGCTACGCCTTGAAGGAATGTACGTATGGCATCTTCGTTAGCCAACCTATGCTGAAACAATACCGACAGAGCAGATACTTGGACCTTGAGGGAGCTAGTCTTCAGACCCATCTGTAATCCGTGTTGTAGGAATGACAGGACTCTAGGAATGTTGAGGTCAGTGAAGGGGAGTTCAGCAGCTCTGCATCATGTAGAGTATGCGTTCCATACCCTATAGTATGACTTGGAAGATGAAGCTTTACGTGCCTTGAGCATGGTAGGAATGACGTCTTCAGCTACACCCCTGCTCCGCCAGATGGATGCCTCAACAGCCATCCCGTCAATGCGACCTGGATTGTGATGCACTATTGGGCCTTGTTGCAGGAGGTCTGGCCGGAATGGGAGGTGCTATTGACATTTCTTGGAGGTCGGAAAACCAGGTCCTCCTTGGCCAAAAGGGGGCCACAACTATTACTACTGCCTGGGACATCTTTATCTTCTTTAGAACTCGTGGCAGCATAGGAAGAGGAGGGAAGACATATGCTAGATTGAAGTCCCAGAGCTGAGTCATGGCATCGACCCCTGCGGCTAGCGGGTCTCGGTAGCGAGCAAAGAACCTTGGCACTTTTCGATTGAGTCTGGACGCCATTAGATCTATACTTGGACGTCCCCAACTTCTGACGAGTAGGTCAAAGGCCTCCGGATGCAATTCCCATTCCCCGGAATGCAGCTGGTTCCGGCTGAGAAAATCCGCCTTCGTGTTGGTCACGCCTGGAATGTGTATTGCCGACAACTTCACTGCATTGCTTTCCGCCCAATGCAGAACTTGGCTGGCTTCCGTCAGTGCCAACTGACTCCGAGTTCCGCCTTGGCGATTTATGTATGCCACTGTGGTGACATTGTCGCTCTGTATGCGAACAGGTTGACCTTGAAGTTGACCCGTCCACTGATGAAGTGCTAATTTTACTGCCCTCAATTCGAGAATGTTGATTGGGAGGCAGGATTCTTCCGGGGACCAGAGTCCCTGTGCTGACTGATTGTCCCAATACGCCCCCCAGCCCTGAAGGCTGGCATCTGTGGCTATCACCTTCCAATCTGGGGTTGCCCAGGACTGGCCCGTGGCAAGATTCTTGGGAACCAGCCACCAGCAGAGCGCCTCTCGGTCGTGATAATGCTCCCCCCTTCCAGGTGGAAAGAATGTTGGCTTGCAGGGGACGCAGATGAATTTGTGCAAATGGAACCGCCTCCATGACGGAAACCATCGTTCCTAGAACTTGCATCGCCTTGCGAACTGTCGTGGTTCAATTGGATAAGAGGAATTGCACTTGACTCTTTACTTTGTTCTGTTTGTCTTGTGGTAGGCTGACAATCTGCGTCTCTGTGTTGAAGTCTAGCCCCAAGAAGGTCATTTGGCGACTTGGGTAGGGGTTGGATTTTTTCCAATTGATGGTCCACCCGAAATCCTGGAGCAGCAGGACTGCTTTGTCGAGATCCATCTCCGCCTTCTGCAGCGATGTGGCTGTCAGAAGAAGATCGCCCAGGTAAGGTGTCACCGATATTCCCTGGAGTCTCAGGGTCGCTGCTGTGACCGACATAAGCTTGGTGAACACCCTGGGAGCTGACGACAGGCCAAACGGAAGAGCTACAAATTGGTAGTGTCTGTTCTTGAATGCAAAGCGAAGATAGCAGTGGTGAGGAGGCCATATTGGGACATGCAAATAGGCGTCCTTGATATCCAGAGACATCATTAGTTGACTCTGTTCCATTCCCCGTATTACTGACCGAAGCGTCTCCATTTTGAACCGTACATGTCGAATGAATTTGTTGAGACCCTTGAGATCTAACACAGGTCTGACGGTGCCATCTTTCTTCGGAACTGTGAAGAGGTTTGAGTAAAAACCGGAGAATCTCTCCGGCGGAGGAACGGGTACAATGACTCCAGTTTGCTCCATCTTCTCTATGCATTGCAAGAAGGTTCTTGATTTGGCAGGATTCGACTGAACCCTGGACATAAAAAAGGTTCTGGGTGGAACAGATGTTAAATCGAGATGGTATCCCTCCGAAACGATTTCTTTCACCCAAGCATCTGATGAATGAGAGATCCATACCTCGCGGAATCGTAGAAGCTTGCCCCCGATTTTTTCTAACGATTCCGGAGGGAGTGCCCCGTCATGATGACGCAGGCTTGTCAAATGAGGGCTTGTTGTAGGCCTTGTTGTTGTTCTTCCATGATGGACGACCTTTCTCGTTACCTTTGGAACGGAAGTTTGAGCGTTGAGGAGGGCTATGCCGCCGAGAGAAACGTCCGGTTTGGCCACGAAAAAATTTTCCTCGCCTATGAGCTGTGGACGTGCGCCCTCTGGCTTGGGGGAGAAAGGTACTTTTACCTCCAGTAGCTTGGGAGATAATTTTCTCGAGTTCTTCCCCAAACAGTCGTTGCCCCATGAATGGGAGTGAAGTTAAGGCTTTTTTAGAACTTATATCAGCTGACCAGCTTTTGAGCCAGAGTGTTCTGCAAGCTGCTATGGATAGTGCCGAGGTGCGCGCGGTCAGTTGCGCGGCATCTAAGGTGGCGTCGCATAAAAAAAGCTTGATGCCTCTGCAATGGTCTGGGCGGAAGGTAAAAGTTCATCCCGAGGAACACCTTCCTGAATGTCTCTGATAAGGGACTCCGACCATGCCAGGATGGCTCTGGACACCCAGGCTGACGCCAAACAAGGCCGTAGTGTAGATCCAGCTGAGGAAAAAATGGCTCTCGGAAAACCCTCCGATCTTCTATCTGAAGGATCCTTAAATGCTGCTGCGTCAGTGACAGGCAGTGTGGTGGATTTGGAAAGTCTAGAAACTGGTGCGTCCACAGCCGGGGGATTAGACCACTTGTCGACCAATTCCTTAGGAAAAGGATAAGACTTGGTGAATTTCTTGGTAGCCTGGAATTTACGCTCAGGAGTATTCCATTCGTCTTGGATAATACTAGTTAGCTGTTCATGGTCAGGAAAACAGGTTGACAACTTGTGTTGTCTTTTGAAAAGTGAAGACGTTTCAACGTGCTGCTTAGGCTTTTGGGATAAGTTTAGTACCTCAAGTACTCCCTTGATAATATTATCTATGTCGTGTGGGGAATCCTTATCCCTGCCTTCTTCCCTGTCATCTTCCTCAAACTCAGAAGACTCATCTGAAGAGGGAAGCGCACCCTCTGAAGACAATTGCTCTTCGGCTGAATCATCGGAATGGGATTGAGGATTAACTGCTTTAGCTTCCTCGCAGCATTTTCTCTTGCCACCTTTCTTAGGTTGAAGATGTGCCAGAGCCTTCCCTAAGGTATCAGCAATAGCTGGTAAACCCTGCAATGATGCCAGGGATTGGGAGAGATGGACCGCCCAAAGAGGAGGTGGTGGTTCAGCAGAGGGTCCAGGTGCTGGGTCTGGAGTCAAGTCTGGCGATAAGTTTTCAGCCTGTGGTTCTGAGTGACCCCCAGAAGCAGCAGCTGCCCCCTGGTGCAGGATAAGCAAAGAGGCTCCTTATGGCTCCCAGGTAACTTAATTTGGCACTTGGTGCAGGCCAGGTATCTCACCTGTGTTGTGGAGGGAGCCCTTCCCCCCGCCCTTGTGAATGGCCCCCCTGTCCTACCTTCTGCCATTACAGTGTCAGTGAGAGGGGTTGAGTCGTGTCTCTGCTGCGTTCTGTCTCGCCTGCAGAGAAGCGAACAGCGCCAAGTCTAAAATGGCCACCGGAAGGCATGCGTTTCTGCGCATGCGCGCATGCGCGATAAGGGCGGCCGCGGCAAAAAATGGCCGCTGGAACGCAGGATGCGTTCCACACAGAGCGAACCGATGCGAGCGACGGAAAAGAGCCGCTCTCCCCAAACTGACAATGGCGCTGTTAGCAGCAACAGTCCTAGAACCCCCCCAGGTCACACAGCTGCAGAACGGTAAGACAGGAGGGCAGTACCAGAGCCACAGGCAGGCGGGCGAACGGGCGGGGGGGGTAAGGGCAAGTGGCAGCAATAGGGTGCCCCCCAAGGCCAGAACCCATAAGTAAATGAGCCACTTACCCCTCACACCGGCCAGACCGTCTGCAATGAAAAAACAGAGCAGGAAATTATCTGGGTGGTCGGTTATAGCCTGAGGGCTAGGGAAGTGACCCCGGTGGGATTAGTCCTCGTAGGGGGTTAACCAATGTAAAGCAGGGAACCCTGTTTACGGTATCACCCCGGGTGTCAGACAAAAACTGACCGAAAAATTCCATGCACTGAATGTCCGTCCTCCCGGTAGAAGAACACTTGAAAAACTGGAGACTGTGTTCAGTGGGAGGGGTTAAGGCTGCTCTGGCACGCCCATTCAATTTAAATAATTCAAGTGTCCTGCCTCCGGAGGATGGAGCTTAACCATCGTTCCCTGTGTCCCCCTTGAGACGGCAGAGAAAATTGAAAGACCGTTATTGACTGTATTGCAATAGATGGACAAAATAATCCCTGTTTTAATATATTGATAATTGGATGAATGCAGAAGACCTTTAGGGGTAAATTTACTAAGCGGTGAAAATTCACAGTCATCGCAACACTTTGCCAGGCGAAAATTCGGTCAGACAGCACTAAATTACTAACATTTAAAGTTGCGTCCAGGGCACCGAACGCTGGCTAATTTTCTGTAGCGTTATTTCGGCAAAGCGAGCAAATCCTAATGCAACTTCGTTAGAGGTCTTCGGTCAGGCTAATCTGCATATGGCGGGACATTTAAGGTTGAATAGACGTATATATGTTGCAGCAAATACATTACACAAGTCCAGGGAACCTTAATTAATAGAGTTGTTATAATGCCCTACACATGAACCCACTGTAAAGTTAACGTTCCATATGTTAGAAAATGTATGGAGGAATCCGGTTACCCAAAAGAATTTTTAAGGACTTTTTCAAGCAATAATTTAAAGTTTTGTCTCTTGTGCAAATCATTCCAAACCTTAGTCTACCAGTGTGATTAAAGGGTACATTGCTGAAGCACAAGTGTTTTATCATGGACCAGGCAAGTTGCATCCCTATAATAACATCCATTAAAACAAAACTATAAAAAATGCCTAATAAATACTCAGGTCAACCTGCACCCGACCCTAACCTGCATCTCACCCCTCTCTGAACATTACTTCTGTGAGCTTCTGAAGACAAAATTTTCCAAAGCAGAGGAGTAGTGTACTTCCCCAGTCAGTGCCGCAAAAAACCGAGACCCGCAGCAGGCACCCGAATTTCAACTCAAGCACTTTCAGGTCAACCTGCACATCCCTACAGGGGAAGAGTGGAAAATGTTTTTGGCATAACTGATCATTTCCATTTTAATCAGTAACATAACTAGCGTTGGGTGGGCCAGGGTGTGGGACATGCAGCCAGGCCCCCCAACCCCCATCCATTCACAGTTTTATGGCTGGCTTCATCAGTGTGCAAGCTACTGGGGGGCCCTGGTCCAATTGCACCCCCTGCTCCCCCGGTAGTTCCGCCACCAATTTTAATGAAACTAAACTCGCTTTGTAAGAAATGTAGTCCTTGTTTAGGAATAAAGATGTGAAAATCTTTCAAGGGGAAACCATGTGTAATAACAGTGTAGTAAAAAATAGAAATATATGTAGTTTCTGAAGTGCAATGTACAGTCATTTTACATTTGTATCTCACTTATTCAGTTATTGGTGTGACACATGGATTGGCTATATTTGTAATACAGGAATATACAAATGTGTAGAGGTAACTAAAGCCTACAGTCAGGGCCGCCATCAAGGGGGGGACAGGGGGGAGAGTTGTAGGGAGCCCCGAGGGTAAGGGGGGCCCGGCCACGCCACACTTACTTGATTAGCCGGGCCCCCCATCTTAGAGCTTAGAGCTGCTGACTTCGGGAAGGCATGCACATTTAAGGGGCCCTAGCCAACAATTTTCTTATAATATGGGGGCTGGCCACCAACTTTTTTTTCTCATGTGGTCCTAGCCACCAATATTTTTTAATAGGGGGGCCCTGGCCACAAATGTTTTTTTAGGGGGGGGGCCTGACCACCAATATCTTTTTATTTTTTATCAGCATGTGTCTAGCCACCAATATTTTTTTTTGTTTTTTTTACTGTGTGGTGGGGGGCGGACCTGAAGGTAGGGCTTGTGGTGGGCGCAGCCCAGGGAATTTTGTCATATGGGGCCCTGCGATTTCTGATGGCGGTCCTGCCTACAGTCAAACTCCAACAATTAGTAAATTAAGGAAAACTTGTAAGAGGGAACACTTAATATCTTAATGTGACAATTTGTAAGGGTCAATGAATATACTGTATATATGTATAATGAGTGTATATATAATCACACACTCTCCCTGCCCCTTTACACTTAAAGGAGAACTAAACCCTAAGAATATAGTGAAAAATGAAATATTTTCTATATTGAACCAGCCTAAAGTTTTGGCTTCTCAATAGCAGCAATGATCCAGGACTTCAAACACAGGGGGTCACCATCTTGGAAGTGTCTGTAACACTCACATGCTCAGTAGGCTCTGAGCAGCTGTTGAGAAGCTAAGCTTAGGGGTTGTCGCAAAATATACAGCAGAAAATGAGTATTCAACCTAACCTACTATGTTACTATGTAAATCACTGATAAAACCTTACTTTTTATGTTAACCCACAGTTACAGAAAATCATTGTTTACTATACACACAAGATCTCACAGTTACAGACACTTACCCAAGCTCATCTTGCCTTACATCAGAAATCTGTGAAATGGAAGAGATGACAGCATCTATACATAATACTTACCAATCCTATTAGGAGACAGGGCAGCACTGGACTCTCTACCTACAAGGCAAAACAAAGAATAGTTAGTTAAATAAATACAAAATTCAACAGAAGTATAATAGATTCAAAACTTAATGTGCATCAGGAATCAGATTTCTGCAATACAAATACATGTACAGGTATGGGACCTCTTATCCAGAATGATCAGGACCTGGGGTTTTTCAGAAAATGGCTCTTTCTGTAATTTGGATCTTCATACATTAAGTCTACTAGAAAAGCATGTAAACATTAAATAAACCCAAAAGGTTGGTTTTGCCTCCAAAAAGGATTAATTATATCTTAGTTTGGATCAAGTACAAACTACAGAATTATTATTACAGAGAAAAAGGAAATCTGGATTATTTGGATAAAATGGAGTCTATGGGAGACACACTTTACATAATTCAGAGATATCTGGATAATGGGTTTCTGGATAATGGATCCTATACCTTTGCTGCAAATGTTGCTAGCCTTCCTCGTTCTTATTTCTCCCCTTTTCTCATCTCCTTTTCATTCCCTATATGTTTTTCCATTTATACAACTATATGATACGGAATGCTTTAACACGTAATAACAAATGTTGCTTAATATACGCTATTGAAATACAAAAAAAAAAAGTGAATAGCCAGCAATCTAATGAATGTTGAATCTATATCCCACGCATCTCTGTCTGACATATCTTGGAACATGCCGATATGGTATTACGTCTGCACAATTAACAAACCCACTTGGGATGGAACAACACAATCTTGCACTACAGTCTGTTCAACACTTGATGAGAACTATGTTCATACCATGAAACGTGTGTATTCAAGTTTTTTTTTGCCCAATAATATGATTATTCAGGTTTTTCCCCCTGAATGCAGACAGGCGTTTTTTTACATTTGTATTTTTATTTTTTTATGAATAAGCACACATTCGAATTATAAGTTTATTTGAGGTATAAAACAAAAACCTCACAAACTCAACCTCTGAAAAATAACCTCCTTACTGTATCTCTTTGTACAGGCTGTAAGGGAATGTAGGGGGCTGTTCCTACTGGCTTGTGCTTATTATAGAAGAGCAACTATACTGGCACAGCTCTATAGTATCTCTCTGTACAGGCTATGAGCAAACAGTGTTTAATACAGAAGAATACGTATGCTGGGAAATGAGTGGGCTCTCTGTACAGGTCCAACAGTCAAGCAGCCTGGTCACTGCCAGAGTAATGAATGATTTGTGCTGCTTAAACACTCATCTGCCCCTTTATTAGTAGAACCTGCCCCCATCCATACCTTGTATATACCATTTCACCTACTAAGCATAAAACCCTTCCTATTGTGTAGTGTAACCCCCCCATCTCTACCCACTATTCAGGTAAAGGAAAGGACCCCCAGGTTACACTAGACTTAGCAGCAGTGATGAATGGATCCGATAGATATAAAGCACAGAAACTGCACTGACTCAAACTCATAAACATACAAAGCAAAGCTCCGTGTCCATAATAAGCTGGGTATGTACTGCACATCTAATGGGAAATTATTGCCATATAAACCTCATTAATCAACAGGGTACACTTCCCCTTTAAGAGCAGGGAACAGAGGTGACTTCACCCCCTAAGGATGACAGTTGGTTCAGACCGTTGGTTGACTTTGCGAGAGAGAGGTGAGTGTACTTTTGCTCTGATAGATTTTTTTGTCATATAACCCATTTCTTAACAAAAAAAAGGGGAAACATTTGGGTGACATCCCTCAGACTAGTGGATGTTGCTGTTCTCATTGATTTTAGTGAATTTAGAAGATTGTCCCCCAAAATGGGCTTGAGAGATGTCTTTACTCTTAGTGCTGGTTGGGAGACACAGACCCAGGATTTGGCAATTATGCAGCGCGGCAATCAAATTTAATGTACACCTTTTCTACTGAAGGTAACATTTGGGGACCCCTGTACCACACCATAAGGTGCTTAATTTATGTTCCCATTACTGACAGGCTCCTTCGAGATTTGCCCCTCTGTCCTGCGGTATCTGCCCCCTGGGTATCTGTCCTGCTCTTTTGTACCAACATTGTAGCTAAATACATGTTCCCTTTATCCAAGTACTGGAACTAGGGGTGGGAAGCAGAAGCATGTGCCATAGGGACAATTTGGGGGTGCTAGCAAATGATTGGGGGACATACAGCAGGGTTCCATAGAAGAGAGGAGACATCATACCCAGGGATTTCACAGTTGGTTTAGTCCGTTGGTTGGCTCTACGTTAAGTGTAAATTCCTTCTGAGAGATTATTTGGCCAAATAACCATTATTTTAGTAAGAAAAGATGGGAAATGGTTGGGTGACACCCCCCAGACAAGTAGATGATGATCATTTTACTGACTTTAGGTTTATTCCCCTAAAATGGGCTTGGGAGATTCCTTTAATCTTTGTGCAGATTGGGAGACACAGACCCTGCATTTGCCAGTTATGAAGGACTATCAGCAAATATACACTTTCTTTCCACTGGGACCCCATAAAAAGATAACATTTGGAGACCCCTGGGCTATGTCATAAAAGTCCTAATTCTATTATTCTATTCTAGTGCCCAGTATTGACAAGCACCTTAGAAATTTGCCCAGTGCCCCCTGGTTTCTCCATTGCTCTTCTGTTCCAACCTTAACATGTAACTACATTTAATTGAGTTACATAGTTACATAGTTAGATTGGGTTGAAAAAAGACAAAGTCCATCAAGTTCAACCCCTCCAAATGAAAATCCAGCATCCATACACACACCTCTCCCTACTTTTAATTAAATTGTCTATAAAAAAAAAATTAATTTGTTTTTAGTAAGTTTTATGCACTTTTTCTTCAAATACCCCGGCTGTGGGAGGCAAATCGGTACATGTTAGGGGAATAATTTAATAAAACAATGTTGAATTGCTAATCCCTACAGTTACTCAGTAATACAGACCTAGGGCCTAATTCCCCTAAAAACATGGTTACTGTTGGCAGCCCTGCCCCCCAATCTACTAAATCTTGTGGGTGTCAAGGTGCCCAAAATCTGCCCGTGCTCCATTGCTAGGGGTAGTGAGACCTGTAGTGGGTAGTGCAGAGCTAAGGAACAGAAAGGCAACACAAATCACTGTCTCACTGAGCCTAAACCTGTTCTTCTCTAGCTGAACTACAATTCCCAGCATCCCCTGCGGCATAGTTGTAGTTCTAATGCAATGTGTATTTAATGTTCCCTGTCTATTTATTGCTTCATTTGGTGTCAAGGGTACCACTCATCCTAGAAACTGTAATAAGCAACTGTCCCTAGCATCAGCACTAGTGTGGATGATATGTAAGGAAGGGCCAAAATGGAAATATTAGTAGCAAAAATCAGAAGAATAAATTCCTACAATAAAGATCCCTAGTGTTTATGGGTACAGGGAACTGATCAGAGTAGGTCCCCTGCCAGTAATAAACGGCAGTAATATTCAACTGTTTTTAACCATTAGTCTGTACAGTCCCCTAAGTACATTGGGGTCACCAGGACCCACACTTGGTTGGCAGGGGTGTCCAGGTCCTTGATTGCACCAACTTTTGTATGTGCCCTAATTGGTTTCTTCATTCTATTAAAGCTGCTACTGGTTGGTGTTACTGGTTACTTCGGAGCAGCAAACATATTCAGTAGCGCAGTATAACTGGGAAGAATAGAGAAAGGGAAAAACAGTATTCAAAGCTTTATGTATCAAAGAGTGTTTGGCTCACAATCTCTTTTTGTCTCTCCCCAAAAAAATGAAATACTAAGAGCGATCTTAGTGATCTGAGTGATTTGCAGCGACTCCAAAAAGCGACAAAGAAGAGGATAAAGAAGAAAAAAAACAGTCTTTTTAAAGACTACCAACTTACATCAAGAGCAGAGAAACAACAGCAGCCTGCTCAACCCATTGCGGGTCATCAGGAGGAAGGTAGGGATCCTGAATTTATCCCTCTGGTAATATTTATTACATAGCAGATGAGGTTGAAAAAACAGACACACGTCCATCAAGTTCAACCTTTTTGTCTAAATAAAACCTGTGTAACTGCTAGCTGATCCAGAGGAAAGGGGGGGGCTAACAGGTATAATTATCTGATTTGTGGAACAAATAAATGGGAGGGGATTGTCTGAAAAGGGGGAGGGTCTGGGTGGACCTTTGACTTGTGACAGGTACAGAATTCAGGGTTTAGTGGAGCCGATAAAGACACTGGGATGGGGGGACATATTAAAGACAATGCTTATTGTAGTTTTTAGCTACAAATAGTCTTTAAAATTTCCACATATATATTTGGGAGTCAGGGGCTGAGATCCCGGAGCAATATTTGGGCTTCCCACGGTGCGACAGTCATGCTGATATAGTTACAGGGGTAAACTAGCAGCAAATAAGCACTTGTATAAGTACATTTATAAGCAACTAAAATAGTTCAATTAATAGTTTAATGATATTAGTTTAAATAATAGTTTAATTTAAGGGCTAGTTCTCTTAGAATGTCCTATGCATGGTAACAGCAGGTCATTGTTAATATGTGTAGTTGAAAAGTTACAGAGAGGTGCTTGTCTTGAGCTTGCCATTTACCATCAGCTACAAACATTTGAATTCTTTATCTCCACTAAAGCAGTGACTTATACCAACCTTTCTTTCCTGATACAGGAGCGTCAAGATGGGCGCCAAACTGTGCAACATCCTGCACCGGCACCGGCATACTGAGGTAAGACAGATGGAAATATAAAGTCGTTGTTTCATGCCTGACGATTAGAGTCCTTGACACCAGATATAAAGGGGAACTGTCACTGCAAAAGAGAAAATCCTCAGCTTACAAGAAATATTTTGCAAACCTGTTTGACAAACATTACTGTTACATTTTTCAGATGTTCTTCACAAATATCACATAAAAAATGTTCAATATTCATTAAAGTTTGGGAGGATTTCAATTGCTTAATCATTTTTTTCTGATTTTGTTCCTTATTCTCTATAGACTGTTGACATCAATCAGTCTTTTGATGCTTGTGAGCCCTGGGTGAGTATTTGCCTTTCAGGTATGAAGCAGGAGCTGCTGAGAGAGATCAGGAAGGAGATGAGGATAGCAGCAGGGGCGCAAAAGCTGTACCTTGTCACCAAGGACAGACAGACCAAAGCCCAAGTGAAGGAGCTGAGGAACATCGGTGAGAGGAAGGTGAAAGCCCTTTACTCCTCTCTCCACAAGCTCAATGAGCAGCTAGCTCAGAGGGAAGCAGAGAATTATCCAGGTAAGATATAACAGTCTCTGGCCTCTTTCCTATTGGCATTACACGTGTGTCATCATAACATCACATACACTACCTCTTCATGGACATTAGGTTGGCCCCCATTAGATTGAGCTCAAAAACAAAAGGACTGCTCAAAGCTCACCTTCCCTGTAGCTGCTTCATATGTTTCCTATCGGGTGCTCTGTCTGCTGCATCCCCACTGCTAAGATCCACATCAACACCAAAGAATTGGACGGCACTCCGATCAAAAGGAATACAAGTTTATAGCATACTCCTGCAGGGATCCTTGGGCGTAGGATCCCTGCAGGAGTATGCTATAAACCTGTATTCCTTTTGATCGGAGTGCCGTCCAATTCTTTGGTGTTGATGTGGACCATTAGATTGAGCCCCACAGAACTATAGATGACCTTCATATATTTTAAATTTATATTTTAAAAAAAATGTTCATTGGCAGCATCTTAACAAATCAAGGAAAAGGTCTTAAGCCTTAGATTCAATAATGTTGTATTTGAAAATCCTAATATCCTCCAAATTTATTTGCAATATTTCAGATGCAGTTCTGGAGACTACAAGGGACACCGATGTCAACTTCCCTGCACCAGAGATCACTGCGCCTGAGGTTCAGGTCATTTCAGACCCCGCCATCGATTCATCACAAGTGAGTATTTTACATTGACGCCATTCATTTCTTGGACACAAACACTGCCCTTATCATATCCATGTAAAGCCACATTCAATAATTGCCTGTCTCTTGTTTGCAGCATCAACATGATGAATCTTTTGAGGAACCTGTTCCAGAGACAGAACAGCCGCCTGAAGAACCATCTGACAGGTAAGGATATTTTGGAGTTTATTAGAGATTAAATCCCTATCCCATACTTTCATCAAATAAGAACAAAAATATCTTCACAATAACAGGAATATTATATTATAAAGTAGGGTACCAACAGATGAAATGATTGGCATAAAAAAAGAGGACAGGTGGTAAGATGCCCCTTCATTTGGCCGGGAGATTCCACAATACATAATTGTACAGTGCCATCTATGAATTATGGCTAGGGGTGCTGTAGTATTAAGGATTATGGAGAATGTATTTGCTAAGGGAAGAAAAAAGGATAGCGTGAAGCTTATAAATCACTAAGGGAAAAAAATGAATTAGAATAAACACTAACCCGTCATTATATTTAAAGGGACTTACCTGTAGAAGATACAAATGAGGAGGCTGAGGAAGAGGCAGAATCTGTTGTTGAAGAAGATCCAGTGCAACAACAACAACAGAATGAGGAAGAAAGGTAAACTCACACTTTATATGGGAGACTGCGGTTAAGACTGATTTCTACTATAAACTTGCATTATACTAATCATGTACATCAATGACCTCTTCCCAATAGTGAAGTTCCTGAGAATGAAGAAGACTCGTCTGAAACATCGATGGGTCCTCTCCCCGGCTATTACAGCCCCATTCCAGAGGATTCTCAGGCTGAAGAGATGACAGTAGAGGAGGCTGAAAACACACAGTAAGACAAACCCTCAAATACACGACATAAATACATACATATTTATTTTTATATATATAGATATATATATATATATATATATATATATATATATATATATATATATATATATATCTATATACATACACAAAACACAATTTATGTTTTTCCCTTTCAGAGAGCTACAGTTCAGCAGTTTTACAGCAAAGGACTTTCGCCGGATTAAGGTTTTAGGCAGAGGAAGCTTCGGCAAGGTAACTGATTCAGTCTCTAATTAGGACTTGGATCTTTAGCAGCATATACAGGGTAACAATGACACTAAACTCACTTTCTAAATCCAGGTTCTACTAGTAGAGTATCTTCCGGCAAACATCTATTGTGCCATTAAAGTGCTCAAGAAGGACAACATCGACTCCACTGATGATATAGAACAGTAAGTTCATGGGGAATGATTCCATAATCCTCTCATTTTAACTTAATGTAGCAGTCACTTTCTGTCTCACAATCTTTTCTATTTTATATACTTTTCTTTCACTTCCCTTCCTTTCACCCAGTTGCTTTTGTTACCATGATAATTTACTCTGTGCCGGACTCTCTTTTATATTTCAGCATTTTAACAGAAAAGCAAATTGGACAGTTGGTGAATCCACACAGTTTTATAGTAGACTTATACGCCACATTCAGCACCAAAAACCAGCTGTTTTTCATCATGGAGTTTGTGGCAGGAGGCAGTTTAAGAACCCACCTGATGAGGAGCAAGCACTTTGATCTACAGACAACCAAGTAAGTATAAATGTCAGTAGGTGGATATTTGTCCCTGAGTTATAGAAGACTGAGGAGTAGGGGAAAATAATGATAGTGACAGAGGTATGCTACACTAAATAGTAAAGGGTTTTCACCTTTGAATTAATCTCTAGTATGATGTAGAGAGTTATATTCTGAGGCAATTTGCAATTGGTTTTCATTTTTTATGATTTGTGGTTTTCGAGTTATTTAGTTTTTTTTTTATTCAGCAGCTCTCCAGTTTGCAATTTCATCAATCTGATTGCTAGGGTCCACATTACCCTAGCAACCATGCATCGATTTGAATAAGAGCCTGGAAAAAAAGAGGGTCTGAACAGAAAGATGAGTAATAAAAAGTAGCAATTACAATACATTTGTTACCTTACTGTGCTTTTGCTTTTTAGATGGGGTCAGTGACCCCTATTTAAAAGCCTGAAAGAGCCAGAATAAGAAGACAAATAATTAAAAAAAATGTACAAAAAGCAAGACCAATTGAAAAGCTGCTTATAATTAGCCATTCTATAATATAATAGTTAAGCATCCCTTTAAGATTCCTCTATGAATGTGCCATATAATAATCAAATGTCATTTTCTTATCCTTGCAGGTTCTACGCTGCTTGTATAACGCTTGGTTTAGAAGGAATTCACAGCAAGGACGTCATACACAGGTAAGAGTTAATAAAGGGGGTTTTGTAGCTGTTGCAATTTAGTAGCAGGACAGTCACAGGTTGAAAGTCACTGCTTGGAAAGCTAAGGGTAGGAAAAAGAACAGGAACCAGAATTCTTTGAGCTTGGCTTATGGCTCAGCTATTTCACAGCAGTTTTAATGTGTCATTACATCTACCTTTTATTTTAATATAGAGATTTAAAACCGGGGAATCTACTTATGGATCAAGACGGCTACATCAAGATCGCCGATTTTGGGATGAGCAAAACTGGTAAGAGCCACCTTATTATTGTGTATTATTACACAGAGCAAAGGGAACTCATTTAGGGCATACAATTATAATTTTTCTTTTTTTATCAAGGCATTGGATATGGAGACCGCACCAACACCATGGTTGGGAGTCCTGCTTATATGGCGCCCGAAGTCGTGATGGAGGAGGAGTACTCAAGAGCCGTTGACTGGTGGGCTCTTGGCGTCATCGTTTATGAGATGCTCCTCGGAACGGTAAGCAGAAATTGCCACTGGCCAGCTATAGGCAGATGTATTAAAGTTAAATACTGTTCTTTATCTATACTCATCAAACACTCTGTATAAAAAAGCATGGCCTCCTAATAAATACCCATGAATCATTTCAGAGACCTTTCACCGGATACGACAGGGACTTTATATATGATTCCATCGTGGAGGATGAGCCACACTACCCCTCATCCCTGGACTCCGAAGCAGTAAGCTTCATATCACAGGTAAGTAGAGCTTTCAGTTTATTATAATCAGTGACCACTTTCTCTTGAGTTCCCTGAAGCTTCTGCTTCTTCAGTGTAACGGCTATTTTCACTTCTTGTAGCTGTTGAAGAAGAATCCTGAGGAGAGGCTAGGTTCCACCCCGGGGAATGCCGCAGATGTAGCAGAACATCCATTCTTTAATGTAAGTCCCCTGTCTGTATTGTCCAAATAATTATCCAAGAGATACAGTCCTTTCATATCCTCAGCTTCTAATGATGAAACTCTAATAATGAGCATTTGCTATGGTGCCTATTTTGCAGGGCATTGTCTGGGATGATATTATCGAGAAGAACGTAACAGCTCCGTTCGTGCCCAGCCTAAATGGACCGGAGGATGTGGGGTATTTCGATGAGGAGTTCACCAAACTGTCAGCGAATCTGACCCAGCCCAAAGGACCCCCTGCTGAGATGGCAAGCGAGATCGATGAAGCCTTTCTGGACTTTAACTATGCAGCATTTTAAGTCCAAAGGGGATGATGGGTAAGAAAAGACCTAATTAAAAATACTGAAGCACAAGTCAGAACAAGAAGTGCCTAGCGTTAGTATTCCTTGAGTTATGGGTGCAGGGGCACTGATCAGAGCAGAGCTGGCTATGGGAAGCAGCCATATTGGGTGCATGCAGGGCAAAGTGGATTTTATGGGAATATTGAGATGATCCCTGTGATGATTCTAATTTTGTGGTTTTTGTATACGTGGCAAAAACAATCACAAAAAACTCTCAGGCTGCTGAAACCTGTTCACATTCCAAGGAAACCAATGGATGTGTATCTTCATCATTTGGACAAGTAGAAAGCCACCATAAATTACACCCCAAATGTCACAGAAATCACAACTGTGCAAATTGCTTAAAAATACATGGAAACCAGTGATTTGTAATCACAAGTTGTTGGAAAAGTTGCAACCACAATCAGTCAATATTTTTATTTTGACAAACCACCCGATTTGTGATTAATGTGCCCCAAAGTAATATAGGATTTCAGGAATATCAATTGCCAAGTAAAATATGAGGAATGCATTTCAAATTATATTGTATGTCTTTTGCAGGAGTTGGGAAAATGCACCAGCTGACAGCTCCACCGGGTAAGAGTACCCCAATTCCACCAGCAGTGCCTTCTCTACCATCGACCATAGCATTACCAACAATGTCTCTTCGGCCTCCCTTTCCACTATAATACCATCAGCAGTGCCTCCCCTTTCCTACTAAAGTAATACCATCAGCAGTGCCTCCCCTTTCTTTCTACTGTAATACCATCAGCAGTACCTCCCCTTTCCTTCTACTGTAATGCCATCAGCAGTGCCTCCCTTTCCTTCATCTGTAATACCACCAGCAGTACCTCCCCTTTCCTTCTACTGTAATACCATCAGCAGTGCCTCCCTTTCCTTCATCTGTAATACCACCAGCAGTATCTCCCCTTTCCTTTCCACTGTAATATCACCAGCAGCGCCTCCCTTTCCTTGCACTATAATACCATCAGCAGTGCCTCTTCTCCTCTTTACACCCCAATATTGCATCATAAACAGGAGAACCCTTAAGCCACTTGGTGGAACCTGCATTCCATTTTACTCCACCTCTCAAACTGTAGAAGCCGGGGTCTGCAGACTTCCTGGGGGTCAAATGGAATGAAAGGGAATGCAGTTTTCACTAAACAGCTTACTGGTTCTCATGTGTATGCTGCCATTTTTCCTTACCGTTTCCATCACACTTGATGTAATATGGTGCATTGATCCTGGGAGAAAATCCGATTGCCGTTAAGGGGTCAGGAAGGAATTTTTCCCTCTAGTGAAGCAGATAGAACAAAGCTTCACAGAGGTTTTTTGCCTTCCTCTGGATCAAAAATTGCACTTTTTTCATTGTTATGATTAATAAAGATGTGTCTTGCACAGATTAACCGATAAGCCACTGTGTGTGTCTTTATTCTGGGTATTGGTCTCGTTTGGCAGGGGTAACAAATAAGGGGTAGTAAGCGAGAGAACTGACCAAATTAGCAATGAAGAAACATTGAAAGGTTTAGTACCTGTAGGTAAGAGACACAGTCCTCTAGCGGGCATGGCTGCTGCAACAATCATTCTTACACTGGGATAACAGGATGGAGATTCTGTTTATAATGGTCATTCTGGGCATCCTCCATCATGGCAATAAGGCTGTATACTCAGTGCACCCACTGGCACACGCACAGCAAAAACCTGGAGGGAAAGAAAAAAAATTTATAAGATAAACCAGAGTTTAATTGAAACTGACATTTGAATGTATCACATTAAGAGCATATGGTTATAAAAGGGAATGAAAAATAAAACATTTTGAAAGCAATTCAGTGTATAGAGACATAGTCTATATTCCAATATCCACCAACCATATTTAATATGAGGAATGGATCCCATCCTCAATTTCATAGTCTGGCCTATCAGGTGCCTCCACCATATGGAATATAACACACATGAGCAAACTGGCTCTCACCTTCCCTTCTCTCCAGCCCTGAGCCCCAATCAATGAAGGTTAAAATGCACAACACAATATTCATTGGCCAGATGAGAAGATGCATGTGGGTACAAAGCCTGAACCTGCCCTGTGGGGTTACTATACAGCCATTTCTCCTGTGAACACAGAATACTGGCAGGTAAGCAAAAATGCAAATCAAAATCTTCTTTGGATTTGTGTTACACGTCAGGTGTTGAGCAGGTGTCCATTCTACGGATATCACCTTCTCCCCTACCCTACAATCTATAATTTTGCCAATACAACATTGTCTAGGTCACTCCAAGACTGTGTGTCACAGAGCAGGTTTGTCACATCAATATCAGAAACCCATTTACAGGGGCACTATTATCAGAGGGTGCAGAAAGCGCTTTGACACTTGTGACCCACCAGCAGACATGGGCATCCTCAGAAAATGTTCGGGGGAAGCAAATTATCAATAAACCTGGTTTCCAACACTAATGGGGTTATGTAATAAAATGCACTAAGTTTGCCCAGGGGTCGTAACCTGTAGCAACCAATCAGCAGGTAGAATTTACTAGTCATCTGTTTAAATGCATCTTATTGGTTGCCATGGGTTACTGATCCCGGCAAACTTAGTGCCTTATATTACATATGGGGGTAAGCCTGTACACAGTGGTCTAACCACCAAGGAGAAAAGCCTATGATCCTAAGGGGCCCATAGTCTTAGGGGGTCTGGTAAGGATCCGTAACCCCACCAGAACCTTCCCCCTTAGCCTGCGGTCTAAGTTCTGCACCGTCTCCCACTTTTACATTAAGTGCAGGGAAAGGGGGTCCTTAGTTATGCAACTGCCTCTATACAATAACTATGTGTTAAGTTAATGCCAGGTGATTTGTATGAAATGAATTTATTGGCAAAACCACAGCTTCCATTAATAGTGTAACTATATAGGGGACACTGGTTCTGTAGAGTAAATCATCAAGATATGTTGTACTGTTAATATGACAATAATACATTATATGTTGGAAAGAAAGGCTCAATCTGAACTCATCTAATCTTCCAATACTTAGCTCTATGGATGTAACTTGCTGAGTCAGAAAATCCAAGCAGCACTGCATTCCCAAATAATCCAGATTTGAATCCCTTTCATGGCAGAAAAAAACAGTAGTAGTAGTTGTAAGTAGTTTCTGGAGCCTAAACAATAGCTATGGCCTCCTGTGTAGGATCTATGGCTACATACACCCATGTATCGTAGCAATTCCATGTTATACAAATAACATACAAATCAGTGAAGGGAATGAATTCCAAGTGGAAGCTGTTGAGAGTCCTACATCCAGGGAAATCATAATAAATGTCATTCCACTGCATTCAGCCTAATTATACCCAATCCAACTAAGTGCCCTTTGCAGCTAGAGTGCCCCCCAAGTCAATATAAGCAAATTGTGACTCAGGGGTGTGGTCGGCCATGAACTGAGCAAGACACAGGCAGAATGAGTCCAAAGAGAGACTTTCACAGCATTTAAAAGGGGGAAATGCATTAAGCAATCCCCCCAGCAGAAAATACCTTCCTCGCAGAGGGCCCCCTCATGGCTAAAGGAAAAAGAAAGATGCGTGTCTCCAATTGACATTGTTTATAGCACCCGGTGAAGAAGCATACAGGGAAATTAAATTCAAGATGGTGTCATATCCTCCAATTTCTTTTAAGGAACATGAGAACCAGCGATAGATAATTATAAAAAGCAAGTCTCCCCATATCAGAATACGAAAACACAAGCTATCCCAGTTTAGGGAAGATAATAACAACAGATAACAAACCTACTGTACAGGAGCTTTGCTGGATACAAACACCAGCATGGCCAAACATGCCAACAACCAAGCAGCAGTCTAGAAGTCATAGTGGAAGATGAACAACAGAGGCCTGTACAGAGAGATACACAATAAACAGGACCAATAACAATTACACATCTTATTTCATGGAAATTAACATTTTGATATGGTGCTGTTGAGAAAGAAATCAAATAATATACAGGGATGTTATCCAGAAATCTGTTATCCAGAATGCTAAATTACGGAATGGCCGTCACCCATAGACTAAATTTTATACAAATAAGCCAATTTTTTAAAAATCATTTTCTTTTTTTCAGTAATAATAAAACATTACCTTGTACTTGATCTAAACAAAGATATAATTTATCCTAATTGGAAGCAAAACCAGACTATTCTGTTAATTTAACAATTGATTTTCTAGTAGATTTAAGGTATGAAGATCCAAATTATAGATCTTTGGATCTTTGTTATTTGGAAAACTCAAGGTCCCGAGCATTCTGGATAACAGGTCCCATTCCTGTGTCAGATTTTAATAGTTAAGTCAGCAACAACCTCTTATTAACCCATTCACGGGAAATTAGGCAAAAAATTAAATTGCTAGGAAACATTGGAGCTAAAAAGGTGTTTGGATGGTGAACTTTCCCTTTACCTAAGTTAAGTGAACTGAAAGTAAAGCAAGTTCTGTGAGTACAGGGGTCTCTCCCATAACCTAAATAGACCACATGCCTGTGCCACTAGCTATGAGGCTGAATAGAATTTCTGTGCAGATCACAAGCTCTGACCTATGATTTATTGCTAATGCCCAGACAGATCTGGACTACCCACTGTCTTTACTCACATTTTTCTAACCAGCTCCCACCACAGGGAACATGTGCAACGCTAATGATAACTGCCCCGGATTGTATACTTTTTTCCAAAATCACCCACCAATATTTAATTCCAAACGGATGCTTAAACTGCAGCTTGAACAACGACCCCGTGACACTGCATCCTGAAAAAGTATGAACAAAACAATCATGCGAACCAAATATTAAAAAAAAAGGCCACAATGTTTGCGTTTTGAAATAGTTACGTAGTCCCAGAATCCTGATCCCAGTGCTCTTCATAAACGTCATACATATCTATATCTTCTAAGTAGGGATGCACTGAATCCAGGATTCGGCAGGATTTGGGCTTTTTCAGCAGGATTCAGATTCACCCGAATCCTTCTGCCCGGCCAATCGGAATCCTAATTTGCATATGCAAATTAGGGACGTGGAAGAAATTCACGTGACTTTTTGTCACAAAACAAGGAAGTAAAATATGTTTCCTGCCCCTAATTTGCATATGCAAATTAGGATTCTGTTTGGTATTCGGCCGAATCTTTCGCGAAGGATTCGGGGGTTCGGCCAAATCCAAAATAGTGGATTTGGTGCATCCCTACTTCTAAGTCATTAGTGTCATTTTTATAAAAACTCATCTCCCTTTTATTTCATGTGCTACTACAGGCATTGGATCTGTTATCCAGAATGCTGATTAAGAGGACTTTCTGTAATTTGAATATACACTTAAGTCTACTATAAAATCATGGTATGGTGATCCACTTTATGGGTAAAAAGGTCCCCTGCTATTTGTCTATAATGTCCTCTAATGTACTTGTAAAGTGTAATCATGTCCCCTCGCAAGCGCCTTTTTTCTAGAGAAAACAATCCCAACCTTGACAGTCTACCCTCATAATTTAAGTCTTCCATCCCTCTAACCAGTTTAGTTGCACTTAGTGTCTGCACTCTCTCCAGCTCATTTATATCCCTCTTAAGGAATGGAGTCCAAAACTGCACTACATACTCCAGATTAGGCCTTACCAGGGACCTATAAAGAGGCATAATTTTGTTTTCATCCCTTGAGTTAATGCAGGGCAAAACTTGGTGATATGCCCTCGGGAGTTGCACCACCAGCATAGAAAAACAGTCTGGAAAACAATGTAGAGAAATGGTAATGGCCGCTGCTTTAAATTAATTTACACACAGATCAAATGCAGTTCTTATATAAACTGCTATTTGCAACAACATACAGTATTTATGAAAGGCTGATCCAGCCAGGACTACAAGTGGAAATAATAGAGCTCCATAGAGCGATTTTTCGCTAGCTTTAATTCAGCAAGCAGAGCGAAGTTGCGCGAACGTTGGCTAATTTGCATACGGCGGGAAGTTAAAGTTTATTGGATATATTTGTTGCAGCAAATACATTACACTACACAGCCAGGGAACCTTAATAAAATAAAGTTGTTATATTGCCCTACACATGAGCCCAGTGTATAGTTTATCCGCCATATGGTAGGAAATGTATGGGGGAGCCCGGGAACCCAAAACATTTTTTAGAAACTTTTGCAGCCTATCACTCTGAAAATATGCAAGCGTTTTTTGGGACTTAGAAAAAGTTCAACTAAATTTTGAGGAACTCCTACCTACTCTATTGCACTTCGCCTGGTCATAGGTGGCGAAGGCAAGTAAAATCCGCATCTCAGTGAATTTAAGTCCGTTCACCAGAGTGTAAATTCGGCTGGCGTTAGAGTGCAAAGTTGCACTACTGTCTATCTCCTTTGCTAGCGAAATTAAGCCTGTGCCCGTTAGTAAATCGGCTAATTACCAAAATGAGATCACGCTGGCGAAGTCACTTCGCGCTCTAGTAAATTTGCCCCTATGCCCGATACCTGAATGTCTCTGTAGCCCACACAGTGTTTACAATGCAGTAGTCTTTTGTAAGAAAATGTGTCATTTACAGCACAAAGTGGCTTCTGAGTGTCTCAACAATACACTTGTCACACTCAGAGGGTGCCTACAGCTCACCTATTGTAAATATGCACTAGAGAAAGGTGTCAACTTTGATATAAAACACCTGTTACTATATATAATATATAACTATAATATATATATACATACATACACACACACACACACACACGTGGTACAGAAGGCTCTTTATTAGCCTCATATAGTTCCTCTCCTGATACCAACACTAGGGGGCGATTTACTAACAATCGAATTTTGATCTTTTCCACAAATCTCTAAAAATGTATGGTTTTCTCACTTTTTTAAAAAAACAGATTGAGATTTATTAAGTTTAAACCCCACTAAAACCACTAATAGAAAACTTTTTTTCAGGTAAAAGTAGTCTAGGTCATATAGAAGTCAATGGGAGCTGTGCTAATCCCATTGGACCTCTTTAAATCAATTCGGACTTTTAGAGGATTTTGGATTTTTTTCCCCGCTAAGAATTGTCAGAAAAACTCAACATTTTAAGAGGTTTTTAAGGGATTCTTATATTTTAGTGCCTCAGTAAGCGTAATTTAAAATTCCTTTAAGAAATTCTCAGAATAATAGTACTGAGAGTGGGCCCCTGGTCTAAATTTTCTTGGTGGGCCCCTGGTCTAAGGTTTTTGGGTGGGCCCCTGGTGTCCCAGTCCGACACTGCCCATTACAGTTGCTATAAATCACACATATAGGGACGATCCTGGCCCCTCTGCCGCCTGAGGCAGCAGCAGTTTCTGCTGCCCCCCCTCCCCCAAAAATTCGCTCAGTTTTTGCTGCCCCTGGTACCTAGTGGGGCGCTGTCGCCTGAGGCGACAGCCTCAACTCGCCTCATTGGCGAAGCACCTCTGCACACATACGTATTACCCCTATACCCTGCACCTATAAGTTAAGAAAGGTATGTTAACAAAGGTATCGGGTTCATTGTGCAAATATCAATTTATTGCAACATTAAAATATTATACCACAATATTAGAAAGGGGAGGCCTGTTTACAGTCTTAATTTTGGCAGTGAGAAAGCTTTTTTGGATTGATGAAACAAGCATTTCTTAAAGGGGTTGCTCACCTTTAAATTAACTTTTATGTAGAGAGTGATATTCTGAGACAATTTGAATTTTTTTATTAGTTGTAGTTTTTGACTTTTTATTCAGCAACTTTCCAGTTTGCAAGTTCAGAAATCCAGTTGCTAGGGTCCTAAATGCCCTAGTAACCATACATTGATACTGGAATATGAATAAGAGAGGGACTGAATAGAAAGAGGAGTATTAAACAGTGGCCATAACAATAAATGTGTAGTTTTCAGGGGGATGTTCTTACGCTCTGCCTCTAATAAATCCAACCAAAAGTGCCTCAATCCTTATCCAGGGAACCGCTCACCCTTAGGCGGTATCTCCAATCCAATAATTAAGGAGAGCCCTTCAAAGCAATACTGCTGTTTCAATTTTTATTTATAGACTACAGTTCACACAACATGTTTGGGGCCTTGAGAAAGGGCACGCAAAGCCCGAAACATGTTGTGTGAACGGTTGTCTATGAATAAAAACCTAATCACAGCAGTATTGCTTCGAAGTGCTCTCCTTAATTATTGCATTGGAAATGAATGTGTAGTCTTACCGAGCATTTGTTCTTTAGATGGGGTCAGCGACCCCCATGTGAAAGCTAGCAAGTGTCAGACAAACAGGGCAAATAATTTGAAACCTATAAAAAAATAAATGATGAAGATTAGTTGAAAAGATGCTTAGAACTGATCATTGTAAAACATACTAAAAGTTAACTTAAAGTTGAAACACCCCATTAACTTTCCCCAGGTAGTGCTACCCGCCCGAATACCTGTTGGACAGAGTAGTTGCTCCCACGTAGCAGGCACACGGACAACACCTGTCTTCATCCAGGGAACACGCTGGAGTTTCAATACCTCTCTCAGTCAGACAGACTGGTACAGACATCCACAGTGTCTCCACGTTCTCAATCCAAGCACATGAAGTTGCTTTCATCTTCAGGGCAAAGCTCCCAGCTCTATCTGCAGTGAGAATACAACAAACCTTTATTTTTCAGGGCACAGCTCCCAGCATTATATACAGCTCAAGCACAACAAATCCCCTTTTACTGGGATCACTCCACGGGCTCCTGTCACATTCTCTCTGCTGCCTCGGAGCTCTAAACCCTCCATGGTTGAGCTCACAAGGCTTGGGGACCTGGACCCCAAGCCCTCCACGGGCCTCTCAATTCCTTGGGCCCCTACATCTTGTCTACAGTCCCAGCACTCCGGACTGGAGAGAAACCAGGAAGTAGACTGATACTGAGCACATGGCAGCTCAGGGTTATGAAAAAAATGGACCAATAGTGACACTTTCTGGCCAAATCAGGAATCTGCCAGGACACACTGCATTAGGGACAAAGGACTTACAACCCCTCCCTTATCCAAATTAGGTCCAACACTTAGCTGGCCATAGCAGGAGATTTCCGACCATGTGGGATTTTCAGACCAGACTTAACCCAAGGGCCACGTTACCCTCAGAGCGTGCACAAATGTGCATGTCCACGTGCTACAACAGGGCAGGGAGAGCAGCGGAGGGGAAGGACAGAGGATAAAGGTCGGGGAGAGTGACAGTCGGGAAGGGAGGGAGGTGAGTACAACAGAGGGAGAATGATACCCAGGACTAGCGGTAGGCAGAAGACCATTTAACAGGTACCTGCCCAGCGCCCTGTTGCCTGTCATGTGGGCAGGGGTGTAACTACAGAAGAAGCAGACCCTGCAGCTGCAGGCGGCCCCAAACGTTAAGAGCAATTTCAACATATATTGGTAAAACTAGACAACCTATGGATATGTTGGGGGCCCTAAAATTAATTTGCTGTTGTGCCCAGTAACATCCACTGCATGTAGAGTTCTTTGGTGGACACACTTCCCAATCCTTGGGGATGCATATTATATGGACGACTGTGTTTGTGCTGTGCTGTTACCTAGGGAGACAAATGCAGAAATAACAGACTGTTAAGTTCATAAGCCATAACATAACACTGTGCAGTTAAATCATTTCCCATATTACTTATATTTATATAAGAGAAAAGCCATTCCCCTTTATTCCCTACAGTTTTAATGGTTGCTTTAAAGGGGGTGTAGATATAACTGCTGATAACTGTGTGGGGGTGCTGGGCATGTATCTCCTCTGCTTGCGCTCCCCTAGTTCAGGTCTGAAATGTTGGCAGTCTCAACAATTCCCTGCACTCTGTGGGTTCAGCATTTGGGTGGAGCAATATTGTAAGAGAGAAATCATCAAGAGTTTATAGGGGTCATTGACAGTGAGCACTAAGTGAGCCTCTTAGGACATACCATAGGGCAGGTGGTAAGAAAAGAGCTTCATTTGATATGGTTATTAGTTGCTTTTAATTATTTTTTATTACTCATCTTTCTATTCAGGTCCTCTTCTGTTTATATACCAGTCTCTCATCCAAGTGAATGCATGGTTCCTAGGGTCATTTGGATCCTAGCAACCAGATTGCGGAACTTGCAAACTGGAGAGCTGCTGCATAAAAAGCTAAATAACTCAAAATCAAAAATAAAAACCAATTGCAAATTGTCTCAGAGTGTCACGCTCTACATCATACTAAAAGTTAATTTAAAGGTGAACAACCCCTGAAACGGTACCTTATATTTGATCCTAACTGAGAGGAAGGTAAATTACCCAACAATCATGCATTGATTTAAATAAGAGACTGGAAGATGAATAGGAGACGCCTGAATAGAAAGATGAGCAATAAAAAGTAGCAATAACAATACATTTGTAGCCTTACAGAGCATTTGCTTTTAGATGGGGTAAGTTTAAAAAAACTATAAAAACATAAATAATGAAGACCAATTGCAAAGTGGCTTAGACTTGGCCATTCTATAACATACTAAATGTTAACTCAAAGCAGAATCACCCCTTTAAGGGTATAAGTGGCTTGGATAATTTTACATCCCAGGTGCACGACTTTACATTTATCAACATTCAATCTCATTTGCCACTTAGCTGCCCAGATTGCCAGTTGGTCAAGATCCTGTTGCAAGGATGCCACATCCTGGATGCAATTAATTGGACTGGATAGTTTTGTGTCATCTGCAAATACTGATACATTACTTACAATACCCTCCCCTAAGTCATTAATGAACAAGTTAAATAAAAGTTGGCCCAATACCGAGCCCTGAGCGACCAGGGACAAAGGATAACTGTCTGAGTAATTCGATGATGTGATTTACCCAGTGAGTATGATGCATCTAATTCAGGTAGAGGTGGAATCCTAGAAACCTCATCACTAACTCTTACTAGTGTTACAAAGGAGAGATGAGATTTTGGGGGCATGAACGTCAGCAGCTTGAGAGTTAATTAAATATGCAGGCAGCTACTCCTTTATATAAGGATAAACAATTAAAGGGTACAGTTCTTATCTATGCAATATACTGCCGTGACCTGTTTAATAGAGTCTCATAAAAGCATTAGATCTGACAAGTGCCAAGCCTCATGCTGTTCAGTGGGTAATAATGTGCTGTCCGTAAATGTGACCCAATGTCCGAATTCAGATGTCAGCATTATAGTGTTTATTTGAGAAAATCCCCTCCATTCACACAATGAAAACATTTCATCTTAGAATTATTTTAGAGATCTGTTAATATTGGACCTTGGGTGTGTTATTAAGACCCAGTAGTTACACTTATTCAGGGCCGGGCCGCACAGGCGCCCAAGGCACGCCGGCGGACGCGTCGCCGTCTTAGCCCAAGTGCGCATGCGCAAGGTGGCGCTCGCGTGCGCAAAAAAGCGGTAGTTTTTACTTCTTTTGCACTCCTGCGCATGCGCGAATGTGTGCAATGCGCAAATTGCCGACAAATACATTCGGGCGCATGCACAGGAGCGCAAGAAGAAGTAAAGACCACACAGAGTCGGGCACCGGACTGGGGGTAGGCGACAGAGGAGGTGCGTGCCTGGCGCCCCCCCAGCTTTGCGCCCTAGGCACGTGCCTACTCTGCCTACCCCTAGTTCCAGCCCTGCACTTATTTATACAGTTTGATCAGGATTAACATTCTGAATTAGTCACATTTAGTTCCAAGCTTTGCAAATCACAATTCCCCAAGCCACAGGTGCTGACAGTCAAATAGAAATGATCCTGTACTAAATGTGTATGTTCAGAAAATAATCCCAGCATGGACTTCAAATTAAGAGCTAAATGAATGGTTTCGAACTATTATTTTAGTGATTTATGTTCTGTGCAGCAATGGCTAATGTGTAATTTGAGTCTGATATACTTCACTGACTGATGCTCTTTGTATAAAACATGCCATGGTTTTCTAGGCTTGACTTTGGTGATGTGCCCCCCTACTGTTGGAACAGCCGATATCTAGACTTGAGTTCATGAAAACAGCTCACAGAAGATTCCAAAATTCAGTTAAATATCCCCATGGTGTTGAATTGTATCAATGTATCTCAAGCAGGAATAGTCCATACCTGCCAAAATTTTGGTAATTAAAACGGGGGACAAAAAGAGTCACAGCGAATAGCACAGTGAATTTTTTTAACCACACCCTAATAAACATGATCAATTTAAAAAATGTGGCACGTTATGAAAGGTTGAACACATTTCTGTGTTTTTTTCAGTTATTACAGTTTTGCTAATAAACGTGAATTACCCTTTAACCTGTCCCAAGAGACCTGTTCATTTTAAGATTTAGATTAACGGGCAGATTGAGCTGTCAAAAGCGGGACTGACCCATGGGACAGTTGGGAGTTCTGAAGATTACTGAATGCAGGATATTTAAGACAGGATCTGCAGGAACATCACAAAGCAGAGATACCAACCTGGATCTGAAGGTTTCTGGCAGTGTCTAAATCAGGCATGCCCCACCCCTGGCTCTGCCCATTCTGCCCCAATCACCACCCCCATTCAGCTTTGGACTGGGGCTCACCGGGGCTGCTGCCTCAGGGGCCCCCACTTCCCCAGAAGCAAAGCCCCCCTGTGGCCCCCAGCCACAATGTACATTTTTCTTCTCACTGCTGCGATTAGGGCCAGAGAGGGAGGTCGGCGCAGTGGTTTCAGGTAGGAATGGGTCTGGGGAATGACGAGGGCCTGGGCCTATCAGATTTTTTCTCGGTGTCCCACCAGCTCAGTCTGACCCTGCCCCCCATTCATCCCTGGCCTCCCCCTACACAGTGCTCCCTGCTCCAGCTAGAAATCAGAGGATAATGATTCTATTCATTTTTATCGGAGCAGGTAACTTTTGGGTGCAAATTACTGACAGATGGACCTATAACTTTTGATGACGGGGCGAACATACTGTAGATCAGGAGGACTCCAGAAAAGTAGCCCTGGGCCCATACTGCCCAACTGTCTCAATTTTTCCAGGACAGTACACCAATATTGACAGCTCAACCCGCAGTCCCGGATTGTTACTGAAAGGTCCCAATATTCTCTTTGATCTCCTGCAGTGAACAGCCGGAAAAATATACAAAGTTTCTAAAACTTAATTGGCTTTTGGCAGAGAGCCCAGAATATGTGGCAGGTGCACTTAGATTCAATTAAACAATTTGATATAAGCAAAGAAATTGTAACAATTTAAGATAAGCAGGTCTCTTGGAGAAACTGACTTGCAGCTTAAAGGGCAATTCACCTTCATTAGCAAAACTGTAATAACACATAAAACCACACAAATGTGTTCAAACTTTCATAACCTGCCAAATTTAGTAAAGTGAACATGTTAATTGGGGGGTGTGACCACAAAAACTGGTAAAAAAAAAAAAGTTTTGCTGTGATACACGTAACAAATCTTTGTGTCCATCTTTCTATTTCCAAAATGTTGGAATGTATGTGAGCCTAAAGCAGCAGTTTTTTTGGGGTGGTGTGCCACTTCTGTACTTTAAAAGTCTGGGGCTGTATCATTGGAGGAACATTATTATCTGTTATTTATGCAACTTACACCATAAAAGCAGGGAACCACACTGGGAAATGGGTGGTAGATTCAAATACCTGTCTTCTAATACAAGCTGTAGCTAAAATACAATTGGGGAACATATGTGCAATTGTTCAAACAGGTGTCACCGCCTAGGGGGCAAACCAAACTGAAATGTGGCCCTGTAAGTATTCTGAATGCATCTGACCAACAGAGTGTGATTGACCATAAGAATCAACTTATCACTGCTTGCCCAAAGCAATAATTTGTCTGCCTGGGAAAGATACAGACCCCCAGAGGAATAAATGCAATAAAAATGGAGAGATGTCTACCTGCTATGGCTCACTAGTTGCACAGAGGACATGCTGATGTCTTGGGTGCAGGACTTTAGATGGATAAGTAGTAGACTAGTCAATGATACTTTCCAGGACATTATCAGCTGAGACTGCACAAGGACACACAGGAACATGCAGTTGCCACTCCTAGAAGTTCTAAATAGCCTTTTGAGAGTAATTTGTTTTCCTACTTCAAATGGAACCTGTGAGATTTGGCCTCATGCTCGTTTTAATCCTGCCAACAAACATACAAGTTCTCCTTGTATGTATAAAGCATCCCGTAAACTGTTGATGTATTTAATTTTAAAGGACCAGAAACGTCAAAATTTTTTTTTTACAAAACCCGTTAGTATACATCGAAATATAAACACTAACACACTTTAAACTTTTAAATTGCAAAGCCTTTATTAAAAAATAACTTACTGAAACTCCACTTCCTGTCCTCTTCAGAAACGGCGACAGGGCGACCGTCCATCTTGCAGCAGTTGATGTCTTCTCCCTGGCTATCTCTCCTGGCCACCCTATGTCTGCCGCGCTCTGCTCTGCCAGCAAGATTGACAGCCAGCTTCTTCTTCTCCTCCAGTCACTTCTTGATGCAGCTGTACTGGTCCTGGTGGTGATCATCTATGGGGCATGGTGGTTGGCACGAAAACCGCGTGCGCTGGCCTTCTCCCTGCACACACGGTGTGCTGCTGCTGACTCTGAGCACTGCTGCTGCCCCTTGTCTCCGCTGCAGCCAGTGTGATGGAGGTCCCTGCTGGGGGTCTGCGACGGAGAGTGCTTGTTGTTGCTCAAACTGCCCGGCCTGTCACTCCTGATCACTGCTCCCATTGATAGTAGCGCCATGGAGAGCCTGTCCCGCAGTGCTGCTGCTTTTGGTTGCTGTCCGTGACGCTGCCGTCTGAACTGAAGTGAACTCCACAAGAGTACATTTCTGTACGGTTTTCCTTGTACTGTGTACTTCTCCACCGATAACAGCTTCAGTTCAAGCGGCCACAAGAGTACATTTCTGTATGGTTTTCCTTGTACTGTGTACTTCTCCAGCGATAACAGCTTCAGTTCAAGCACCTGGGACAGCTTGGCGCTGTCCCAGGCGCTGCCGTTTGAACTGAAGCTGTTATCGGTGGAGAAGTACACAGTACAAGGAAAACCGTACAGAAATGTACTCTTGTGGAGTTCACTTCAGTTCAGACGGCAGCGCCACGGACAGCAACCAAAAGCAGCAGCACTGCGGGACAGGCTCTCCATGGCGCTACTATCAATGGGAGCAGCGATCAGGAGTGACAGGCCGGGCAGTGGGAGCAACAACAAGCGCTCTCCGTCGCAGACCCTCAGCAGGGACCTCCATCACACAGGGTGCAGCGGAGACAAGGGGCAGCAGGGCTCAGAGTCAGCAGCAGCACACTGAGTATGCAGGGAGAAGGCCAGTGCACGCGGGTTTCGTGCCAACCACAACTGCCCCATAGATGATCACCACCAGGACCAGTACGGCTGCATCAAGAAGTGACTGGAGGAGAAGAAGAAGCTGGCTGTCAATCTTGCTGGCAGAGCAGAGCGCGGCAGACATAGGGTGGCCAGGAGAGATAGCCAGGGAGAAGAAATCAACTGCTGCAGGATGGATGGTCGCCCTGTCACCGTTTCTGAAGAGGACAGTAAGTTGAGTTTCAGTAAGTTATTTTTTAATAAAGGCATTGCAATTTAAAAGTTTAAAGTGTGTTGGTGTTTATATTTCGATGTATACTTACTAACGAATTTTGTAAAAAAAAATTTTGACGTTACTGGTCCTTTAACATTTAAAATCTGATAACTTTAAGATTGTATCTATTTTCTGGTGGTATATTTAAATCCACTGACAATATCATTTATTTAATATAGCCTCAGGAGATTTAAAATAAAAACGCTTGAGTGGAAAAACAAATTTGCATTATAAGTAGAGCTGACTTGCAGAATCCCTGAGGTCAAAAGCAACTCAACCACAAGATTCCAAAAAATTATTTGTCATTCAGGATTGGTCAACACAATGAAGGCACTGTAGGCTGGGAATAATGCGGGCAACACAAGAAAGCTCAAAAAATTTGGATAGTTTTATTATTTAAAAAAAGGTGATTTTGTGATACTCACCGTTAAATCCTTTTCTCTTCAGATGTCTGTGGGACACAGGGGTTGTGGGTATAGCATCCACCACCAGGAGGCAGGACACTGAAGAAGCAGAAGACGCCTCCCCTGGGGCTATACCCCTCTACCATACGTTACGAACTTCAGTTTTTGAATAACAAAGATAACTAAGAACTATATACAGTAGCAGATTATTATACCTTGCCTATAGACAACAGAGGGTCCGCTTCCAGGGAAGGGAGGCCCTGTGTCCCACAGACATCTGAAGAGAAAAGGATTTAACGGTGAGTATCACAAAATCACCTTTTCTCTCACAGAGATGTGTGGGACACAGGGACCGTGGGGACATACCAAAGCTGTCCCCTGTTGTACGGGAGGGAGGAAGCGAGGCCTATGTAGAAACTGCGGCCTTAGTGGAGTGAGCCTTAATTCGGAACGGAGGGGATTTACCTTGTGCCACATATGCTCTACGAATGGTTTCCTTGATCCACCTAGAGATTGTGGCTTTCGAAGCTGGCGACCCTTTCTTATTAAGACGAGCAGCGTAGAGGTAGAGCGAAGCTCCTTAGTGCGGTCCAGATAGAACTTAAGAGCTCTCACCGGATCAAGTGCATAAAGCGCAACCTCCTTCAGATATTTTGGCTGAGGACAGAAGGTAGGAATGGTGATCTCCTGGTTAATGTGAAAATCCGACACTACTTTCGAGAGAAAGGAAGGAATAGTGCGTAAAACAGCCTTGTCTGAGTGAAATATCAGGAAGAGAGCCTGGCGAGAGAGTGCAGTTCAGAGACCCGCCGTGCTGACGAGATAGCTAGTAGGAAAGTCAATTTCCATGTCAGCCATATGAGCGGAATAGAAGCCAAGGGTTCGAATGGAGGTTTCTGGAGAGCTGAGAGGACCAAGTTGAGGTCCCAGGGTGGCAGAGGTTGCCGATAGGGGGGAACTAAATGTGCCACCCCTTGGAGGAAGTTACAGATGTCCGGAATGAGGGCGAGACGTCTTTGAGCAAGGACAGATAGAGCTGAAAGTTGGGACTTAAGAGATCCTAGAGATAGCCCTTTCTCTAAGCCATCTTGCAGGAACTGCAATATATTGGGAACGGAATACATGTGGAAGGGCACGTTGTGGCCAACACACTTTTCCCAATAACAATTCCACACCCTATAGTAAGCTTTGGAGGAAATAGGTTTTCTGGCAGCCACCATGGTTTTAGCTACCGATTCGGAGAACCCTTTGTTCTGGAGAGTTAAGAGCTCAAGAGCCATGCCGTCAAACATAACACGTTGGGTTTGGGATGTAGGATGGGTCCTTGAGCCAGAAGATCTGGAATTTGAGGAAGAGGCCAAGGTTCGTCGATGCCGAGCGTCACTAGGTCTGAGAACCAGGGCCGTCGTGGCCAGTGGGGAGCGATCAGGATGAATGTGCAGCGTTCCCTTTACATCCTTTGGAGTAACCTCGGAATGAGAGGGAGAGGGGGGGGGAAGAGGCAGGCTAGTTGAAAATCCCAAGGAGCTGTCAGTGCATCCGCCGCTAGGGCTAGCGGGTCTCGGCACTGAGCCATGAATTGAGGGGCCTGGCGGTTAGCACGAGACGACATGAGATCCACTTCTGGGAGGCCCCACTTGTGGACTAAGGCTTGAAAGACGTCTTGCTTGAGAGACAATTCCCCTGGATCGAGTTGTTGGGGGCTGAGATAATCTGCTAGCCAATTTTCGAGGCCGGGAATGTAAATGGCTGTCAGCAGTACGTTGTGACGTTAGGCCCAGGACAGTATTCGACTGACCTCTTTGAGGGCTGCTCGGCTCTTGGTTCCCCCTTGATGATTGATGTATGCCACTGTGGTGGCATTGCCGGACTGAATTTTTATTGCCTTCCCTTTCAACTGTAGTTGCCAGTGGAACAGTGCCAGTCGAACTGCCCTCAGTTCTAGAATGCTGATCAGTAGTTTGGCCTCGCTCAGAGTCCATTTGCCCTGAGAAAAACTGCCCCCCATCCGAAAAGGCTGGCATCGGTTGTTATGAGTTGCCATTGTGGTGTTTGCATCAGCTTTCCCCTTGTCAGGTTCTGGTGGTGAAGCCACCAAGTCAATGATCTTCTCGTAGCGGGGGACAGAATTATCTTCTGTGTGAGATTGACCCGCTTACACAGGGATAGTACAGTCCACTGCAGTTCCCGGAGGTGAATTTTTTGAGCCTAGGGGACTGCCTCGATGGAAGCCACCATGGAGCCCAATACTTTCATCACAAAGCGGACTGAAGGACGTCGGTCTTGAAGGAGTTGATGAATTCGAGTTTGAATCTTTACGACCTTGTCCTGTGGGATGAAAACCCGTTGCGTCTTGGTGTTGAACACCATGCCGAGGAATGGCAGTTGTTGGCTCGGAGTGAGATGTGACTTTGTCAGATTGATCTTCCAGCGCCGTCAAAACCTCGAAACCGTTCTCCTGTAGGAACAGGTATGATGACCCGCTCTAGGAGCAGATTTTGAACCACAAGAACACTTCTTGCTTTCTTGGTTCTGTCGGTATGCGTGACATGAAAAAGCGCGGAGCGGGAGTGCTGGTGAAGTCTATGCGGTAGCCGGAGGAGATTAAGTTGTGTACCCAGGGATCTTGGGTGAGACTTATCCAGGCCACCTGAAAGTTGCGCAATCTTCCCCCTACAAGCTGAGAACAGTCATGCGCTGGGAGATTTGTCAGAAGTCTTGTTCTGGGGGAGCTTGCCTTGCCAATTGGATCTAGCTCTGTTTTGGAAACGGTTTTTGGAACCAAATTGATTGGTGTAATCTCTGTCCGAGTTACTCTTGGTGGAGTAATGGCCTGAATTCTTAAAGGGGCGAAAGGAGCAGCCCCGTCGAAAGGTCAGGCGAGTCTTGGTTTGAGGGAGCAGCGTACTCTTGCCCCCGGTAGCTTGGCTGATGATTTTATCCAAATCCGGTCCAAATAGTAATGCCTTTGAAGGGGATCGTAGTTAAGGATTTCTTGGAACATAGATCAGCAGTCCACAGTTTGAGTCAAAGGGATCAGCGTGCTGCCACCGATGCAGAAGTACGACTGATCACCTGTGCTGCGTCTAGAGAGGCCTCTGAGATGTAGTCGTTTGCTTCTTTAATCTGTACGGCCAGATTGAGAATGTCTTGTCTAGGCATTCCCGCACTGATTCCATCCACAAGTGTGGTGGACCAGGATTGCATCGCTCGGCTAACCCAGGCCGAAGCCAAGATGGGCCGTAAGGATTCACCCGTGGAGGCAAATATGGACGTAGGAACCGTTCCAGTTTCTTGTCCATAGGATCCTTGAAGAAGGAAGCACTGGAAGAGCTGTATTCTTAGAGACACTAGAAACTGGCACGTCAACAGCCGGAGGAGTCGTCCATTTCTCAATGGTTTCTGTAGAAAAGGGATAAAGACACTTGAATCGAAGGTTCGGCAGAAAACGTCGTTCAGGATGATCCCACTCGGATTGGATTATATCCAATTGAGTGTGAGACGGAAACGAGGAATAACACTTCTTATGATGCTTGAACAGTGTTTGTGAAGTGTTAGCATCGGTGACTGCACCTTTAAGATCTAGGCAAGTGAGTACCCCTGTAATAAGGAAGTCAATCTGATCTGGTGGGGAATGGACAGTATCATCACATTCCTCTGTCTCCTCTTTAGAAAGTCCCCCGTCACTTAAGGATTGGTTATCCCACGAGGGAGAGGCTATAGGGGAATTAGATACACTGGCCTCATCTGAGGATGAAGGGGCTGGCCACTTAGAGGGTCTAGCCCTAGATTCCATGGCCCCATGGTCAAGTTTGTCCAATAATTTTGTCGATGCAGGCTGCCAGTTTGGAGATGTCTGTGGACAAATTGATAGCCCAGGATGGAGGATCCTGGCTGGAAGAGGACTGGGCTATTGGGCCTGGTGAGGGAGTAGCCTGAGGCCCAGGGTCAGACTGCAATACATCTTGGGATTCAGATGGTGCTGCAGCAGAAGGTTTGGAGCAAGCTGTGCATAATGGGTCCTTGCGTGCAGAAGGAAGGTGTTTGCTGCATTTAGCGCACGCCAAATATCTTACTTTGGATTGAGCGTGAGCAACTCTGGTAAAAAGACCCTCTTGATTGTCTTCAGACATGGTACAATGTGTCTAAGACTCAAGGGTAGGGGCATGTCGCCGTGGTTACTTACCCGTAGCTGGGAATCTGGCCATTGCGCTATGAAAAGCAGGGGCTTTCCCAGCTCCTTATTTGGGCTAGTGCAGGTGTATAGCAATAATCCATGATATGAGGAATATGCTGGTTGCAAACGAGCTCTGGTGTTTTCCTCACCTAGCACTGCCAATCCCACGAAAGGGGAAGCCTCTTTAGAGTGATTCCTCAGTGGAAGCTCTGGGTCAACCCCTATTGCCAATATTGGCTGTAATGTCGATAAATCCTTTTGAAGGATGAAAAGATTCTGTCTCCTCGAGGACACTGAAAAAACTGAAGCTCGTAGCATATGGTAGCGGGGTATAGCTCCAGGGGAGGAGTCTTCTACTTCTTCAGTGTCCTGCCTCCTGGTGGTGGATGCTGTACCCATGGTCCCTGTGTCCCACAGATCTCTGTGAGAGAAAGCAGTATACATTTACACTTCAAATTAGAATAATCAGCCCAACGCATTTTGTGAAGAAATTCACTTCATCAGAGGCCTCTGATGAAGTGAATTTCTTCACAAAATGTGTTGGGCCAATTATTCTAACTTGAAGTGTAAGTGTATACTGCTTTTTTAATACGGATTACCCAGGAAGTGAATTGGAGTACGCTGCAGCTGTTGGAGACGGGGCATCTATCTGAACCACAAGCGAGATCGCAAGAACAGCGGAGATCGTGCACGCTGGGGAGATTACCAACAAACTGAAGTACGGAAACATCCTAACCTGCGATCCGATCCAAGAGACCGTGTAAGTACAATCTAAGCAGGGATTCCGTGCTGGAGTCACGTTAATGCACATTGGTGTGCTTCTCTCTCTCTTTTCTCTTTGAAGTCAAAGGACAGCCATTGGATCTAAGCACCGTAGACTTAGTATTCGGACACCATTCGGACTCCTACTTGACTTAGAGATAATCACGCTGGTTTGGAGCGCTAAAGGGTTACTGAAAGTTGGTGCAATTTATTTTATTTAAATAGGAAGCACATACAAGTCTGTTTTTATTGCAACTTTTTTAGGGGTTGAATGCTTTTGTGTTTGCGCATTCATATTAACATATTTGCGCACGGTAAAAAAAGCAATTAATTTTTTATGACACTACAGAGACCTAATGGCTCATTTACAAGCAAGTGCAAAATAACATAGTAACATAGTAAGTTAGGTTGAAAAAAGACACACGTCCATCAAGTTCAACCCTTTAACTTTTTTTAACCTGCCTAACTGCCAGATGATCCAGAGGAAGGCGAAAACCCATCTGAAGCCTCTCCAATTTGCCTCAGAGGGGAAAAAATTCCTTCCTGACAACAAAATGGCAATCAGGCCAGTCCCTCAATCAACTTGAACTATGAGCTGTCTTCCAGAACCTTGTTTCCCTCACTTGCTAAAAAGCCATCCAACCCCTTCTTAAAGCTATCTAATGTATCAGCCTGTACAACTGATTTAGGGAGAGAATTTCACATCTTCACAGCTCTCACTGTAAAAAAACACCTTTGAATATTTAGGTGGAACTTCTTTTCTTCTAATCAGAATGGATGGCCTTGTGTCAGCTGGAAAGACCTACTGGTAAATAAAGCATTAGATAGATTATTATCTGATCCCCTTATATAAAGTGCAATTCTAATACAAATGTATGCACAATGCAGTGTTTTGTTCCCCAGAATTCAATCAGGCACTCACTAAGTAGTAAAAGCTGCATGTGGTGCCCCCTCTAGCTGGGCACAAGTTCTGGGTCACAGTTTCAGAGTTGGCATGGTGTATGCCATTGAAAGAGCTGTCAATAATGCATTAGCATCAGTTTTCTTGTTGCAAGCCAGTTGCATCCATGGTCACCACACACTAGGCAAACCTGAGAGTACCATGTGGTCCAGACAGGCAGTAGTTCCTGGGTTCTCTATGGACTATGTAAACAATTTGGCGGAACAGGCGGCATGGAGGTATAAGCAGTCAGTACTAGTAGCTGCAAGTTGCTAGGAAAATGTATGGAGCATCCGACAATCAAGCTTAAGGAGAAGTCAATCTTATTTATACTTTGTTGTAAATTAAATTCTTTATTGTTCATATGGTCTCCAAAGGCATTTTCTCTCTCTGTTGCTGTGAACTGCATTATTCCCATAAACAGTGTCAGGGGCATAGATTTGTTGGAGGAGGGGGTTATTCTTCCACTTTATAGAGCACTGGTAAGGCCTCGTCTAGAATATGCCATGCAATTTTGGTCTCCAGTGCTCAACCAGGACATTATTTAAAGAGGGAACAGAGAAGGGCATCTAAGCTCGTAAAAGGTATGGAAAATCTTAGGTATTAGGAAAGACTGGCCAAATTGGGGTTGTTCACACTGGAGAAGAGGTGTTTAAAGGAATTGTTCAGTGTAAAAATAAAAACTGGGTAAATAGATAGGCTGTGCAATATAAAAAATGTTTCTAATATAGTCAGTTAGCCAAAAATGTAATGTATAAAGGCTGGAGTGATTTCATGTATAACAAGTCAGTCAGGACACTACTTCCTGCTTTTCAGCTCTCTTGGTTTACACTGACTGGTTGCCCTGGCTACCAGACAGTAACCAATCAGAGACTTGAGGGGGGGCCACATGGGTCATTTCTGTTGCTTTTGAATCTGAGCTGAATGCTGAGGATCAATTACAAACTCACTGAACAGAAATGTACCATGTGGCCCCCCTTCAAGTCGCTGACTAACTCAGAGTTATAGAGCTGAAAAGCAGGAAGTTGGATTCTGGCTGTTTTATTAGACATCTGTTCACTCCAGCCTTTATATATTACATTTTTGGCTAACTAACTATATTAGAAACATTTTTTATTTTGCACAGCTTCTCTATTTACCCAGTTTTTATTTTCACACTGAACTATTCCTTTAAGGGGTGATATGATAACTATGTATAAATATATAAGGGGATCGTCCAATAACATCTCTAACGATTTATTTACCAATAGGTCTTTCCAGCTGACATGGGGTCACCCATTCCGATTAGAAGAAAAGAGGTTCCAGATAAATATGTGGAAGGGTTTTTTTTACAGTGAGAGCTGTGAAGTTGGGGAATTCTCTCCCTGAGTCGTACTGGCTGATACTTTAGATAGCTTTAAGAAGGGGTTGGATGGCTTTTTAGCAAGTGAGGGAATAGAGGGTTATGGAAGATAGCTCATAGTACAAGTTGATCCAGGGACGTTGCCTTCCTTTGGATCAACTAGCAGTTAAGCAGGTTTAATGTGTATGTGTGTTTATCTATCTATCTATCTATCTATCTATCTATCTATCTATATATATATATATATATATATATATATATATATATAGACTTAAAAGGTTGAGCTTGATGGACGTGCATCTTACTATGTTCCCATGTTACTATGTAGTGGCTCAAAGGAAAAGATGTAAAAGCATACTATTTACTCACATGCACATGCCTATTTGCCAATACAGGTATTGGACCTGTTATCCAGAGTGCTCGAGACCTGGGGTTTTCCAGATAACGGCTCTTTCTGTAATTTGGATCTCCCCACCTTAAGTCTACTAGATCATCATGTAAACATTAAGTAAACCCAATAGGCTGGTTTTGCTTCCAATAAGGATTAATTATATTTTAGTTTGGATTAAGGATGAACAGAATCCAGGATTCATTTCAGAATTCGGTAAAGATTTAGCCTTCTTTAGCAGAATTTGGATTTGGCTGAAACCAAGTGCCCGGCAAAACCAAATCTGAATCCAAACAATCACATGGCTTTTCATCATACAAACAAGGAAGTCAAAAATGTTTCATAATGAAATATTTTATTGGGTTTTTAAACCCTACATAAAATAGAAGACAAAAGAAAGCAACAAAAGTAAAACATTTTTTAACCTTCCCCCTCCTTTCCATAATTTCCATATACAAATTAGGGTTCTGATTCGGTTTGGTATTTGGCCATATCTTTCACAAAGGGTTAGGAATTCGGCTGAATCCTAAAATAGTGGATCCAGTGCATCCCTAGTTTGTATCAAGTACAAGCTATTGTTTTTACTTTTACAGAGACAAAGGAAATCATTGTTAAAAATTTGGATAATTTGAATAAAATGTCTATTGGAGAAGGCCTTTTCGGTATTTTGTAGATTTCTGGACAAAGGGTTTCCAGATAAAGGATCCCATATACGTACTTTGTTTATTAATCAAGTAGATACGATTTGTCTTAACAATGGTTTTAACAATGCTCTTACCTTTCTTTCTTTGTTCTGTTTCAGGGGACACACACCTCATAACAGTTGTTGGAGATGCCACAAGGCACTGGATGCACAGATGTCTGAAACATAGATGTGAAGAACACAATGTATAATGGGCTAGCAGGAAACATCCCACCATTGCATTTAAAAATAAGTTCAAGTTATTGCATTAGTATTGCAGTTTATTGAGAAAATATTCACAAAAGAGTTGGTACAGGTATGGGACCTGTTATCCAGAATGCTCGGGACCTGTGGTTTATAACATGTTCATAATTTCCATACAGCAAGTCTACTTAAAAACCATTTAAACAATAAATAAATCCAATAGTATGATTTTGCCTTTGTTGAGGATTAATTATATATTAGCTGGAAACAAGGACATAGTATTATTGTGTTATTACAGGGAAAAAGGAAATACTTTTTTAAAATTTGGATTATTTGATTAAAATGGAGTCTAGGGAGACAGCCTTCCCATAATTCTGAGTTTTCTGGATAATGGGTTTCCCGGATAACAGATCCTATACAGTTAACTTAAATGGGAGCTATCATGTTTGGGTAGCTTTGTATTAACCCTTTCCCTGCCAGCCGTTTTGTCCTAGATGCGAACATCTACTGCCAAGCAGTTTTTAGATATTTTGCACTATTTTTGTGGTCTTTTAGTTTACCCAGGAAAACAATATATTGTTTTTTTCAGGACAACCCCAAATATGAAAGCATGGGGTCCCCTGAACAGTTTGATGCCCAATATGTATAGGTGTACCCAAGCACGTGGCATATAGGGGCCCCAAAATGAAGACACCCCATATGGTCTGCCATTTCAGGTACTACAAATCAACAGATTTACATTGTTTTGGGAGGCGGCAAAGTTATAAAAAAAAGTACGTTAACCCCAGAAAATCACATATTTTTGGAAAGTACACATTACCCCTTATAAAAAAAAAAGTACGTTAACCCCAGAAAATCACATATTTTTGGAAAGTACACATTCCCCCGAATCCAAATTGCATGTCTTTATACTACAAAGCACCAAGCTGCAAAACGTTCCTAAATTTGGCAATTTTGGTGACATTTCTGAAAATCACCTCAAAGCTTCCACCCTGCCGCATTGTATGTCCCACATACTATTGAGTATCAAGATAAATCACCCCAAATATGAAAGCCTGGGGTCCACTGAACAGTTTGATGCCCAATATCTATAGGTGTACCTAAGCACATGGCATATAGGGGCCCCAAAATGAAGACACGCATATGGTCTGTCATTTGAGGTGCTGCAAAATCAACACATTTACATAGTTTTGGGGGGCGGCAAAGTTAGAAAAAAGTACGTTCACCCCAGAAAACCATATATTTTCGGAAAGTACACATCTGCATGTCTTTGTACTCCCAAGTACCAAGCTGCAAACCATTCCTAAATTTGGTGATTTTGGTGACATTTCCAAAAAGCACCTCAAAATTTCTATCCTGCAGCATCATATTACCCACATACTTTTAGGTATCAAGAGAAATCACCCCAAATATGAAAGCATAGGGTCCACTGAACAGTATAATGCCCAATATGTATAGGTGTACCCAAGCACGTGGCTTTCTACACAAAAGTACCAAGCCGCAAACCATTCCTAAATTTGGTGATTTTGGTGACATTTCCAAAAAGCACCTCAAAATTTCTATCCTGCAGCATCATATTACCCACATACTTTTAGGTATCAAGAGAAATCACCCCAAATATGAAAGCCTTAGGTCCTCTGAACAGTTTGATGCCCAATATGTATAGGTGTACCCAAGCACGTGGCATATAGGATCCCCAAAAGGAAGACCCCCATATGGTCTGTCATTTCAGGTACTGCAAAATCAACACATTTACATAGTTTTGGGGGGGATGCACAAAATTAAAAAAAAGTAATACCCTGGAAAAACCGTATATTTTCGGAAAGTAAACATTCCCGTGAATCCAAATTGGGTATGCATGTCTTTGTACTCCAAAGTACCAAGTCTTTCCTAAATTTGGCGATAACAGCAACAGTTTTTACATTTCTGAAAATTGCCTAAAAATATTGCAATTGGCCACATTTATCTCACCCAATTTCTAACATACAATTGTAAAACACCATAAATACTGATGCCAAGGGTCTACTGAACAGTTTGATGCCCAATATGCATTGATATACCAAGGCAGCTGACATGTGCAGACCTCAAATGAAAATAGTGCATAGGATTTTTCTCCGCTGGCGATTCACCTTCTGAGACCCTGTCTTCATATTATGTGCCTCAAGACCCTCCAAAACCATATATTTTCAGAAAGTACACATTCTGACGACTCCAACAAACATAAAGACGTCTTTCTACACCAAACTACCAAAGCTTTTCTAAACGTAGAGGTTTTTACAAAATTTCTGAAAATCGCCTAAAATTGTTGCAGTTTGCCGCACACAATGTTTTAAGTACAAAGAAAAATCACCCTAAATATGGACGTCAGAGGTCTACTGAATAGTTTGATGTCCAATATACATAGATTTACCAAAGTATATGGCGTGTACGGACCCCAAATGAAAAACATGGATATACATTTTCACGCTAGCCAACTAAGCTGCAGAAAAGAGAGCCTCAACTGTGCGTTATGTGCCGTAAGACCCCCAAACTGTAAAAGCATATATTTTGGCGAATCAAACTAAGTAAAATATACCAAAGCACCAAACAGCAAAACTATACTAAAGATACATAAGGAACAATAATGCAGGGCTAAAATTGCAATAAAACCGCAAAAATAGCGTAAATCAATGAAATAAAATCACTGATCTGACAGTGTAATTAGTGGCCAAAATCCAATGGTCATGCTGTCAAAATAACATGTTTTTAGGCAAAACAAACGGTACAATGAATAAGTAAAAAAAACACCTGTTTGTTTTTGTGTATACATATTTGTGCACTTCTAAAAGTTGTCAAAATGGACCAATCTTTACTAAAATGTGTGTGTTAGTGTATAAATGTACTGTAAGTATGTGTAAGTGCAGGTAATTGTGCAGAAAAACGTGCACTTACCATTTTTGGAGCAGGAGGATCACTGGAAACACTGGAGGCAGCCAGGACCTGCTTGGTGATTAAAGTGTTAATTTGCTTGCTTTAAGGGGATGTAAACATTGCTTCCTAAAGGGACAATATACCCCAGCCAGAAGTTGCTCCTCAAAAAGTGGGTGCTCAACCTGAAAAAGTCCAAAAAGCTGTTCTTATGGGAATAAATTTACCTTACCTCTGAAATTGCTTTGACCTTGCTGACATCGCAACACTTCGCCAGGCGTAGATTCGCCAGAACAACGGTAATTCGCGAAAATTTGACCAGGGCGCCAAATGCATGTGAAGTTGCGCTAGCTTTACTGCGGCAAGCAAAGCGAAGTTACTTAAGTGTTGGCTAATTTGCATATGGCGGGAAGTGAAATGGACATATATGTTGCAGCCAATACATTACACTACACAAGCCCAGGGAACCTTAATAAAATAAACTAGAGTTGTTATATTGCCCTACACGTGAGCCCAGGGTATAATTTATGTGCCATATGGTAGGGAATGTAGGGGGGAAGCTGGGTACCCCCAAAAAATTATGATCTTTTGCAGCCTATTTCACAACCTGTGAAAAGACGCCAGCGTTTTTTGGGACTTAGAAAAGATTTCATCTATTTTTTGACCAGGTCCTATCTACTCTATTGCACTTCGACTGGTCTGAGCTGACGAAGTCAAGTCTGGCGCAAGAGGTAACGTTCAGTCAAATCTCAATCTTAGTGAATTAACGTAGTTACACTCGTTCGCCAGAGCGCAACTTCGTCTGGCATTAGGGTGTGAAGTACCGCTAGAGTCTATCTCCTTCGCTAGCGAGTTAGTCACTTCGCCCTTTAGTAAATTTTCCCCAATAAGTGTCTGCGAACAGTTTGGAGTGTCCTAACTGTACAAAAGTTGTAGGAATATTTTATTTCTACTTTAGAAGGATTTCCTTTTTCTGGTGACATGACAGACAGATTGCACAAAATAGCACTCAAATAGCACAAATAAAAACAAAATGAAAACCATTGTCTCAGAATATTGCTCTCTACATCAAAAAAAATTTTATTTAAAGATGGCCACCCCTTTAAAATGTTGTGCCTTATGTATAATTTCCCCAGACTCTGCGATTGGCACAGAATCTGGCCTCTGTTTCTTGGGTTCTGCAAAGTTGCAGTATTTAGGTTGAAGGGGTGTGTGTTAATTATTTCCCTTCAAAAAACCCCATCTAATGAACAGTGTGTTGTTCTGCTGCAAACTTGTCTTGCTGAGCCCTTGCTGGAATTGTAACGTTAGGTGCTGTGACAGATTTGTTGATTAGAAGAGGTGCTCCTTCAGAACAGCTGAGGCAATAGATCCAGAACTACAATAAATTGACAGTACACCTCTGGCAAAGCATCTCTGCAATATATTAACTGGGAAAGATTTCATTATGGAATGTCTTTAAAAATCCTGCTAAATAAATATTCATAGTAACATAGTAAGTTAGGCTGAAAAAATGACACACGTCCATCAAGTTCAACCTTAGGTCTGTATACATGTCAATATATTCCCCTTGTATTGAAGAAAGTCATCACAAAACAAAACCTTATGGGTTGTTGGTGTTGAGAATGGTATGAAAAAGCTTGCTTTAAAGGCGTTCAAGTTATCTGGGACAGCATAAACTAGGAGGCAAAAAAGCTATCAGACAAGATAAAATAGAGATGGAAAAGATTATTTGCAGTAAGGAGTAAAACAACGTTTTTAGTGGGGTCCTGTATTGGGTTCACGCTTAAGTTAACACAGAATGGCTAATTCTGCTACTTTATTTTTATAGTTAATGAAATATTTTTCTCATTCCTTCTAGTTTTCATTGACTCCATCTAAAAAACAAATGCTCTGTAGGGCTAGTGATGTGAGGATCAGGTAAAACTCGACCCGCACCCGACCCTAACCTGCAAAATGTTGCCATTGTAGGACCTGCTCCTAATCTGTTCCCACTTCTTCTCATTCTACTATGCTACTTCTGTCTGCGCCTGGGAATCTTCGGTAGCAGAGATGGAGTGTACTTCCCTAACCTGCAATAGTTGTCTAAATTTCAACCCACCCAACTGGAATTAAACCCGAGGGTCACTGTGGATTTCGGGTCAACACGCACATCACTAATGGACAGGACCGGCCTGGAGTAAAAAGCAAAAAAATCAAAGCAGGCAAGGCAAGGGCACAAAATAATCAAAGTAGCCCAGGCTTGGCCAGAGAAGAGGCACTTATGGGGTAATATGATAACTATGTATAAATATATAAGGGGCCATATAATCATCTTTCTAATGCTTTATTTACCAGTAGGTCTTTCCAGCAGACATGTAGGCACCCATTTCCATTAGAAAGCAGGAGGTTCCGACTAAATCTTCGGAAGGGTTACACAATTTTTCGTTGGTGATGAACAGTGCCCCCCTATCATTGCGTCCTAGGCAGCTGCCTTTTCTGCCTACCCCTAGCCAAGGAAACACAAGGTACAGCAATAGGAAGGAGTATACAAGGGAAGCTAAAGGTACAGCAATAGGAAGAAGTATACCAGGGAAGCTAAAGGTACAGCAATAGGAAGACGTATACCAGGGAAGCTAATGGTACAGCAATAAGAGGGAGTATACCAGGCAATCTAAAGGTACAGGAATGGGAAGGAGTATACCAGGGAAGCTAAAGTTACAACAATAGGAAGGAGTATACCAGGGAAACTAAAGGTACAGCAATAGGAAGGAGTTTACCAGGGAAGCTAAAGTTACAGAAATTGGAAGGATTATAACAGGGAATCTAAAGGTACAGGATTGGGAAGGAGTATACCAGGAAAGTTCAAGGTACAGGAATGTGAAGGAGTATACCAGGGAAGCTAAAGGTACAGGAATGGGAAGGAGTATACCAGGGAAGTTCAAGGTACAGGAATTGGAAGGAGTATACCAGGGAAGCTAATGGTACAGCAATAAGAGGGAGTATACCAGGCAATCTAAAGGTACAGGAATGGGAAGGAGTATACCAGGGAAGTTCAAGGTACAGGAATTGGAAGGAGTATACCAGGGAAGCTAATGGTACAGCAATAAGAGGGAGTATACCAGGCAATCTAAAGGTACAGGAATGGGAAGGAGTATACCAGGGAAGTTCAAGGTACAGGAATAGGAAGGAATAAACCAGGGAAGCTAAAAGGTACAGCAATAGGAAGAAGAATACAAGGGAATCGAAAGGTACAGGAATGGGAAGGCGTATACCAGGGAAGTTCAAGATACAGGAATAGGAAGGAATAAACCAGGGAAACTAAAGGTACAGCAATAGGAAGGAGTATAACAAGGAAGCAAAAGTAACAGAAATTGGAAGGATAATACCAGAGAATCTAAAGGTACAGGATTGGGAAGGAGTATACCAGGGAATCGAAAGGTACAGGAATGGGAAGGAGTATACCAGGGAAGTTCAAGGTACAAGAATGGGAAGGAGAAAACCAGGGAAGCTAAAGGTACATGAATGGGAAGGAGTATACCAGGGAAGCTAAAGGTATAGGAATACTAAGGAGTATACCAGGAAAGCTAAAGATACAGGAATGGGAAGGAATATACAAGGGAAGCTACTAGTAAAGGAATTGGCAGAATTGGGAAATGTATTATATAGAATATCAGAATAGTATGGGTCAATAACAACAAACATTAGGAACTTCTGTTTGCATGTACATTTGTATACTAACATATGGACATACTTTTGCTCTTTGGTTCTGGAAACATCTGAACCACTCTGACACTTCTAACTAATAAACAGGACTATCTCGAGACATAGATAGGGGGCATAGTGGCACATTCACTAAGATTCGTACTTGCGCCAGCGTCCGCTTTGCCGCGCTTCGCCAGGCATATTTTCACCAGCGCTACGCAAATTCACTAAAATCCGAAGTTGCACTCAGGGGAATCGTAAGGTTGCAAAGTTGCGCTAGCGTTAATTCGCCAAGCAAAGCAGAGTTACGCTAGCGATGCTTGATTTGCATTCAGCACCAAATTGAAGTTACAATGGAGTTCTATGTAGCATCACTACACAAGCCTGGGAAACCTTCAAAATAGCAAACAAAATTTTTATTTTGCCCTACACATGTGCCCACTGTATAGTTAAGGTGGCATGAGTTAGGAAATGTAGGGGGGAAGGAGGGTAGCCTATCACCCATAAAAAAAGAAAAAACGCCAGCGTTTTTTGGGACATAGAAATTTTTTAACTCTTTTTGAAGCAATCCCTATCTACTCTATTGCACTTCGCCTGGTCTGAGGTGGCAAAGGAAGTCTGGCGTAAAAGGTAGCGCTCAGAATAATTTGCGTGTCAGTGAATTTGCGTAGTTACGTCTGTTGCGCAAATTCGCCAGGCGTAAGGGTGCGATGTAACACTAGCGAATTTACGCCAGATTCCGTTAGTGAATCGGCGAATTAACGAAAAAGCGATATTTTTGTCGAATTCACGCTAGCATTAGGCGCTTTGTCGTTTAGTGAATTTGCCCCATAGTGGCTGATTCACCGCCAGCAGGCACAGGATTAAGTGGGTTGTAAAACACAATTTTCTGACACTATATGAAATGGGTTATTTATTTTTGAGTGAGTGTAATTGTTCTCTGTAATTGTTCTTAACCTCTTCCAAGCATCTCTTAAGTAAATCCATACAATTCCTGTTGTTACATATAAACTGTCCCTGTAATTCGGAGGTTCACAGATTGTACAGCTGTTCCACCTTGAGTTATATTTAGAAAGACCATTTGCTCTTCTGGATGTTCCAATATATCAGTGTGACCAATAAAATATTATAACAAATGCCTTATATTATTCTATATAACCTTTCCCTGGAATGCCTCCAATTGTGCCACATAGTCTTCTCCTTATAATTCCGCCTTTTGCTCCACACTACTATCCTTGTACTATATACTATATACAAAAACGGAACTAGAGGGGGGCGGGCCCTGGCGCAGGACGCGCAGCCGGGCCCCCGCCCCCCTCCGTAAACCCGGAAGTGGCCGCCGAACATGCGGCGGGCGGACTGCCGGGGGGCCCTGAGGGGGTGCGGGCCCTGGCCCACTCGCACCCCCTGCTCCCCCGGTAGTTCCGCCCCTGACTATATATACACACTTCTCTTTATACTTCTATTGTATTTTGTGTCAATATTATTCCCCATTGCTCCATAAACTCCTACTACTACTTTAAATAGCCCCATAACTCCTATTGCTGCTACCTAATAATCCCCTTCCTATATTGCCCCCTATTTTCCCAGTATAGCCCCTCTGCATAATGCTCTTTTGCTTTACATGATTCCACCTTTTTTCTATATTTTCTATATTGCTCTAAATGATTTGTCCCTTTAATGCTTGATATTGATCCCCTATTTTGTAATCCCGATTTTTGATGCAGGGCTACTTACTTATATAGAAATTCATAGTAAACACATTAGAACACTGATAAACAAAAGGAACACCAAGAGCCCCAATAGTGTAATATGTATTGGTGAGGGATAATGAAATAAGAGTAGATAACATAAACTCACAAACAAAAGATGTCGCTCTCTGTAGATAGAAAAAGGGTATCAACCCTCCACCCAGGGTGGACTTAGTATTGTATAAAAAGAACAGAGGCGCCAAAAGAATAAAAGGATATAAACGAGTTTAAAAACCAAAACTTGGTAATCAGAGGAGGCAGTAGTGGACTTACCTCCTCCAAACAGACACAAAACGACTGTAATTAAAGTTCGTTAAATTTTGACTGCTTAATTACAGTCGTTTTGTGTCTGCTTGGAGGAGGTAAGTCCACTACTGCCTCCTCTGATTACCAAGTTTTGGTTTTTAAACTCGTTTATATCCTTTTATTCTTTTGGCGCCTCTGTTCTTTTTAAACAACATTAGAACACGGGGATGGAATATGTTGCAGAGCTTTTTGCGTATTTATATTTTTAAATGGGTGCTGATTGCTGGCACGGTTTCTTTGCAATTTAGCTGTACAGATATGGGACCTGTTATCCAGGATGCTTGGGACCTGGTGTTTTCCAGATAACAGATTGTTACGTAATTTAGATCTCTATACTTTAAGTCTAATAGAAAATCATGTAAACATTAAATAAACCCAATAGTCTGGTTTCCGGATAATAGATCCCATACCTGTACTATGTGTTTGTGGCCACTGCTGTTGCTTTGATGACTATGGAGAATACACTTGCAGAGGCAAAATGACATTTACAAAAAGGCGTTTTATTATTCCCTCATGCTATACTTAATAAAGTTATTAAGTCACATGACTTGAAGTGTTTTGATTAGGTTCAGCCATGCACTAAGGATTCTGCCAAAGTTCTGTATTCCCTGCATCCCTTGCAAATATGCAAAGTATCGGACATTTTTTTGACATTCCATAACCCTTAAGCCATTCCCTTGAACTGCGTAGGCCATGTTTGGAATCATTTTTCTTCCCACCAGGGTCCTTGTACTTAATTCAGTGGGTTGAACAAAAAGATTGCATAAAAATGAAAAGATTGCATAAAAATGTGAGGAATCACTTAACACAATCACTTCATTTCAGGGGCTCAAAAGTAATTGGACAAATTAAAAAACTGAAAATAAAATGTTCGTTTCTAATAATTGGTTGAAACCCCTTAGCTGGCAATGGCAGCCTGAAGTCTTGAATAGTGATGGGCGAATACCGGCGGTGTTTGAGCTGGGGGGGCCCTGATGTAATAAGTCATTAGTATCTTCCTTTTAAATGAAGTGACTGATCACAAAGATGTTCTCAACATTCCAGGAATAGAAGCCTCGGGCCTCTTCTGGGTACTTTTGGGAGACCTCACAGAATGAAGTGGCAGCTCTAAGGCAAATGGCAGCTTTGCTATTGTCATTGCACAGAGCAGAACGGCTACCTGCCTTACTTTTCGCCCAGCTTGAGGCAATACACTCCTGTCTACTACTAAAATCATGTGTTTATCGGCAAACTTAAAATTTATCCAGTCAGATGCTTCCCGCGTGTTTTAACTACCAAGCTTTCAACATTCAACCGTCAATACATTAACCGGTCAATTTTATACAATATTTTAGCTGAATTTAATTTCTTGCAGCGTCAAATAAGGGTGCTGCTTGTCTACATATCACTGTGTGGTGCAAAGCTATTAGGTTAATGCAGATTTTGCAACAAGAGATCTGGCTTCAGCACACATGCAGGCTTATAATGCGATACCACAGGTTCCTCTTTTAGCCCACTTAATAAAACCAACAGAAAAGCTTCATTTTGCAGCTCAGCCTGCTACTACTATCAATAGGTCACACATAGGGTTGCCACATTTTTTTGGGAAAAAATACTGGCCTTCCAGTATATTTAATTTTATTTCCCTATTAATAATATTGGGGTCAAACATAATTTTTACTGGTCAGGCTGGTAAAATACTGGCCTGGTGGCAACCCTAGTCACACACACCATACCAGGCCATCCTGAGCAGCAGGCCCAGACTAGTAATCTGCGAGTTCTGGCAAATGCTAGAGAGGCTGCTGTAAAATGCTATAGACATTCACTATTTATTGGGCTGGTGGGGGCTGTTTGGGCCTCTGTGTACCTGAAATACCAAGGCCCATTTTATTTTAAATGCCAGCCCAGCCCTGCTGAGCACTGAATAGGCTCTGAAAACGACAAGGCCTATGTCACACAGGGAAATTAGTAGCCACTACTTTAAGTTGAACAGAACAGAAATAGGGTTTGTCATTTATTATATTAATGCAAAAGCTCATTGGCCGCAAAGAACATAAGCCAATTCCTAACTACAAGCTCCCAATATCACTCACAAGTATAAACAGCGACGCTGCTCTCTTTTTGGACTTGATAACATGCCTTGTGTATTGGCAGCTGATATATACACATACAGGTATGGGATCTGTTATCCGGAAACCTGTTATACAAAAAGCTCCAAATTATGGAAAGCCCGCCTCCCATAGACTCCATTTTATCCAAATAATCCAAATTTTTAAAACTGATTTCCTTTTTCTCTGTAATAATAAAACAGTAGCTTGTACTTGATCCAAACTAAGATATAATTTATTCTTATTGGAAGCAAAACCAGCCTATTGGGTTTATTCAATATTTTCTGGTAGACTTAAGGTATGAAGATCCAAATTACGGAGAGATCTGTTATCTGGAAATCGCCGGATATTCTGAATAATGGATCCCATACCTGTATATATATATATATATAAACACACAATGCTGGCTAGAAATAGGATTTGCACCTGCAGGTCATGGATGAGCCTAGTTTTAGACAGCTGCAAGTAACAGATACCATGGTGGGTCAGAGGGGACAGACAGACAGACAGCAGGTCCAACAGGGAAGGAAATGCACAATAAAGGAAAACAAGTAGTTCTAGTAAATCAGAATGTCTGCCCAAAAACTGCTTTTTTTGCATAAATGAAAGGCAAAAGACTTCTAAGCAGCTTTCCAAAACACTTCACGTTTGTAATAAGTATAAAGTTAAATATAATCACTACTGAAAGTTTTTGGGTGGTTTCCCTTTACAACTATCAAGCCATGACCTTATGGAGTGGCCTAACCATTAGCAACCAGTGATGTATAATATATTTAAACAAGCATGCTAGTCAATGCTGCTCCCTTATGCACCCCTATGAGCACTTGGTATATCCCGGCCCCCAACAAACTGCTCACCCTCAGCTCTAGTTCAGTGCGATGGACCCCGAAGCAAGTCCCACCGCCTAGTCATTGATGAAGAGGTCTCCGCCCTTGTTGTCCTCCTGGAATAGGATCTGCAGGCGCCTTTCGTGCATAAAAGTCCCACACACGGATCCGCGGCCAGAGCAGCAGCCAGGGAAGGAGATGCCGGGGACTCGTGGGAATGCGGCGCGTCACCCACAGTGTCACATTGGCAGAACACTCCGCGACACCATCGAACGAGGACGACCACAGACTAGAGCGGCAAAGCAGTAGGAGAAGGGAATCTACTCTATCGTGCAGTATAGCCGGACCGCAACGTCACGTGGCGCCTCCGAATTGGGGAGGATCGTGGCAGCATAATAAAGCTACTGCCTCCGAGTTCCGCAAGGGCAGTCCTTTCCCGAATCTGCGCGTGGGGCTAAATAAAGGGTTTCAGTGAGTGGGGTTTTTCTGCTTAGTATGTGTGACGCCCTCCTGTCCAGAATTAAATGTAGGGGTATCCACTGGTATCCGCTTCCTGATGTATCAGGGAATTGTGGAAGTTATCGTTTTTAATATCTGTGGCTTTCTGGCTCTCTTTACTTAAAGGGGTTGTTCACCTTTAAATGATCTGTCAGTAGGATATGAGACTGATATTCTGAGATGCTTTTCATTTTTTTTATTGTTTGTACTTTTTTTGAGTTGTTTAGCTTTTTATTCAGCAGCTCTCCAGTTTGCAATTTCAGCTATTTGGTTGCTAAAGGTCAAATTACCCTAGCAACAATACCCTTAGTAAGCGACTGGAATATGAATAGGAGAGGGCCTGAATAGAAAGCTGAGTAATGAAAAGTAGCAATAGATTTGTAACCTTACAAAGCATTTGTCTTTCGATGGAAAGAGTCAGAAGAAGGAGAAGGCAAGTCATTCAAAAACAATAAATAATGAAGACCAATTGAAAAGCTGCTTTGAACTGGCCATTCTATAACATACTAAAAGTTAATTTGAAGGTGAACCACCCCTTTTAACCCTTTAGGAGAAGGCAAGTCATTCAAAAACAATAAATAATGAAGACCAATCAGGTTGCCCAGAACGTACCCTGTACGTTCTCCTGCAGCTGAGCCCTTCGCTCTGCATTGGCGGCTTTTGCCGCCTCTGCAGAGAGTCAGGAGGGAAGACAGCCACCTGGGAAACGTGGCTGGGGGGCTGTCAAGTCAAGACGCGATTGTCGCAGATCCGACTTCATAGTAGCAAATGCGCAATGTGAGCTCTGCTGCTGCTTTCCTTACCTGCTCCACGTCGCACACTCGCCCACTCACTTCCTGCTGCGCAGTAACTCTGCTGATACGCTGCCTTGGAGTCCTCCTCCGGTTCCAACGATCCTCCTGCTACAAAAATGGTAAGTGCACATTTTTTTTACACACTTACCTGCACTTGCAGCGCGACTATCAGATAATCGATTTCGCCCACTAATTACACTTACAATTATTTTGTTATTTCATTGATTTATGCTATTTTTGTGGTTTTATTTCAATTTTATCCCTGAATTATTGTTCCTTATGTATCTTGAGTATAGTTTTGCTGTTTGGTGCTTTGGTATAGAAATATTTATTTTACTTAGTTTGATTCACCAGAATATATGCTTTCCAAAAATATATAGTTTTCTGGGGGTCTTTTTACAGTTTGGGGGTCTTACGGGACATAACGCACAGTTGAGGCTCTCTTTTCTGCAGCTTAGTTGGCTAGCTTGAAAATTCATATGCATGCATACTTTGGTAAATCTATGCATATTGGGCATCAAACTATTCAGTAGACCTCTGACGTCCATATTTAGGGTGATTTTTCTTTGTACTTAAAACATTGTGTGCGATAAATGCAGGAAAACTGCAACAATTTTAGGCGATTTTAAGAAATGTTGTACAAACCTCTACGTTTAGAAAAGCTTTGAAGTTTGGTGTAGAAAGACGTCTTTATCTTTGTTGGATTCGTCAGAATGTGTACTTAACAAAAATATATGGTTTTGGGGGCTCATTGCTGTTAAGAGCGTCTTGAGGCACATAATATAAAGTTAAGTAAGGGTCTATATCCACAGAAGGCGACTCGGCAGCTGAGAAAAATCATATGCACTATTTTAATTTGGGGTCCGCACATGCCAGCTGCCTTGGTATATCAATGCATATTGGGCATCAAACTGTTCAGTAGACCCTTGGCATCAGTATTTATGGTGTTTTACTATTGTATGTAAGAAATTGGGTGAGATAAATGTGGCCAATTGCAATATTTTTAGGCAATTTTCAGAAATGTAAAAACTGTTGCTTTTATCGCCAAATTTAGGAAAGGCTTGCGACTTGGTACTTTGGAGTACAATGACATGCATACCCAATTTGGATTTGCGGGAATGTTTACTTTACGAAAATATATGGTGTTCTGGGGTGAATGTACTTTTTTCTACCTTTGCTACCCCCAAAACTATGTATATGTGTTGATTTTACAGTAGCTGAAATGACAGACAATATGGGGGTCTTCCTTTTGGGGCCCCTATATGCCACGTGCCTGGGTACACCTATACATATTGGGCATCAAATTGTTCAGTGGACACTAGGCTTTCATATTTGGGGTGATTTCTGTTGATACCTGAAAGTATGTGGGTAATACGATGCTGCAGGGTAGAAATTTTGAGGTGATTTTTGGAAATGTCACCAAAATCACCAAATTTAGGAATGGTTTACGGCTTGGTACTTTGGAGTACAAAGACATGCATACCCAATTTAGATTCGTGGGAATGTGTACCTTCCTGAAAATATATGGTTTTCTGGGTAGAACGTACTTTTTTCTACCTTTGCCGCCCCCAAAACTATGTAAATGTGTTGATTTTGCAGCACCTGAAATGACAGACCATATGGGGGTCTTCATTTTGGGGCCTCTATATGCCATGTGCTTACGTACACCTATACATATTGGGCATCAAACTGTTCAGGGGTCCCCAGGCTTTCATATTTGGGGTGATTTATATTGATACATAATAGTATGTTGGAAATACGATGTTGCAGGTTGGAAGTTTTGAGGTGATTTTAGAAAATGGCACCAAAATTGCCAAATTTAGGAAGGGTTTGTGGCTTAATGCTTTGGAGTAGAAAGACATGCATACCAAATGTGGATTCGGGGGAATAGGTACTTTACGACAATATATGGTTTTCTGGGGTGAACGTACTTTTTTCTAACTCCCCCCCCCCCCCCCAAACTATGTAAATGTGTTGATTTTGCAGTATCTGGAATTACAGAACTGATAGCTCAAATGAGGTGTCTACATTTTAGGGCCCCTATATACCACATGCTTAGGTACACCTACACATATTGGGCATCAAACTGTTCAGTGGACCCCAGGCTTTCATATTTGGGGTGTTTTACATTGATACCTAATGATGTGTGAGATATGATGCTATGGAGTGGAAGCTTTTGAGGTAATTTTTCAAAAAATTCACCAATTTCTATAAAATATTATAACTTTAGGAAACAATTGCAACTTTATAGTTTGGAGTACAAAGATATATTTACCCATTTTTGATTCACCAGAATCTGTTCTTTCTAATAATGGGTAGTTTTCTAGGGTAAACCTACTGTTAGTGGAATGTTTGGCCTTGAAATCAGAAGTATGCTGTTTGGGGAGCGGTGCTTTGGAAATTTGGTAGTGTACTGCTTGTAGATTTTGAGCTATACAAGTAAGAAATCTCCATTAAACTATATCTATTTGGTATTGCCGCGTTCAGGATACCTAGACCTTTCCAAATCGGCTGTGTTCTCGTACATAAAATAAATTATTATTCTGATATATGCGATTGAAACATAATTTATTTTATTAGACACTTAGAAGCCTATCTTTTTTTTCATTAGTAGAATTACACCAAAAGTCTTGCATATTTTGAAAGTTCAGGTTGTCCTGAAAAAACAATATTTATTTTTTCCTGGGTAAACTAAAAGACCACCCCAGGAAAGGCCCTTAAAGTGAAAGTGCGCAAAATAGCTTAAAAACTGCTTGGCAGTAGATGTTCTAGGACAAAACGGCTGGCAGGGAAAGGGTTAAGGATGTTTTCACAGTTATTTATTTTTGGTATATCCACCAGTGATAAAGATACATGTGCTTGTTAGTGTAATGATACAGCCAACTGAATAAAACTAAAAAATATAGGAGCAAAGATAATATCCTACAATATGGTATGGCACAAAGGAACCTGAAGAATACAGTGCCTTATAAAAATATTCAGACCCTGGATCTGTTCTATAATTTTACTGAATACAGTAAACTGGCTGTACACTAACAGATACTTGCCAATAGGGATGGGCGAATCTGAGGTGTTTCGTCAAAAACATTTTTTGACGCCCGTCTTTTTTTTTTTTGACGCACACTGCCGTACAAGTCTATGGGTGTCATTTCCATGGAGAAACAAGGCGAAAAAATTTGTCCATCCCTACTTGCCAACCTTGCAGATCTTTTCAAAATAAGGATTTCAAGCTTTTAATGTCCTAATTTGGATACTTTCCGCTTTTATATTTGTTTGCATTTTTTGTATTCTGATCTTTTAATAAATACATTCTTGGTTTTTAAAAATGAGAGTTTATTTGTGGTTGCCAACTGATGAACCTCCCCCCCCCCCCCGTGAATCAGGGATCTGTTATCCAGATAGTTCCAAAATACAGAGAGGCTGTGTCTCATAAACTCTATTTTATCCAAATAGACAAAATTTTAAAAAATTATTTCCTTTTCTCTGTAATAATAAAACTGTAAATTGTACTTGATCCCAACTAAGATATACTTAATCCTTATTGGAAGCAAAACCAGCCTATTGGGTTTATTTAATGTTGAAATTAATTTCTAGTAGACTTAGGGGCAGATGTATCAAGGGTCGAATATTGAGGGTTAATTAACCCTCGATATTCGACTGCCGAATTAAAATCCTTCGACATGGAAGTTGAAGGATTTTGCGCAATTCGAAGGAATAATCGTTCGATTTTAATCCATCGATCGAAGGATTATCCTTCGATCAGAAAAAACTTTGAAAGCCTATTGGGACCTTCCCCATAGGCTAATATTGGCCTCGGTAGGTGGCGAACTAGGGGGTCGAAGAAATTTTTAAAGAGACAGTACTTTGATTATCGAATGGTCGAATCGAACGATTTTTAGTTCGAATCGTTGGATTCGAAGGTCAAAGTAGCCAATTTGATGGTCAAAGTAGCCAAAAAAAACATTTGAAAATCGAACTATTTTTCCTCTATTCCTTCACTCGAACTTAGTGAATGGGCCCCTTAGGGTATGAAGATCTGAATTACAGAAGATCCATTATCCAGAAAACCTTAGGTCTCTAGGGGTCTGAAAACTTTTAACGCCACATCTCAGAGTTCAGGGAGGGTAAATATTGTCTATATTATGTTAAACAGAGCAGACATTAGACATAGATCTGTGCCAAGGTGATGAATGTTTGACTTGACCCTGACAAAAGAAACAGCCTTCTTTAACCCATTCCTTTCCTATACATTTGAGTATGACAAAAAATCCATAAGTAACAGTATATTCATTTTTTATAATGATGCCCCTTCTGCAAGAAGCCATTGTATTAAGAATAATACATTCTATTAGTCTGGGGGTTTTTTTTGCATGGGATTGTCTCTGTTCCATTCTGCTTTTAGTTCGGGGGTATTTTACATGCCATTTCCTCTGTTCCATTCTGCTTTTAGTTCGGGGGTATTTTACATGAAATTGCCCCTGTTCCATTCTGCTATTAGTCTGGGGGTATTTTACATGCAACTGCCTCTGTTCCATTCTGCTATTAGTTTGGGGGTATTTGTACATGCAATTGCCCCTGTTCCATTCTGCTATTAGTACATTCTATTAGTCTGGGGTTTTTTTGCATGGAATTGTCTCTGTTCCATTCTGCTATTAGTCGGGGGGTATTTTACATGAAATTGCCTCTGTCCCATTATGCTATTAGTCTGGGGGTATTTATACATGAAATATATACCGAATTTGGATTCAGAGGTTCATGTACTTTCTGAAAATATGTGGTTTTCTGGGGGTGAACACTTTTTTCTGTCATTGCCCCTCAAAAAAATGCTCAAAATGTGTTGATTTTGCAGTACCTGAAATGACAGACAATGTGGGGGTGTCTTTCTTTTGGGCCCCTTTCAGTGGCAGAACTACCGGGGGAGCAGGAGGTGTGATTGGACCAGAGTCTGGGCCCCCTCAAGGGCCCCCAGATCGCGCAGCACTGTAGCTGGTAGCCCCCAGCTAGTTCTGAACTGCCCGCTATATACACATGCTTAGGTAAAGCTATACATATTGGACATAAAACTATTCAGGGGACCCCGGGCGTTGGGGTGTTTTATCTCGGTACCTGATAGTATGTCATAGATAAGATGCTGCAAGGTGAAAGGTTTGAAGTGAATTTTGGAAATGTCACCAAAATCGCCATATTTAGGAAAGGTTTGTGGCTTGGTGCTTTGGAGAAGAAAGACAAGCATATCCAATTTGGAATTGAGGAAATGTGCATTTAAAGGAGAAGGAAAGCAAAATCTTAAATAAAGTTCTATCACAAGTCTGGTTGACTAATTACTTACAGAACGGAGTTAATACTGTCTCCCTGGTGTCTAGTAGCAAGAACTGCGCTCTGATTAGAATTTAGCGTAGGACTCACTGATTTTCCAGACCCTGCCCAAGGCAGCCTTGAGTCGTTTTGGGCCAAATTCTATCCTGTTGCGCATGCTTCAGAGGCACAGCTTTCCTCCCTTGTAAGATGTCGCGCATGCAGATCCAGCTATGCACGCATCACCATTGAGCCCTGTACACACGCTCCCCAGGCAATCAGCTTGCAAGTGTCTCGTATGTATAGAGACGCACAATCGTTCCTTTTTATTCATGAAGGGAACAGCTACCTGGCAGCATGAATCGCTTGCGGTGCACAGCGAGGGCACAAAAATATTTTTTAATGCAGGTTACGGTGCGGCACTAATGTAACGTCATATGTGACGTGCTCCTGGGGGTCAGGGGAAGTTTTTTTTCGTGCATGCGCAATACGTATGGAGAGGAGAAGGAAGCGTCTAATCCTTTAGCAAGATGGCCGCCTCATGTACCGAAGCAGAGCAGAACTTCAAGCATTATTTTATGCTTTTGTATTTGCATAGGTGAGCTGAAAATATAGCAATTAAGGTCATCTATGTGAGTACTTTAGAGGGAGGTAGTACATAAATTTTGCCTTTCCTCCTGCTTTAACAAAAATATATTGTTTTCTGGGCTGAATATAACTATTTATTGCTTTGTCCTTCATAAAATGATGTAAATGTGTTGATTTTGCAGTATCTGGAATTACAGAACTGATAGCTCTTATGGGGTATCTTCATTTTGGCGCCCTCATATGCCACATACTTAGGGTAAACCTATACACATTGGGAATCAAACTGTTCAGTGGAGTCCTGGCATTTATATTTAGAGTGTTTTACCTTGGTAACTAATGATATGTGGTAGATATGATGCCGTAGACTGGAAGCTTTGAGGTAATTTTTCAAAAAAATGAACACTTTCTATAAAAATTGATGACTTTAGGATAGAATTGCAACTTGGTATAACTTAATATATTTACCCATTTTGGGATTCTGATTCCCCAGAATTTGCTTTTTCAAATAGTGTGTAGTTTTCTAGGGTAAACCTACTGTTAATGGAAGGTTGGCCTTGAAACTGAAGTATTAAGTTTTGTGCAGTGATGCTTTGGAAAGTGTACTGCTTGTAGTTTGGAGATCTATACAAGTGACAAATATCCATAAAACATTATTTATTTGGTATTGTCACGTTCAGGAGGCCTCAAACTTTCTATATCTGCTGTGTACTTGTTCATATAATAAATAATTTTTCTGAGATATGTGATTGTTTTATGTGAAACATGATTTTTTTTCATACCAAAGCAGCCAAATTGGTTAAAGCTATTCTACTGTAATTACCATTTTCTGCCCCTAGATGGCAGTGTAGAGATGGGTTAGATTAGACTTTAGCTGTATATATAGTGTTTGGTCAATAGAGGGAGCAGTTAAACACATAGGAGGTTCTAAGAGGGTGGAGTTTAGAAGAATATTAAAGGAGACAAGTCACAGGGGCAGATGTGCATCAGAGGAGGAACATCTATTGAAGAAGCCACTGGCAGGACCCAAGTAAGTAGGACATTTAGAAAGATTTAGAAACTATTTTGTCGGGTGAACCTATTGTTAGTGGAAAACTAAGAAACTAAAATATGTTGATTTCTCAAGCAGGGTTTGACTCAATTTTATTTATTTAGTGGGATTGCACATAAATTATAGTAGATTTGAAAAGCTTAAGTTGTCCCAAAAAAATCCTGATTTTTTTACATAATAATTTTCATACATTGTTGTCTGTATCAGGAATATGCCAGTAAGAAGCAGATGAAAAGAGAAGGATAAAGCAGAAGGGATAGAATTGAGATCAGAAGACAGAGGAAGACAAGACATTTCCCTGGGACACTCTCATGGTAAGTATTATGACTTTGGTCGGTACAGAACAAGCTCAGACTCAGTCCGGCATTGCCCAATAAGGCAATTTCTGGTAGTGGGCTGTACAAGTAATTCATAGATAAGGGTTTAGAAGTTTTTTATTATACTATACAGTAGATAGACAGCAACCAGATATCCATTTATTTGGCAGGAATTGTCACAACTGGGGGAACCAGGACCCACTGGCATGTCCTGGTTATCAGTTTGGCAGTTTATTACTGAGTTTCAAACCCATAGCTCTATATTGTCCTTTCAGACCCAAATTCTTTGTCTTGCTGATCAGGGGAGATTGTGGCCCCTCCTCTGCCTGAGGAAGTTTGCTGCCCCCCTTGTGCGCTCACCTTTTTGCAACAGAGGAAGTCGAGGGGGAGGTCCATAATGTTGGCGGAGGGTCCAGGGCAAATGCCCTCTCAGCCCTAGTATTTAGTTTTTTTTATCTTGGTAACTAGTACTATTTAAGAGATAAGATACTTCAAGGTGAAAGCGTTGAGGTGATTTTTGGAAATCCGAAAAATTTAGGAAAGGTTTATGGCTTGGTGCTTTGTAGTAGAAAGATAAGCATACCCAATTTGTATTTGGGGGAATGTGTACTTTCTGTAAATGTGTTAATTTAGCAGGACAGAACTGATTTCTCAAATGGGGTGTCTTCATTTTGGGGCCCACATATGCCACAAGTAAACCTATACATATACGTGCCCGACCACAGAGCCAGCCTATATCAGTGGTACAAGGATATCTAATAGGAATAATTACATAAAAATCTTCTGTATTTGTATAGAACTGGCTCTTTGCTGTGACGGCTTGGTGCCGCCAACCAGTGTGTCAGTCAATAGGAGCTGCAGCCACAGAGTGCTGTCCATGGTACTGAATGGAAAAGGCAGTTTACGCTTCCCTCAATGGCTGCATTAGTGATTACAGTATATGTACCATAAGTCACATGTTAGATATGTACTTACTATAGCAAATGTGTTTTTTTTTTTATAAATTTATTTTTGGTTTTATATGCAACACCAGACAGACATGAGTAAAATATCACCATTGTAAAGAAATACAGCAAATGTCACAAATCGGCAATCCACATACAGCAATGCACAGGCCCAATACATAATTCTTGAAGCCTTTTCAACTGGTGTCAAATGCAAGTAGATAGCATTAATATAAAAAAGAAAACAAAAAAGAAAATAGAAAAAAGAGAAAAAACTAGGCAAATTAGCTAACTAACTAAGGAGGGCAGACAAATTCCAATTTTACCGGTATTTTGAGAAAGAGAGGAGTGAGCGAGTTCCGCTTAATGCTGTAGACAGCAGTAGAGACAAGAATGAACAAGATAGCAAATGTGTTTTATCCATACAGACCCACTCGCCCCTTTACCCACACAGGAGTTGCATTCTGATTGGCCGACAGGGTTGTTCTTTCGCCTTTATAATAAACACAAGGTAGCGGTTGTTACGCAGCACATGAAGCTCATTGTGTGTGGTTTTCTGCCCAACTCCCCGCACCTCTGGCACACAGAACTGGAGAAGATTCTGGTTTGACTAATTGTGTTTGTGCAATGAATAGAAATACCCGTGGGCACCCACTGCTCAATAACTGGGGCTTTTGTCTCGTCCCTGGGAAACCAGCGCAGTAGAGTGTAATGAGGACGGCGGGGAGAGTGGGGGCAGGGATGATATACCACCAGGCACAGGAAAAGGGGAAATGATTTTCATGGAATATAAAAACAAGATATTTGTAACAAAATATTCCATTAGCGCAGGGTCCCACCAGCGCCAACAGTTCTGGTATTAGACATGCTGGGCATGTGGCACAGTCAGGAGGATAAATGAGTTATAGTTTAACGGGTAGGATATGGGAGTTGTAGCAGGAGGGCCACATAGTAACAGTGGGTAATGGGAGTTGTAGCAGGAGGACCACACACCTGGCAGTCAGGATTTAGAAACATCTATTTCAATTATCTACACACCCTGACGAGTCACTATGGGGGCTGATTTTAGGCCCACAGCTTTAAGGTTCAGTTGTAGGAACAGGTTGTGATTAGTTCTCGGTCCCATGAAATGTCCAATCCTATGGCTTTATGCAATGAGAGAGGGTATAACGGGTTTTGTTTTCCTCCCTGCTGCCTGCTTGTGGGCTGCACCCCACCCTGCTTCTGGTGCTTCTCCCCACCCTCCTTGCTGCCTGCTTGTCGGCTGCACTTCTTCTCACCAGGGGAATCTCCGCAACATAAGGGCAGCCCAACATCAGCCATCTTTCTTCCCACTTCAAGAGATCCTCTTATCATATAATAATTATGAAGATATATTAATTATAATGACCCAGAAAACGGGGGGCCACTAATACACAGTAGCACCCATCTGTCACCTGTAGTAAACAGCTTGGCCCTCATGGGGAGACAATCCCAGAGGAGTAAAAAACACTGTGCGCCTATTCTCTCTCTAAAAAGGGGCCCCTATGTCCCTTTACCCACACAGGGAGCCCGCCCGCCTGCCCCTTTACCCGCACAGGGAGTCCGCCCTACCTATGAGTAAGTGCCCCAGCAGGCACGAAACGCGTTAGGTCTTGCTCTTATGTCTGAATACATTTTTCAATTTTTTAATTGATTGGTTCATTATTGTTGGGGATACTCACACCTTCCTTTTTTAAATGTTGTCTAAGCCCGCCCGCCCTCCACTTTACCCACACAGGTTAACTTTCTTCTCATGACACTAAATCATATAGACTTCTGCTCTCTTCTGCATTCTCCTTATGATTACATGCTATTATACCCCAGGCCACCAAATTTTATATTCCAACTACACCTTTTCATTAGCAATAGGTTGTTTTCACCTCCCTCTCTGTCACTGATCTGGTTTCTAAGGCAAATGGGACCTTAGCAATAACACAGCAGCTTCTAAACTGATTGCTATTGGGCCTATTTGATTCACTCTCCCATCTGCCTCTCTCTGTATATGTTACCTTGGCTTTTTTAAGGAAGAACCAACCTTTATTCCCAGCCCCCCAATACCCAGAATAAATACACACACAGCTTATTTGTGGTTAATCTGTGTAAGTTACAGCTTTATTGGTGGAATAAATTGGGCTTTTCGATCCCGAGGAAGGCAAAAAGAAAACATTTGTGAAGCTTGGTCTAATCTGCTTCACTACAGGGAAAAATTCCTTCCTGACCCCTTAACAGCGATCGGTTTTGCTCCCAGGATCAATGCTCCATAATTAAAGAAGGGAAGCAGGATGAGGGACGCAGAAAGAAATTTGGCAGCATACACATGAGCTCCATTAAGCTTCTAAGTGAACACTGCATTCCTCTTCATCCCATTGGATCCCGGATTTTGCATTTTAAGGGATGGAATGAAAAGCAATGCAGGGTCTGCTGAGTGGCTTAAGGGTGCTTCTGTGTATGAAACCATCTTTTAGATGTAAGGGGGGGGCACTGCTGTTGGAATTGTGGTGGAAGGAAGGGAAACAGAAGGGAATATGGCAGCATATACATGAGCGCCATCAAGCTGCTAGGTGAACATTGCATTCCTTTCAATTCCATCCCAGGTAGCCTGCAGGAGCACACATTACATTTTTGGCTAACTAACTATATTAGAAACATTTTTTATTTTGCACAGCCTATTTACCCAGTTTTTATTTTCACACTGAACTATTCCTTGTGTGCTCCCGTATATAAAACCATATTTTGGATGAAGGGAGGAGCACCGCTGGTGAAGCTGTGGTGTAAAGAAGGTAAACAGAAGAGAATATAGCAACATACACATAAGTACCTTTAAGCAGAAAGGTGAATGCTGCATTCCTCTCCATTCCGTTAGACCCCTTGCAGCCTACAGACCCGGCTCTTCAGTCTGCAGAGGGATTGAGTGAAAAGCAATGCAGGGTCTACCGAGTGGCATAAAGGTGCTTGCGTGTGTTTAACCACATTCTTGTCCCCAGTATGGTACTGCTTGTCCCTTCTGGCAGCTGTGACTCAGATGTGTGTATGTTTATGTAAATATGTATGGGGGTATGTCATGAGTTCTGTTTTGGCAGAAAGAAAAAAGATAGTCATGTCAGTGGGATGAAAGTGTTTTGTCCATAGTCTCAGTGTGTGTCTGTGTGTGTATGCGGATATGTGTATGCGTGCGTTCCATTACAAAGCATCTTTGTGTGTTCCGTGCTGTTCTTCTCGTAGGTGCGACTGTCTCTGATGCTGTTGACACTGTTCTACCTTTGGGATCATTTGCAGAAGCCTCTATCTTTGTTCTTTTTGCAGATTTGTTGGGCTGAATGGCTGGCTCCTTTGCTCCTGCCTCTTTATTTGGCCTTTTAAGGTGTAAGAGCATTGGCTGCTCTAGTGATGTTGTCAAAAAAAAAACCATCTCCATGGATACACTCATTAAGGTGAAGTGCTCTAGAAAAAAGTCTATGGTCGGTTGGTGCAGGCGACACTCCAGTCGGTAAAGAATCACCAAACAGATCTGCAAACTCTTCTGCGTTGGGTGGATTGTCTTCCATGATCTTAATGGCCAGATACAAACTAGTCGCCCCCACTGGTTTCAGGATGCCAGGTCTCAGTTGCCTTACAGAGATGTACCTTGCCATGTATTTTACAGCAAGGCACAAGGTGGAGAAGTCCAGTGAAAAGTGTCTGTGCACTTTGATTAAAATGGTGGTGACTTCCCGCCAATGACTTTCCTCAATGGTGGTCTGCTTTATGAGAATACCCGATGTTAGGAATTTCTCTTCTAGGGCTTTATAGAACAGGTAGCTCTCTTCCCCGTAGTCCTCAAAGATGTTCAGTTCTCTGTCAACATTTCTGAGGGTGTTCCATTGGTCTTGTATAGGAACCGGCTCCTCTGCTGCAGGTTGGCAGGTCACGCGCTCATCTCTGATCTTTTTGGCGCTTCCACGACTCCTCTCTCTTGCGCTTTTTTGGGTTTGAAATACCCATCTTTGTCGCTGTCTCTAGACATGGTAAATGTAGTTAATTAAACAGACAGAAAGTAGTTTTTCTCACAAAGCTAGTAACTTGCATAAAGTAAGTCTTACTGAATCAATCACTAGATAATGAGACAATATTCTCCAAGGTTCTGTTGTATGTAACAAGCCCAACTACTATTCATCTCCCAATTTTATTTCCAAACTGATGTGTGGTTGTTACAAGGGCAATTACAAATAGAACCTTATATAACTGGCAGAGAAGAAAAGTACAGGGGACACACGCTTGAGTTTCAATATCTCCCTCAGACAGACTCACCGGGGCTCACACAGAGCTGGTACAGGCATCCGCAGTGTCTCCACATTCTCAATCCAAGCACATGAAGTTTGTTTAAATCTTCAGGGCACAGCTCCCAGCTCTATCTGCAGTGAGAATACAACAAACCTTGTTTATTTTTCAAGGCACAGCTCCCAGCACTATACGCAGCTCGAGCACAAAAAATACCCCTTAACTGAAAATCCATCCATGGGCTCCTGTCACATTCTCTCTGCTGCCTCTGAGCTCTAAACTCCATGGTTGAGCGCAGTGTCGGACTGGGACACCAGGGGCCTACCAAAAAACTTCAGACTAGGGGCCCACTCTCAGTACTATTTTCTTCCTCTCTTCACTCAACCTCTATTCTCCCAGTCTCTTTTCTTAACATACTATAATCTATTATTCCATCTGTTAAGTCTCATTGTTCTCATAGAAATAGGGAATGACCATGAAATAGGCCAAATGTTTAACAGCATGAGGGTCCACTGACACCTGGGCCCACCGGGAGTTTTCCTGGTATCCCTGTGGGCCTGTCTGACACTGGTTGAGCTCACAAGGCTTGGGGACCTGGACCCCAAGCCCTCCACGGGCCTCTCAATTCCTTAGGCCCCTACATCTTGTCTACAGTCCCAGCACTCCGGACTGGAGAGAAACCAGGAAGTAGACTGACACTGAGCACATGGCAGCTCAGCTTTATGAAGAAATGGATCAATAGTGACCCTTTGAGGGTGTGTGCCCATGTGTCATAACAGTGGGGAGGGAGGGAGAGGGCAGGGGAGAGTGACAGAGGGGAAGGGAGGGAGGTGAGAGACACCCAGCAAGAAGACCATTTAACTGGTACCTGCCCAGCACGTTGCGCCCTAGACAAGTGCCTCTACTACCTACCCCTAGTTCTGGCCCTGCTTAACTCTATGGGTCACTACAGTGATAACCCAAGTCAGGGAAGGGAACAACAACATAATAGCCGAGAACCCTCTGGGTCCAGCATTTGGGTGGAGCAATATTGCAAGAGAGCAATCATTAAGAGTTTATAGGGGTCATTGACAATGAACACTAAGTGAGCCTCTTAGGACATACCATAGGGCAGGTGGTAAGAACAGAGCTTCATTTTGTCTTGCGTCCACTGGGGCTGCCTAAGTTCTGCTTCTAAATGACACACATTAGGGGATGTGAGGAGGGATGCCTATGTGTCTCCCACAACACTCTTTTCATGGGGCACTTTATTTCAGAGTGCAACGTCCACAGCCTTGTGGTTTGCACCTTTTTGTTTGCATTTTGCAACCATACCCTGCACTTTGTAAATGACTCCTTATATCCCTTTTATCCATAGGTCAGGCCTTTATGATATAGCCAAATATAGAGGAGCTTTACTTTATGTAGCCCACCCTTAAGTGTGCTTTAGCAGTGTAAGATTATACTGTGATTTTAGTGTGCCTTTCTGTCAGTGCCTCCCAGATACCTTTGTGCTGTGGGCAACTCCCAGCAGAGTGTGTGTATCTCAGGGGGGTAGTGTAACCTGTCTTGGTGATTTTCCCCAGCACTAGGGATCCCATGGGGCACTTTCCCTGCTCCTGAGCTCACCCACTCGTGTCCCTGTCTGGTGGAATATTCACTGCAAGCAGTGGTGTAACTAGAGTGCTCTGGGCCTCCCTGCAAAAAAAATCTTCAGAGGGGCCTGGCACACTCCGATCCCCATCCTCCCGCTCACTTCCCACCCCACCCGTGTCCCACCTCCACCCCACTTACACCCCCCTTCCTCAAAGCAGGTAAAATGCAGGCTGGGGTGGAGGTTTTTTTTTATTAGCTATAGAGGAAGCAGACCCCACAGTCCAGGCCCCCCTGTTCCCTGGGTCCCCCTGCGTCTGCGGGGTCAGCTTCCTCTATAGTTACACCACTGACAGCAAGGGTAATCACCCCAACTGCTCTCCTTGTCGGAGCCAGAAAGTTATTGACTAAATAGCCTGCCTCTAACTTTCTCTCCTAGAGAGACTTTTACAAAACTTTTGACACTAAATAAACTAATGGATTATTTTTAAAAGGGTGGTTCACCTTTTAGTTAGCTTATAGTATGTTATAGAATGGATAATTCTAAGTAACTTTTCTTTCAGTTGGCCTTCATTATTTATTTTTTATAGTTTTTGAATTATTTGCCTTCTTCTTCTGACTTTTTCCAGCTTTCAAATTGGGGTCACTGACCCCATCTAAAAATGGCACATCTATTGCTATCACTTCTTTTTGACCGTATCTTTCTATTCAGGCCCTCTCCTGTTCATATACCAGTCTCTCATCCAAGTCAATGAATGGTTGCTAGGCTCATTTGGATGAAAAAAAACAACTGCAAATTGTCTCAGAATATCACTCTTTACATCATACTAAAAGTTAATTCAAAGGTGAACAACCCTATTGAAGACTACCGCCTAATGGGCAACTAATAACCAGATCAATTTACAGTGGACCCAGGGAAAAGTATAATGGCTGCCTGGGTAATCAAAGGACCAGCGTCGGGTCACGCTGCAAGAAACTGCAGACAACCAGTGTCGGAGTCGGAATGTAATGTGACACGCTGCGTCTTCAATCCATTAGTCGTGTTGTGTGTATTTTGTAGCTGCAATGTTTCTATCACTTACATTATATTCGGTGCCTCGTCGGGTCGCCTGCGCACCGCATCGATTTCTGTAGTGCTGCCCTTTGAAACAGTAAGGGGCAGGGGAGTAACCACAGAGGAAGCAGACCCTGCGGCTGCAGGGGGGCCCAAGTGGTATGGGGGCCCATAAGGCCCTAATTAATGAGTCAATTTAATATCTATTGGTAAAACAATAAAACTTCTGCATATTTTAGGAGCCCTAAAATGATTTTGCTGTGGGGCCTGTAACCACACTGCAAAGGGGAAAGGTTTTTGAGGACATGAATGTTAGCAGCTTGTGGGTTAATTAAATATGCAGGCAGCAACCCACTAATATAAGGCTAAAGGATTAAATGGTACAGTGCTGAAACATTTTTAGGAGGCAGTTCTTAACTATGCAATATACTGCCGTGACCTGTTTAATAGAGTCCAGAGGTGGGCCAAAACAGTCAGGCACCCTAGGCGACCAAGCCGCCAGCTCTCTGCCCAGCCTCACAATTGGCTACATGCGCGCACAATTGATTTCACAGCTGGACCGCGTGCTGTCGAACCTCGCGATGCGCAAGCCTGCATGAACGACCCGGTAGCGCAGAAGACAACTGCTAAGCAGTGAGGAAATAAGGTCCAGAATGGGGGTAAGCAGCAGATGAGGTAAGTGCCTGCCCTCCCCTATGCCACTAGGCACTTGCCTCTTCTGCCTACCCCTAGTTCCGGCCCTGATAGAGTCTCATAAAAGCATTAGATCTGACAAGTGCCAAGCCTCATGCTGTTCAGTGGGTAATCATGTGCTGTCTGTAAATGTGACCCAATGTCCGAATTCAGATGTCAGCATTATAATGTTTATTTGAGAAAATCCCTTCCATTCACACAATGAAAACATTTCATCTTAGAATTATTTTAGAGATCTGTTGGTATTGGACCTTGGACGTGTTATTAAGACCCAGTAGCTACACTTATTTATACAGTTTTATCAGGATTAACATTCTGAATCAGTCACATTTAGTTCCAAGCTTTGCAAATCACAATTCCCCAAGCCGCAGACACAGGTGTTGACAGTCAAATAGAAATGATCCTGTACTAAATGTGTATGTTCAGAAAATAATCCCAACATTGACTCCAGTTTTTTTTATATTCTCACACTCAACTAGTGATCTGTATTCTGTGCAGCAATAGCTAATGTGGAATTTGAGTGTGACTGATGCTTTTTGTATAAAACATGCCATGGTTTGCTAGGCCTGACTTTGGTGATGTGCCCCCCTACTGTTGCAACAACCGATATCTAGACTTGAGTGCATGAAAATGTCTGGAGAGCAGAGAGACCAACCTGGATATGAAGGTTTTTGTCAGCAACTGAAGCAGGCATGTCCCACCCCTGGCTCTGCCCCAATCACTATCCCTAATCAACTTTGGACTGGCCCCGAGCCCCAGCCACAAAGCCCCCCGCCACAGCCTCATGTAATCTTTCTTCTATCAACCGCGATCAGGGCCAGGGAGGGAGGTAAGGCAGAGGCAATGGTTTCAGGCAGAGAATGGGTCTGGGGACCAATAGGGGCCTGGGCCCATCTGTTTTTTTCCCCGTGTCCCACCAGCCCAGTCTGACCCTGCCCCCCATTCAACCCTGACCTACCCCACCACTGTGCTCCCTGCTTCAGCTAGAAATCACAGGACTTTGTGTAATGATTCTATTCATTTCAATGGAACAGGTACATTTTGAGTGCAAATTACTGAGAGATGGACCTATAACTGCTGATGACTGGGCAAACATAGATCAGGATGACTCCAGAAAAGTAGGCCTGTAGACTTCTGTACTTTAAAAGTCTGGGGCTGTATCAGTGGTGGAACATTATGGAACATTATTATCTGTTATTATTTGTCCACCCAGGGGACACTGTAGATTCAATACCCTCCCTCAGGCTGAACTTACTGGGGCAAAAAGTAGGTCTGGGCCTATAGCAGCAGGTTTTTAGGGATGACCTGCTACTTATGTACTGGGCTGTAGAAATTGGAGGAACATTATTAGCTGTTTTATTTATACAATTTACACTGTTTTATAATATGTGCAGGGGTTCAAATAGGTGTCACGGCCTAGGGGGAAAACCAAATTGAAATGTGGACCTGTGAGTATTCTGAATGCATTTGACCATTGAGTGTGATTGACCATAGGAATCAGCTTATCACTCCACGCCCAAGGTACTAATTTGTCTGTCAGGGAAAGATACAGACCATCAATGGTTCAAACTTTGGAGAACGTGCCCTTGCACCTCAACGTGCCTTGCTTAGCCCTATTGCTGTAGCCAGAGGAATAAATGCAATAAAAATTCCATTGGAGAGATGTCTACAGCTATGGCTCACTAGTTGCACAGAGGACATGCTGATGTCTTGGGTGTAGGACTTTAGATGGATAAGTAGTAGACCAGACAATGATACTTTCCAGGACATTATCAGCTGAGACGGCACAAGGACACACAGGAACATGCAGTTGCCACTCCTAGAAGTTCTCAATAGCCTTTTGAGAGTAATTTGTTTCCCTACTTAAATCAAATGGAACCTCTGAGCTTTGGCCTTGTGCTCAGATTTTAATCCTGCCAACAAAAATACAAGTTCTCCTTGTTTGTATAAAGCATCCTGTAAACTGTTGATATATTTAATTTTACCATTTAAAATCTGATACCTTTATGATTGTATCTATTTTCTGATGGTATATTTAAATCCACTGACAATATCATTTATTTTATTTAGCCTCAGGGGATTCAAAATAAAATGAAACGCTTGAGTGGAAAAACAAATTTGCATTATAAGTAGAGCTGACTTGCACAATCCCTGAGGACAAAACCAACTCAACCACAAGATTCCAAAAAATTATTTTGTGGTGTGGATCTGTTTCCCCAATGGTACAAAAGAGATGGAGACTGATATTGTGTTTTCATTTGAAAGCAATAAGTATGAAACTACAGAGACCTAATGGCTCATTTACAAGCAAGTGTAAAATAACAAAACCTGCCTAATTACCAGTTGATCCAGAGGAAGGCAAAAAACCCCATCTGAAGCCTCTCCAATTTGCCTCAGAGGGGGAAAAAATTCCTTCCTGACTCCAAAATGGCATGTCCCTGAATCAACTATAGCTATACTATGAGCCATATTATTTAACTATATTCCCTCACTTGCTAAAAAGCCATTCAACCCTTTTTAAAGCCTGTACGGCTGATTCAGGGAGAGAGTTCTACATCTTCATAACTCTCACTGTAAAAACCTCTTCCGAAGATTTAGACGGAACCTTCTTTTTTCTAATCAGAATGGGTTATGGAAGATAGCTCATAGTACAAGTTGATCCAGGGACTATCCCTATTGCCATCTTGGGAGTCAGGAAGGAATCTTTTCCATCTCTGAGGCAAATTGGAGAGGTTTCAATTGTTTTTTTTGCTTCCTCTGTATCAACTAGTAGTTAGGCAGGTTATATAAAGACTAAAAAGGTTGAGCTTGATGGATATGTCTTACTATGTTACCATGTTACTATGTAGTGGCTCGAAGGAAAATATGTAAAAGCATACTATTTACTCACATGCACATGCCTATTTGCCAATACAGGTATTTGACCTGTTATCCAGAGTGCTCGAGACCTGGGGTTTTCCAGATAACGACTCTTTCTGTAATTTGGGTCTCCCCACCTTAAGTCTACTAGATCATCATGTAAACATTAAATAACCCCAATAGGCTGGTTTTGCTTCCAATAAGGATTAATTATATCTTAGTTTGGATTAAGGATGCACAGAATCCAGGATTCATTTCAGAATTCGGTAAAGATTCAGCCTTCTTAGGCAGAATTTGGATTCGGCTGAAACCAAGTGCCTGGCAAAACCAAACCTGAATACAAAAAAATACATGGCTTTTCGGCATACAAACAAGGAAGTCAAAAATGTTTTATAATGAAACATTTTATTGGGTTTTCAAACCCTACATAAAATAGAAGACAAAAGAAAGCAAAAAAAAGGAAAACATTTTTGAACCGCGCAGTGGACACGCAGTTCTCTTTCCCCCACCTTTCCCTAATTTACATATGCAAATTAGGTTCTGATTCGGTTTGGTATTTGGTCATATTTTTCACCAAGGATTAGGAATTCGGCTGAATACTAAAATAGTCGATTCAGTGCATCCCTAGTTTGTATCAAGTACAAGCTATTGTTTTACTATTACAGAGAAAAAGGAAATCATTGTTAAAAATGTGGATTATTAGAATAAAATGGAGTGTATTGGAGAAGGCCTTTTCGGTAATTTGTAGATTTCTGGATAAAGGATCCCATCCCAAGGATCTGTACTTTGTTTATTAATCCAGTAGATACGATTTGTTTTAACAATGGTTTTAACAATGTTCTTACCTTTCTTTCTTTGTTCTGTTTCAGGGGACACACACCTCATAACAGTTGTTGGAGATGCCACAAGGCACTGGATGCACAGATGTCTGAAACATAGATGTGAAGAACACAATGTATAATGGGCTAGCAGGAAACATCCCACCATTGCATTTAAAAATAAGTTCAAGTTATTGCATTAGTATTGCAGTTTATTGATAAAATATTCACATAAGAGTTGGTACAGGTATGGGACCTGTTATCCAGAATGCTCAGGACCTGTGGTTTATAATCTTTTCATAATTTCCATACCTTAAGTCTACTTGAAAATCATTTAAACAATAAATAAATACTATAGTATGATTTTTCCTTTATTGAGAATTAATTATATTTTAGCTGGAATCAAGTACATGGTATTATTGTGTTATTACTGAGGAAAAAGGAAATTCTTTTTGGATTATTTGATTAAAATGGAGTCCAGGGAGACAGCCTTCCGTAATTCTGAGCTTTCTGGATAATGGGTTTCCCGGGTAACATATCCTATACATGTACCTTAAGGGCTAGTCCACACGAGGAGATTCAGGGAGATTTAGTCGCCTGGCGACTAATCGCCTTGTCTTTTGAGCAACTATCTCCCTGAACTGCCTCAGCGTTTTTCCCCATAGGCTTCAATGAAAAGTTGCCTGCGCTAATGCACACGCAGCGATGCTTTTTCAATAGTTGCCCAAAGTTGCCTCAGTGAGGCAATTTCAGGCGACTTAGATTTTACAGGCAACTTTTCATTGTAGCCTATAGGGAAAAACGCTGAGGCAGTTCAGGGAGACAGTCGCTCAAAAGACGAGGCGATTAGTCGCCAGGCGACAAAATCTCCCCGAGTCTCCTCGTGTGGCCTTACCCTAAAGGGGAGCTATCATGTTTGGGCAGCTTTGTATTAATTTGTTGACTTTAAGGGGACAATATACCCCAGCCAGAAGTTGCTCCTCAAAAAGAGGGGGCTTGACCTGAAAAAGTCCAAAAATGCTGTTCTAATGGGAATAAATCCAAGGCACACAAACATTTCAATGAATGTCTGCGAAGAGTTTGGAATGTCCTAAATGTTGTAGAATATTTTATTTCTACTTTAGAAGGATTTCCTTTTTCTGGTGATATGACAAACAGATTGTATCACAGTTTTATTCAAATAAATTGGATAATAAAATCTTCCCTTTCGTGAGTTTGGTTTTATTGCTGTTAATACTGAGGGAACTCTGGCTGTTGAAGCAGTCCCATCATTTGCTAGAGAATTCTAATCCAAATAATGTTGGGGGAATGCCTTATTTAGTAAAACAGCACCAAACTGTGCTAAAAATTACTTTTTTTAAACTGCCCTGGACACTGATACAGCTTGTATGGCTCTTTGTTATGTTCCCATGGGACTTGAGATGCTGCAAGTCTGTGCCTAGTGCCAATAATAAAGACATTTTAAATGCAGTTTGGGGATCTGTCCTGTTACATAGTGTACTGGAAAGGTCCAGTGTGTGGTAAACTTAGAGGAGAAGGAAAGTTAAACTAAAGAAGTAGGTTAGAAATGTTGTACAATATGTTTTGAGCTTCTGTACCATCCCCAGGCAACCACAGCCCTTTAGCAGTAAATATCTGTATCTCCAAAGATGCCCCAGTAGCTCCCCATCTTCTTTTCTGCTGATTCACTGCACATGCTCCATGGTGCTGTCAGTTACTGATCTTAGGGACTGACTCAAAATATACAGTACACATAGAATAAAAATGTCACAGTATAAGGCTGATTAGTAATTAATACAGATAATTACTACATGGCAGCATAGAAACCAGTGAAATTAGCATCAGAATTTAATAATCAGCCCTGTAGCATCAGCTTAAAGGAACAGTAACGCTAAAAAATATTTTATTAAAAAATGCATTCTACCCACACTAATAATAGATCTACCCTGCATAAAGTGTATTAATAGCAATGCTTTATTAAAAAAATACTGTTAGAAAACACTGCTTCCTGTCTACTGGAGAACGGCAATATGGCGACTCACTCTGCAGCTCTGAACTCCGCATCTTCTCCCTAACCCGACTTCTGTCAAAACCGGAAGTTAGGAATCCAGAGCCCACAGGCTTGAGGCCAGTTACATAGGTGAGATCCTGGCAGCCTAAAGCCCCTGTCCGACCAATTATCTCCCTGGACAGCAGCTCATCCCTTCATCCCCTGACCCCCCTCCAGAAGAGAAGTGAACGAGTTGTTGGTCGGTGGTTCGATGCGGGGAAAGAGCAGAGAGAGCACAGCAGGCACAGTGACCGCAGCTCCACGCAGGATAATAGCGCTCTTCATCATTGCCGATCTTTCTCTCCTCTGCCCTTTACTGTAAATCAACTGATTAGCTGAGGAATGCCGGAGAAGTGCTTTACAAAACATACATACAAAAACTGCGTCCACCATCCCATTATCCAAACAAGGGCCAGCATTCCTCAGCTAATCAGTTGATTTACAGGGCAGAGGAGAGAAAGGTCGGCAATGATGAAGAGTGAAATTATCCTGCGTGGAGCTGCGGTCACTGTGCCTGCTGTGCTCTCTCTGCTCTTTCCCCACATCGAACCATTGACCAACAACGTGAGGCACAAATCTTTCTGAGATCCCATCACGAGGCAGAGCTGTACAGGTAAATCCAGGAGAGTCACGCAGATCTGCTCCTCTTGCTCACTTCTCTTCTGGAGGGGGTCAGGGGATGAAGGGATGTCCCCAGGGAGGGCAGATGAGCTGCTGCCCAGGGAGATAATGGGTCGGACAGGGGCTTTAGGCTGCCAGTATTTCACCTATGTAACTGGCCTCAAACCTGTGGGCTCCGGATTCATAACTTCCGGTTTTGGCAGAAGTCGGGTTAGGGAGAAGATGCGGAGTGCAGAGCTGCAGAGTCGCCATATCGCCGTTCTCCAGTAGACAGGAAGCAGTGTTTTCTAACAGTATTTTTTTAATAAAGCATTGCTATTAATACACTTTATGCAGGGTAGATCTATTATTAGTGTAGGTAGAATGGATTTTTTAATAAAAATTTTTTTAGCGTTACTGTTCCTTTAAATCACAGGCCAACCTCATTTTCTGCTGGATAACTAGTGACGACCCCTAAGCTTAGCTTCTCAACATAGCTCAGAGCCCACTGAGCATATGAGTGTCACAGACACTTTCCAAGATGGTGACCCCCTGTGACAAGTTTGAAGTCCTGGATCATTGCTGCTATTGACAATCTGAAACTTTAGGCTGGTGCAATAAGTGCAGAATATAAAACATGGCATTTTTAGCCATATTAATTTTTAGGGTTTAGTTCTCATTTAACCCTCATCCATCTACTCTAGTAGGGGGCATGTTTATTAACATTGGAGACAAATATAACCAGTGATGTTGCCTATAGCAACCAATTAGATCTTTGCTTTTGTTTTGGAACTTGTAGATGACTGTTCAAAGCTAATGGCTAATTGGTTGCTATGGGCAACATAACTGGTGGTGTTTGTCTCCAATGTTAATAAATACACCCTGAGTGTGAGCAGTGTGCCATTAAAGGGATGGGACAATTTTTTTTTTTCCCAATTATTTTCATTCTTCTTCGGACTCTTTCCCGCTTTCAAATGTGGGTCACTGACCCCATCTATAAAACAAATGCTCTGTAAGGTTACACATGTATTGTTATTGCTACTTTTTATTACTGATCCTTCTATTCAGCCCTCTCCTATTCATATTCCAGTCTCTCATTCAAATCAATGCATGGTTGCTAGGGTAATTTGGACCCTAGCAACCAGTTGGCTGAAATAGAATGCTGGAAAGCTGCTGAATAAAAAGCTAAATAACTCAAAAAGCACAAATAAAAAAAAATGAAAACCAGTTGCAAATTGTCTCAGAATATCACTCTCTACATCACACTAAAAGTTAATTTAAATATGAACCACTCCTTTAAAATGTTGTGCCTTATGTATAATTTCCCCAGACTCTGCGATTGGCACAGAATCTGGCATCTGTTTCTTGGGTTCTGCAAAGTTGCAGTATTTAGGTTGAAGGGGTGTGTGTTAATTATTTCCCTTCAAAAACCCCCATCTAATGAACAGTGTGTTGTTCTGCTGCAAACTTGTCTTGCTGAGCCCTTGCTGGAATTGTAACGTTAGGTGCTGTGACAGATTTATTGATTAGAAGAGGTGCTCCTTCAGAACAGCAGGCAATAGATCTAGAACTACAATAAATTGACAGTACACCTCTGGCAAAGCATCTCTGCAATATATTAACTGGGAAAGATTTCATTATGGAATGTCTTTAAAAATCCTGCTAAATAAATATTCATAGTAACATAGTAACATAGTAAATTAGGCTGAAAAAAAGACACACGTACATCAAGTTCAACCTTAAGTCTGTATACATGTCAATATATTCCCCTTGTAAGCAAAGAAAGTCATCGCAAATCAAAACCTTTAAGGGTTGTTGGTGTTGAGATTAGTATGAAAAGCTTGTTTTAAAGGCATTCAAGTTGATCCAGAGGAAGGCCTATCTCAAGCCTCTCCAATTTGCCACAGAGGGGGAAAAAATTCCTTCCTGACTTCAAAATGGCAATCGAACCAGTCCCTGAATCAACTTGTACTATGAGCTATCTTCCATAACTCTGTATTCCCTCACTTGCTAAAAAGCCATCCAATCCCTTTTTAAAGCTATCTAATGTATCAGAAAAGTGCAATTCAAATACAAATGTATGCACAATGCAGTGTTTCGTTCCCCAGAATTCCATCAGGCACTCACTAAGTAGTAAAAGATGCATGTGATGCCCCCTCTAGCTGGCCACAAGTTCTGGGTCACAGTTTCAGAGTTGGCATGGTGTATGCCATTGAGAGAGCTGTCAATAATGTATTAGCATCAGTTTTCTTGTTGCAAGCCAGTTGCATCCATGGTCACCACCCACTAGGCAAACCTGAGAGTACCATGTGGTCCAGACAGGCAGTAGTTCCTGGGTTCTCTATGGACTATGTAAACAATTTGGCGGAACAGGCAGAATGGAGGTATAAGCAGTCAGTACTAGTAGCTGCAAGTTGCTAGGAAAATGTATGGAGCATCCAACAATCAAGCTTAAGGAGAAGTCAGTCTTATATATTTATACTTTGCTGTAAATTAAATTCTTTATTGTTCATATGGTCTCCAAAGGCATTTTCTGCCCTTCTGAAGTTGCAGCCAATATGTTACATAAGAAGATGACTGATGTAGTGATTGCAGGAATGATTCTCATCATCTACATGTGAAACTTAAGATTACAAGTCCTACCTACTTTGGGGTGCTATAATCAGTTTTAGGAATATTTAAAGAGAACATTATACCCGGACATTTTCATGTTCATGTTAGAAACTGCATTATTCTTATAAACAGTGTCAGGGGCATAGATTTGTGGGAGGAGGGGGTTATTCTTCCACTGTATAGAGCACTGGTAAGGTCCTTGTACAGTTTAGGTCTCCAGTGCTCAAACAGGACATTATTTAATTAGAGAGGGTACAGAGAAGGGCAACTAAGCTGGTAAAAGGTATGAGAAATCTTAGCTATGAGGAAAGACTGGCCAAATTGGGGTTGTTCACACTGGAGAAGAGGCACTTAAGGGGTGATATGATAACTATGTATAAATATATAAGGGGATCGTCCAATAACATCTCTAATGATTTATTTACCAATAGGTCTTTCCAGCTGACACGAGGTCACCCATTCCGATTAGAAGAAAAGAGGTTCCAGATAAATATGTGGAAGGGCTTTTTTACCCTGTGAAGATGTTGAATTCTCTCCCTGAATCAGTGGTACAGGCTGATACTTTAGATAGCTTTAAGAAGGGATTGGATGGCTTTTTAGCAAGTGAGGGAATACAGGGTTATGGAAGATAGCTCACAAGTACAAGTTTATCCAGGGACTGGTCCAATTGCAATCTTGGAGTCAGGGAGGAATTATATCCACCTCTGAGGCAAATTGGAGAGGCTTCAGATGTTTTTTTTTTGCCTTCCTTTGAATCAGCTAGCAGTTAGGCAGGTCATATGTATATAGACTAAAAAGGTTGAGCTTGATGGACGTGCATCTTACTTTGTTCCCATGTTACTATGTAGTGGCTCAAAGGAAAAGATGTAAAAGCATACTATTTACTCACATGCACATGCCTATCTGCCAATACAGGTATTGGGCCTGTTATCCAGAGTGCTCAGGACCTGGGGTTTTCCAGATAACGGCTCTTTCTGTAATTTGGGTCTCCCCACCTTAAGTCTAACAGATCATCATGTAAACATTAAATAAACCCAATAGGCTGGTTTTGCTTCCAATAAGGATTAATTATATCTTAGTTTTGATTAAGGATGCACAGAATCCAGGATTCATTTCAGAATTCGGAAAAGACTCAGCCAAAAAAATCACATGGCTTTTCGGCATACAAACAAGGAAGTCAAAAATGTTTTATAATGAAACATTTTATAGGGTTTTTAAACCCTACATAAAATAGAAGACGCGGGAAAGTAAAAAACAAATTTAACTGCACAGTGGACATGCAGTTCTCCATCCCCCTGCAAGTCTGTACCTAGTGCCAATAATAAAGACATTTTAAATACAGTTTGGGGATCTGTCCTGTTACATAGTGTACTGGAAAGGTCCAGTGTGTGGTAAACTTAACCCTCATCCATCTACTCTAGTAGGGGGCATATTTATTAACATTGGAGACAAATATAACCGGTGATGTTGCCTATAGCAACCAATTAGATCTTTGCTTTTGTTTTGAAACTTGTAGATGACTGTTCAAAGCTAATGGCTAATTGGTTGCTATGGGCAACATCACTGGTGGTGTTTGTCTCCAATGTTAATAAATACACCCTAAGTGTGAGCAGTGTAAAGGGATGGTTCACCTTTAAGTTACCTGTTATAGAATGGTTAATTCTAAGCAACTATTACACTGGCCAAATTAGATTTTTCAATTATTTGCCTTCTTCTGACTCATTCCAGCATTCAAATGTAGGTCACTGACCCCATCTATAAAACAAATGCTCTGTAAGGTTACACATGTATTGTTATTGCTACTGCTTATTACTCATCTTTCTATTCAGGCCTCTCCTTTTCATATTCCAGTCTCAAATCAATGCATGGTTGCTATGATAATTTGGACCCTAGCAACCAGATGGCTGGAATAGAAGGCTGGAAAGCTGCTGAGTAAAAAGCTAAATAACTCAAAAAGCACAAATAAAAACACAAATGAAAACCAGTTGCAAATTGTCTCAGAATATCACTCTCTACATCATACTAAAAGTTTATTTAGAGATGAACCACCCCTTTAAAATGTTGTGCCTTATGTATAATTTCCCCAAACTCTGCGATTGGCAGAGAATCTGGCATCTGCAATGTTGTAGTATTTAGGTTGAAGGGGTGTGTGTTAATTATTTCCTTTCACACCCCCATCTAATGAACAGTGTGTTGTTCTGCTGCAAACTTGTCTTGCTGAGCCCTTGCTGGAATTGTAACGTTAGGTGCTGTGACAGATTTGTTGATTAGAAGAGGTGCTCCTTTAGTACAGCTGAGGCAATAGATCCAGAACTACAATAAATTGACAGTACACCTCTGGCAAAGCATCTCTGCAATATATTAACTGGGGAAGATTTCATTATGGAATGTCTTTAAAAATCCTGCTAAATAAATATTCATAGTAACATAGTAAGTTAGGCTGAAAAAATGACACACGTCCATCAAGTTCAACCTTAAGTCTGTATACATGTCAATATATTCCCCTTGTAAGCGAAGAAAATCAGACAAGATAAAATAGAGATGGAAAAGGTTATTGCAGTAAGGAGTAAAACAAAGTTTTTAGTGGGACCCTGTATTGGGTTCACATTTATTAAAAGGGGTGGTTCACCTTTAAGTTAACGGTTATAGAATGGCTAATTTCTGCTAATTTATTTTTCATAGTTAATGAAAATTTGTCTTTTTTCTGACATCTAAAAAACAAATGCTCTGTAGGGCTAGTGATGTGAGGGTCAGGTAAAACTCGACCGCACCCAACCCTAACCTGCAAAATGTTGCTATTGTAGGACCTGCTCCTAATCTGTACCCACGTCTTCTCATTCTACTATGCTACTTCTGTCTGCGCCTCTGGATAAAAGGCAGGGAATCTTCAGGAGCAGAAGAGGAGTGTACTTCCTTAACCCTAACCTGAAATAATTGGTCAAATTTCAACCCACCCAACTGGAGTTAAATCCACGGGTCACTGTGGATTTCGGGTCAACACGCACATCAATACTGGACTGGACCGGACTGGGAGTAAAAAGCAGCCCGGGCAAAAAACATCAAAGCAGCCCAGGCTTGGCCAGAGAAGAGGCACTTATGGGATGATATGATAACTATGTATAAATATATAAGGGGATCATATAATAATAATATAATAAGGGGTTGGATGGCTGTTTAGCAAGTGAGGGAATAGAGGGATATGGAAGATAGCTCATCGTACAAGTTGATCCAGGGACTGGTCCCATTGTCATTTAGCAAATAAGGAAGTACAGGGTTATTGAAGATATCTCTAACTATGAGTTGAGTTAAGAGACTAGAACAAGGGTAAAGGTGAGCAAAGGTCCAGGACTGGATAGTATTCATCTCAGGGTAATAAACAAGTTTAGCTCCTTGTTTGCCCAAACTCTACTTGTGGTGGAAGATTGGTGGTCCCTACACTGAGGAGGGTGTTGCATGGGGAATTCAAATCATACACAATTTCTCATTGGTGAAGAACAGCACTGCTCTCGCTCACTAGCCCTGCTCTCTTACACTCCTGGTGTTAACTATCACAAGAACTATCCTGTTACTTGCTAAGCCTCATTCGTGGGTTCCTTTCACCCTGGTTTCACTTAGGAATTACCTTAGGGTTTGGTCTTGGACTCCTGCACTGATGTTTACATTCATTCCAGGTCCGTCCAGAAAGACACTGAACACCTGTTCTTTTGTTTGCCTTCACTTTTATACACTAGGGAACCAGGAACTGGCAAGTTATGCTTGGGTCAAGGGGGAATATTAAAGTAATTAATGATGCCACATTTACAAAGGTCTAATCACCTTTAGCAACCAATCAGCAGGTAGCATTTAATGGACACCTTTTTAAAAGCAAACTGGTTGCTACAGGTCACCACACTTGGGCAAACTTTATGCCTTTTGTTACATATGGGGGTTATTGTGCTGCATTCTTTATGGTTGTTAGACAATAGCTCCCAATATGCTGGAGAATCTTGAAAGTTATAGTCCAGCCAGTCATGCAATCTGTAAAAATAAAGTATATAGACACTGAAGTAATATATTATTATTGTCAAACACACACCTTATTATAATAAATTGAACCTACTTATTGCATCAGACTATACCGTTTTGTGTAGCTTCTCAGCATTTTAAAGGAAACCTATGCTCCTCAAACAATGTAGGTCTCTATAAAAGTATATGGCATAAAACAGCTCTTATGTAAAACCCTGCTTGATGCAAATAAACCATTTTCATAAGGATATACTTTTTTAGTAGTATGTGCCATTGGGTAATCATAAATAGAAAACTGCCATATTAAAAAATAAGGGCTGCCCCCTGGGATCGTATGATTCACGGTGCACACAAACAAACTATACATGTTAGGTCACATGAGCCAATTATAAGACAGAGTTCTGTTCTGCTTCTACACTTCTTCCTGTTTCAGTTAGAGCTGTAGTATTTATGGTCAGGTGATTTCTGAGGCAGCACACAGACCATCACAAAATGGTGGTTCAAGGCAAGATATGTAAAAGGGCAATATTTACTTAAAGGAGAAGGAAAGGCTTGGTGCACTTGGGATGACAAATGGTAGGCAACCCAAGTGATTGTATTGACTTATCTGAAACCCCGGGCCGGTGCTCCTATCAGCAGAAAACTGCACCCGCCCGAAGTTATATTAGTGAGCACCACGGAGCGATCCACTTCCGTCTTCTTCTTTCTTTAAATTTCCTGGGGCAAACACATTTGCAGTTGAACGAAATAGCCAACTTTTTATTTAAGGTTCGGCTTTTTGTTCTACTGCGCATGAGCAGCCGCGCGAAGAAGGAGGATGACGAAAGAAGATAGCTCCGTGGTGCTCACTAATATAACTCCGGACTGGTGCAGTTTTCTGCTGAGGAGCACCGGCCCGGGGTTTCAGGTAAGTCAATACAATCACTTGGGGGGGGGGGTCTAAACATTTGGCACCCCCAAGTGCACCAAGCCTGTTGCTCAAGTATTCATTTTGGGGATATAGTTCTCCTTTAAGAGTGGAAATGAGAGTAGTTCAGACCTGGAGCTGTCTCTCCGAATGTCCTTCCTCAGATATGCCTTCAAGCTGGGACCATTCATGGCTTTGTGCGATGCTACTTGGCATCATGCAGATTTTGCATCTGAAAGTTGTGTTGTGTTGGATGCATGTAGTTTGTAGGTGTGGTTTAGGCGTAGGTGGCTTCTCAGTGTGTCGGATTGGAAGACATTGCGCTGGGAGTTTGGTCGAGGATTTATTTAGCCGCCCACTGTGTGCGTGGTTCTCTTTCCTGCTCACTTCCTTGATTTACATATGCAAATCAGGGTTCGGATTTAGTTCTGTATTCGGCCAAATCTTTCACTAATGATTCGTGATTCCACCGAATACTAAAATAGTGTATTTGGTGCATCCATATAATAGTGTGTTTGCTACCATTGTACAACTGAAATTTAGAGGTGACATATACCTTTCATAGCATTGTTGTACCACCAAAATGTTGCAGGACTCCCAGCATACTCTTGCTGACAGCCAATGACACTCTTGCGAGGAATGTATGGATGAATGTATGTAAGGACCCACATGGACTTTAAATATATATTTAAAGTCCAGACAGCTATGAAATTACGAGTTACCATACTGACTAACCAAGGTATGGCTGCTCTGCTACAACCTGTATTAGCCAATCCGATGTTACTTTCACTATTGCAAATAGTCAAATGACAAAAATCTGTAATATACTGCAGCAAACTGCAGATGCTAGCTGGTGGCTCCATCTACAGACCTAAACCATTATTGACCGTTATAGTTTACATATAGCATTCAAGATGATTGCATTTCATCTCACAGCAGGATAAGCCTAATTCATAATTCTTGATCAAATCAATACAGAATGGAAAAAACAAACACACACAAAATTAGGCCTCTCCTATACAGTATTAGATAAACTTAAAGTGATACAGACACTGTGTAGATACTTGGCTAAGCTGCACTTAGAGTAGCAGGAGCATAGTATTAGGGGCTAAAACCACTCAAGTGCTGTACCCCCACATCAGAAGACTACTCGATCTATAGGGAAATGAGGAGAGCACTCTCCAAGCATAACCATGCTGTGGTTATCTGTTTATTAGTCGACTACTTGTACACGACATGAGTAGAAAGTAATGTGGGAATAAAACAATGTATCAAAATGATTTTGAACATGGAAGTGATTATAAATGTTGCTACTACGTATGTTACAATTGAGTGGAAAGGTTGAAGAATGGACACAAACACAGAGACTCTGAACCGTTATTCAAAGATATCCACACACCTGTTGATTAACTATTTGCATATGGACTGAAAAGATGGACCTTTACTCACACCTCCTTGGGATTTCACTGGTGGGGGATAGTAGGGGTGTTTTAAGAAGCCTACACGTTCTGTTTGTTTGTTACACTTGATAAAGGGCATATAGGCCCGAAACATGTCGTATACAAGTACGGTAGTCAACTAATAAAAGGATAACCACAGCATTTATGTGTTCTCCTCATTTCCCAATACATCGAGTTATAGATATCAGGATATCTGTGACCTGATCGAGTAAAGTTGCACCCTTTTCCTGAACAAAGCGGGCAGAGCGTTTTTGGATAATATATTTCCTAGATACCAGAAGACTACTCCCTGAGTGCTGCCCATGCTAGCCCACTCAATACGTGCATATATGTTGCCTCATCTCATACCATGGCTGGGACACTTGCTTAGTAAATGCATGTACTCAGTATGGCCAGTTCATCTCTGATGTTACCATTGTTGGAGGTACTCCTTTTTAAATAAAAGCAGAAAGACGTTTCGGACACCAGAAAATAAGCTGTTGGGTCACGGCAAGGAAGGATAAAGGGATTGGCAGAGAGTCAGACCCCCCACATGCTTGTGATCTGCTGGAGGAGTAATTGCTAGGTCCAAACCTGCCAAACAAGACCATTACTACTTGGGATGTCTAATTTGAAAAACTAGTGGGAGCAAAAGAATCAATGTCCAGTATGACTAATGAGCCGGACAAAGCTGGGATGTTTTCCTGGTTTTCAGTCTAATGAGTAGTACAAGTATGGGGCCTATTATCCAGAATGCTTGGGACCTTGGGTTTTTTGGATAACAGATCTTTCTGTGATTTGGATCTTAATGCATTAAGTCTACTAGAAAATCATGTAAACATTAATAACACCCAATAGGTTGGTTTTGCTTCCAATAAGGATTAACTATATCTTAGTTGGGATCAAGTACAAGCTACTGTTTTATTATTAGAGTAAAAAGGGAAATCGTTTTCAAAAGTTTGGATTATTTGGATAAAAATATGGGAGACTGCCTGGGTTTATGGATAATGGATCCCATATCTGTAGTGTAAGTAGTGAAACCACTGAATTGGTACTTGGCACCACAATAACAAAATGTGGCATTTTCCCAAGCAATTGAGCCATATATGGGTAACCAATGAAAATGCTATGTTGTTTCCATTGTCCTTAGGCTGGGTGGGATGCCTGGAGCACTATCTGATATTCTTATAAATCCTCATATAATAAATAACTGCTGGTTAAGTGTAGTCACTTGGTGGTTCACCTTTGAGTTAAGTTTTAGTATATTATGGAATATGAAATTCTAAACAACTTTTCAACTGACCTTCAGTTTTCCTTTTTTATAATTTTTACAGTATTTGCCTTCTTCTTCTGACATTTTTCAGATTTCAAATTGGGGGTCACTGACTCCATCAAAAAAAAAAATTTCTGTAAAGCTACAAATGTATTGTTATTGCTACTTTTTATTAATCATCTTTCTATTCAGGCCTCTCTTATTCATATTCCAGTCTCTTATTCCAATCAATACAAGGTTGCTAGGGTAATTGTATCCCTAACAACCAATTGCTGAAATTGCAAACTGGAGAGCTACTGAATAAAAACCTAAATAACTCAAAAACAATAAAAAAGGAAGACCAATTGCAGATGGTCTCAGAATATCATTCTCATACTAACAGTTTATTTAAAGGCTCCATGTTCTTTGTTCCTGCATTTGGAGTTGGAAGCATTAAGTACAGTTTCCTAGGACTGAACAAGTCTGTCCTTCCTCCCTATGTTTGATTCCAGTGTAATATAATGTCCCCAAAACGGCACATAAATCTCTGTGTGTAATGGGCCATACTCAGGCAGATTTGGTGACCTAACCAAATGAGTAGATCTAAAGGTGGTCATACACAATAAGATCCACTCGTTTGGTGAGGTCCCAAACGGCAGGTGACATTGGGTTAATCCGAACGTTCGGCCCACGGGCCAAACAATCAGATTATACGAATGAAATGGGCGCCAACGGGTTGTAGGACCACATCAATATGGTCCTTGATTGCAAGAAATATCAAACCAGCCAGATCGATATCTGATTTTTGGCCTGATTTCGATCGTGAAGACCTGTCAGAAGCCCCCACACACAGACACATAAGCTGCTGAATCAATCTAAAGGACCAATATCAACAAATTTAATCTGCCTGTGTATGGCCACCCTTATAGTCTAAGGAAATTTTAAGATTAGAGCAAGACGGCTGACATACTGCTGGGAATCAGCACTCTCATTGGTCAATATCCTGAGATAATTTACAATTGGTTTTAATTTGTTATTATTTGTGGTTTTTGAGTTATTTAGCTTTTTATCCAGCAGCTCTCAAGTTTGCAATTTTAGGAACTGGTTTTATAGGGTCTAAATTACCCTAGCAATTACCAATATAAAGTTGCAATAATATTACAGACCAATTGCATTTTAGATGGGGTCAGTGACCCCACCATTTGAACACTGTAAAGGGTCAGAAATAGCAAGCAAATAATTTAGGTGAAAGAGGTGAAAATTCACAGTCATCGCAACACTTTGCCAGGCGAAAATTCGGTCAGACAGCACTAAATTACTAACATTTAAAGTTGCGTCCAGGGCGCCGAACGCTGGCTAATTTTCTGTAGCGTTATTTCGGCAAAGCGAGCAAATCCTAGTGCAACTTCGTTAGAGGTCTTCGGTCAGGCTAATCTGCATACGGCGGGACATTTAAAGTTGAATAGACGTATATATGTTGCAGCAAATACATTAAACAAGTCCAGAGAACCTTAATTAATAGAGTTGTTATAATGCCCTACACATGAACCCACTGTAAAGTTAACGTTCCATATGTTAGAAAATGTATGGAGGAATCCGGTTACCCAAAAGAATTTTTAAGGACTTTCTCAAGCAATAATTTAAAGTTTTGTCTCTTGTGCAAATCATTCCAAACCTTAGTCTACCAGTGTGATTAAAGGGTACAGTGCTGAAGCACAAGTGTTTTATCATGGACCAGGCAAGTTGCATCCCTATAATAACATCCATTAAAACAAAACTATAAAAAATGCCTAATAAATACTCAGGTCAACCTGCACCCGACCCTAACCTGCATCTCACCCCTCTCTAAACATTACTTCTGTGAGCTTCTGAAGACAAAATTTTCCAAAGCAGAGGAGTAGTGTAATTCCCCAGTCAGTGCCGCAAAAAACCGAGACCCGCAGCAGGCACCCGAATTTCAACTCAAGCCCTTTCAGGTTAACCTGCACATCCCTACAGGGGAAGAGTGGAAAATGTTTTTGGCATAAATGATCATTTCCATTTTAATCAGTAACATAACTAGCGTTGGGTGGGCCAGGGTGCGGGACATGCAGCCAGGCCCCCCAACCCCCATCCATTCACAGTTTTATGGCTGGCTTCATCAGTGTGCAAGCTACTGGGGGGCCCTGGTCCAATTGCACCCCCTGCTCCCCTGGTATATCCGCCACCAATTTTAATGAAACTAAACTCCCTTTGTAAGAAATGTAGTCCTTGTTTAGGAATATGAAGATGTGAAAATCTTTCAAGGGGAAACCGTGTGTAATAACAGTGTAATAAAAAAAAGAAATATATGTAGTTTCTGAAGTGCAATGTACAGTCATTTTACATTTGTATCTCACTTATTCAGTTATTGGTGTGACACATGGATTGGCTATATTTGTACTACAGGAATATACAAATGTGTAGAGGTAACTATGGCCTACAGTCAGGGCCGCCATCAAGGGGGGACAGGGGGGAGAGTTGTAGGGAGCCCCGAGGGTAAGGGGGGCCCGGCCACGCCACACTTACTTGATTAGCCGGGCCCCCCATCTTTCTGAGAGCTGCTGACTTCGGGAAGGCATGCACATTTAAGGGGCACTAGCCAACAATTTTCTTATAATGTGGGGGGGCTGGCCACCAACTTTTTTTTCTCATGTGGTCTTAGCCACCAATATTTTTTAATAGGGGGGACCTGGCCACAAATGTTTTTTTAGGGGGGGGGCCAGACCACCAATATCTTTTTATTTTTTATTAACATGTGGAAACTCTAGCCACCAATATTTTTTTTGTTTTTTTTACTGTGTGGTGGGGGCGGACCAGCCTAAAGTATCGGCTTCTCAATAGCAGCAATGATCCAGGACTTCAAACACAGGGGGTGACCATCTTGGAAGTGTCTGTGACACTCACATGCTCAGTAGGCTCTGAGCAGCTGTTGAGAAGCTAAGTGTAACACGGTTAACACAGTTAACTTAAATATATAAATGTTCGCCAAATATCTCAGATCTGCAAGAGGTTAAATTCCTGACAGGAAGAATCACTTGGACTGTACCAAAATACTGACCAAAAGTGCAGAATATACCTTTGAATGTTTTACTGTTAATTATGTTCTAGTTAAGAAATAAATAGTTCTAACAGAGCAGCTAACTTCTGTGGGAAAGATCATAGCCACACTCTAAACAGAATCTTTACCAGACCATAATCCTTAATGGACTTTCCCTTACCCCCTGTCTATATCCTACCATTTGGTCTGGTCCCTCCTCAGTGCTTTAGTTCCACAGAAGAGGTAAGATGTCTGTTACTGCTCTAATCACCTCAAAAGTTTTATGGTTGATTTTAAGAGTTATTCTTTTGCTGAATCAACTTGTCTTACCTCCAGCTATACCAGCCTTATGCTTTTATCAGGTTAGTAGTGGGTAGCATATTCCCAAAGTGATTAATGGAGACAGGCAGAGCACATGGGATCTAAAATGTCTGCCATGAGAAAACCTGTATGCTGTAATCCTCACAGTTATAAACTGCTTATTGTACTATGCTGAGGTTGTTATATACTAATGTATATTAGCTATGCTGCTTTTCCTTACATTTTCCTGTAATATGTCAGTGGGGGTGTATTGAATTAACTGCCTGTTGTAATGTAGGTGGGCTGGTGGCCTGTGATGTACCTGAAATTGGCAGTGTTCTCCTTACTGTTTTACAGGTATGTTTATACTTTATGTTAAACTTTCTCTGTTATGTAAAATCCACTATACGATCACTGTTCTGTTTCTCAGTGCTTTAGTTCCACAGAAGAGGTCCCCAGCAGACAGTGCCAATCAATAAAGCATTTTAAAGTTATGATATCCCTGCCTGTGTTCGAGTCCTTATACCTGTTGCAGTAACAACCCCTACACTGGTGGAGTGTGTGAAACAGAGGGCCACGTGGATCGGTGTGACAGAAATAGAAGGTTACATAAGCTTAGGGGTTGTCACAAAATATACAGCAGAAAATGAGTATTCAACCTAACCTACTATGTTACTATGTAAATCAATGATAAAACCTTACTTTTTATGTTAACCCACAGTTACAGAAAATCATTGTTTACTATACACACAAGATCTCACAGTTACAGACACTTCCCCAAGCTCATCTTGCCTTACATCAGAAATCTGTGAAATGGAAGAGATGACAGCATCTATACATAACACTTACCAATCCCATTAGGAGACAGGGCAGCACTGGACTCTCTACCTGCAAGGCAAAACAAAAAATAGTTAGTTAAATAAATACAAAATTCAACAGAAGTATAATAGATTCAAGACTTAGGGCTATTCCACACGGGGAGATAGCGACGTGTTTGCGGTCGCGGCGACAAAGCGCCGCGACCGGCGCAGGCGACAGTTTTGTATGGGCGCCTATGTAAAAACGCCTGTGCTAACCACACGAGGCGATGCGCTTTTCAACAGTCGCCTGAAAATGCCTCGCCAGGCTTTTTCAGGCGACTGTTGAAAAGCGCATCGCCTCGTGTGGTTAGCACAGGCGTTTTTACATAGGCGCCCATACAAAACTGTCGCCTGCGCCGGTCGCGGCGCTTTGTCGCCGCGACCGCAAACGCGTCGCTATCTCCCCGTGTGGACTAGCCCTTAATGTGCATCAGGAATCAGATTACATCTCCCAATGACTAGAATGGTCAGTCCATATGATGAATTTTTCTGTTAATACGATTTCTGCAATACAAATACATGTACAGGTATGGGACCTCTTATCCAGAATGATCAGGACCTAGGGTTTTTCAGAAAATGGCTCTTTCTATAATTTGGATCTTCATACATTAAGTCTACTAGAAAAGCATGTAAACTTTAAATAAACCCAAAAGGTTGGTTTTGCCTCCAAAAAGGATTAATTATATCTTAGTTTGGATCAAGTAATAAGTACAGAATTATTATTACAGAGAAAAAGGAAATCTGGATTATTTGGATAAAATGGAGTCTATGGGAGACACACTTTACATAATTCAGAGATATCTGGATAATGGGTTTCTGGATAATGGATCCTATACCTTTGCTGCAAATGTTGCTAGCCTTCCTCATTCTTATTTCTCCCCTTTTCTCATCTCCTTTTCATTCCCTATCTTTAACCAGGCAATAGAAACATGTTTTTCCATTTATACAACTATATGATACGGAATGCTTTAACACGTAATAAAAAATGTTGCTTAATATACGCTATTGAAATACAAAAAAAAAATAAAAAAAGGAAAAAGTGAATAGCCAGCAATCTAATGCATGTTGAATCTATATGCCACGCATCTCTGTCTGACATATCTTGGAACATGCCGATATGGTATTACGTCTGACAGGTCCGGACTGAGAATTAAAATAGACCCTGGCATTTCAGGTACACAGAGGCCCAATCAGCCCACAAAGAGGCCCAAACAGCCCCCACCAGCCCACTTAATACTGACTTTCTATGGGACCTTATAGCAGCCCCTCTGGCATTTGCCAGAACCCACAGATTGCCAGTCCGGGCCTGCGTCTGCACAATTAACAAACCCACTTGGGATGGAACAACACAATCTTGCACTACAGTCTGTTCAACACTTGATGAGAACTATGTTCATACCATGAAACGTGTGTAGTTGCTGAACTTCTAGCACAAGACTTTGGGTGCAAGCTCGGGGGCAGGAAGCAAGTGTAGCTCCACCTTCTCCGCAGCCAGGAGGGCATTTCTTCTGTAGGTTCTCTCTGAAGTACCAATTTTGCCTCTCTGAACATAAGTGGGAAATTCAGAGTAGGAGCGAGTCGACTGCCATCTTGCCTCATGGTCGCAGCACTCCTGCTCCAGGTGCCCATTGAAACATGACCTGCTGCCATCTTGCCCATGTACTAACCCTGTGGGTTCTGTCAATAAGGGGGTTACTATTTCTGCTGCCCTAATTTACCTTATCTCCATGTACAGGCTGTGCACAAACATACAGGGCTTTGTCTGCTGAACTGCACATAGTAAATGCAAATATGTCTGTGACTTTCATGGAAACTCTATGAACCAAAGCTAGAAATAGCTCAAATCTGAAAATACACCAGGTAAAACCTGTCGAGGTCATGTAGAAGTCAATGCCAGAGGTCCCTTGAACAATTCGAATATGTTTTTAGCCATCACAATTTTTGAATTTTTTTCAGTGCTCTGTGCTCAAAAACTCAATAACTGAGCAATTCAAGTTTTTTTTTGCCCAATAATATGATTATTCAGGTTTTTCCCCCTGAATGCAGACAGGCATTTTTTTACATTTGTATTTTTATTTTTTTATGAATAAGCACACATTCGAATTATAAGTTTATTTGAGGTATAAAACAAAAACCTCACAAACTCAACCTCTGATAAATAACCCCCTTACTGTATCTCTTTGTACAGGCTGTAAGGGAATTTAGGGGGCTGTTCCTACTGGCTTGTGCTTATTATAGAAGAGTAACTATACTGGCACAGCTCTATACTATCTCTCTGTACAGGCTATGAGCAAACAGTGTTTAATACAGAAGAATACGTTTGCTGGGAAATGAGTGGGCTCTCTGTACAGGTCCAACAGTCAAGCAGCCTGGTCACTGCCAGAGTAATGAATGATTTGTGCTGCTTAAACACTCATCTGCCCCTTTATTAGTAGAACCTGCCCCCCCCCCCATCCATACCTTGTATATACCATTTCACCTACTAAGCACAAAACCCTTCCTATTGTGTAGTGTAACCCCCCATCTCTACCCACTATTCAGGTAAAGGAAAGGACCCCCAGGTTACACTAGACTTAGCAGCAGTGATGAATGAATGGATCCGATAGATATAAAACACAGAAACTGCACTGACTCAAACTCATAAACATACAAAGCAAAGCTCCGTGTCCATAATAAGCTGGGTATGTACTGCACATCTAATGGGAAATTATTGCCATATAAACCTCATTAAACAACAGGGTACACTTCCCCTTTAAGAGCAGGGAACAGAGGTGACTTCACCCCCTAAGGATAACAGTTGGTTCAGACCGTTGGTTGACTTTGCGAGAGAGAGGTGAGTGCACTTTTGCTCTGATAGATTTTTTTGTCATATAACCCATTTCTTAACAAAAAAAAAGGGGAAACATTTGGGTGACATCCCTCAGACTAGTGGATGTTGCTGTTCTCATTGATTTTAGAGAATTTAGAGGATTGTCCCCCAAAATGGGCTTGAGAGATGCCTTTACTCTTAGTGCTGGTTGGGAGACAGACCCAGGATTTGGCAATTATGCAGCGCTGCAACCAAATATACTGTACACCTTTTCTACTGAAGGTAACATTTGGGGACCCCTGTACCACACCATAAGGTGCTTAATTTATGTACCCAGTACTGACAGGCTCCTTAGAGATTTGCCCCTCTGTCCTGCGGTATCTGCCCCCTGGGTATCTGTCCTGCTCTTTTGTACCAACATTGTAGCTAAATACATGTTCCCTTTATCCAAGTACTGGAACTAGGGGTGGGAAGCAGAATCACGGGCCATAGGGACAATTTGGGGGTGCTAGCAAATGATTGGGGGACATACAGCAGGGTTCCATAGAAGACAGGAGACATCATACCCAGGGATTTGACAGTTGGTTTAGTCCGTTGGTTGGCTCTGTGTTAAGTGTAAATTCCTTCTGAGAGATTATTTGGCCAAATAACCATTATTTTAGTAAGAAAAGATGGTAAATGGTTGGGTGACACCCCCCAGACAAGTAGATGATGATCATTTTACTGACTTTAGGTAATTTGGAGATTATTCCCCTAAAATGGGCTTGGGAGATTCCTTTAATCTTCGTGCTGGTTGGGAGACACAGACCCTGCATTTGCCAGTTATGAAGGACTAGCAGCAAATATACACTTTCTTTCCACTGGGACCCCATAAAAAGATAACATTTGGAGACCCCTGGGCTATGTCATAAAAGTCCTAATTCTATTATTCTATTCTAGTGCCCAGTATTGACAAGCTCCTTAGAAAGTTGCCCAGTGCCCCCTGGTTTCTCCATTGCTCTTCTGTACCAACCTTAACATGTAACTACATTTAATTGAGTTACATAGTTACATAGGGTTGAAAAAAGACAAAGTCCATCAAGTTCAACCCCTCCAAATGAAAATCCAGCATCCATACACACACCCCTCCCTACTTTTAATTAAATTCTCTATAAAAAAAAAAATAATTTGTTTTTAGTAAGTTTTATGCACTTTTCCTTCAAATACCCCGGCTGTGGGAGGCAAATCGGTACATGTTAGGGGAATTATTGAATAAAACAATGTTGAATTGCTAATCCCTACAGTTACTCAGTAATACAGCCCTAGGGCCTAATTCCCCTAAAAAATGGTTACTGATGGCAGCCCTGCCCCCCAATCTACTAAATCTTGTGGGTGTCAAGGTGCCCAAAATCTGCCCGTGCTCCATTGCTAGGGGTAGTGAGACCTGTAGTGGGTAGTGCAGAGCTAAGGAACAGAAAGGCAACACAAATCACTGTCTCACTGAGCCTAAACCTGTTCTTCTCTAGCTATAGCTGAACTACAATTCCCAGCATCCCCTGCGGCATAGTTGTAGTTCTAATGCAATGTGTATTTAATGTTCCCTGTCTATTTATTGCTTCATTTGGTGTCGAGGGTACCACTCATCCTAGAAACTGTAATAAGCCACTGTCCCTAGCATCAACACTAGTGTGGATGATATGTAAGGAAGGGCCAAAATGGAAATATTAGTAGCAAAAATCAGAAGAATAAATTCCTACAATAAAGATCCCTAGTGTTTATGGGTGCAGGGAACTGATCAGAGTAGGTCCCCTGCCAGTAATATACGGCAGTAATATTCAGCTGTTTTTAACCATTAGTCTATACAGTCCCCTAAGTACATTGGGGTCACCAGGACCCACACTTGGTTGGCAGGGGTGTCTAGGTCCTTGATTGCACCAACTTTTGTATGTGCCCTAATTGGTTTCTTCATTCTATTAAAGCTGCTACTGGTTGGTGTTACTGGTTATTTCGGAGCAGCAAACATATTCAGTAGCGCAGTATAACTGGGAAGAATAGAGAAAGGGAAAAACAGTATTCAAAGCTTTATGTGTCAAAGAGTGTTTGGCTCACAATCTCTTTTTGTCTCTCCCCAAAAATATGAAATACTAAGAGCGATCTTAGTGATCTGAGCGATTTGCAGCGACTCCAAAAAGCGACAAAGAGGTTAAAGAAGAAAAAAAACAGTCTTTTTAAAGACTACCAACTTACATCAAGAGCAGAGAAACAACAGCAACCTGCTCAACCCATTGCGGGTCATCAGGAGGAAGGTAGGGATCCTGAATTTATCCCTCTGGTAATATTTATTACATAGCAGATGAGGTTGAAAAAACAGACACACGTCCATCAAGTTCAACCTTTTTGTCTAAATAAAACCTGTGTAACTGCTAGCTGATCCAGAGGAAAGTGGGGGGCTAACAGGTATAATTATCTGATTTGTGGAACAAATAAATGGGAGGGGATTGTCTGAAAAAGGGGAGGGTCAGGGTGGACCTTTGACTTGTGACAGGTACAGAATTCAGGGTTTAGTGGAGCCGATAAAGACACTGGGATGGGGGGGACATATTAAAGACAATGATTATTGTAGTTTTTAGCTACAAATAGTCTTTAAAATTTCCACATATATATTTGGGAGTCAGGGACTGAGATCCCGGAGCAATATTTGGGCTTCCCACGGTGCGACAGTCATGCTGATATAGTTACAGGGGTAAACTAGCAGCAAATAAGCACTTGTATAAGTACATATATAAGCAACTACAATAGTTTAATTAATAGTTTAATGATATTAGTTTAAATAATAGTTTAATTTAAGGGCTAGTTCTCTTAGAATGTCCTATGCATGGTAACAGCAGGTCATTGTTAATATGTGTAGTGGGAAAGTTACAGAGAGATGCTTGTCTTGAGCATGCCATTTACCAGCAGCTACAAACATTTGTATTCTTTATTTCTACTAAAGCAGTGACTTATACCAACCTTTTTTTCCTGATACAGGAGCGTCAAGATGGGCGCCAAACTGTGCAACATCCTGCACCGGCACCGGCATACTGAGGTAAGACAGATGGAAATATAAAGTCGTTGTTTCATGCCTGACGATTAGAGTCCTTGCCACCAGATATAAAGGGGAACTGTCACTGCAAAAGAGAAAATCCTCAGCTTACAAGAAATATTTTGCAAACCTGTTTGACAAACATTACTGTTAGATTTTTCAGATGTTCTTCACAAATATCACATAAAAAATGTTCAATATTCATTAAAGTTTGGGAGGATTTCAATTGCTTAATCATTTTTTTCTGATTTTGTTCCCTATTCTCTATAGACTGTTGACATCAATCAGTCTTTTGATGCTTGTGAGCCCTGGGTGAGTATTTGCCTTTCAGGTATGAAGCAGGAGCTGCTGAGAGAGATCCGGAAGGAGATGAGGATAGCAGCAGGGGCGCAAAAGCAGTACCTTGTCACCAAGGACAGACAGACCAAAGCCCAAGTGAAGGAGCTGAGGAACATCGGTGAGAGGAAGCTGAAAGCCCTTTACTCCTCTCTCCACAAGCTCAATGAGCAGCTAGCTCAGAGGGAAGCAGTAAATTATCCAGGTAAGATATAACAGTCTCTGGCCTCTTTCCTATTGGCATTACATGTGTCATCATAACATCACATACACTACCTCTTCATGGACATTAATTTGACCCCCATTAGATTGAGCTCAAAAACAAAAGGACTGCTCAAAGCTCACCTTCCCTGTAGCTGCTTCATATGTTTCCTATCGGGTGCTCTGTCTGCTGCATCCCCACTGCTAAGATCCACATCAACACCAAAGAATTGGACGGCACTCCGATCAAAAGGAATACATGTTTATAGCATACTCCTGCAGGGATCCTTGGGCGTAGGATCCCTGCAGGAGTATGCTATAAACCTGTATTCCTTTTGATCGAAGTGCCGTCCAATTCTTTGGTGTTGATGTGGACCATTAGATTGAGCCCCACAGAACTATAGATGACCTTCATATATTTTAAATTTATATTTTAAAACAATGTTCATTGGCAGCATCTTAACAAATCAAGAAAAAGGTCTTAAGCCTTAGATTCAAGAATGTTGTATTTAAAAATCCTAATATCCTCCAAATTTATTTGCAATATTTCAGATGCAGTTCTGGAGACTACAAGGGACACCGATGTCAACTGCCCTGCACCAGAGATCACTGCGCCTGAGGTTCAGGTCATTTCAGACCCCGCCATCGATTCATCACAAGTGAGTATTTTACATTGACGCCATTCATTTCTTGGACACAAACACTGCCCTTATCATATCCATGTAAAGCCACATTCAATAATTACCTGTCTCTTGTTTGCAGCATCAACATGATGAATCTTTTGAGGAACCTGTTCCAGAGACAGAACAGCCGCCTGAAGAACCATCTGACAGGTAAGGATATTTTGGAGTTTATTAGAGATTAAATCCCTATCCCATACTTTCATCAAATAAGAACAAAAATATCTTCACAATAACAGGAATATTATTGTAATAAAAGTAAGGTACCAACAGATCAAATGATTGGCATAAAAAAGAGAGGACAGGTGGTGAGATGCCCCTTCATTTGGCCGGGAGATTCCACAATACATAATTGTACAGTGCCATGGCTAGGGGTGCTGTAGTATTAAGGATTATGGAGAATGTATTTGCTAAGGGAAGAAAAAAGGATAGCGTGAAGCTTATAAATCACTAAGGGAAAAAAATGAATTCGAATAAACACTAACCCGTCATTATATTTAAAGGGACTTACCTGTAGAAGATACAAATGAGGAGGCTGAGGAAGAGGCAGAATCTGTTGTTGAAGAAGATCCAGTGCAACAACAACAACAGAATGAGGAAGAAAGGTAAACTCACACTTTATATGGGAGGCTGCGGATACGACTGATTTCTCCTATAAACTTGCATTATACTAATCATGTACATCAATGACCTCTTCCCAATAGTGAAGTTCCTGAGAATGAAGAAGACTCTTCTGAAACATCGATGGGTCCTCTCCCCGGCGATTACAGCCCCATTCCAGAGGATTCTCAGGCTGAAGAGATGACAGTAGAGGAGGCTGAAAACACACAGTAAGACAAACCCTCAAATACACGACATAAATACATACATATTTATATATATATATATATATATATATATATATATATATATACACACATATACATGGTTTTTCAAGCTGCACAAAACACAATTTATGTTTTTCCCTTTCAGAGAGCTACAGTTCAGCAGTTTTACAGCAAAGGACTTTCGCCGGATTAAGGTTTTAGGCAGAGGAAGCTTCGGCAAGGTAACTGATTCAGTCTCTAATTAGGACTTGGATCTTTAGCAGCATATACAGGGTAACAATGACACTAAACTCACTTTCTAATTCCAGGTTCTACTAGTAGAGTATCTTCCGGCAAACATCTATTGTGCCATTAAAGTGCTCAAGAAGGACAACATCGACTCCACTGATGATATAGAACAGTAAGTTCATGGGGAATGATTCCATAATCCTCTCATTTTAACTTAATGTAGCAGTCACTTTCTGTCTCACAATCTTTTCTATTTTATATACTTTTCTTTCACTTCCCTTCCTTTCACCCAGTTGCTTTTGTTACCATGATAATTTACTCTGTGCCGGACTCTCTTTTATATTTCAGCATTTTAACAGAAAAGCAAATTGGACAGTTGGTGAATCCACACAGTTTTATAGTAGACTTATACGCCACATTCAGCACCAAAAACCAGCTGTTTTTCATCATGGAGTTTGTGGCAGGAGGCAGTTTAAGAACCCACCTGATGAGGAGCAAGCACTTTGATCTACAGACAACCAAGTAAGTATACATGACAGTAGGTGGATATTTGTCCCAGAGTTATAGAAGACTGAGGAGTAGGGGAAAATAATGATAGTGACAGAGGTATGCTACACTAAATAGTAAAGGGTTTTCATCTTTGAATTAATCTCTAGTATGATGTAGAGAGTTATATTCTGAGGCAATTTGCAATTGGTTTTCATTTTTTATGATTTGTGGTTTTCGAGTTATTTAGTTTTTTTTTATTCAGCAGCTCTCCAGTTTGCAATTTCATCAGATTGCTAGGGTCCACATTACCCTAGCAACCATGCATCGTTTTGAATAAGAGCCTGGAAAAAAAGAGGGTCTGAACAGAAAGATGAGTAATAAAAAGTAGCAATTACAATACATTTGTTACCTTACTGTGCTTTTGCTTTTTAGATGGGGTCAGTGACCCCTATTTAAAAGCCTGAAAGAGCCAGAATAAGAAGACTAATAATTAAAAAAATGTACAAAAAGCAAGACCAATTGAAAAGCTGCTTATAATTAGCCATTCTATAATATAATAGTTAAGCACCCCTTTAAGATTCCTCTATGAATGTGCCATATAATAATCAAATGTCATTTTCTTATCCTTGCAGGTTCTACGCTGCTTGTATAACGCTTGGTTTAGAAGGAATTCACAGCAAGGACGTCATACACAGGTAAGAGTTAATAAAGGGGGTTTTGTAGCTGTTGCAATTTAGTAGCAGGACAGTCACAGGTTGAAAGTCACTGCTTGGAAAGCTAAGAGTAGGAAAAAGAACAGGAACCAGAATTCTTTGAGCTTGGGTAATGGCTCAGCTATTTCACAGCAGTTTTAATGTGTCATTACATCTACCTTTTATTTTAATATAGAGATTTAAAACCAGGGAATCTACTTATGGATCAAGACGGCTACATCAAGATCGCCGATTTTGGGATGAGCAAAACTGGTAAGAGCCACCTTATTATTGTGTATTATTACACAGAGCAAAGGGAACTCATTTAGGGCATACAATTATAATTTTTCTTTTTTTATCAAGGCATTGGATATGGAGACCGCACCAACACCATGGTTGGGAGTCCTGCTTATATGGCGCCCGAAGTCGTGATGGAGGAGGAGTACACAAGAGCCGTCGACTGGTGGGCTCTTGGCGTCATCGTTTATGAGATGCTCCTCGGAACGGTAAGCAGAAATTGCCACTGGCCAGCTATAGGTGGATGTATTAAAGTTAAAGTTAAATACTGTTGTTTATCTATACTCATCAAACACTCTGTATAAAAAAGCATGGCCTCCTAATAAATACCCATGAATCATTTCAGAGACCTTTCACCGGATACGACAGGGACTTTATATATGATTCCATCGTGGAGGATGAGCCACACTACCCCTCATCCCTGGACTTCGAAGCAGTAAGCTTCATATCACAGGTAAGTAGCGCTGAGCTTGCAGTTTATTTTAATCAGTGACCACTTTCTCTTGAGTTCCCTGAAGCTTCTGCTTCTTCAGTGTAACGGCTATTTTCACTTCTTGTAGCTGTTGAAGAAGAATCCTGAGGAAAGGCTAGGTTCCACCCCGGGGAATGCCGCAGATGTAGCAGAACATCCATTCTTTAATGTAAGTCCCCTGTCTGTATTGTCCAAATAATTATCCAAGAGATACAGTCCTTTCATATCCTCAGCTTCTAATGATGAAACTCTAATAATGAGCATTTGCTATGGTGCCTATTTTGCAGGGCATTGTCTGGGATGATATTATCGAGAAGAATGTAACAGCTCCGTTCGTGCCCAGCCTAAATGGACCGGAGGATGTGGGGTATTTCGATGAGGAGTTCACCAAACTGTCAGCGAATCTGACCCAGCCCAAAGGACCCCCTGCTGAGATGGCAAGCGAGATCAATGAAGCCTTTCTGGACTTTAACTATGCAGCATTTTAAGTCCAAAGGGGATGATGGGTAAGAAAAGACCTAATTAAAAATACTGAAGCACAAGTCAGAACAAGAAGTGCCTAGCGTTAGTATTCCTTGAGTTATGGGTGCAGGGGCACTGATCAGAGCAGAGCTGGCTATGGGAAGCAGCCATATTGGGTGCATGCAGGGCAAAGTGGATTTTATGGGAATATTGAGATGATCCCTGTGATGATTCTAATTTTGTGGTTTTTGTATACGTGGCAAAAACAATCACAAAAAACTCTCAGGCTGCTGAAACCTGTTCACATTCCAAGGAAACCAATGGAAGTGTATCTTCATCATTTGGGCAAATAAAAAGCCACCATAAATTTCACCCCAAACGTCACAGAAATCCCAACTGTGCAAATTGTTTAAAAATACATGGAAACCAGTGATTTGTAATCACAAATTGTTGGAAAAGTTGCAACCACAATTAGTCAATATTTTTATTTCGACAAACCACCAAATTTGTGATTAATGTGCCCGAAAGTATTATAGGGTTTCAGGAATATCAATTGCCAAGTAAAATATGAGGAATGCATTTCAAATTATATTGTTTATCTTTTGCAGGCTGGAGTTGGGAAAATGCACCACCTGACAGCTCCACCAGGTAAGAGTACCCCAATTCCACCAGCAGTGCCTTCTCTACCATCGACCATTGCATTACCAACAATGTCTCTTCTGCCTCCCTTTCCACTGTAATACCATCAGCAGTGCCTTCCCTTTTCTTCTACTGTAATACCACCAGCAGTGCCTCCCTTTCCTTCATCGGTTATACCACCAGCAGTGCCTTCCTTTCCTTGCACTGTAATACCATCAGCAGTTCCTCTTCTCCTCTTTACACCAAAATATGGCATCATAAACAGGAGAACCCTGAAGCCACTTGGTGGAACCTGCATTCCATTTTACTCCATCTCTCAGACTGTAGAGGCCGGGGTCTGCAGACTTCCTGGGGGTCAAATGGAATGAAAGGGAATGCAGTTTTCACTAAACAGCTTACTGGTGCTCATGTGTATGCTGCCATTTTCCTTACCGTTTCCTTCACACTTGATGTAATATGGTGCATTGATCCTGGGAGCAAATCCGATTGCCGTTAAGGGGTCAGGAAGGAATTTTTCCCTCTAGTGAAGCAGATAGAACAAAGCTTCACAGAGGTTTTTTGCCTTCCTCTGGATCAAAAATCGCACTTTTTTCATTGTTATGATTAATAAAGCTGCGTCTTGCACGGATTAACCGATAAGCCACTGTGTGTGTGTGTTTATTCTGAGCGACAGAATTGACCAAAGTAGCAATGAAGAAACATTGAAAGGTTTAGTACCTGTGGGTGAGAGACACAATCCTCCAGCGGCATGGCTGCTGCAACAAGCATTCTTACACTGGGATAACAGGATGGAGATTCTGTTTATCCTCCATCATGGCAATAAGGCTGTACCCACTGGCACACGCACATCAAAAACCTGGAGGGAAAGAAAAAAAATGATAAGATAAACCAGAGTTTAATTGAAACTGACACTTGAATGTATCACATTAAGAGCATATGGTTATAAAAGGGAATTAAAAATTGAATATTTTGAAAGCATTCAGTGTATAGAGACAGTCTATTTTCCAATATCTAGCAACCATATTTAATATGAGGAATGGATCCAATTCTTATTTTCATAGTCTGGCCTATCAGGTGCCTCCACCATATGTAATATAACACATGAGCAAACTGGCTCTCACCTTCCCTTCTCTCCAGCCCTGAGCCCCAATCAATGAAGGTTAAAATGCACAACACAATATTAATTGGGCAGATGAGAAGATGCATGTGGGTACAAAGCCTGAACCTGCCCTGTGGAGTTACTATACAGCCATTTCTCCTGTGAACACGGAATACTGGCAGGTAAGTAAAAATGCACACGATTCATCTATATTACAGATCCCCCATACTAACATAAAGGGAAATCCTTCTGATTTGTGACACACAAGTAATTGTTTTCTATGTGTCAAATCCATATCCCTTTCCAAGTGTATTGTAAGTTTAACAGGCAGGGAAACATTCACTGATTTGGCCAAAATCAAAATCTTCTTTGGATTGGTGTTCCATGTCTGGAATTGGATGCTCAGGTGTTTAGCAGGTGTCCATTCTACGGATATCACCTTCTCCCCACCCTACAATCTATAATTTTGCCAAGCCAACATTGTCTAGGTCACTCCAAGACTGTTGTGTCACTGAGTGGGTTTGTCACATCAATATCAGAAACCTATTTATAGGGGCACTACTATCAGAGGGTGCAGAAAGTGCTACAGTACCTGTGACCCACCAGCAGGATTGGGCATCCTTAGAAAATGTGCAGGGGAAGCACATTTTCAATAAAATGCAACCTGGTTTCCAATGCTAAGCTTGTACACAGTGGTGTAACCAACAAGAACAAAACCCTATGATCCTAAGGGGCCCACAGACTTTGAGGGTCCGGTAAGGACCTGCAAACCCCACCAGGCCCTTCCCCTATAGTCTGCAATCTCAGTTCTGCACCCTGTCTCCCACTTTCGGCCATGAACTGAGCTAGAAACAGGCAGAGTGAGCTCCTGTCCAAAGAGAGACTTCCACAGCGTTTAAAGGGTAAAATGCATTAAGTGATTCTCCCCAGCAGACAATACCTTCCTCGCAGAGGGTCCCCTCATGGCTAAAGGAAAAAGCAAGATGCATGTCTCAAATTTACATTGTTTATAGCACCCAGCGTAGAAGCAAACAGGGAAATTAAATCCAAGATGGTGCCATATCCTCCACTGGAACTTCTTATCCTGAACATGAGAACCAGCGACAGATATGTATAATAAGCAAGTCTCCCCCATATCTGAATAATTCTGAAAACACAAGCTATCCCAGCTTAGGGAAGATAACAACAACAGATAAACTCACTGTACAGAAGCTCAGAGTTGAAGAACAACTTTGAACTGACAAAAGAAATCACCAGTGGGCAGAACCCCTGTGGCCGCTTGTCTTATGCAAGAGCAGAATAAACAGCTTCCAAGCTTTCCTGGATACAAACACCAGCATGGCCAAACATGCCAACAACCGAGCAGCAGTCTAGAAGTCAGAGTGGAAGATAAAAAGCAGAGGCCTGTACAGAGAGATACACAATAAACGGTACCAATAACAATTACACATCTGGTTTCATAGAAATAAAGTTTTGGTATGGCGCTGTTGAGAAATAAATCAAATAATATACAGGGATCTGTTATCAGGAGACCTGTTAAGAAGTAAGCTCCGAATTACAGAATGGTTGTCTCCCGTAGACTCCATTTTATCCAAATAATCCAATTTTTTAAAAATGATTTCCTTTTTTCTCTGTAATAATAAAACTGTAGTGTGTACTTGATCTCAACTAGGAAGTAAAACAGCCTATTGGATTTATTTAATGTTTAAATAATTTTCTTGTGGATTTAAGGTATGAAGATCCAAATTACAGAAAGATCTGTTATCCGGAAAAACACAGGTCCCAAGCATTCTGGTCCCGTACCTGTATCAGATTTTAATACTTAAGTCAGCAACAAGCCCTTACTATTCCATCATACTAATTTCCATGGGAAATCAGGTAAAAATAAATGGCTAGGAAACATCTGAGCTAAAAAAGTGTTTGGATTGTGAACTTTAACCCCTTTACCCAAGTTAAGTGAACTGAAAGTAAAGCAAATTCTGTGAGTACAGGGGCTCTCACATAACCTAAATAGACCACATGCCTGTGTCACCAGCTACGAGGCTGAATAGTGCTGGAGATTAGTTAAAAACCATTTCTGTGCAGATAACTAGACCTATGATTTATTGCTAAGGCCCAGACAGATCTGGACTACCCACTCTCTTTACTCACAATTCTCTAACCACTTCTCACCACAGGGAACATGTGCAAGGCTAATGATAACTGCCACGGATTGTATACTTTTTTCCAAAATCACCCACCAATTTCTAATTCCAAACGGATGCTTCAACTGCAGCTTCAAAAACTACCCTGTGACACTGCATCTTAAAGAGTATAAACAAAACGTTCATGAGAGTCAAATATTTTGTCCTGTGTATTTGTCCACCCAGAGAGGTGCAAGGGGTACCTGGGAATGGGGCAAAACCCGGTGATGTGCCCTCGGGAGGTTTTTCACTAAAAATAAGAACAGTTGCACCTCCAGCATAGAAAAGATTATCTAAAAGGAAAAAAACAGTCAATGCCGCTAGAGTTTGTAATGTCCGCTGTTTTTTTATTTTTTTGCAGTCGTATATTTATTGAGTTTCAACAGGGAGGGGAGGGAAGGGGATAAGGATAAGCTCTATCTGCAGCTCAATCACAACAAATCCCCTTTTACTGGAATCAATCCATGGGCTCCTGTCACATTCTCTCCACTGCCTCCGAGCTCTGAACCCTCCATGGTTGAGCTCACAACCTGGAACCTGGACCCCAAACCTTCCACTAGCCTCTCAATTCCTTAGGTCCCTACATCTTGTCTACAGTCCCAGCACTCCAGACTGCAGAGAAACCAGGAAGTAGATTGACATTGAGCACATGAGCTTTATGAAGAAATGGACCAATAGTGACACCTTCTGGCCAAATCAGGAATCTGCCAGGACACACTGCACTAGGGGCAAAGGACTCACAAGCCCTCCCTTATCCAATTTAGGTCGAACACTTAGCTGGCCACAGCAGGGGATTTCCGACCATGTCGGATTTTCAGACCAGACTTAACCCAAGGGCCACGTTACCCTCAGAGCGTGCACAAATGTGCGTGTCCATGTGCTATAACAGTGGGGAGGGCAGGGAGAACAGCAGAGGGCAGGGGAGGGAGGTAGGGGAGAGTGACAGTCGGGAAGGTGAGTACAGCAGAGGGAGAATTATTCCCAGGACTAGAGGTAGGCAGAAGACCATTTAACAGGTACCTGCCCAGCGCCCTGTTGCCATGTGGGCAGGGGTGTAACTACAAAAGAAACAGACCCTGCAGCTGCAGGGGGCCCCAAACGTTAAGAGCAATTTCAACATATATTGGTAAAACTAGACAACCTATGGATATGTTGGGGGCCCTAAAATTAATTTGCTGTTGTGCCCAGTATGATCCCTGCATGTAGGGTTCTTTGGTGGACACACTTCCCAATCCTTGGGGATACATATTATATGGACGACTATGTTTTGTGCTGTGCTTGTTACCTACGGAGACAAATGCAGAAATAACAGGCTTTTAGTTCATAAGCCATAACATAACACTGTGCAGTTAAATTATTTCCAATATTACTTATATTTCTATAAGAGAAAAGCCATTCCCCTTTATTCCCTACAGTTTTAATGGTTGCATTAAAGGGGGTGTAGATATAACTGCTAATAACTGTGTGGGGGTGCTGGGCATGTACCTCCTCTGCTTGCGCTCCCCTAGTTCAGGTCTGAAATGGTGGCAGTTTTAACAATTCCCTGCACTCTCTGGGTTCAGCATTTGGGTGGAGCAATATTGTAAGAGAGAAATCATCAAGAGTTTATAGGGGTCATTGACAAAGAGCACTAAGTGAGCCTCTTAGGACATACCATAGGGCAGATGGTAAGAAGAGAGCTACATTTTGATCTGGTTATTAGTTGCTTTTTATTACTCATCTTTCTATTTAGGCCCTCTCCTATTTATATACCAGTCTTTCATCCAAGACAATGCATGGTTGCTAGATTCACGTGGATCCTAGCAACCAGATTGCTGAACTTGCAAACTGGAGAGCTGCTGCATAAAAAGCTAAATAACTCAAAAAACACAAATAATAAAAAATAAAAAACAATTTCAAATTGTCACTCTCTACATCATGTTCATTTAAAGGTGAACAACCCCTGAAACAGTACCTTATATTTGATCCTAACTGAGAGGAAGGTAAATTACCCAACAATCATGCATTGATTTAAATAAGAGACTGGAAGATGAATAGGAGACGCCTGAATAGAAAGATGAGCAATAAAAAGTAGCAATGACCATACATTTGTAGCCTTACACAGCATTTGCTTTTAGATGGGGTCAGTTTAAAAAACTATAAAAATAAATAATAAAGACAATTGCAAAGTGGCTTAGAATTGTCCATTCTTTAACATACTAAATGTTAACTCAAAGTTGAACCACCTCTTTAAGGGTATAAGTGGTTTGGATAACCTTACATCCCAGGTGCATGACTTTACATTTATCAACATTCAATCTCATTTGCCACTTAGCTGCCCAGATTGCCAGTTTGTCAAGATCGTGTTGCAAGGATGCCACATCCTGGATGGAATTAATTGGGCTGGATAGTTTTGTGTCATCTGCAAACACTGATACATTAATTTCAATACCCTCCCCTAAGTCATTAATGAACAAGTTAAATAAAAGTGGACCCAATACCGAGCCCTGAGGGACCAGGGACAAAGGATAACTGTCTGAGTAATCATACCTGAACCTCAGGGTCTGTTTCGATGATGTGATTTACCCAGTGAGTATGATGCATCTAATTCAGGTAGAGGTGGAATCCTAGAAACCTCATCACTTTAACTCTTATTAGTTTTAGAAAGGAGAGATGGGATTTTGGGGGCATGAACGTCAGCAGCTTGAGAGTTAATTAAATATGCAGGCAGCTACTCCTTTATATAAAGATAAACAATTAAAGGGTACAGTGCTGAAGCATTTTAAGAAGGCAGTTCTTATCTATGCAATATACTGCCGTGACCTGTTTAATAGAATAGTCTCATAAAAGCATTAGATCTGACAAGTGCCAAGCCTCATGCTGTTCAGTGGGTAATCATGTGCTGTCCGTAAATGTGACCCAATGGCCAAATTCAGATGTCAGCATTATAGTGTTTATTTGAGAAAATCCCCTCCATTCACACGATGAAAACATTTCATCTTAGAATTATTTTAGAGATCTGTTAATATTGGACCTTGGACGTGTTACTAAGACCCGGTAGCTACACTTATTTATACAGTTTTATCAGGATTAACATTCTGAATTAGTCACATTTAGTTCCAAGCTTTGCAAATCACAATTCCCCAAGCCGCAGACACAGGTGCTGACAGTCAAATAGAAATGATCCTGTACTAAATGTGTATGTTCAGAAAATAATCCCAGCATGGACTTCTATCAAAACAAGAGCTGAATGAATGTTTTCAATCTATTATTTTAGTGATTTATATTGTGTGCAGCAATAGCTAATGTGTAATTTGAGTGTGATATACTTCACTGACTGATGCTCTTTGTATAAAACATGCCATGGTTTTCTAGGCTTGACTTTGGTGATGTGTCCCCCTACTGTTGGAACAGCTGATCTCTAGTCTTGAGTTCATGAAAACAACTCATAGAAGATTCCCAAATTCAGTTAAATATCCCCAGTTTAATGGTGTTGAATTGTGTCAATTTATCTCAAGCAGGAATAGTCCATACTACCAACATTTTGGTAATAAAATGGGGGGAACAAAAAGAGTCACTGCGAATAGCGCAGTGAATTTTTTTAACCACACCCTAATAACCATGATCAATTTAAAAAATGTGGCAGGTTATGAAAGGTTGAACACATTTCTGTGTTTTTTTCAGTTATTACAGTTTTGCTAATAAACGTGAAATTACCCTTTATGCTGTAAGAGAGACCTGTTCATCTTAATTGTTACAACTACTTAGTTGCTCATTTCAAAATTGTTTCAAAAGTATCTTACTGCACCTGGTGGCTGTTCTGGCTCTCTGCCAAAAGCCAATTATGTTTTAGAAACATTGTATTTTTTTCTTGCTGTTCAGTGCAGGAGATGAAAGAGAAAGTCGGGATATTTCAGTAACAAACCTGGGACTGCAGATTGAGCTGTCAAAAGCGGGACTGTCCCACTCACAACGGGTCTTTGGGGAATTATAGTTCACAAGAGGTAGATTACTGGATGCAGGATATTTAAGACAGGATCTGCAAGAACGTCACAAAGCAGAGAGACCAACCTGGATCTGAAGGTTTCTGGCAGTGTCTAAAGCAGGCATGCCCCACCCCTGGCTCTGCCCCTTCTGCCCCAATCACCACCCTCATTCAGCTTTGGACTGGGGCTCAACGGGGCTGCTGCCTCAGGGGCCCCCACATCTCCCTTGCCCCAGAAGCAAAGCCCCCATGTGGCCCCCAGCCACAAGACACCCTTTCCTGCCTCGCAACAGCCTGATGTACATTTTTCTTCTCACAGCTGCGATCAAGGCCAGAGAGGGAGGTCGGGGCAGTGGTTTCAGGCAGAAATAGGTTTGGGGAGCGACGAGGGTCTGGGCCCATCTGGTTTTTTCCTGTGTCCCACCAGCTCAGTCTGACCCTGCCCCCCATTCATCCGTGGCCTCCCCCTCCACAGAGCTCCCTGCTCCAGCTAGAAATCAGAGGACTTTGGGTAATGATTCTATTCATTTCATTAAAGCAGGTAAGTTTTGGGTGCAAATTACTGACAGATGGACCTATAACTGTTGATGACTGGGCGAACGTACTGTAGATCAGGATGACTCCAGAAAAGTAGGCCTGGGCCCATACCTTCCAAGCGTCCCGGTTTTTGCGGGACAGTACCAATTTTGACAGATAAACCCACAGTCCCGGATTGTTACTGAAAGGTCCCGATTTTCTCTTTGATCTCCTGCAGTGAACAGCCAGAAAAATATACAAAGTTTCTAAAACTTAATTGGCTTTTGGCAGAGAACCCAGAATATGTGGCAGGTGCACTTAGATTCATTTGTAACAATTTGATATAAGCAAAGAAATTGTAACAATTTAAGATAAGCAGGTCTCTTGGGGAAACGGATTTGCAGCTTAAAGAGGTTGTTCACCTTTCTTCACCACTACCCATAAAACAATCCTTAATGTTCCCCTTACACTGATAATCTGTTTCGCTGCTATTATATCTCTAGTTAGGCAAACGTACCATTTAAATGCACTATAGGATGCAGAATTCACTAGGAGACATTGTTGAAAGTTTTGTAGGAGGCGGAGCGTTTATCCTGCATGCATCTGAGCGTCTGACGTCATGGCCTGAGCTTTTCCCTTACTAACTGCGTATTGGCTATCAAAAGAAACCTATTCATTGGCTATACAAGTAGGGTTTGCTTATCTGTAACTTCACAAACATGAATAACAAAGCCGCTTTGTTTCTTACTCCCAAACAGATAAAGCAAACCCTCTCACAGGATTTTAAGCAGAACGCAAATTCCTCTGTGCCCGATCTATTGCAAGAAAGCATCACTAATATTCAAATGTTTTGGATATTTCTCCTCCTCCCTCCCTCCATCAGAATTCAGAACGCATCTCAGCAGAACTTACTAGCTCCGCTTCAGATTGCATTGGAGAAAAGTTAGCTGATCAATGGCTATACAAGTAGGGTTTGCTTATCTGTAACTGCACAAACATGAATAACAAAGCCGCTTTGTTTCTTACTCCCAAACAGATAAAGCTAACCCTCTCACAGGATTTTAAGCAGAACGCAAATTCCTCTGTGCCCGATCTATTGCAAGAAAGCATCACTAATATTCAAATGTTTTGGATATGTCTCCTCCTCCCTCCCTCCATCAGAATTCAGAACGCATCTCAGCAGAACTTACTAGCTCCGCTTCAGATTGCATTGGAGAAAAGTTAGCTGATCAAATATACATCTATTCTGAACTCCTGTAAATAAAAAAAAGTGTCTGTTGTCTATGCTAAAGTGTACGTGTGCTTATCAAGGCAGGAATAGTTCAACCAATTTCAACCAGACAAAGTGCTCACATACGCAGTAGACTTTGAAGTTCCTACTGCCAGTATTCAGCGTTACACTGTGTTTCATTACACTTGAAAAAGGGGATCAGCGACTTCCCCCCTGGTGCCTCAACAAACTCCTGCCATAGAAAAAAATTCTAATTTCCCAGGTAAATATCTCAAAAACTATTCAAAATGTTTTTAACAAATACATTACATATTTACTTAAAATTACTTCATCTTCTCTGATAACTGATTTTTTTTTTGAAGGGCAATTCACCTTCATTAGCAAAACTGTAATAACACATAAAACCACAGAAATGTGTTCAAACTTTCATAACCTGCCAAATTTAGTACAGTGAACATGGTAATTGGGGGGTGTGACCACAAAAACTGGTAAAATACAAAAAAGTTTTGCTGTGACAAATCTTTGTGTCCATCTTTCTATTTCCAAAATGTTGGGAGGTATGTGGGCCTAAAGCAGAAGGATTTTGGGGTGGTGTGCCACTTCTGTACTTTAAAAGTCGCAACCTCAATCATTTCTGTTATTTATGCAATTGACACCATAAAAAGCAGGGAACCACACTGGGAAATGGGTGGTAGATTCAAATACCTATCTGGCTGTCTTCTAATACAAGCTGTACCTAAAATACAATTGGGGAACATATGTGCAAGGGTTCAAACAAGTGTCACGGCCTAGGGGGCAAACCAAACTGAAATGTGGCCCTGTGAGTATTCTGAATGCATCTGACCAACTGAGTGTGATTGACCAAAGGAATCAAATTATTACTGCGTGCCCAAGGCAATAATTTGTCTGCCAGGGAAAGATAAAGACCCCCAGAGGAATAAATGCAATAAAAATGGAGAGATGTCTACCAGCTATGGCTCACTAGTTGCACAGAGGACATGCTGATGTCTTGGGTGCAGGACTTTAGATGGATAAGTAGTAGACCAGACAATGATACTTTCCAGGACATTATCAGCTGAGACGCCACATGGACACACAGGAACATGCAGTTGCTACTCCTAGAAGTTCTAAATAGCCTTTTGAGGGTAATTTGTTTTCCTACTTCAAATGGAACCTCTGAGGTTTGGCCTCGTGCTCATTCTAATCCTGCCAACAAACAAACAAGTTATCCTTGTTTGTATAAAGCATCCTGCAAACTGTTGATGTATTTAATATCTATTTTCTGGTGGTATATTTAAATCCACTAACAATATCATTTATTTTATGTAGACTCAGGGGATTCAAAATAAAATGAAATGTTTTAGTGGAAAAACAAATTTGCATTATAAGTAGATCTGACTTATCCCTGAGGACAAAACCAACTCAACCACAAGATTCCAAAAAATAATTTTGTGGTGTGGATCCATTTCCCCAATAGTACAAATGAGATGGAGACTGATATTGTGTTCTCATTTGAAAGCAATGAGTATGAAACTACAGAGACCTAATGGCTCATTTACAAGCAAGTGCAAAATAACAAAGTGACATAGTAAGTTATGTTGAAATAAGACACACGTCCATCAAGTTCAACCCTTGAACTTCTTTTTTGCCAGTTGATCAAGAGGAAGGCAAAAACCCCATCTGAAGCCTCTCCAATTTGCCTCAGAGGGGGGGAAAATTCCTTCCTGACTCCCATAACTCTGTATTCCCTCACTTGCTAAAAAGCCATCCAAACCCTTTTTAAAGCTATCTAATATATCAGTCTGTAAGACTAATTCAGGGAGAGAATTCCACATTTTCATAACTCTCACTATAAAAAACACCTTTCGAATATTTAGGCGGAACCTCTTTTCTTCTAATAGGAATGGGCGACCTCGCATCAACTGGAAAGACCTAGTGGTAAATAAAGCATTAGAGAGATTATCTGATCCCCTTATATAAAGTGCAATTCAAATACAAATGTATGCACAATGCAGTGTTTTGTTCCCCAGAATTTCATCAGGCACTCACTAAGTAGTAAAAGCTGCATGTGATGCCCCCTCTAGCTGGCCACAAGTTCTGGGTCACAGTTTCAGAGTTGGCATGGTGTATGCCATTGAGAGAGCTGTCAATAATGTATTAGCATCAGTTTTCTTGTTGCAAGCCAGTTGCATCCATGGTCACGACCCACTAGGCAAACCTGAGAAAAACAGGGTTCTGGCTCCAACGTAACCTGTAAACCGTTCATATAGCTGTAAACATTCAAGGAGTCTGCAACCCCTAAAGTAATCCGAAGAATTGTAGAGCAATGGAATAAACAGCTTCAAGGCACTACTTTCAAACTCCAAATTTTCTTTTATGTTAGCAGTGTAAAACACACTAAAATAAAAGAAATTTTGCAGTTTGAAAGTACTGCCTTGAAGCTGTTTATTTGGGTTTTACACTTCTAAAATAAAAGAAAATTTGCAGTTTGAAAGTACTGTCTTGAAGCTGTGTATTCCATTGCCCTACATTTCTTCGGAAACCTGAGAGTATGTGGTCCAGACAGGCAGTAGTTCCTGGGTTCTCTATGGACTATGTAAACAATTATATAACAGGTATATGCAGTCAGTACTACTATTCTCATGACAGACAGATTGTATCACAGCTTTATTCAAAGAAATTGGATAATAAAATCTTCCCTTTGGTTTGTTTGGTTTTATTGCTGTTAATACTAAGGGAACTCTGGCTGTTGAAGCAGTCTCATCATTTCCTAGAGAATTCTAATCCAAATAATGTTGGGGGAATGCCTTATTTAGTAAAACAGCACCAAACTGTGCTAAAAATTACTTTTTATAAACTGCCCTGGACACTGATACAGCTTGTATGGCTCTTTGTTATGTTCCCATGGGACTTGAGATGCTGCAAGTCTGTGCCTAGTGCCAATAATAAAGACATTTTAAATGCAGTTTGGGGATCTGTCCATAGTGTACTGGAAAGGTCCAGTGTGTGGTAAACTTAACCCTCATTAATCTACTCTAGTAGGGGGCATATTTATTAACATTGGAGACAAATATAACCAGTGATGTTGCCTATAGCAACCAATTAGATCTTTGCTTTTGTTTTGGAACTTGTAGGTTCAAAGCTAAAGGCTAATTGGTTGCTATGAGCAACATCACTGGTGGTGTTTGTCTCCAATGTTAATAAATACACCCTAAGTGTGTGCCATTAAAGGGGTGGTTCACCTTTAAATTAACTGTTATAGAATGGCTTATTCTATTACTTTCTTTTTCAAAGACATATTTGTCTTTTTTCTGATTCCCTCTGGTTTTCATTGACTCCATCTAAAAACAAATGCTCTATAGGGCTAGTGATGTGAGGGTCAGGTAAAACTCGACACGCACCCGACCCTAACCTGCAAAATGTTGCCATTGTAGGACCTGCTCCTAATCTGTACCCACGTCTTATCATTCTACTATGCTACTTCTGTATGCGGATAAAAGGCAGGGAATCTTCAAGAGCAGAAATAGTTGGCCAAATATCAACCCACCCAACTGGAGTTAAACCCACGGGTCACTGCGGATTTTGGGTCAACATGCACATCACTACTGGACAGGACCGGACTGGGAGTAAAAAGCAGCCCGGGCAAAAAAAACATATCAAAGCAGTCTGGGCAAAAAAATCAAAGCAGCCCAGGCTTGGCCAGAGAAGAGGCACTTATGGGGTAATATGATACATATGTATAAATATATAAGGGGATCATATAATCACCTCTCTAATGCTTTATTTACCAGTAGGTCTTTCCAGCTGACAGAAGCTCACCCATTCTGATTAGAATATAGAGGAAGAATATTCTGAAAATTATACATTATTCATATGTCTCAGACCTTAGTTCTTATTTAAAAAGTATTTGGGTCTGGCTGTGCTCTGTACCTTGCGGCCAAATAAAATCCAGTGTAAGGTGTTGAGCACAACATGGATGAGTACTGTACATTGCGGCACAGTCTGTATCATATGACATACGGCAGATAGTAAGTACAGGCAGTGATCCCCAACCAGTGGCTTGTGTGCAACATATTGCTCTCCAACCTATTGGATGTTGCTCCCAGTGGTCTCAAGGAAGGTGTTAGGCAGTGATCCCCAACCAGCGGCTCATGTGCAACATCTTTCTTTCCAACCTATTAGATGTTGCTCCCAGTGGTCTCAAGGAAGGTGTTGTTTTTGAATTTCTGACATGAATGCAAGCTTTAGATGCACAAAATAATGTGTGATGACAAACAGTCTCCTGTAGCCTCCCAGTTCACATAGAGGCTAGCAATAGCCAATCAAAGTCCATATTTGGCACCCCCAGGAATATTTTTGCATGCTTAAGTTGCTCTCTAAATTCTTTTACATTCAGATTTGGCTCACATGTAAAAAAAGGTTGGGGACCCCTGAGTTAAGGGATGGGTAGGGGACTGGTAGGAAGAGGCTGACAAGATTTTTACTGGAAGATCCTCTTGCATTAATTGGAGATATAGGGGATTATGTTATTAAAGGCACCACATTTTCAAAGGTCTAATCACCTATAGCAACCAATCAGCAGGTAGCATTTAATGGTCACCTTTTTAAAGGCAAACTGGTTGCTACAGGTCACCACACTTGGGCAAACTTTGTACCTTTTGTTACATATGGGGGTTATTGTGCAGCATTCTTTATGGTTGTTAGACAATAGCTCCCTATATGCTGGAGAATCATGAAAGTTATAGTCCAGCCAGTCATGCAATCTGTAAAAATAAAGTATATAGACACTGAAGTAATATATTATTATTGTCAAACAAACACCATATTATAATAAATTGAACCTACTTATTGCATCAGACTGTACAGTTTTGTGTAGCTTCTCAGCATTTTAAAGGAAACCTATGCTCCTCAAACAATGTAGGTCTCTATAAAAGAATATGGCATAAAACAGCTCATATATAAAACCCTGCTTGATGCAAATAAACCATTTTCATAATGATATACTTTTTTAGTAGTATGTGCCATTGGGTAATCATAAATAGAAAACTGCCATATTAAAAAATAAGGGCTGCCCCCTGGGATCGTATGATTCACGGTGCACACAAACAAACTATACTGTACATGTTAGGTCACATGAGCCAATTATAAGTGAGTTATTATATGAGTTCTGTTCTGCTTCCACACTTCTTCCTGTTTCAGTTAGAGCTGTAGTATTTATGGTCAGGTGATTTCAGAGGCAGCACACAGACCATCACAAAATGGTGGTTCAAGGCAAGATATGTAAAAGGGCAATATTTACTTAAAGGAGAAGGAAAGGCTTGGTGCACTTGGGATGACACATGGTAGACACCCCAAGTGATTGTATTGACTTATCTGAAACCCCGGGCCGGTGCTCCTATCAGCAGAAAACTGCACCAGTCCGGAGTTATATTAGTGAGCACCACGGAGCGATCTTCTTTCGTCATCCTCCTTCTTCGCGCGGCTGCTCATGCGCAGTAGAACAAAAAGCCGAACCTTAAATAAAAAGTTGGCTATTTCGTTCAACTGCAAATGTGTTTGCCCCAGGAAATTTGAAGAAAGAAGAAGACCGAAGTGGATGCTCACTAATATAACTCCGGACTGGTGCAGTTTTCTGCTGAGGAGCACCGGCCCGGGGTTTCAGGTAAGTCAATACAATCGCTTGGGGGGGTCTAAACATTTGGTACCCCCAAGTGCACCAAGCCTGTTGCGCAAGTATTCATTTTGGGGATATAGTTCTCCTTTAAGAGTGGAGATGAGAGTAGTTCAGACCTGGAGCTCTCTCTCCGAATATCCTTCCTCACATATGCCTTCAAGCTGGGACCATTCATGGCTTTGTGCGATGCTACTTGGTATTGGAAGATGTTTAGTATACAAAGACCTGGCCTGTGGGAGAAACGCAGGCGACCAGTCGGAAGCACCGAATATAATGTAAGTTATAGAAACATCACACCTACAAACTACATACAACACGACTGTCGGGTGAAGAGGCATCATGCAGATTTTGCATCTGAAAGTTGTGTTGGATGCATGTAGTTTGTAGGTGTGGTTTAGGCGTTTGTGGATTGGAAGACATTGCGCTGGGAGTTTGGTCGAGGATTTATTTAGCCGCCCACTGTGTGCGTGGTTCTCTTTCCTGCTCACTTCCTTGATTTACATATGCAAGTCAGGGTTCGGATTTAGTTCTGTATTTGGCCAAATCTTTCACTAATGAATCGTGATTCCACAGAATACTAAAATAGTATATTTGGTGCATCCATATAATAGTGTGTTTGCTACCTACCATTGTACAACTGAAATTAAAGGTGACTGGTGACATATACCTTTCATAGCATTGTTGTACCACCAAAATGTTGCAGAACTCCCAGCATACTCTTGCTGACTTGCCAATGACACTCACGCGAGGAATGTATGGATGAATGTTTGTAAGGACCCACATATAGAACATTTAAAGTCCATTTGACAGCTATGAAACGAGTTTACCATACTGACTAACCAAGGTATGGCTGCTCTGCTACAACCTGTATTAGCCAATCTGATGTTGCTTTCACTATTGCAAATAGTCAAATAACAAAAATCTATAATATACTGCAGCAAACTGCAGATGCTAGCTGGTGGCTCCATCTAAAGACCTAAACCATTATTGACCGTTATAGTTTACATATAGCATTCAAGATGATTGCATTTCATCTCACAGCAGGATAGGCCTAATTCATAATTCTTGATCAAATCAATACAGAATGGAAAAAACAAACACAGACAAAATTAGGCCTCTCCTATACAGTATTACATAGTTACATAGTTAAATTGGGTTGCAAAAAGACAAAGTCCATCAAGTTCAACCCCTCCAAATGAAAACCCAGCATCCATACATACACCCCTCTCTACTTTTAATTAAATTCTATATACCCATACTAACTATAGAGCTTAGTATCACAATAGCCTTTGATATTATGTCTGTCCAAAAAATCATCCAAGCCATTCTTAAAGGCATTAACTGAATCAGCCATCACAACATCACCCGGCAGTGCATTCCACAACCTCACTGTCCTGACTGTGAAGAACCCCCTACGTTGCTTCAAATGAAAGTTCTTTTCTTCTAGTCTAAAGGGGTGGCCTCTGGTACGGTGATCCACTTTATGGGTAATAAGGTCCCCTGCCATTTGTCTATAATGTCCTCTAATGTACTTGTAAAGTGTAATCATGTCCCCTCGCAAGCGCCTTTGTTCCAGAGAAAACAACCCCAACCTTGACAGTCTACCCTCATAATTTAAGTCTTCCGTCCCTCTAACCAATTTAGTTGCACGTCTCTGCACTCTCTCCAGCTCATTTATATCCCTCTTAAGGACTGGAGTCCAAAACTGCACTGCATACTCCAGATGAGGCCTTACCAGGGACCTATAAAGAGGCATAATTATGTTTTCATCCCTTGAGTTAATGCCCTTTTTTATGCAAGACAGAACTTTATTTGCTTTAGTAGCCACAGAATGACACTGCCCAGAATTAGACAACGTTTATCTACAAAGACCCCTAGATCCTTCTCATTTAAGGAACTCCCAACACACTGCCATTTAGTGTATAATTGCATTTATATTATTTTTGCCAAAGTGCATAATCTTGCATTTATCAACATTGAACCTCATTTTCCAGTTTTCTGCCCAGTTTTCCAGTTTAGACAAATCACTCTGCAAAGTGGCAGCATCCTGCATGGAACCTATAGTTCTGCACAATTTAGTATCATCTGCAAAAATAGAAACAGTACTTTCAATGCCCACCTCCAGGTCATTAATAAACAAGTTGAAAAGCAAGGGACCTAGTACAGAGCCCTGCGGTACTCCACTAACAACACTGGTCCAATTAGAAAATGTTCCATTTACCACCACTCTTTGCAGTCTATCTTTTAGCCAGTTCTCTATCCAGGTACAAATACGATGTTCCAGGCCAACATTCCTTAATTTAACCAGTAACCTTTTGTGTGGCACTGTATCAAATGCTTTAGCAAAATCTAAGTAAATCACATCCACTGCCATCCCAGAATCGAGGTGTCTACTTACATTCTCATAAAAAGAAATTAAGTTAGTCTGGCAAGATCTATTACACATAAAACCATGCTGGCACAAACTCATATTATTATGATTTGCTATGAAGTCCAGTATCTTGTCCTTTATTAACCCTTCGAAAAGCTTTCCTACCACTGACGTCAGACTAACTGGCCTATAGTTTTGAGGCTGAGAACGGTATCCTTTTTTGAATAAAGGCACCACATTAGCAATTCGCCAGTCTCTCGGCACTATGCCAGATCTCAATGAATCCTGAAAAATTAAGTAAAGAGGTTTGGCAATCACGGAGCTAAGCTCGCTAATTACCCTGGGATGAATACCATCTGGCCCTGGACCTTTGTTAATCTTAACATGTTCTAGTCTCTTTTGAATTTCATCATGTGTGAACCATGCATCATTAGTTGTATTACTAGAATTGGGACTGTTAAGAAGGAAACCTTCACTTACTGATTCCTCATTGGTGTAGACAGATGAAAAATATGAATTCAGAATCTGCGCTTTTAATTTGTTTTCATCAACCAGCTGTCCCCCCTCTGATAGTAAGGGACCCACCCCTTCCTGCTTCATTTTTTTACTATTAACATATTTAAAAAATAATTTGGGATTTTTTTTACTGCTTGCTGCAATATCCTTTTCTATAGCAATTTAAGCTTGCCTTATAGCTTCTTTGCATGATTTATTGGCCTCCTTGTACCTTATAAATGATTCGGCTGTACCAGCTAACTTGAAAGTTTTAAAAGCACGTCTTTTCTTACCCACCTCAACACCAACGCTTCTATTGAACCAAAAAGGTTTTGCTTTGCAACGACGTTCCTTGCTTACAAGTGGAATATACTGACAAGTATATTTATTAAGCAGCATTTTAAAGACTTCCCAAAAATGCCAGATAAACTTAAAGTGATATAGACACTGTGTAGATACTTGGCTAAGCTGCACGAAGAGTAGCAGGAGCATAGTATTAGGGGCTAAAACCACTCAAGTGCTGTACCCCCACATCAAAAGACTACTCGATCGATAGGGAAATGAGGAGAGCACTCTCCAAGCATATAAATGCTGTGGTTATCTGTTTATTAGTCGACTACTTGTACACGACATGAGTAGAAAGTAATGTGGGAATAAAACAATGTATCAAAATGATTTTGAACACGGAAGTGATTATAAATGTTGCTACTACGTATGTTACAATTGAGTGGAAAGGTTGAAGAATGGACACAAACACAGAGACTCTGAACCGTTATTCAAAGATATCCACACACCTGTTGATTAACTATTTGCATATGGACTGAAAAGATGGACTTTTACACACACCTCCTTGGGATTTCACTGGTGGGGGATAGTAGGGGTGTTTTAAGAAGCCTACACGCTCTGTTTGTTTGTTACACTTGATAAAGGGCATATAGGCCCGAAACATGTCGTATACAAGTACGGTAGTCGACTAATAAAAGGATAACCACAGCATTTATGTGCTCTCCTCATTTCCCTATAAATCGAGTTATAGATATCAGGATATCTGTGACCTGATCGAGGAAAGTTGCACCCTTTTCCTGAACCAAGCGGGCAGAGCGTTTTTGGATAATATATTTCCTAGATACCAGAAGACTACTCCCTGAATGCTGCCCATGCTAGCCCACTCAATACGCGCATATATGTTGCCTCATCTCATACCATGGCTGGGACACTTGCTTAGTAAATGCATGTACTCAGTATGGCCAGTTCATTTCTGATGTTACCATTGTTGGAGGTACTCCTTTATAAATAAAAGCAGAAAGACGTTTCGGACACCAGAAAATAAGCTGTTGGGTCACAGCAAGGAAGGATAAAGGGATTGACAGAGAGTCAGACCCCCCACATGCCTGTGATCTGCTGGAGGAGTAATTGCTAGGTCCAAACCTGCCAAACAAGACCATTACTACTTGGGATGTCTAATTTGAAAAACTACTGGGAGCAAAAGAATCAATGTCCAGTATGACTAATGAGCCGGACAAAGCTGGGAGTTGGGATGTTTTCCTGGTTTTCAGTCTAATGAGTAGTACAAGTATGGGGCCTATTATCAAGAATGCTTGGGACCTTGGGTTTTTTGGATAACGGATCTTTCTGTGATTTGGATCTTAATGCATTAAGTCTACTAGAAAATCATGTAAACATTAATAACACCCAATAGGTTGGTTTTGCTTCCAATAAGGATTAACTATATCTTAGTTGGGATCAAGTACAAGCTACTGTTTTACTTTTAGAGTGAAAAGGGAAATCGTTTTCAAAAGTTTGGATTATTTGGATAAAAATATGGGAGACTGCCTGGGTTTATGGATAATGGATCCCATATCTGTAGTGTAAGTAGTGAAACCACTGAATTGGTACTTGGCACCACAATAACAAAATGTGGCATTTTCCCAAGCAATTGAGCCATATATGGGTAACCAATGAAAATGCTATGTTGTTTCCATTGTCCCTAGACTGGGTGGGATGCCTGGAGCACTATCTGATATTGTTATAAATCCTCATATAATAAATAACTGCTGGTTAAGTGTAGTCACTTGGTGGTTCACCTTTGAGTTAAGTTTTAGTATATTATGGAATATGAAATTCTAAACAACTTTTCAACTGACCTTCACTTTTCCTTTTTTATAATTTTTACAGTATTTGTCTTCTTCTTCTGACATTTTTCAGATTTCAAATTGGGGGTCACTGACTCCATCAAAAAAAAAATTCTCTCTAAAACTACAAATGTATTGTTTTGCTACTTTTTATTAATCATCTTTCTATTCAGGCCTCTCTTATTCATATTCCAGTCTCTTATTCCAATCAATACAAGGTTGCTAGGGTAATTTTATCCCTAACAACCAAATTGCTGAAATTGCAAACTGGAGAGCTACTGAATAAAAACCTAAATAACTCAAAAACAATAAAAAAGGAAGACCAATTGCAGATGGTCTCAGAATATCATTCTCATACTAACAGTTTATTTAAAGGCTCCATGTTCTTTGTTCCTGCATTTGGAGTTGGAAGCATTAAGTACAGTTTCCTAGGACTGAACAAGTCTGTCCTTCCTCCCTATGTTTGATTCCAGTGTAATATAATACCTAACATCTATGTTTAATGGGCTTTTAGAAGGCCAGCGGTTACACCCCGAGTCACTATAGGCTAAAATTTCAGCTATCCCTAAGCCAGACACAGATTTACATGACTGTAAGAACTATAGACCTATCTCGGTTTTGAATACGGATATTAAGATCCTAGGAAAAATTATAGCCATGCGTATTAATACATTTTTCCCTTCAATAATCAACAAAGATCAGGTGGGGTTTGTTCCGGGCCGCCAGGCCTCGGACGCTATCAGGCGCCTTATTCTACTTATGGAACACGCTCAAAAGACAGGTACCAAATCTATGTTGCTTAAATTAGATATTCGAAAGGCTTTCGATTCCTTATCCTGGGACTATCTTTATTATGTATTGGGTAAATGGGGGTTTGGCCCGAACTTACTGTCATGGGTAAAAGCCCTTTATGATGGGCCCTCAGCTATAGTTAACATTCCAGGGTTCTGCTCTAATCCCTTTCGGATATACAGGGGGACCCGTCAGGATGCCCCCTTTCTCCCATTTTGTTTAATCTAGCGATTGAACCATTGGCTATAGCAGTTCGGTCTAACCCGAATATCGCCGGTATTTAATCTGGTGGTCTCTATCATAAACTTAGCCTTTTTGCTGACGACCTATCTTTCATTATCTCTAAACCTCTTACATCACTTCCTAATCTATATGGGCTTTTAGAAGCTTTTGGTATTATTTCTGGGTTACGAATTAATCACCATAAAACTGAAGCACTAAATATTAACCTCCCACAGGAAATGGAAAAACTGTTAAAATTGAACTTTGAATTTAATTGGCACCCTAAATATATATCTCTATTAGGAATTAAACTAACAAGGACTTATGATGATTTATTTAAATATAATTACCCTTCAATGTTCAAAGCTTTAACATCCTTACTAGAGAGATGGAGCTCTCATCATATATCATGGGTAGGACGTATAAATTCAGTAAAAATGACACTCTTACCGAAACTGTTGTATTTATTCAGAACCTTACCTGTCACTGTTCCTGTAGGACAACGGGGGAAATTTGAATTAACAGTACTTAGGTTTGTATGGGCTGGGAAACCTCCAAGGGTTAATAAACACACATTATTCCAGCCTAAGAGATGTGGAGGTTTGGGACTTCCAAAGTTTTCTTTGTATTATAAGGCAGCCCAATTAGCCCAGATCCTTGCTATGCACTCCGTAGAAGATAGTCCTCACTGGGTATCGCTGGAAGGCCTCTTTACACATCCATATTCCCCTACAGCAATTTTATGGAACCTCTCGAGACAGAGAGTAGCACAGATGAGTAGGTGTCTTCAACACACTATGAAGGTGTGGGTAGCTTCGAATAAGAACATTCAGTTGAAGTCCCCTTTCGGGCCAGCAGTCCCGCTATTCTCAAATCCCCAGTTTTCCCCGGGGCTTCAGGTTTCCCAATTTAAGTGGTGGACTGATAGAGGTATTCGGTCATTGGGGCAGCTATGCTATACAGCAGGGCCCCTTCCCTTACAGGAATTGATAGACAAGTTTTCAATCCCCTCTACAGAAAGGTTCAGATTACAACAAGTTTATCACTTTGTCTTGACACAGTGGGTCCAGGTAAAAGACAAAGAGAACAGAGAAACATTCTTTGAAAGATGGTGTATCTATTCTCCTAGTATACGACAAGTAGTCTCCAGTTTGTATAATAAATTCGTGGAAGGCCTGCAACCCTCGATGCTATCCTATATGTTAGCCTGGCATAGGGATCTATCTAGAGAAATTCCACATGAGGATTGGGAACAGATCTGGAATACGACTAGAAGATCATCTAATAATGTTTCCTTACTAGAGACGAATTATAAAGTGTTATAGGATTTACAGTAGAGGTACTTATTATCCTGTTTTTTTTTTTTTTTTTTTTTTGGTGTTTTTGATTGTGTGTAGTATTAAATCTTGGGTTGGCCTGGGGCCTGAGGCGAGGAGGGTATACTGAGTACAGAAGGACACATTAAGTGCTGAAAGTAGGGGATCCCCCCCTTTTTTTTTTCTCTTTATCCTAAATGTTAGAGGTGGGTGATAAAAGGTTACAGGGTCATTTAATAAACTTGTCACGTTAATTTATAAGGAGCATCACTGGGGGGGGGGTTTCTCTCTCTAGGATTATGGGGGTCCACTTTAAAGGATCGATGTCTCGGCTATTTCGGTAGCGGGGGCATCGTTCTCCACAATAAATTGGCTCTAGTTTTATATACAATATCACTGGTTTAGTCATCGACAGTATCATGGCACGGGTTTGCACTATATAAGGATCACAACTTATTACGAAGATATTAGTATTTATTTCACGACACTACATTAGGGGCTTTGGGTATGTGTGGTTCCCCCTTTTTTTTTTTTTTTTTTTAGGGGGGGTGATATATGGAACCCAAATTTCTGTCCCGGGCTGTTGGGGTTTCCCTCTTAGCCTCAGGCCATCAGGTTAAAAATTTCTATGGATTTGTTTTTATGTTTATTATGTAAGATGGATATGGGAAATATAAATGATCCTGTGTAAAAAGCATTCTGTATACAAATGTGGTTTAAAAGAATAAAAATTTATTGAAAAAAAGGAAGACCAATTGCAGATGGTCTCAGAATATCATTCTCATACTAACAGTTTATTTAAAGGCTCCATGTTCTTTGTTCCTGCATTTGGAGTTGGAAGCATTAAGTACAGTTTCCTAGTACTGAACAAGTCTGTCCTTCCTCCCTATGTTTGATTCCAGTGTAATATAATGTCCCCAAAACGGCACATAAATCTCTGTGTGTAATGGGCCATACTCAGGCAGATTTGGTGACCTAACCAAATGAGTAGATCTAAAGGTGGTCATACACAATAAGATCCACTCGTTTGGTGAGGTCCCAAACGGCAGGTGACATTGGGTTAATCCGAATGTTCGGCCCACGGGCCAAACGATCAGATTATACGAATGAAATGGGCGCCAACGGGTTGTAGGACCACATCAATATGGTCCTTGATTGCAAAAAATATCAAACCAGCCAGATCGATATCTGATTTTTGGCCTGATTTCGATCGTGAAGACCTGTCAGAAGCCCCCACACACAGACATATAAGCTGCTGAATCAATCTAAAGGACCAATATCAACAAATGTAATCTGCCTGTGTATGGCCACCCTTATAGTCTAAGGAAATTTTAAGATTAGAGCAAGACGGCTGACATACTGCTGGGAATCAGCACTCTCATTGGTCAATATCCTGAGATAATTTACAATTGGTTTTAATTTGTTATTATTTGTGGTTTTTGAGTTATTTAGCTTTTTATCCAGCAGCTCTCAAGTTTGCAATTTTAGGAACTGGTTTTATAGGGTCTAAATTACCCTAGCAATTACCAATATAAAGTGGCAATAATATTACAGACCAATTGCATTTTAGATGGGGTCAGTGACCCCACCATTTGAACACTGTAAAGGGTCAGAAATAGCAAGCAAATAATTTAGTGAATAAAGTACTCACTATTGTAAAATATAAGGATATTATTAGTTGCCAAGGAGTTCCATGATCATATAAAAGCACAAGGCTGACAGTGACTTCTAATATCCTTATATTTTGCAACGGGGGTACTTTATTAATTAAAATACCCAAGTTTCAGTTTTATACAGATATAATTTACAGGATATTCACGGCTCTTGTGTATTATAAAGAAATAATACAGAAAGCAAATGATTCAAAAACTATAAAAAATGAAGGCCAATTGAAAAGTTGTGTAGAATTAGACATTCTATAACATGCTAAAAGTTAAATTAAATGTGAACCACCCTTTAAGTCAATTTCTATAGTGCACTGGAGGCCTCAATGGGGCAGCTTTATGTTTGGCTTTAGTGTCCCTAAACCTTCCTGATCTGTTTATTAGAGGTGCAGTATAAGGAATCTATATCCCTAAAACTGTTTCTCTAACCCCTGACTGTCATGTGACTTTGCTGGCCAACTGAGTTTACGAATGATGCAAATTTAGCTGTGAATGTGCAAATTAGGGTGCTGACGCCTGTTTTTTCTGGTCGTTTGTTATGTTTGTTTGTTTTCACCCAGCATACATACAGTTGCAGGTATAATTTAGTCCCTGTGTAAAATATATAATAACGAAGTATAATGAAGTGAGTGTAGGACTGGCCAGACCAGGGATGACTTTGACATATTTGGCCAGTTTGAATATACAGGTGTGGGATCCGTTATCTGGAAACCGGTCATCCAGAAAGCTCCTAATTACAGGAAGGCAGTCTCCATTATATTAAAATAAGTCACATTTTTAACAATGGTTTCCTTTTTCTTAACAGTACCTTGTACTTGACCCTAACTGAGATGTAATAAATCGGTATTGGAGGCAAAAAAAAATAATTTTTTTTAGTAGAATTGAGGTATGGAGAGCCAAATAACGGAAAGGCCGTTATTGACTGTATTGCAATATATGGACAAAATAATCCCTGTTTTAATATATTGATAATTGGCTGAATGCAGAAGACCTTTAGGGGTAAATTTACTAAGCGGTGAAAATTCACAGTCATCGCAACACTTTGCCAGGCGAAAATTCGGTCAGACAGCACTAAATTACTAACATTTAAAGTTGCGTCCAGGGCACCGAACGCTGGCTAATTTTCTGTAGCGTTATTTCGGCAAAGCGAGCAAATCCTAGTGCAACTTCGTTAGAGGTCTTTGGTCAGGCTAATCTGCATACGGCAGGACATTTAAGGTTGAATAGACGTATATATGTTGCAGCAAATACATTACACAAGTCCAGGGAACCTTAATTAATAGAGTTGTTATAATGCCCTACACATGAACCCACTGTAAATGTATGGAGGAATCCGGTTACCCAAAATAATTTTTAAGGACTTTTTCAAGCAATAATTTAAAGTTTTGTCTCTTATGCAAATCATTCCAAACCTCAGTCTACCAGTGTGATTAAAGGGTACAGTGCTGAAGCACAAGTGTTTTATCATGGACCAGGCAAGTTGCATCCCTATAATAACATCCATTAAAACAAAACTATAAAAAATGCCTAATAAATACTCAGGTCAACCTGCACCGACCCTAACCTGCATCTCACCCCTCTCTGAACTTTACTTCTGTGAGCTTCTGAAGACCAAATTTTCCAAAGCAGAGGAGTAGTGTACTTCCCCAGTCAGTGCCGCAAAAAACCGAGACCCGCAGCAGGCACCCGAATTTCAACTCAAGCCCTTTCAGGTCAACCTGCACATCCCTACAGGGCAAGAGTGGAAAATGTTTTTGGCATAACTGATCATTTCCATTTTAATCAGTAACATAACTAGCGTTGGGTGGGCCAGGGTGCGGGACATGCAGCCAGGCCCCCCAACCCCCATCCATTCACAGTTTTATGGCTGGCTTCATCAGTGGGCAAGCTACTGGGGGGCCCTGGTCCAATTGCACCCCTTGCTCCCCCGGTAGTTCCGCCACCAATTTTAATGAAACTAAACTCCCTTTGTAAGAAATGTAGTCCTTGTTTAGGAATATGAAGATGTGAAAATCTTTCAAGGGGAAACCGTGTGTAATAACAGTGTAATAAAAAATAGAAATATATGTAGTTTCTGAAGTGCAATGTACAGTCATTTTACATTTGTATCTCACTTATTCAGTTATTGGTGTGACACATGGATTGGCTATATTTGTACTACAGGAATATACAAATGTGTAGAGGTAACTATGGCCTACAGTCAGGGCCATAGGGTAAGGGGGGTCAGGCCACGCCACACTTACTTGATTAGCCGGGCCCCCCATCTTTCTGAGAGCTGCTGACTTCGGGAAGGCATGCACATTTAAGGGGCCCTAGCCAACAATTTTCTTATAATGTGGGGGGGCTGGCCACCAACTTTTTTTTCTCATGTGGTCCTAGCCACCAATATTTTTTAATAGGGGGGCCCTGGCCACAAATGTTTTTTTAGGGGGGGCCAGACCACCAATATCTTTTTATTTTTTACAACATGTGGAAACTCTAGCCACCAATATTTTTTTTGTTTTTTTTACTGTGTGGTGGGGGCGGACCTGAAGGTGGGGCTTGTGGTGGGCGCAGCCCAGGGAATTTTGTCATATGGGGCCTTGCGATTTCTGATGGCAGTCCTGCCTACAGTCAAACGCCAACAATTAGTAAATTAACCCTTTAAGTGCCAGCAGAATTTCACATTTTGGTTACGTGAAATGCCAGCCGTTTTTGAAACATTTTGTGCCCTCTCACTTTAGGGGCATTTTCTGAGGGGAAACCTATAGTTTACCTAGGAAAACTATACATTGTTTTTTTCGGTAGAAACTGAGCTTTCTAAATCTGCCTGAGTTTTCATGTATTTACACCTGTGCAAAAAAATGTATAGTGCTACAATAATGATTGTATATCAATTTATACCAGAAAAATATTTCATTTTACGGATGAAAATCCAACTGATTTGGAAAGCCTTATGTCTCTCGAACGTGCCAATACCAGATATGTATAGTTTTAGGGAGATTTAGGATTTCTGTACAGCAAAAACTCCCGGCAGTATATTACCGAATTTTGAAAGCACTAAGGCAGAAAACGGCATGCTTTAGATTCCAAGGCAAAAAATCCTGAAACCGTAGGTTTACATTTTTGAAAAGTACACATTCTGCCGATTACAAAATTGGTAACTATGTCTCTCTACTCCCAACTACCAAACATAAAAGCTTGTCTGAACATAGCGGTTTTTCAACAAAAAATTCAAAATTCTGAAAAATCATTTCAAAGGTTTTATTTTGCTGCTCCGCATATCCCAAACTATATTAGGTACCAAGAAAAAGCACCTGAAATATGATTGCCAGGGGTCCACTGAACAATTTGATACCCATTATGCATAGGTTTACCAAAGTATCTGGCATTTAGAGACACCAATATGTAGTTAGCACATCCAAATTGTTCAGGACTTTACTTCAGCTACTGAGAAATCAACACATTGACTGCATTTTTTGTGGGGTAAAAACACAGAAATATATGTTTACCCCCCAAACCCATATATTTTTGGGAAGTACACATTCTACTGAATCTAAAATGGGTACCCATGCCTTTCTGCTCCAAACTACTGAGTCCCAAAATTGTCGGTTTTGGTGAAATATCTGAAAATTTCCTCAAACCTTCAACTTCCCAGCACCATATCGCCCATGTATCATTACATACTAAGAAAAAGCACCCTAAATATGATTGCCAGGGTTCCTCTGAACATTTTGGTGGTCATTGTTCATAAGTTTACCAAAGTATCTGGCATTTTAGAGGCCCCAAAATGAAGTTAGCGCATACAAACAGTCCCGTGGGTAACTTCAGCTAATAAAAGAGCAACACATTGACTGCATTTTTGTGGGGTAAAAACACAGAAATATATGTTTACCCCCAAAACCCATATATTTTTGGAAAGTACACATTCTACCGAATCTAAAATGGGTACCCATGCCTTTCTGCTCCAAACTACTGAGTCGCAAGGCTTTCCCACAATTGTCGGTTTTGGTGAAATATCTGAAAATTGCCTCAAAGCTTCAACTTCCCAGCACCATATCACCCATGTATCGTTACGCACCAAGAAAAAGCACCCTAAATATGATTGCCAGGGTTCCTCCAAACAGTTTGGTGGCCATTGTTCATAGGTTTATCAAAGTATCTGGCATTTAGAGGCCTCAAAATGAAGTTAGCACATACAAATAGTCCTGTGGGTAACTTCATCTAATGAAAAATCAACACATTGACTGCATTTTTGTGGGGTAAAAACACAGAAATATATGTTTACCCCCCAAACCCATATATTTTTGAAAGTACACATTCTACTGAATCTAAAATGGGTACCCATGCCTTTCTGCTCCAAACTACTGAGTCGCAAGGCTTTCCCAAAGTTGTCGGTTTTGGTGAAATATCTGAAAATTGCCTCAAAGCTTCAACTTCCCAGCACCATATCACCCATGTGTCATTACGTACTAAGAAAAAGCACCCTAAATATGATTGCCAGGGTTCCTCTGAACATTTTGGTGGCCATTGTTCATAAGTTTACCAAAGTATTTGGCATTTAGAGGCCCCAAAATGAAGTTAGCGCATACAAACAGTCCCGTGGGTAACTTCAGCTAATGAAAAATCAACACATTGACTGCATTTTTGTGGGGTAAAAACACAGAAATATATGTTTACCCCCCAAACCCGTACATTTTTGGAAAGTACACATTCTACAGAATCTAAAATGGGTACCCATGCCTTATTGCTCCAAACTACTGAGTCGCAAGGCTTTCCCAAAGTTGTCAGTTTTGGTGAAATATCTGAAAATTGCCTCAAAGCTTCAACTTCCCAGCACCATATCACCCATGTGTCATTACGTATTAAGAAAAAGCACCCTAAATATGATTGCCAGGGTTCCTCCGAACAGTTTGGTGGCCATTGTTCATAGGTTTACCAAAGTATCTGGCATTTAGAGGCCCCAAAATGAAGTTAGCGCATACAAACAGTCCCGTGGGTAACTTCAGCTAATGAAAAATCAACACACAGGAGAAAGCTCTCTGTTTAGTGCTGAATTAAGCATTGAAATTCCTGTTTGAGACAGGATTTTTTGTTATCACTTGGTGTGTGAATGTGTTGTCCACTTGGTGGGTGAAATTTGGGAAGTTTTGAGTTGATTTTCTTTACTAAAAATCGATATTTCTTTTGACCCTGAAGGTGAGTGATTCCTAGCCCAGTTCCCTTCACTTGCTCTGGGCTACAAACTCACTGTTAGATCCCCTACCCCTCCCCCACACCTGGGTGTCAGTTTCATTTGCATTTTTCTGTTTCAGCACAAATTGTTTAATTTTTGTACAGATTGAGTGGGTATTTTGATTTTGCACTCAGTTTCTGTGAGGAGAGAAAGCTAAAGGGAGAAGGATTTAATATAAGTATAAATATAAAATCTTTTCCAGCAGCAGCAGTGCAGCTCCAAGGCACCTGCTCACATTAACCCACTCCCTGCCACAGCTTCTCAACTTAAAACTTACTTTTTGTTAATCAGTAGTATAAAGCTTTCTGTTTGTGTGGTGTTGTGTAAAATAATGGGAGGAAATAAAAAGGAAAGTTATAAAAAAACATCTCTTGATTCTAAAGCAAAAGGACCTGAAAAACCCAGCTGTAGCTCTGCATGGAAACACCAGTCAGAGCCCATGTCAAAAAGCCCCATTGCCTCTACTTCTGCTGCTGCAGCTAATGTGACCCCTGCTAAAACATTTGCACACGCGGTAGCTACTGGCAGCAACCCAAGCCAAGTCACTGCTGGGGTAGAGAAGCTTACAAGGAAGCATGGGGTCAGATGCCTAATGTCAATCACTCATGGCATAGAGGCTTATATAAAGGCTGCAGCTGAAGTGGTGGGCCACTCTGCAGTAGTGGCAGCAAGTAAAATGTATGGGAAAGCCATAATCTTTGCCCGTACGCTAACTGCAGTGCATGCTCTGGTACAGAGGGGTATCACAGTGGGAGGGAGTTATGTCCCTGTAGAACCCCTAGAAGGATTGGGCACAAGGGTGGTTTTATCTAATGTGCCCCCCTTCCTGCAAGACCACTTATTGTACCCCCACCTGCAAGCACTTGGGGAGTTAAAATCAAATATGTCTAGAATTCCCCTGGGATGTAAGGAGAGCAGACTGAGGCACGTCCTTTCCTTTAAAAGGCAGGTGCAACTACTTTTACCTCGGGGGCAAGACACTATTGAGGGGTCTTTCGGGGTTCCATTTGAAGGGGTGCTGTATAAAATTTTTTACAGCACAGAGGAAGTGAGGTGCTTCCTTTGCAAGAACCTGGGGCACACTCGCCAGAGTTGCCCCAAAGGGCAAATTAAGACCACAGCCCCTGTTCCTGCTCCCAGTGCCTCAAGTAAAACATCTTATCCTGCTGGGACTATTTCAGCAGGGTCCTCAAAGGGGATATCTCCTTCACTAAAGAACCTCAAGGTGGCTGTTACACAACCCACCTCTACAACATCCAAACCTCCTCCTTCTTCACTGAAGACATCTAAGGCTGCAGCATGTCTTACAATTGCGGCAAAAGAGAAGGGGGGAAAACACGTCAAAGCTTCCCCCAGGGTCACAGTTGTGACAAAAAGGTGTACCCCTGTTATGGGCACCCCTGAAGGTGTGGGGGTACCCATGATTGCAACACCTGTTGGGGTTGGGGCAGATAGTGGCCTTTCCTCTTCAGATGCCAAGAAAAAGAGGACATTTAAATCAAACTGGCTGGTACCTGAGGAATGGGCATCAGTGGTTAATGATGGGGCACCCCCATCCAAGGGTAAAAAGGGCAGCAAAACTGCTCCTCATGTGGTGACATTGTCTGGCCCAACTGTTGGTCACGATCAACCGGTGTCAGACCATGCACTCTTGCCTCCAGACCAGGTGGGGAATAATGAGGTTAATGGTCTGCATGGCCTTGAACATGGCAGTGTTGGTTTCCCCACAGAGTCAGGGGTGCAGTATCTGCCTCAAAATCATTTGGAAGATCTTCCCTTGGAGTGTAAAGAGACACCTAATGAGACTCCTGCTGAGTGGGCAGTCAGTGTTCCTGAAGAGCTGAGATTTGGGAACTGCAACTAGCCTCAGTTTTTAGTGCCTCAGGGTATTTCACTCCAGGAGGGGGAGAATATTGGGCTAACCCCCATACAGGACCCTGCAGATAAAACTGCTGGGAAGGATGGTGAGGGTGGAGTTGTAAATACGGAGGAGGGTAGCCAGGCAACCTCTACTGTTCATGCTAAAATCTCTCCTCCCTTGTCTTCAACTGACCCAAATGTTATTGCCATCCAGAAAGCACAGGAGGTAGTGGAGAGGGCAGAGGCTAACCATCGAGCCTCCAAAGCTCTACCTGTTGCTGGGGAGCTAATTAGTTCTGTTGCTCCTGTGTCAAACACTTCCAAATGTGTTTCAGGGGAAGTTGAGGGAACACCTGAGCCATTGCAGGGTCTCCAGAAAAGTGATTCTGATACTTTTCCTGTAACAACTTGTGAAGAGATTCTCAAAGCTCTAGTGGAGAGGGGAGATTATCAATCCCTTAGCCAGGAAGAGCTCATGGATGAGGGGAACATCGAAGAGGAGGTTGACATAGGAGTGGCAAATCCTTCTACGCCAATCATCCCTGCTGAGGAACTCAAAAAGTTTCTTGAGAGCACCCTTGGTGTTAAATTAGAGAAGATGATGCACATGGCTCTGGAGAAGTGGCATGATTTGCCTTTAGTTATCAATTCTGTGAGACAATACATTAAGGTCATAAAAGAGGCCAAGAACTATGGAACAGCGGAATATCTCCATATAATGAAGTTTCACAAAAAATGTTTGTCTCATCAGACCTTGATGAAGGTTAAAGCACTTCCTAAGACTCAGTAATGGCTTTGAGTATAAGCACACTTAATACTAATGGCTGTCGGAATCCTTTCCGAATGTTTCAGGTACTCTCCTTTCTTCGTCAAGGAGGGTACTCTGTGAGTTTCCTCCAAGAGACCCACACCACTCCAGAGCTTGAAGCAAGCTGGAATCTGGAGTGGAAGGGAAGGGTCTTTTTTAATCACCTCACTTGGACATCATGCGGGGTGGTGACCCTTTTCTCAGATTCCTTCCAGCCAGAGGTCCTGAGTGCTACCTCTGTCATCCCTGGCCGTCTATTGTATCTTCGGGGCCGGGAGTCAGGTAGAACATATAATCTAATGAATGTGTATGCTCCTACTACCGGACCAGAGAGGGCACGGTTCTTTGAAAGTTTGTCAGCCTACATGGAGACAATTGACTCTGATGAAGCCTTGATTATAGGGGGTGATTTTAATTACACCCTTGATGCTCGAGATCGCAATGTACCCAAGAAAAGAGACTCGTCTGAGTCCGTTTTGCGAGAACTAATTGCTCATTTCTCCTTGGTTGATGTCTGGAGAGAACAGAACCCAGAGACGGTTGCCTTTACCTATGTCAGGGTGAGAGATGGTCATGTTTCTCAATCCCGGATTGATAGGATATATATAACGAGCCATCTCATGTCACGAGCCCAGTCGAGCACCATTAGATTGGCACCATTCTCAGACCACAATTGTGTATCCCTGAGAATGTCAATCGCACCATCTCTGCCAAAAGCTGCGTAACATGGAACAGCGACAGGCTCGTGGTGCCTTTGTGCGAAGCCGGATGCAGTTACTTTGTGATATGGATCGTGGTTCGCGATTCTTCTATGCTCTGGAGAAGAAGAAGGGGAACCAAAAACAAATCACATGCCTTTTTGCGGAGGATGGAACCCCCTTGAGGATCCGGAGGCTATCCGGGACAGAGCCCGGTCCTTCTATCAAAACCTTTTTTCTCCAGATCCCATCTCTCCAGATGCCTGTGAGGAGCTATGGGATGGGCTCCCAGTGGTCAGTGAGAGGAGAAAAGAGAGGTTGGAAACAGCAATCACTCTAGATGAACTCTCTCAAGCACTCCGTTTAATGCCCCACAATAAATCTCCTGGGCTTGACGGACTGACCATAGAGTTCTTCCAGTTCTTCTGGGATACTCTGGGCCCTGATTTCCATAGTGTCCTAACTGAGGCCTTCAAGAAAGGTGAGTTGCCACTTTCGTGTCGTCGAGCAGTGTTATCACTACTTCCTAAGAAGGGGGATCTCCGTCTTATTAAGAACTGGAGACCAGTCTCACTGCTTAGCACAGACTATAAGATCGTGGCCAAAGCTATCTCACTTAGGCTCAAATCTGTGCTGGCAGAGGTGATTCATCCTGACCAGTCCTATACAGTCCCCGGTCGGACAATTTTTGATAATGTCTTTTTAATCCGAGACTTACTACATTTTGCGAGAAGGACTGGTCTATCTCTTGCTTTTCTCTCTCTGGATCAAGAGAAGGCATTTGACAGGGTGGATCACCAATATCTTATAGGCACTCTGCAAGCCTATAGCTTTGGCCCACAGTTTGTGGGCTACCTGAAAACAATGTATGCCTCTGCAGAGTGTTTAGTTAAAACCAACTGGTCTCTGACTGCACCTCTGGCCTTTGGACGAGGAGTTCGGCAAGGATGCCCCTTGTCGGGACAACTGTACTCGCTGGCCATTGAGCCCTTCCTGTGTCTCTTAAGGAAAAGGCTCACGGGACTGGTGCTCAAAGAACCCGAAATGAGGGTGGTTCTCTCAGCCTACGCTGATGATGTAATTCTTGTGGCCCAGGACCTAGTTGATCTTGAGCGGGCACAAGAGTGTCAAGAAGTCTACGCTGCTGCCTCATCTGCCCGGATCAACTGGTCCAAGAGCTCAGGCCTTCTGGAGGGTTCTCTAAAGGTAGATTTCCTGCCTCCTGTTTTTCGTGACATCTCGTGGGAGAGTAAAACCATTAAATATTTAGGCGTCTACCTATCAGCTGAGGAGAATCCTGTCTCACAGAATTTCATTGAACTTGAGGAGTGTGTTCTAACGCGCCTTGGAAAGTGGAAGGGTTTTGCTAAAGTACTTTCTATGAGAGGGAGAGCTTTGGTGATTAATCAGCTGGTGGCCTCTCAGATCTGGTACCGGCCGAAATGTCTTAGCCCAACCCAAGAATTCATTGCTAAGATCCAGAGAAGGTTACTGGACTTTCTCTGGATAGGAAAGCATTGGGTTTCTGCAGGTGTCTCAAGCCTCTCGTTGAAAGAGGGAGGGCAGGGAGTCGTGTGTATACGTTCTCAAGTGCACACCTTCCGTCTCCAGCAAATACAGAGATACTTGTATGCAGATCCTTCTCCACAGTGGTGTACTCTAGCATCGAGTTTTTATCGCCAGGTACGAAATATGGGATATGACCGGCAATTGTTTATAATTGAACCTGAGGGTTTCCTAAGAAACCTTTCAACCCTGCCGGCTTACTACCAAGACACGCTAAAGACCTGGAGCATGGTATCCGTGTTAAGGCAAGGAGCCATTGAAGGGGAAGACATTCTAAATGAGCCCCTACTTTACAATCCATCTTTTAAGACTAGGATGTTAGAATCCATCAGCATCCGACGTCGCCTTTGCCAGGCTCGGTTAACCAGAGTTGGAGATCTCCTGGATTTTGAGAAATCAGATCGGGTGGACTCTCAAGCAGTTATGCAATGCATGGGATTCCTCACCACTAGGGTTCCACACCGTCTTCTCAAGGAAATCAAGGACACAATCTCTCCTGATTCTCACACCTTCATTGATGGGGTTTTACATGCTGGAGAGCCACGTCCACCTTGGAACTCCTCACCTCCAGACATAATAATAGCACCTAAAATCCGTCAATCCCCCCAAGCACCTCCTTCTCCCAACTTGAGCCAGTTGGAGAATTTTCCATTGACACGCTTTCATGATATAACAAGAAAGTTGTTGTACTCTCTAATGCTTCACACTGTACACTTCCTTGCCCTCATCTCCCGATATGATACCATCTGGAGACGTGTGCTTAATGAGGGTGAAAGACCTCAGTGGCGAGCTCTTTATTCCAGTTTGGTGCCTAGACCAACTGGAGACTTGAGTTGGAAAGTGCTGCATGGTGCATTGAGCACGGGAGAGTATTTAGCTCGTTTTACAGACTCCCCAGCTGCTTGTCCATTCTGTGGCAAAGGAGAGTCTGTGTTTCATGCTTATTTTACGTGTGCCAGACTGCAACCTCTATTGGCTCTTTTGAGGAAGCTTTACCTGCAGTTCTGGTTACACTTTTCCCCTCATGTTTATATTTTTGGACGCCCAGTATACCGGGACAATAAAGAGAAAGACCTTCTCTCCAACTTGCTCCTGGCTTTAGCTAAATTAGTCATTCATAAATCTAGAAAGCAATGTTTGGAAGGTGGGAATCCTCTGCCAGCAGAGGTCTTGTTCCGAGTGCTGGTGCGTTCCCGAATCCGAGCAGAGTACACCCAAGCAGTGTTTACTGGTCGGTTGAAAGAATTTGCTGACCAGTGGGCAATAGATGGGGTACTTTGCTCAGTATCCCCAGACCTGGTTTCTGTTCAGACAATTCTCACACTCCATATTTAAGTGCACTTTAATTTAAGTGGCAGTTGTATTTTAATCAGCTAATTATCTCCTTTGAGATGTGATTAACTTTGGTGAGCAATCACTCACCTGCAATTTGAATAATATATCAGCTAATGAAAAATCAACACATTGACTGCATTTTTGTGGGGTAAAAACACAGAAATATATGTTTACCCCCCAAACCCATACATTTTTGGAAAGTACACATTCTACAGAATCTAAAATGGGTACCCATGCCTTATTGCTCCAAACTACTGAGTCGCAAGGCTTTCCCAAAGTTGTCGGTTTTGGTGAAATATCTGAAAATTGCCTCAAAGCTTCAACTTCCCAGCACCATATCACCCATGTGTCATTACGTACTAAGAAAAAGCACCCTAAATATGATTGCCAGGGTTCCTCTGAACATTTTGGTGGCCATTGTTCATAAGTTTACCAAAGTATATGGCATTTAGAGGCCCCAAAATGAAGTTAGCGCATACAAATTGTCCGGTGGGTAACTTCAGCTAATGAAAAATCAACACATTCACTGCATTTTTGTGGGGTAAAAACACAGAAATATATGTTTACCCCCCAAACCCATACATTTTTGGAAAGTACACATTCTACAGAATCTAAAATGGGTACCCATGCCTTATTGCTCCAAACTACTGAGTCGCAAGGCATTCCCAAAGTTGTCGGTTTTGGTGAAATATCTGAAAATTGCCTCAAAGCTTCAACTTCCCAGCACCATATCACCCATGTGTCATTATGTACTAAGAAAAAGCACCCTAAATATGATTGCCAGGGTTCCTCTGAACATTTTGGTGGCCATTGTTCATAAGTTTACCAAAGTATATGGCATTTAGAGGCCCCAAAATGAAGTTAGCACATACAAATTGTCCGGTGGGTAACTTCAGCTAATGAAAAATCAACACATTGACTGCATTTTTGTGGGGTAAACACACATAAATATATGTTTACCCCCCAACCCCATATATTTTTGGAAAGTACACATTCTACAGAATCTAAAATAGGTACCCATGCCTTTCTGCTCCAAACTACTGAGTCGCAAGGCTTTGCCAAATTTGGCGGTTTTGGTGAAATATCTGGAAATTGCCTCAAAGCTTCAACTTTCCAGCATCGTATTGTCCATGTATCATTACCAGCATAAAGCATCCTAAATATAAACATATGGGTCTACTAAACAGTTTGATGCCCAATGTGCATAGATATACCAAACTATGTGGCGCACAGAGACCCCCAAATGACAATATGTATAGACATTTTCACGGCTGACGCGCTGGCTGCTGCAATATAACCACCCGGTGTGTGTATTATGCGACATTAGACCCCCCTAACAGTACAGAGACCCCAGAAAACCATATATTTTCAGAAAGTACACATTCTGACGAATCCAATATGGGTAAATAAGTGTTTCTACTGCAAACTGCCAAACTGCAAAGCAATGCTGAACATAACGGTTTTTATCAAATTTCTGAAAATCGTCACAAAGCTTGAATTTTACCCCATTATATGCCCTACATTTCGTAACTTAGCATAAAACATCCTAAATATGAACGCCAGGGGTCTACTGAACACTTTGATGCCCAATATGCATAGATATACCAAACTATGTGGCGCACAGAGACCCCCAAATGACAATAGTGTATATACATTTTCACGGCTGACGCGCTGGCTGCTGCAATATAAGCACCTGGTGTGTGTATTATGCAACATTAGACCCCCCTAACAGTACAGAGACCCCAGAAAACCATATATTTTCAGAAAGTACACATTCTGACGAATCCAATATGGGTAAATAAGTGTTTCTACTGCAAACTGCCAAACTGCAAAGCAATGCTGAACATAACGGTTTTTATCAAATTTCTGAAAATCGTCACAAAGCTTGAATTTTACCCCATTATATGCCCCACATTTCGTAACTTATCAGCATAAAACATCCTAAATATGAACGCCAGGGGTCTACTGAACACTTTGATGCCCAATATGCATAGATATACCAAACTATGTGGCGCACAGAGACCCCCAAATGACAATAGTGTATATACATTTTCACGGCTGACGCTCTGGCTGCTGCAATATGAGCACCTGGAGTGTGTATTATGCGACATTAGACCCCCCTAACAGTACAGAGACCCCAGAAAACCATATATTTTCAGAAAGTACACATTCTGACGAATCCAATATGGGTAAATAAGTGTTTCTACTGCAAACTGCCAAACTGCAAAGCAATGCTGAACATAACGTTTTTTATCAAATTTCTGAAAATCGTCACAAAGCTTGAATTCTACCGCATTATATGCCCCACATTTCGTAACTTATGAGCATAAAACATCCTAAATATGAACACATGGGGTCTACTGAACACTTTGATGCCCAATATGCATACATATACCAAACTATGTGGTGCACAGAGACCCCCAAATGGATATATAGTAGATAAAATTTACAAGGCAAAACAAAATAAGGCAGTAAAGAGTGAAATGCAAAAAAATCCAATAAAACCACAAAAATCAATGTTTTTTTTCCAGACTAGTGTTATCGGCCGTCAGAATCACAGTTTGAATATTTTAGCTGGGCCAAACAGGTTATACGGCTAGAAACAAGTGAACACAACATACGCAGAGCTGGAAATGCAATAATATGGCTAAAAATTCAATAAAATGGCTAAAAATGCACCAAAATACCCAAAATTGCAATATAATCACCGAAATAACATAAAAAAGATATTGCACAGTACGGTTAGCGAATACGCTATTCGTAATGGCAATAAAACATTTTTTTCAGCCAAAAAAAGAGACGATGCGATAAGAAAAAACAAAAAAAAACCGCAATGCCATGTATGTGCGTGTGCGTGTGTACAAATGGTAAATTACATGTTATGTGCGCGTGTGTGCGTGTGCACGTGTGTGTAAGTGCAGTGAGTGTAAGTGACCCCCCCAATCCCCAAAAATGTATGTGTAAGTGTGTGTAAGTGTGAATCTAAGTGTGTATTACTGTAATAAGTGTGTGTTGGTGTGTTTGTGTGTGTAATTGTTGCACTAACCTGAAAAAGTCGCTGGAGACTGTTGCACACGATCAGGAAGAGCCCCTGGAAGAAATCTGCAACGTCTTCTGTGTCCCTGTGCTGTGGGGGCGGAGATCTACGGCACGGTGTAGGCTGTGGCAGCAGGACACGTAAGTAACACGTGCCTGCTGCTGTTTTTGGGCCCCTGGGCGATCGCGCCCCAGGGGCCACTCGATCCCCTGCTCTGCTCGTTGCCTAGGGGCAGGGGATCGAAGCGGAACGGAGCGAGCGGCTCTAACAGCCGCTCCTCCGCTCCAAAACCCGGAAGTGCTGCAGAACGTAGAATCTACGTTCTGTGGCATTTCAAGTTACTTTTCCACAGAACGTAGATTCTACGTTCTGTGGCACTTAAAGGGTTAAGGATAACTTGTAAGAGGGAACACTTAATATCTTAATGTGACAATTTGTAAGGGTCAATGAATATACTGTATATATGTATAATGAGTGTATATATAATCACACACTCTCCCTGCCCCTTTACACTTAAAGGAGAACTAAACCCTAAGAATTAATATAGTGAAAAATGACATATTTTCTATATTGAACCAGCCTAAAGTTTCGGCTTCTCAATAGCAGCAATGATCCAGGACTTCAAACACAGGGGGTTGCTAAGCTTAGGGGTTGTCGCAAAATATACAGCAGAAAATGAGTATTCAACCTAACCTACTATGTTACTATGTAAATCACTGATAAAACCTTACTTTTTATGTTAACCCACAGTTACAGAAAATCATTGTTTACTATACACACAAGATCTCACAGTTACAGACACTTCCCCAAGCTCATATTGCCTTACATCAGAAATCTGTGAAATGAAAGAGATGACAGCATCTATACATAATACTTACAAATCATATTAGGAGACAGGGCAGCACTGGACTCTCTACCTGCAAGGCAAAACAAAGAATAGTTAGTTAAATAAATACAAAATTCAACAGAAGTATAATAGATTCAAGACTTAATGTGCATCAGGAATCAGATCAATGACTAGAATGGTCAGTCCATATGATGATTTTTTCTGTTAATACGATTTCTGCAATACAAATACATGTACAGGTATGGGACCTCTTATCCAGAATGATCAGGACCTGGGGTTTTTCAGAAAATGGCTCTTTCTGTTATTTGGATCTTCATACATTAAGTCTACTAGAAAAGCATGTAAACATTAAATAAACCCAAAAGGTTGGTTTTGCCTCCAAAAAGGATTAATTATATCTTAATTTGGATCAAGTACAAACTACAGAATTATTATTACAGAGAAAAAGGAAATCTGGATTATTTGGATAAAATAGAGTCTATGGGAGACACACTTTACATAATTCAGAGATATCTGGATAATGGGTTTCTGGATAATGGATCCTATACCTTTGCTGCAAATGTTGCTAGCCTTCCTCGTTCTTATTTCTCCCCTTTTCTCATCTCCTTTTCATTCCCTATCTTTAACCAGGCAATAGAAACATGTTTTTCCATTTATACAACTATATGATACGGAATGCTTTAACACGTAATAACAAATGTTGCTTAATATACGCTATTGAAATACAAAAAAATAAAAAAAGGAAAAAGTGAATAGCCAGCAATCTAATGAATGTTGAATCTATATGCCAGGCATCTCTGTCTGACATATCTTGGAACATGCCGATATGGTATTACGTCTGCACAATTAACAAACCCACTTGGGATGGAACAACACAATCTTGCACTACAGTCTGTTCAACACTTGATGAGAACTATGTTCATACCATGAAACGTGTGTAGTTGCTGAACTTCTAGCACAAGACTTTGGGTGCAAGCTCGGGGGCAGGAAGCAAGTGTAGCTCCACCTTCTCCGCAGCCAGGAGGGCATTTCTTCTGTAGGATCTCTCTGAAGTACCAATTTTGCCTCTCTGAACATAAGTGGGAAATTCAGAGTAGGAGCGAGTCGACTGCCATCTTGCCTCATGGTCGCAGCATTCCTGCTCCAGGTGCCCATTGAAACATGACCTGCTGCCATCTTGCCCATGTACTAACCCTGTGGGTTCTGTCAATAAGGGGGTTACTATTTCTGCTGCCCTAATTTACCTTATCTCCATGTACAGGCTTTGCACAAACATACAGGGCTTTGTCTGCTGAACTGCACATAGTAAATGCAAATATGTCTGTGACTTTCATGGAAACTCTATGAACCAAAGATAGAAATAGCTCAAATCTGAAAATACACCAGCTAAAACCTGTCAAGGTCATGTAGAAGTCAATGGCAGAGGTCCCTTGAACAATTCGAATATGTTTTTAGCCTTCACAATTTTTGAATTTTTTTCAGTGCTCTGTGCTCAAAAACTGAGCAATTCAAGTTTTTTTTTGCCCAATAATATGATTATTCAGGTTTTTCCCCGTGAATGCAGACAGGCATTTTTTTACATTTGTATTTTTATTTTTTTATGAATAAGCACACATTCGAATTATAAGTTTATTTGAGGTATAAAACAAAAACCTCACAAACTCAACCTCTGATAAATAACCCCCTTACTGTATCTCTTTGTACAGGCTGTAAGGGAATTTAGGGGGCTGTTCCTACTGGCTTGTGCTTATTATAGAAGAGTAACTATACTGGCACAGCTCTATAGTATCTCTCTGTACAGGCTATGAGCAAACAGTGTTTAATACAGAAGAATACGTATGCTGGGAAATGAGTGGGCTCTCTGTACAGGTCCAACAGTCAAGTAGCCTGGTCACTGCCAGAGTAATGAATGATTTGTGCTGCTTAAACACTCATCTGCCCCTTTATTAGTAGAACCTGCCCCCCCATCCATACCTTGTATATACCATTTCACCTACTAAGCACAAAACCCTTCCTATTGTGTAGTGTAACCCCACATCTCTACCCACTATTCAGGTAAAGGAAAGGACCCCCAGGTTACACTAGACTTAGCAGCAGTGATGAATGAATGGATAGATATAAAGCACAGAAACTGCACTGACTGAAACTCATAAACATACAAAGCAAAGCTCCGTGTCCATAATAAGCTGGGTATGTACTGCACATCTAATGGTAAATTATTGCCATTTAAACCTCATTAAACAACAGGGTACACTTCCCCTTTAAGAGCAGGGAACAGAAGTGACTTCACCCCCTAAGGATGACAGTTGGTTCAGACCGTTGGTTGACTTTGCGAGAGAGAGGTGAGTGCACTTTTGCTCTGATAGATTTTTTTGTCATACAACCCATTTCTTAACAAAAAAAAAGGGGAAACATTTGGGTGACATCCCTCAGACTAGTGGATGTTGCTGTTCTCATTGATTTTAGTGAATTTAGAGGATTGTCCCCCAAAATGGGCTTGAGAGATGCCTTTACTCTTAGTGCTGGTTGGGAGACAGACCCAGGATTTGGCAATTATGCAGCGCTGCAACCAAATATACTGTACACCTTTTCTACTGAATGTAACATTTGGGGACCCCTGTACCACACCATAAGGTGCTTAATTTATGTTCCCAGTACTGAAAGGCTCCTTAGAGATTTGCCCCTCTGTCCTGCGGTATCTGCCCCCTGGGTATCTGTCCTGCTCTTTTGTACCAACATTGTAGCTAAATACATGTTCCCTTTATCCAAGTACTGGAACTAGGGGTGGGAAGCAGAATCACGGGCCATAGGGACAATTTGGGGGTGCTAGCAAATGATTGGGGGACATACAGCAGGGTTCCATAGAAGACAGGAGACATCATACCCTGGGATTTGACAGTTGGTTTAGTCCGTTGGTTGGCTCTGTGTTAAGTGGAAATTCCTTCTGAGAGATTATTTGGCCAGATAACCATTATTTTAGTAAGAAAAGATGGGAAATGGTTGGGTGACACCCCCCAGACAAGTAGATGATGATCATTTTACTGACTTTCGGTAATTTGGAGATTATTCCCCTAAAATGGGCTTGGGAGATTCCTTTAATCTTCGTGCTGGTTGGGAGACACAGACCCTGCATTTGCCAGTTATGAAGGACTAGCAGCAAATATACACTTTCTTTCCACTGGGACCCCATAAAAAGATAACATTTGGAGACCCCTGGGCTATGTCATAAAAGTCCTAATTCTATTATTCTATTCTAGTGCCCAGTATTGACAAGCTCCTTAGAAATTTGCCCAGTGCCCCCTGGTTTCTCCATTGCTCTTCTGTACCAACCTTAACATGTAACTACATTTAATTGACTTACATAGTTACATAGTTAGATTGGGTTGAAAAAAGACAAAGTCCATCAAGTTCAACCCCTCCAAATGAAAATCCAGCATCCATACACACACCCCTCCCTACTTTTAATTAAATTCTCTATAAAAAAAAAATTAATTTGTTTTTAGTAAATGTTATGCACTTTTCCTTCAAATACCCCGGCTGTGGGAGGCAAATCGGTACATGTTAGGGGAATTATTGAATAAAACAATGTTGAATTGCTAATCCCTACAGTTACTCAGTAATACAGCCCTAGGGCCTAATTCCCCTAAAAAATGGTTACTGATGGCAGCCCTGCCCCCCAATCTACTAAATCTTGTGGGTGTCAAGGTGCCCAAAATCTGCCCGTGCTCCATTGCTAGGGGTAGTGAGACCTGTAGTGGGTAGTGCAGAGCTAAGGAACAGAAAGCCAACACAAATCACTGTCTCGCTGAGCCTAAACCTGTTCTTCTCTAGCTATAGCTGAACTACAATTCCCAGCATCCCCTGCGGCGTAGTTGTAGTTCTAACGCAATGTGTATTTAATGTTCCCTGTCTATTTATTGCTTCATTTTGTGTCAAGGGTACCACTCATCCTAGAAACTGTAATAAGCAACTGTCCCTAGCATCAGCACTAGTGTGGATGATATGTAAGGAAGGGCCAAAATGGAAATATTAGTAGCAAAAATCAGAAGAATAAATTCCTACAATAAAGATCCCTAGTGTTTATGGGTGCAGGGAACTGATCAGAGTAGGTCCCCTGCCAGTAATATACGGCAGTAATATTCAGCTGTTTTTAACCATTAGTCTATACAGTCCCCTAAGTACATTGGGGTCACCAGGACCCACACTTGGTTGGCAGGGGTGTCTAGGTCCTTGATTGCACCAACTTTTGTATGTGCCCTAATTGGTTTCTTCATTCTATTAAAGCTGCTACTGGTTGGTGTTACTGGTTATTTTGGAGCAGCAAACATATTCAGTAGCGCAGTATAACTGGGAAGAATAGAGAAAGGGAAAAACAGTATTCAAAGCTTTATGTGTCAAAGAGTGTTTGGCTCACAATCTCTTTTTGTCTCTCCCCAAAAAAATGAAATACTAAGAGCGATCTTAGTGATCTGAGCGATTTGCAGCGACTCCAAAAAGCGACAAAGAAGAGGTTAAAGAAGAAAAAAAACAGTCTTTTTAAAGACTACCAACTTACATCAAGAGCAGAGAAACAACAGCAACCTGCTCAACCCATTGCGGGTCATCAGGAGGAAGGTAGGGATCCTGAATTTATCCCTCTGGTAATATTTATTACATAGCAGATGAGGTTGAAAAAACAGACACACGTCCATCAAGTTCAACCTTTTTGTCTAAATAAAACCTGTGTAACTGCTAGCTGATCCAGAGGAAAGTGGGGGGCTAACAGGTATAATTATCTGATTTGTGGAACAAATAAATGGGAGGGGATTGTCTGAAAAAGGGGAGCGTCAGGGTGGACCTTTGACTTGTGACAGGTACAGAATTCAGGGTTTAGTGAAGCCGATAAAGACACTGGGATGGGGAGACATATTAAAGACAATGATTATTGTAGTTTTTAGCTACAAATAGTCTTTAAAATTTCCACATATATATTTGGGAGTCAGGGGCTGAGATCCCGGAGCAATATTTGGGCTTCCCACTGTGCAACAGTCATGCTGATATAGTTACAGGGTAAACGAGCAGCAAATAAGCACTTGTATAAGTACATTTATAAGCAACTACAATAGCTTAATTAATAGTTTAATGATATTAGTTTAAACAATAGTTTAATTTAAGGGCTAGTTCTCTTAGAATGTCCTATGCATGGTAACAGCAGGTCATTGTTAATATGTGTAGTGGGAAAGTTACAGAGAGATGCTTGTCTTGAGCGTGCCATTTACCAGCAGCTACAAACATTTGTATTCTTTATTTCTACTAAAGCAGTGACTTATACCAACCTTTTTTTCCTGATACAGGAGCGTCAAGATGGGCGCCAAACTGTGCAACATCCTGCACCGGCACCGGCATACTGAGGTAAGACAGATGGAAATATAAAGTCGTTGTTTCATGCCTGACGATTAGAGTCCTTGCCACCAGATATAAAGGGGAACTGTCACTGCAAAAGAGAAAATCCTCAGCTTACAAGAAATATTTTGCAAACCTGTTTGACAAACATTACTGTTAGATTTTTCAGATGTTCTTCACAAATATCACATAAAAAATGTTCAATATTCATTAACGTTTGGGAGGATTTCAATTGCTTAATCATTTTTTTCTGATTTTGTTCCCTATTCTCTATAGACTGTTGACATCAATCAGTCTTTTGATGCTTGTGAGCCCTGGGTGAGTATTTGCCTTTCAGGTATGAAGCAGGAGCTGCTGAGAGACATCCGGAAGGAGATGAGAATAGCAGCAGGGGCGCAAAAGCTGTACCTTGTCACCAAGGACAGACAGACCAAAGCCCAAGTGAAGGAGCTGAGGAACATCGGTGAGAGGAAGCTGAAAGCCCTTTACTCCTCTCTCCACAAGCTCAATGAGCAGCTAGCTCAGAGGGAAGCAGTGAATTATCCAGGTAAGATATAACAGTCTCTGGCCTCTTTCCTATTGGCATTACATGTGTCATCATAACATCACATACACTACCTCTTCATGGACATGAATTTGACCCCCATTAGATTGAGCTCAAAAACAAAAGGACTGCTCAAAGCTCACCTTCCCTGTAGCTGCTTCATATGTTTCCTATCGGGTGCTCTGTCTGCTGCATCCCCACATCAACACCAAAGAATTGGACGGAATACATGTTTATAGCATACTCCTGCAGGGATCCTTGGGTGTAGGATCCCTGCAGGAGTATGCTATAAACCTGTATTCCTTTTGATCGGAGTGCCGTCCAATTCTTTGGTGTTGATGTGGACCATTAGATTGAGCCCCACAGAACTATAGATGACCTTCATATATTTTACATTTATATTTTAAAACAATGTTCATTGGCAGCATCTTAACAAATCAAGAAAAAGGTCTTACGCCTTAGATTCAAGAATGTTGTATTTGAAAATCCTAATATCCTCCAAATTTATTTGCAATATTTCAGATGCAGTTCTAGAGACTACAAGGGACACCGATGTCAACTCCCCTGCACCAGAGATCACTGCGCCTGAGGTTCAGGTCATTTCAGACCCCGCCATCGATTCATCACAAGTGAGTATTTTACATTGACGCCATTCATTTCTTGGACACAAACACTGCCCTTATCATATCCATGTAAAGCCACATTCAATAATTGCCTGTCTCTTGTTTGCAGCATCAACATGATGAATCTTTTGAGGAACCTGTTCCAGAGACAGAACAGCCGAAAGAAGAACCATCTGACAGGTAAGGATATTTTGGAGTTTATTAGAGATTAAATCCCTATCCCATACTTTCATCAAATAAGAACAAAAATATCTTCACAATAACAGGAATATTATTGTAATTAAAGTAAGGTACCAACAGATGAAATGATTGGCATAAAAAAAGAGGACAGGTGGTAAGATGCCCCTTCATTTGGCCGGGAGATTCCACAATACATAATTGTACAGTGCCATGGCTAGGGGTGCTGTAGTATTAAGGATTATGGAGAATGTATTTGCTAAGGGAAGAAAAAAGGATAGCGTGAAGCTTATAAATCACTAAGGGAAAAAAATGAATTAGAATAAACACTAACCCGTCATTATATTTAAAGGGACTTACCTGTAGAAGATACAAATGAGGAGGCTGAGGAAGAGGCAGAATCTGTTGTTGAAGAAGATCCAGTGCAACAACAACAACAGAATGAGGAAGAAAGGTAAACTCACACTTTATATGGGAGGCTGCGGATAAGACTGATTTCTACTATAAACTTGCATTATACTAATCATGTACATCAATGACCTCTTCCCAATAGTGAAGTTCCTGAGAATGAAGAAGACTCTTCTGAAACATCGATGGGTCCTCTCCCCGGCGATTACAGCCCCATTCCAGAGGATTCTCAGGCTGAAGAGATGACAGTAGAGGAGGCTGAAAACACACAGTAAGACAAACCCTCAAATACACGACATAAATACATACATATTTATTTTTATATATATATATATATATATATATATATATACACACACATATACATGGTTTTTCAAGCTGCACAAAACACAATTTATGTTTTTCCCTTTCAGAGAGCTACAGTTCAGCAGTTTTACAGCAAAGGACTTTCGCCGGATTAAGGTTTTAGGCAGAGGAAGCTTCGGCAAGGTAACTGATTCAGTCTCTAATTAGGACTTGGATCTTTAGCAGCATATACAGGGTAACAATGACACTAAACTCACTTTCTAATTCCAGGTTCTACTAGTAGAGTATCTTCCGGCAAACATCTATTGTGCCATTAAAGTGCTCAAGAAGGACAACATCGACTCCACTGATGATATAGAACAGTAAGTTCATGGGGAATGATTCCATAATCCTCTCATTTTAACTTAATGTAGCAGTCACTTTCTGTCTCACAATCTTTTCTATTTTATATACTTTTCTTTCACTTCCCTTCCTTTCACCCAGTTGCTTTTGTTACCATGATAATTTACTCTGTGCCGGACTCTCTTTTATATTTCAGCATTTTAACAGAAAAGCAAATTGGACAGTTGGTGAATCCACACAGTTTTATAGTAGACTTATACGCCACATTCAGCACCAAAAACCAGCTGTTTTTCATCATGGAGTTTGTGGCAGGAGGCAGTTTAAGAACCCACCTGATGAGGAGCAAGCACTTTGATCTACAGACAACCAAGTAAGTATCAATGACAGTAGGTGGATATTTGTCCCAGAGTAATAGAAGACTGAGGAGTAGGGGAAAATAATGATAGTGACAGAGGTATGCTACACTAAATAGTAAAGGGTTTTCACCTTTGAATTAATCTCTAGTATGATGTAGAGAGGTATATTCTGAGGCAATTTGCAATTGGTTTTAATTTTTTATGATTTGTGGTTTTCGAGTTATTTAGTTTTTTTTATTCAGCAGCTCTCCAGTTTGCAATTTCATCAATCTGATTGCTAGGGTCCACATTACCCTAGCAACCATGCATCGATTTGAATAAGAGCCTGGAAAAAAGAGGGTCTGAACAGAAAGATGAGTAATAAAAAGTAGCAATTACAATACATTTGTGCTTTTGCTTTTTAGATGGGGTCAGTGACCCCTATTTAAAAGCCTGAAAGAGCCAGAATAAGAAGACAAATAATTTAAAAAAATGTACCAAAAGGAAGACCAATTGAAAAGCTGCTTATAATTAGGCATTCTATAATATAATAGTTAAGCACCCCTTTAAGATTCCTCTATGAATGCGCCATATAATAATCAAATGTCATTTTCATATCCTTGCAGGTTCTATGCTGCTTGTATAACACTTGGTTTAGAAGGAATTCACAGCAAGGACGTCATACACAGGTAAGAGTTAATAAAGGGGGTTTTGTAGCTGTTGCAATTTAGTAGCAGGACAGTCACAGGTTGAAAGTCACTGCTTGGAAAGCTAAGGGTAGGAAAAAGAACAGGAACCAGAATTCTTTGAGCTTGGCTTATGGCTCAGCTATTTCACAGCAGTTTTAATGTGTCATTACATCTACCTTTTATTTTAATATAGAGATTTAAAACCGGGGAATCTACTTATGGATCAAGACGGCTACATCAAGATCGCCGATTTTGGGATGAGCAAAACTGGTAAGAGCCACCTTATTATTGTGTATTATTACACAGAGCAAAGGGAACTCATTTAGGGCATACAATTATAATTTTTCTTTTTTTATCAAGGCATTGGATATGGAGACCGCACCAACACCATGGTTGGGAGTCCTGCTTATATGGCGCCCGAAGTCGTGATGGAGGAGGAGTACTCAAGAGCCGTCGACTGGTGGGCTCTTGGCGTCATCGTTTATGAGATGCTCCTCGGAACGGTAAGCAGAAATTGCCACTGGCCAGCTATAGGTGGATGTATTAAAGTTAAATACTGTTCTTTATCTATACTCATCAAACACTCATTATAAAAAAGCATGGCCTCCTAATAAATACCCATGTATCATTTCAGAGACCTTTCACCGGATACGACAGGGACTTTATATATGATTCCATCGTGGAGGATGAGCCACACTACCCCTCATGCCTGGACTCCGAAGCAGTAAGCTTCATATCACAGGTAAGTAGCGCTGAGCTTTCAGTTTATTATAATCAGTGACCACTTTCTCTTGAGTTCCCTGAAGGTTCTGCTTCTTCAGTGTAACGGCTATTTTCACTTCTTGTAGCTGTTGAAGAAGAATCCTGAGGAGAGGCTAGGTTCCACCCCGGGGAATGCCGCAGATGTAGCAGAACATCCATTCTTTAATGTAAGTCCCCTGTCTATATTGTCCAAATAATTATCCAAGAGATACAGTCCTTTCATATCCTCAGCTTCTAATGATGAAACTCTAATAATGAGCATTTGCTATGGTGCCTATTTTGCAGGGCATTGTCTGGGATGATATTATCGAGAAGAACGTAACAGCTCCGTTCGTGCCCAGCCTAAATGGACCGGAGGATGTGGGGTATTTCGATGAGGAGTTCACCAAACTGTCAGCGAATCTGACCCAGCCCAAAGGACCCCCTGCTGAGATGGCAAGCGAGATCGATGAAGCCTTTCTGGACTTTAACTATGCAGCATTTTAAGTCCAAAGGGGATGATAGGTAAGAGAAGACCAAATTAAAAATACTGAAGCACAAGTCAGAACAAGAAGTGCCTAGCGTTAGTATTCCTTGAGTTATGGGTGCAGGGGCACTGATCAGAGCAGAGCTGGCTATGGGAAGCAGCCATATTGGGTGCATGCAGGGCAAAGTGGATTTTATGGGAATATTGAGATGATCCCTGTGATGATTCTAATTTTGTGTTTTTTGTATACATGGCAAAAACAATCACAAAAAACTCTCAGGCTGCTGAAACCTGTTCACATTCCAAGGAAACCAATGGAAGTGTATCTTAATCATTTGGGCAAATAGAAAGTCACCATAAATTTCACCCCAAACGTCACAGAAATCACAACTGTGCAAATTGTTTAAAAATACATGGAAACCAGTGATTTGTAATCACAAATTGTTGGAAAAGTTGCAACCACAATTAGTCAATATTCTTATTTCGACAAACCACCAAATTTGTGATTAATGTGCCCCAAAGTATTATAGGGTTTCAGGAATATCAATTGCCAAGTAAAATATGAGGAATGCATTTCAAATTATATTGTTTGTCTTTTGCAGGCTGGAGTTGGGAAAATGCACCACCTGACAGCTCCACCAGGTAAGAGTACCCCAATTCCACCAGCAGTGCCTTCTCTACCATCGACCATTGCATTACCAACAATGTCTCTTCTGCCTCCCTTTCCACTGTAATACCATCAGCAGTGCCTCCCCTTTCCTTCTACTGTAATACCACCAGCAGTGCCTCCCTTTCCTTCATCTGTTATACCACCAGCAGTGCCTTCCTTTCCTTGCACTGTAATACCATCAGCAGTTCCTCTTCTCCTCTTTACACCAAAATATGGCATCATAAACAGGAGAACCCTGAAGCCACTTGGTGGAACCTGCATTCCATTTTACTCCATCTCTCAGGGGGGGTCGGGGTCTGCAGACTTCCTGGGGGTCAAATGGAATGAAAGGGAATGCAGTTTTCACTAAACAGCTTACTGGTGCTCATGTGTATGCTGCCATTTTCCTTACCGTTTTCTTCACACTTGATAATATGGTGCATTGATCCTGGGAGCAAATCCGATTGCCGTTAAGGGGTCAGGAAGGAATTTTTCCCTCTAGTGAAGCAGATAGAACAAAGCTTCACAGAGGTTTTTTGCCTTCCTCTGGATCAAAAATCGCACTTTTTTCATTGTTATGATTAATAAAGCTGTGCCTTGCACGGATTAACCGATAAGCCACTGTGTGTGTGTCTTTATCCTGAGCGACAGAATTGACCAAAGTAGCAATGAAGAAACATTGAAAGGTTTAGTACCTGTGGGTGAGAGACACAATCCTCCAGCGGGCATGGCTGCTGCAACAAGCATTCTTACACTGGGATAACAGGAAGGAGATTCTGTTTATAATAGTCATTCTGGGCATCCTCCATCATGGCAATAAGGCTGTATACTCAGTGCACCCACTGGCACACGCACATCAAAAACCTGGAGGGAAAGAAAAAAAAATGATAAGATAAACCAGAGTTTAATTGAAACTGACACTTGAATGTATCACATTAAGAGCATATGGTTATAAAAGGGAATTAAAAATTGAACATTTTGAAAGCATTCAGTGTATAGAGACAGTCTATATTCCAATATCCAGCAACCATATTTAATATGAGGAATGGATCCCATTCTTATTTTCATAGGCTGGCCTATCAGGTGCCTCCACCATATGTAATATAACACATGAGCAAACTGGCTCTCACCTTCCCTTCTCTTCAGCCCTGAGCCCCAATCAATGAAGGTTAAAATGCACAACACAATATTAATTGGGCAGAGGAGAAGATGCATGTGGGTACAAAGCCTGAACCTGCCCTGTGGGGTTACTATACAGCCATTTCTCCTGTGAACACGGAATACTGGCAGGTAAGTAAAAATGCACACGATTCATCCATATTACAGATCCCCCATACTAACATAAAGGGAAATCCTTCTGATTTGTGACACACAAGTAATTGTTTTCTATGTGTCAAATCCATATCCCTTTCCAAGTGTATTGTAAGTTTAACAGGCAGGGAAACATTCACTGATTTGGCCAAAATCAAAATCTTCTTTGGATTGGTGTTCCACGTCTGGAATTGGATGCTCAGGTGTTTAGCAGGTGTCCATTCTACGGATATCACCTTCTCCCCACCCTACAATCTATAATTTTGCCAAGCCAACATTGTCTAGGTCACTCCAAGACTGTTGTGTCACCGAGTGGGTTTGTCACACCAATATCAGAAACCTATCTATAGGGGCACTACTATCAGAGGGTGCAGAAAGTGCTACAGTACCTGTGACCCACCAGCAGGATTGGGCATCCTTAGAAAATGTGCAGGGGAAGCACATTTTCAATAAAATGCAACCTGGTTTCCAACGCTAAGCTTGTACACAGTGGTGTAACCAACAAGAACAAAACCCTATGATCCTAAGGGGCCCACAGACTTTGAGGGTCCGGTAAGGACCTGCAAACCCCACCAGGCCCTTTCCCTATAGTCTGCAATCTCAGTTCTGCACCCTGTCTCCCACTTTCGGCCATGAACTGAGCTAGAAACAGGCAGAGTGAGCTCCTGTCCAAAGAGAGACTTCCACAGCGTTTAAAGGGTAAAATGCATTAAGTGATTCTCCCCAGCAGACAATACCTTCCTCGCAGAGGGCCCCTCATGGCTAAAGGAAAAAGCAAGATGCATGTCTCAAATTTAAATTGTTTATAGCACCCAGCGTAGAAGCAAACAGGGAAATTAAATCCAAGATGGTGCCATATCCTCCACTCGAACTTCTTATCCTGAACATGAGACCAAGAACAGATATATATAATAAGCAAGACTCCCCCATATCTGAATAATTCTGAAAACACAAGCTATCCCAGCTTAGGGAAGATAATAACAACAGATAACAAACCTACTGTACAGAAGCTCAGAGTTGAAGAACAACTTTGAACTGACAAAAGAAATCACAGTGGGCAGAACCCCTGAGGCCGCTTGTCTTATGCAAGAGCAGAATAAACAGCTTCCAAGCTTTCCTGGATACAAACACCAGCATGGCCAAACATGACAACAACCGAGCAGCAGTCTAGAAGTCAGAGTGGAAGATAAACAGCAGAGGCCTGTACAGAGATATACACAATAAACGGTACCAATAACAATTACACATCTGGTTTCATAGAAAGTTTTGATATGTAGGGATGTAGCGAACCGCCGACAATGTGTTCGCGAACACCGGCAAAAATGCAAACAGTTCGCGAACTTCGAACATCCGAAAATCGTTCGATTCGAACGATCGAAGGATTTTAATCGTTCGATCGAAGGATTTCCGTTCGAATCGAACGATCGAAGCCATTGGATCGAATGATTTCATTCAATCCAATGGCTTCGATCGTTCGATTCGAACGAAAATCGTTCGATTTTAGCGATCGAATGGTCGAATGATTTTGACGCGAACGCCTATTGGCGAACGTCGCGCGACGTTCGCGAACTTGCGGCGGACGCGAACAGTCGAAGTTCGCGCGAACTAGTTCGCCGGCGAACAGTTCGCTACATCCCTATTGATATGGTGCTGTTGAGAAATAAATCAAATAATATACAGGGATCTGTTATCAGGAGACCTGTTATGAAGTAAGCTCCGAATTACAGAATGGTTGTCTCCCACTCCATTTTATCCAAATCCAATTTTTTTAAAAATGATTTCCTTTTTTCTCTGTAATAATAAAACTGTAGTGTGTACTTGATCTCAACTAGGAAGTAAAAACAGCCTATTGGATTTATTTAATGTTTAAATAATTTTCTTGTAGATTTAAGGTATGAAGATCCAAATTACAGATTTTAATACTTAAGTCAGCAACAAGCCCTTACTATTCCATCATACTAATTTCCATGGGAAATCAGGTAAAAAATAAATGGCTAGGAAACATCTGAGCTAAAAAACTGTTTGGATTGTGAACTTTAACCCGTTTACCCAAGTTAAGTGAACTGAAAGTAAAGCAAATTCTGTGAGTACAGGGGCTCTCCCATAACCTAAATAGACCACATGCCTGTGTCACCAGCTACGAGGCTGAATAGTGCTGGAGATTAGTTAAAAACCATTTCTGTGCAGATAACTAGACCTATGATTTATTGCTAAGGCCCAGACAGATCTGGACTACCCACTCTCTTTACTCACAATTCTCTAACCACTTCTCACCACAGGGAACATGTGCAAGGCTAATGATAACTGCCACGGATTGTATACTTTTTTCCAAAATCACCACCAATTTCTAATTCCAAACGGATGCTTCAACTGCAGCTTCAAAAACTACCCTGTGACACTGCATCTTAAAGAGTATGAACAAAACGTTCATGAGAGTCAAATATTTTGTCCTGTGTATTTGTCCACCCAGAGAGGTGCAAGGGGTACCTGGGAACAGGGCAAAACCCGGTGATGTGTCCTCGGGAGGTTTTTCATTAAAAATAAGAACAGTTGCACCTCCAGCATAGAAAAGATTATCTAAAAGGAAAAAAACAGTCAATGCCGCTAGAGTTTGTAATGTCCACTTTTTTTTGCAGGCGTATATTTATTGAGTTTCAACAGGGAGGGGAGGGAAGGGGATAAGAGGTTACAATACACTTGTTAAATGAAACATACGTAGTAATGTCTGCTGTTTGAGTCAGGAGCATGAGTTACTTAGCAATATTACAATTAAAGTAGAAGTTGAGTTTAATCACCCAACGGGTCCTAGGGAAATCATGTACAGTGCCCTTTCAGGGTTCTTGTTCTGGGTGTAATTCCAGCCAGGGGGACCATATTTTTTAAAAATCTAGTGGGGGCACCCTCTTACTTTGTAAGTCAGTTTTATATTTACCAATGATTTTGATCAATAGAGTGATCAGTGACAACCAATGTTGTAATGTGGGAGTTTGGGGGGCCATCCATTTTAACACCAAAGCTTTTTTGGCATAGTATAACACAGTTTTAGTAAGCGTTCTGAATGTCACTGCAGCCCACACAGTGTTTACAATGCAGTAGTCTTTTGTAAGAGAACGTGTTTTTAAAGCACACAGTGGCTTCTGAGTATCTCAACAATACACTTGCCTGAAGAAAGGTGTCAACTTTGATATAAAACACCGGTTATTGTACATCACAATTTATACTACATGCGATACAGAAGACTCTTTAGCTTGTGCAGTTCTTCTCCTGATACCAACACTACGGGGCTGTTTTTTCCACAAACCATTTAAAATTGGTGGTTTTCTCACTTTTTTAAAGAAGCTCAAAAATGTGAGATTTATTAAGTCTCTAGGTCTTATAGAAGTCAGTGGGAGCTGCACTGATCTTATTGGACCTCTTTACATCAATTCAGACTTTTATAGGATTTTGGATTTTTTTTCGCTAGGAATCGTCAGAAAAACAAAATTTTTTGGAGGTTTTCGAGGTATTCTTATATTTTCGACCATCGTTTTCCATTCATACTTTTTTATTCAGATAATAACCCCCCCTACAATTTTAATGTAAAAAACCCTCTTTAAAAGATTCTCACCCTTAAATGCAGAGAAGCGTAGCGGAGCTCACGGTCGCCATCTTGCGAATCTTGCAGGTCCAAAAGGCCCCGATGATAAATCTTTCTGTGGATTAAGGGAGCTGGAGTTCAGTCTTGTTAGACAACGTGGATCAGATGACAATGGGGCATCTCCTTGAGTCACTTGTTAAATATATGTAACGGTCTCATCTGGATAAATGGGATATTCCATCAGTTGTTCCCCTTATTAAAACAAATTCATATTTAGGGTTACATTGAACCTAACAGGTTTCAGGTTTGTATTTAATTATGGGGAAAGCCTAATTACAGTTGCTATAAATAACACATAAGTATTACCCCTATACCCTGCACCTATAAGCTGCATCTATCTATATATGTTAAGAAAGGTTCATAGTGCAAAAATGTACAGTATTTATTGCAACATCAAAATATACCACAAAAATATATATTCATTTATTGCAACATCAAAATATAATACCACAATATTAGAAAGGGGAGGCCTGTTTACAGTCTTAATTTTGGCAGACAGAAAGAGTATTTGGATTGATGAAACACACATTTCTTAAAAGGGGTGTTCACTTTTAAATGAACTTTTAGTTTGATGTAGAGCGTGATATTCTGAGACAATTTGCAATTGGCATTTTTTATTATTTGTGGACTTTTTATTCAGCAGTTTGTAATTTCAGCAATGGGGTCCAAAATGACCCTAGCAACCATGCATTGATCTGAATAAGAAACTGGAATATGAATAGGAGAGGGACTAAATAGAAAGAGGAGTATAAAACAACGGCCATAACAATAAATGTATAGTCTTACAAAGCATTTGTTTTTTGGATGGGGTCAGTGACCCCCATTTGAAAGCTGGGAAGAGTCAGGCGAAAAAGGCAAATAATTAAAAATCTGTAAAAAATGAATAATGAAGACCAATTGAAAAGTTGCTTAGAACTGGTCATTCTATAATACACCAAAAGTAAAAATAAAGATGAACCATCCATGTAAATGCTCCCTCTAAAGGGATTTCTACTGGCACAGTAACATAATTGCCCTGGGGAACCTGTGTGGCACAGTCCTCACCAGGCAAAGTCCCACACTTCACTCCTGTAGAGTTCCCCAAGAACTCTTAAAGGGGTTGTTCACCTTTAAATTAACTTTTAGTATGATATAGAGAGTGATATTCTGAGACAATTTGCAATTGGTGATCTTTTTCCATTAGTTATGGTTTTTGAGTTATTTTGCAGTTTGCAATTTCAGTAATCTGGTTAGTAGGATCTAAATTTCCCTAGAAACCAGGCATAAATTTGAGTAAGAAACTGGAATATGAATAATGCCTGAACAGAAAGACAAGTAATAAAAAGTAGCAATAACAAAAAATGTGTCACCTTACACAGAATTTATTCTTTAGATGGGGTCAGCGACCCCCATGTGAAAGCTTGAAAGTGTCAGACGAACAGGGGCAAATAATTCAAAAACTATAAAAAATAAATGATGAAGATTTGTTGAAAAGATGCTTAGAACTGATCATTGTAAAACATACTAAAAGTTAACTAAAGGTGAACCACCCCTTTAACTTTCCCCAGGTAGTGCTACCTGCCCGAATACCTCTCCTGTTGTACAGAGTAGTTGCTCCCACGTAGCAGGCACACGGACAACACCTGTCTTCATCCAGGGAACATGCTGGAGTTTCAATACCTCTCTTAGTCAGACTCACCAGGACTCACACAGAGCTGGTACAGACATCCACAGTGTCTCCACATTCTCAATCCAAGCACATGAAGTTTGCTTTAATCTTCAGGGCACAGCTCCCAGCTCTATCTGCAGTGAGAATACAACAAACATTCTTCATTTTTCAGGGCACAGCTCCCAGCACTATACGCAGCTAAAGCACAACAAATCCCCCTTTACTGGAATCAATCCATGGGCTCCTGTCACATTCTCTCCACTGCCTCCGAGCTCTGAACCCTCCATGGTTGAGCTCACAAGGCTTGGGGACCTGGACCCCAAACCTTCCACTGGCCTCTCAATTCCTTAGGTCCCTACATCTTGTCTACAGTCCCAGCACTCCAGACTGCAGAAAAACCAGGAAGTAGACTGACATTGAGCACATGAGCTTTATGAAGAAATGGACCAATAGTGACACCTTCTGGCCAAATCAGGAATCTGCCAGGACACACTGCACTAGGGGCAAAGGACTCACAAGCCCTCCCTTATCCAATTTAGGTCCAACACTTAGCTGGCCACAGCAGGGGATTTCCGACCATGTGGGATTTTCAGACCAGACTTAACCCAAGGGCCACGTTACCCTCAGAGCGTGCACAAATGTGCGTGTCCACGTGCTATAACAGTGGGGAGGGCAGGGAGAGCAGCAGAGGGGAAGGGCAGGGGAGGGAGGTAGGGGAGAGTGACAGTCGGGAAGGGAGGAAGGTGAGTACAACAGAGGGAGAATTATTCCCAGGACTAGGGGTAGGCAGAACACCATTTAACAGGTACCTGCCCAGCGCCCTGTTGCCTGTCATGTGGGCAGGGGTGTAACTACAGAAGAAGCAGACCCAGCAGCTGCAGGGGGCCCCAAACGTTAAGAGCAATTTCAACATATATTGGTAAAACTAGACAACCTATGGATATGTTGGGGGCCCTAAAATTAATTTGCTGTTGTGCCCAGTATGATCCCTGCATGTAGGGTTCTTTGGTGGACACACTTCCCAATCCTTGGGGATACATATTATATGGACGACTGTGTTTTGTGCTGTGCTTGTTACCTACGGAGACAAATGCAGAAGTAACAGGCTTTTAGTTCATAAGCCATAACATAACACTGTGCAGTTAAATTATTTCCAATATTACTTATATTTCTATAAGAGAAAAGCCATTCCTCTTTATTCCCTACAGTTTAAATGGTTGCATTATGAGGGGTGTAGATATAACTGCTAATAACTGTGTGGCGGTGCTGGGCATGTACCTCCTCTGCTTGCGCTCCCCTAGTTCAGGTCTGAAATGGTGGCAGTTTTAACAATTCCCTGCACTCTCTGGGTTCAGCATTTGGGTGGAGCAATATTGTAAGAGAGAAATCATCAAGAGTTTATAGGGGTCATTGACAAAGAGCACTAAGTGAGCCTCTTAGGACATACCATAGGGCAGATGGTAAGAAGAGAGCTTCATTTTGATCTGGTTATTAGTTGCTTTTTATTACTCATCTTTCTATTTAGGCCCTCTCCTATTTATATACCAGTCTTTCATCCAAGACAATGCATGGTTACTAGATTCATGTGGATCCTAGCAACCAGATTGCTGAACTTGCAAACTGGAGAGCTGCTGCATAAAAAGCTAAATAACTCGAAAAACACAAATAATAAAAAATAAAAAACAATTTCAAATTGTCTCAGAGTGTCACTCTCTACATCATGTTCATTTAAAGGTGAACAACCCCTGAAACAGTACCTTATATTTGATCCTAACTGAGAGGAAGGTAAATTACCCAACAATCATGCATTGATTTAAATAAGAGACTGGAAGATGAATAGGAGACGCCTGAATAGAAAGATGAGCAATAAAAAGTAGCACTGACAATACATTTGTAGCCTTACAGAGCATTTGCTTTTAGATGAGGTCAGTTTAAAAAACTATAAAAACATAAATAATAAAGACAATTGCAAAGTGGCTTAGAATTGTCCATTCTTTAACATACTAAATGTTAACTCAAAGTTGAACCACCTCTTTAAGGGTATAAGTGGTTTGGATAACCTTACATCCCAGGTGCACGACTTTACATTTATCAACATTCAATCTCATTTGCCACTTAGCTGCCCAGATTGCCAGTTTGCCAAGATCGTGTTGCAAGGATGCCACATCCTGGATGGAATTAATTGGGCTGGATAGTTTTGTGTCATCAGCAAACACTGATACATTACTTTCAATACCCTCCCCTAAGTCATTAATGAACAAGTTAAATAAAAGTGGACCCAATACCGAGCCCTGAGGGTCCAGGGACAAAGGATAACTGTCTGAGTAATCATACCTGAACCTCAGGGTCTGTTTCGATGATGTGATTTACCCAGTGAGTATGATGCATCTAATTCAGGTAGAGGTGGAATCCTAGAAACCTCATCACTTTAACTCTTATTAGTGTTACAAAGGAGAGATGGGATTTTGGGGGCATGAACGTCAGCAGCTTGAGAGTTAATTAAATATGCAGGCAGCTACTCCTTTATATAAGGATAAACAATTAAAGGGTACAGTGCTGAAGCATTTTTAGAAGGCAGTTCTTATCTATGCAATATACTGCCGTGACCTGTTTAATAGAATAGTCTCATAAAAGCATTAGATCTGACAAGTGCCAAGCCTCGTGCTGTTCAGTGGGTAATCATGTGCTGTCCGTAAATGTGACCCAATGGCCAAATTCACATGTCAGCATTATAGTGTTTATTTGAGAAAATCCCCTCCATTCACACTATGAAAACATTTCATCTTAGAATTATTTTAGAGATCTGTTAATATTGGACCTTGGACGTGTTACTACGACCCGGTAGCTACACTTATTTATACAGTTTGATCAGGATTAACATTCTGAATTAGTCACATTTAGTTCCAAGCTTTGCAAATCACAATTCCCCAAACCGCAGACACAAATAGAAATGATCCTGTACTAATTGTGTATGTTCAGAAAATAATCCCAGCATGGACTTCTATCAAAACAAGAGCTGAATGAATGTTTTCAATCTATTATTTTAGTGATTTATATTCTGTGCAGCAATAGCTAATGTGTAATTTGAGTGTGATATACTTCACTGACTGATGCTCTTTGTATAAAACATGCCATGGTTTTCTAGGCTTGACTTTGGTGATGTGTCCCCCTACTGTTGGAACAGCTGATCTCTAGTCTTGAGTTCATGAAAACAACTCATAAAAGATTCCCAAATTCAGTTAAATATCCCCAGTTTAATGGTGTTGAATTGTGTCAATTTATCTCAAGCAGGAATAGTCCATACCTACCAACATTTTGGTAAAAAAATGGGGGGAACAAAAAGAATCACTGCGAATAGCGCAGTGAATTTTTTTAATCACACCCTAATAACCATGATCCATTTAAAAAATGTGGCAGGTTATGAAAGGTTGAACACATTTCGGTGTTTTTTTCAGTTATTACAGTTTTGCTAATAAACGTGAAATTACCCTTTATGCTGTAAGAGACCTGTTCATCTTAAATGTTACAACTACTTAGTTGCTCATTTCAAAATTGTTTCAAAAGTATCTTACTGCACCTGGTGGCTGTTCTGGCTCTCTGCCAAAAGCCAATTATGTTTTAGAAACAATGTATTTTTTTCTGGCTGTTCAGTGCAGGAGATGAAAGAGAAAGTCGGGATATTTCAGTAACAAACATGGGACTGCAGATTGAGCTGTCAAAAGCGGGACTGTCCCACTCACAACGGGTCTTTGGGGAATTATAGTTCACAAGAGGTAGATTACTGGATGCAGGATATTTAAGACAGGATCTGCAAGAACGTCACAAAGCAGAGAGAACAACCTGGATCTGAAGGTTTCTGGCATGTTTCGCTGCTATTATATCTCTAGTTAGGCAAACGTACCATTTAAATGCACCATAGGATGCAGAATTCACTAGGAGACATTGTTGAAAGTTGTGTAGGAGGCGGAGTGTTTATCCTGCATGCATCTGAGCGTCTGACGTCATGGCCTGAGCTTTTCCCTTACTAACTGCGTATTGGCTATCAAAAGAAACCTATTCATTGGCTATACAAGTAGGGTTTGCTTATCTGTAACTGCACAAACATGAATAACAAAGCCGCTTTGTTTCTTACTCCCAAACAGATAAAGCTAACTCCACAGGATTTTAAGCAGAACGCAAATTCCTCTGTGCCCGATCTATTGCAAGAAAGCATCACTAATATTCAAATGTTTTGGATATGTCTCCTCCTCCCTCCCTCCATCAGAATTCAGAACGTAGCTCAGCAGAACTTGCTAGCTCCGCTTCAGATTGCATTGGAGAAAAGTTAGCTGATCAAATATACATCTATTCTGAACTCCTGTAAATAAAAAAAAGTGTGTCTGTTGTCTATGCTAAAGTGTACGTGTGCTTATCAAGGCAGGAATAGTTCAACCAATTTCAACCAGACAAAGTGCTCACATATGCAGTAGACTTTGAAGTTCCTACTGCCAGTATTCAGCGTTACACTGTGTTTCATTGAAAAAGGGGATCGGCGACTTCCCCCCTGGTGCCTCAACAAACTCCTGCCATAGAAAAAAATTCTAATTTCCCAGGTAAATATCTCAAAAACTATTCAAAATGTTTTTAACAAATACATTACATATTTACTTAAAATTATTTCATCTTCTCTGATAACTGATTTTTTTTGAAGGGCAATTCACCTTCATAAGCAAAACTGTAATAACACATAAAACCACAGAAATGTGTTCAAACTTTCATAACCTGCCAAATTTAGTACAGTGAACATGGTAATTGGGGGGTGTGACCACAAAAACTGGTAAAATACAAAAAAGTTTTGCTGTGACAAATCTGTTTGTCCATCTTTCTATTTCCAAAATGTTGGGAGGTATGTGGGCCTAAAGCAGAAGGATTTTGGGGTGGTGTGCCACTTCTGTTCTTAAAAAAAGTCTCGGCCTCTATCATTGGAGGAACATTATTTTCTGTTATTTATGCAATTTACACCATAAAAAGCAGGGAACCACTATGGGAAATGGGCGGTAGATTCAAATACCTATCTAGCTGTCTTCTAATACAAGCTGTACCTAAAATACCATTGGGGAACATATGTGCAAGGGTTCAAACAGGTGTCACGGCCTAGGGGGCAAACCAAACTGAAATGTGGCCCTGTGCGTATTCTGAATGCATCTGACCAACTGAGTGTGATTGACCAAAGGAATCAAATTATTACTGCATGCCCAAGGCAATAATTTGTCTGCCAGGGAAAGATACAGACCCCCAGAGGAATAAATGCAATAAAAATGTCATTGGAGAGATGTCTACCAGCTATGGCTCACTACTTGCACAGAGGACATGCTGATGTCTTGGGTGCAGGACTTTAGATGGATAAGTAGTAGACTAGTCAATGATACTTTCCAGGATATTATCATCTGAGACGGCACAAGGACACACAGGAACATGCAGTTGCCACTCCTAGAAGTTCTAAATAGCCTTTTGAGGGTGATTTGTTTTCCTACTTCAAATGGAACCTCTGAGGTGTGGCCTCTTGCTCATTCTAATCCTGTCAACAAACAAACAAGTTATCCTTGTTTGTATAAAGCATCCTGTAAACTGTTGATGTATTTAATATCTATTTTCTGGTGGTATATTTAAATCCACTAACAATATCATTTATTTTATGTAGCCTCAGGGGATTCAAAATAAAATGAAATGTTTTAGTGGAAAAACAAATTTGCATTTTAGTAGATCTGACTTGTCCCTGAGGACAAAACCAACTCAACCACAAGATTCCAAAAAATAATTTTGTGGTGTGGATCCGTTTCCCCAATAGTACAAAAGAGATGGAGACTGATATTGTGTTCTCATTTGAAAGCAATGAGTATGAAACTACAGAGACCTAATGGCTTATTTACAAGCAAGTGCAAAATAACATTGACATAGTAAGTTACAAGTATTTGTCTTTTTTCTGATTCCCTTTGGTTTTCATTGACTCCATCTAAAAAACAAATGCTCTGTAGGGCTAGTGATGTGAGGCAGAAACAAGAGGGATTCACCTCGCACACCCTGGCCTTCAGGAACTCTGCCAGGTGCTCAAATACCAGGAGGGATCGGCACCCCCCCCAAACCAATGGCATAAGAAAAAAGGCAATGGCACACTGGGCACGATCAAGCAGGGTAAACCCTTGCAGAGATTTATTTGCACACGATGCAACGTTTTGGGGTGGTCCCCTTTGTCATGCTTGACAAAGGGGACCACCCCAAAACGTTGCATCGTGTGCAAATAAATCTCTGCAAGGGTTTACCCTGCTTGATCGTGCCCAGTGTGCCATTGCCTTTTTTCTTATGCTAGTGATGTGAGGGTCAGGTAAAACTCGACCCGCACCTGACCCTAACCTGCAAAATGTTGCCATTGTAGGACCTGCTCCTAATCTGTACCCACGTCTTATCATTCTACTATGCTACTACTGTATGTGGATAAAAGGCAGGGAATCTTCAAGAGCAGAAGAGGAGTGTACTTCCTTAACCCTAACCTGAAATAGTTGGCCAAATATCAACCCACCCAACTGGAGTTAACCAAACTGAAATGTGGCCCTGTGAGTATTCTGAATGCATCTGACCAACTGAGTGTGATTGACCAAAGGAATCAAATTATTACTGCGTGCCCAAGGCAATAATTTGTCTGCCAGGGAAAGATACAGACCCCCAGAGGAATAAATGCAATAATAATGTCATTGGAGAGATGTCTACCAGCTATGGCTCACTAGTTGCACAGAGGACATGCTGATGTCTTGGGTGCAGGACTTTAGATGGATAAGTAGTAGACCAGACAATGATACTTTCCAGGACATTATCAGCTGAGACGGCACAAGGACACACAGGAACATGCAGCTGCCACTCCTAGAAAGTTCTAAATAGCCTTTTGAGGGTGATTTGTTTTCCTACTTCAAATGGAACCTCTGAGGTTTGGCCTCTTGCTCATTCTAATCCTGCCAACAAACAAACAAGTTATCCTTGTTTGTATAAAGCATCCTGTAAACTGTTGATGTATTTAATATCTATTTTCTGGTGGTATATTTAAATCCACTAACAATATCATTTATTTTATGTAGCCTACTACTACTACTGTATGTGGATAAAAGGCAGGGAATCTTCAAGAGCAGAAGAGGAGTGTACTTCCTTAACCCTAACCTGAAATAGTTGGCCAAATATCAACCCACCCAGGACCGGACTGGGAGTAAAAAGCAGCCCTGGCAAAAAAAAATCAAAGCAGTCTGGGCAAAAAAATCAAAGCAGCCCAGGCTTGGCCAGAGAAGAGGCACTTATGGGGTAATATGATACATATGTATAAATATATAAGGGGATCATATAATCACCCCTCTAATGCTTTATTTACCAGTAGGTCTTTCCAGCTGACAGAAGCTCACCCATTCTGATTAGAATATAGGGGAAGAATATTCTGAAAATTATACATTATTCATATCAGTCTCTTTCCCAGTGGACCCTAGTTCTTATTTAAAAAGTATTTGGGTCTGGCTGTGCTCTGTACCTTGCGGCCAAATAAAATCCAGTGTAAAGTGTTGAGCACAACAACATCGATGAGTACTGTACATTGCGGCACAGTCTGTATCATATGACATACGGCAGATAGTAAGTACAGGGCCCTGCTGTGGACTGTGTAAACCAAGGATCCCTGACTTGAGCTTTAAAATGAGTTAAGGCAGTGATCCCCAACCAGTGGCTTGTGTGCAACATGTTGCTCTCCAACCTATTGGATGTTGCTCCCAGTGGTCTCAAGGAAGGTGTTAGGCAGTGATCCCCAACCAGTGGCTCATGTGCAACATGTTTCTTTACAACCTATTAGATGTTGCTCCCAGTGGTCTCAAGGAAGGTGTTGTTTTTGAATTTCTGACATCAATGCAAGCTTTAGATGCACAAAATAATGTGTGATGACAAACAGAGTCTCCTGTAGCCTCCCAGTTCACATAGAGGCTACCAATAGCCAATCAAAGTCCATATTTGGCACCCCCAGGAATATTTTTGCATGCTTACGTTGCTCTCTAAATTCTTTTACATTCAAATTTGGCTCACATGTAAAAAAAGGTTGGGGACCCCTGAGTTAAGGGATGGGTAGGGGACTGGTAGGAAGAGGCTGGCAAGATTTTTACTGGAAGATCCTCTTGCATTAATTGGAGATATAAGGGATTATGTAATTAAAGGCACCACATTTTCAAAGGTCTAATCACCTATAGCAACCAATCAGCAGGTAGCATTTAATGGTCACCTTTTTAAAAGCAAACTGGTTGCTATAGGTCACCACACTTGGGCAAACTTTGTACCTTTTGTTACATATGGGGGTTATTGTGCAGCATTCTTTATGGTTGTTAGACAATAGCTCCCTATATGCTGGAGAATCATGAAAGTTATAGTCCAGCCAGTCATGCAATCTGTAAAAATAAAGTATATAGACACTGAAGTAATATATTATTATTGTCAAACACACACCATATTATAATAAATTGAACCTACTTATTGCATCAGACTATACAGTTTTGTGTAGCTTCTCAGCATTTTAAAGGAAACCTATGCTCCTCAAACAATGTAGGTCTCTATAAAAGTATATGGCATAAAACAGCTCATATATAAAACCCTGCTTGATGCAAATAACCCATTTTCATAATGATATACTTTTTTAGTAGTGTGCCATTGGGTAATCATAAATAGAAAACTGCCATATTAAAAAATAAGGGCTGCCCCCTGGGATCGTACGATTCACGGTGCACACAAACAAACTATACATGTTAGGTCACATGAGCCAATTATAAGACAGAGTTCTGTTCTGCTTCCTCACTTCTTCCTGTTTCAGTTAGAGCTATAGTATTTATGGTCAGGTGATTTCTGAGGCAGCACACAGACCATCACAAAATGGTGGTTCAAGGCAAGATATGTAAAAGGGCAATATTTACTTAAAGGAGAAGGAAAGGCTTGGTGCACTTGAGATGACAAATGGTAGACACCCCAAGTGATTGTATTGACTTATCTGAAACCCCGGGCCGGTGCTCCTATCAGCAGAAAACTGCACCCGCCCGGAGTTATATTAGTGAGCACCACAGAGCGATCCACTTCCGTCTTCTTCTTTCTTCAAATTTCCTGGGGCAAACACATTTGCAGTTGAACGAAATAGCCAACTTTTTATTTAAGGTTCGGCTTTTTGTTCTACTGCGCATGAGCATGAAAGTTGTGTTGTGTTGGATGCATGTAGTTTGTAGGTTTGGTGTAGGCGTAGGTGGCTTCTCAGTGTGTCGGATTGGAAGACATTGCGCTGGGAGTTTGGTCGAGGAATTATTTAGCCGCCCACTGTGTGCGTGGTTCTCTTTCCTGCTCACTTCCTTGATTTACATATGCAAATCAGGGTTCGGATTTAGTTCTGCATTCGGCCAAATCTTTCACTAATGATTCGTGATTCCACCGAATACTAAAATAGTGTATTTGGTGCATCCATATAATAGTGTGCTTGCTACCTACCATTGTACAACTGAAATTTAGAGGTGACATATAGCTTTCATAGCATTGTTGTACCACCAATATGTTGCAGAACTCCCAGCATACTCTTGCTGACAGCCAATGACACTCACGCGAGGAATGTATGGATGAATGTTTGTAAGGACCCACACCCAAAGTCCATTTGACAGCTATGAAATTACCAGTTACCATACTGACTAACCAAGGTATGGCTGCTCTGCTACAACCTGTATTAGCCAATCCGATGTTGCTTTCACTATTGCAAATAGTCAAATAACAAAAATCTGTAATATGCTGCAGCAAACTGCAGATGCTAGCTGGTGGCTCCATCTACAGACCTAAACCATTATTGACTGTTATAGTTTACATATAGCATTCAAGATGATTGCATTTCATCTCACAGCAGGATAGGCCTAATTTATAATTCTTGATCAAATCAATACAGAATGGAAAAAACAAACACACACAAAATTAGGCCTCTCCTATACAGTATTAGATAAACTTAAAGTGATACAGACACTGTTTAGATACTTGGCTAAGCTGCACTTAGAGTAGCAGGAGCATAGTATTAGGGGCTAAAACCACTCAAGTGCTGTACCCCCACATCAGAAGACTACTCAATCTATAGGGAAATGAGGAGAGCACTCTCCAAGCATATAAATCCTGTGGTTATCTGTTTATTAGTCGACTACTTGTACACGACATGAGTAGAAAGTAATGTGGGAATAAAACAATGTATCAAAATGATTCTGAACACGGAAGCGATTATAAATGTTGCTACTATGTTACAATTGAGTGGAAAGGTTGAAGAATGGACACAAACACAGAGACTCTGAACCGTTATTCAAAGATAACCACACACCTGTTGATTAACTATTTGCATATGGACTGAAAAGATGGACCTTTACTCACACCTCCTTGGGATTTCACTGGTGGGGGATAGTAGGGGTGTTTTAAGAAGCCTACACGTTCTGTTTGTTTGTTACACTTGATAAAGGGCATATAGGCCCGAAACATGTTGTGTACAAGTAGTCGACTAATAAAAGGATAACCACAGCATTTATATGCTTGCAGAGTGCTCTCCTCATTTCCCTTTAAATCGAGTTATAGATATCAGGATATCTGTGACCTGATCGAGGAAAGTTGCACCCTTTTCCTGAACCAAGCGGGCAGAGCGATTTTGGATAATATATTTCCTAGATACCAGAAGACTACTCCCTGAGTGCTGCCCATGATAGCCCACTCAATAGGTGCATATATGTTGCCTCATCTCATACCATGGCTGGGACACTTGCTTAGTAAATGCATGTACTCAGTATGGCCAGTTCATCTCTGATGTTACCATTGTCGGAGGTACTCCTTTATAAATAAAAGCAGAAAGACGTTTCGGACACCAGAAAATAAGCTGTTGGGTCACGGCAAGGAAGGATAAAGGGATTGGCAGAGAGGCAGACCCCCCACATGCCTGTGATCTGCTGGAGGAGTAATTGCTAGGTCCAAACCTGCCAAACAAGACCATTACTACTTGGGATGTCTAATTTGAAAAACTAGTGGGAGCAAAAGAATCAATGTCCAGTATGACTAATGAGCCGGACAAAGCTGGGATTTGGGATGTTTTTCTGGTTTTCAGTCTAATGAGTAGTACAAGTATGGGGCCTATTATCCAGAATGCTTGGGACCTTGGGTTTTTTGGATAACGGATTTTTCTGTGATTTGGATCTTAATGCATTAAGTCTACTAGAAAATCATGTAAACATTAATTACACCCAATAGGTTGGTTTTGCTTCCAATAAGGATTAACTATTTCTTAGTTGGGATCAAGTACAAGCTACTGAAATCGTTTTCAAAAGTTTGGATTATTTGGATAAAAATATGGGAGACTGCCTGGGTTTATGGATAATGGATCCCATATCTGTAGTGTAAGTAGTGAAACCACTGAATTGGTACTTAGCACCACAATAACAAAATGTGGCATTTTCCCAAGCAATTGAGCCATATATGGGTAACCAATGAAAATACTATGTTGTTTCCATTGTCCCTAGACTGGGTGGGATGCCTGGAGCACTATCTGATATTCTTATAAATCCTCATATAATAAATACAGTAACTTCTGGTTAAGTGTAGTCACTTGGTGGTTCACCTTTGAGTTAAGTTTTAGTATATTATGGAATATGAAATTCTAAACAACTTTTCAACTGGCCTTCAGTTTTCCTTTTTTATAATTTTTACAGTATTTGCCTTATTCTTCTGATATTTTTCAGATTTCAAATTGGGGGTCACTGACTCCATCAAAAAACAAATTCTCTGTAAAACTACAAATGTATTGTTATTGCTACTTTTTATTAATCATCTTTCTATTCAGGCTTCTCTTATTCATAGTCCAGTCTCTTATTCCAATGAATACATGGTTGCTAGGGTAATTTTATCCCTAACAACCAAATTGCTGAAATTGCAAACTGGAGAGCTACTGAATAAAAACCTAAATAACTCAAAAACAATAAAAAAGGAAGACCAATTGCAGATGGTCTCAGAATATCATTCTCATACTAACAGTTCATTTAAAGGCTCCATGTTCTTTGTTCCTGCATTTGGAGTTGGAAGCATTAAGTACAGTTTCCTAGGACTGAACAAGTCTGTCCTTCCTCCCTATGTTTGATTCCAGTGTAATATAATGTCCCCAAAACGGCACATAAATCTCTGTGTGTAATGGGCCATACTCAGGCAGATTTGGTGACCTAACCTAATGAGTAGATCTAAAGGTGGTCATACACAATAAGATCCACTCGTTTGGTGAGGTCCCAAACGGCAGGTGACATTGGGTTAATCCGAACGTTCGGCCCACGGGCCAAACAATCAGATTATACGAATGAAATGGGCGCCAACGGGTTGTAGGACCACATCAATATGGTCCTTGATTACAAGAAATATCAAACCAGCCATATCGATATCTGATTTTTGGCCTGATTTCTATTGTGAAGACCTGTCAGAAGCCCCCACACACAGACACATAAGGTGCTGAATCAATCTAAAGGACCAATATCAAACAAATCTGCCTATGTATGGCCACCCTTATAGTCTAAAGAAATTTTAAGATTAGAGCAAGACGGCTGACATACTGCTGGGAATCAGCACTCTCATTGGTCAATATCCTGAGATAATTTACAATTGGTTTTAATTTGTTATTATTTGTGGTTTTTGAGTTATTTAGCTTTTTATCCAGCAGCTCTCAAGTTTGCAATTTTAGGAACTGGTTTTATAGGGTCTAAATTACCCTAGCAATTACCAATATAAAGTGGCAATAATATTACAGACCAATTGCATTTTAGATGGGGTCAGTGACCCCACCATTTGAACACTGTAAAGGGTCAGAAATAGCAAGCAAATAATTTAGTGAATAAAGTACTCACTATTGTAAAATATAAGGATATTATTAGTTGCCAAGGAGTTCCATGATCATATAAAAGCACAAGGCTGACAGTGACTTCTAATATCCTTATATTTTGCAACGGAGGTACTTTATTAATTAAAATACCCAAGTTTCAGTTTTATACAGATATAATTTACAGGATATTCACGGCTCTTGTGTATTATAAAGAAATAATACAGAAAGCAAATGATTCAAAAACTATAAAAAACAAATGAAGGCCAATTGAAAAGTTGCGTAGAATTAGACATTCTATAACATACTAAAAGTTAACTTAAATGTGAACCACCCTTTAAGTCAATTTCTATAGTGCACTGGAGGCCTCAATGGGGCAGCTTTATGTTTGGCTTTAGTGTCCCTAAACCTTCCTGATCTGTTTATTAGAGGTGCAGTATAAGGAATCTATATCCCTAAAACGGTTTCTCTAACCCCTGACTGTCATGTGACTTTGCTGGCCAATTGAGTTTACCAATGATGCAAATTTAGCTGCGAATGTGCAAGTTAGGGTGCTGACGCCTGTTTTTTCTGGTTGTTTGTTATGTTTGTTTGTTTTCACCCAGCATACATACAGTTGCAGGTATAATTTAGTCCCTGTGTAAAATATATAATAAAGAAGTATAATGAAGTGAGTGTAGGACTGGCCAGACCAGGGATGACTTTGACATATTTGGCCAGTTTGAATATACAGGTGTTGGATCCGTTATCTGGAAACCGATCATCCAGAAAGCTCCAAATTACAGGAAGGCAGTCTCCATTATATTAAAATAAGTCACATTTTTAACAATGGTTTCCTTTTTCTTAACAGTACCTTGTACTGTACTTGACCCTAACTTAGATATAATAAATCGGTATTTATTAAATGGGTATTTTTTTTAGTAGAATTGAGGTATGGAGAGTCAAATAACGGAAAGACCGCTATTGACTGTATTGCAATATATGCACAAAATAATCCCTGTTTTAATATATTGATAATTGGCTGAATGCAGAAGACCTTTAGGGGTAAATTTACTAAGAGGTGAAAATTCACAGTCATCGCAACACTTTGCCAGGCGAAAATTCGGTCAGACAGCACTAAATTACTAACATTTAAAGTTGCGTCCAGGGCACCGAACGCTGCCTAATTTTCTGTAGCGTTATTTCGGCGAAGCGAGCAAATCCTAGTGCAACTTCGTTAGAGGTCTTCGGTCAGGCTAATCTGCATACGGCGGGACATTTAAGGTTGAATAGACGTATATATGTTGCAGCAAATACATTACACAAGTCCAGGGAACCTTAATTAATAGAGTTGTTATAATGCCCTACACATGAACCCACTGTAAAGTTAATGTTCCATATGTTAGAAAATGTATGGAGGAATCTGGTTACCCAAAAGAATTTTTAAGGACTTTTTCAAGCAATAATTTAAAGTTTTGTCTCTTGTGCAAATCATTCCAAACCTTAGTCTACCAGTGTGATTAAAGGGTACAGTGCTGAAGCAATGTTTTATCATGGACCAGGCAAGTTGCATCCCTATAATAACATCCATTAAAACAAAACTATAAAAAATGCCTAATAAATACTCAGGTCAACCTGCACCCGACCCTAACCTGCATCTCACCCCTCTCTGAACATTACTTCTGTGAGCTTCTGAAGACAAAATTTTCCAGAGGAGTAGTGTAATTCCCCAGTCAGTGCCGCAAAAACCCGAGACCCGCAGAAGGCACCCGAATTTCAACTCAAACCCTTTCAGGTCAACCTGCACATCCCTACAGGGGAAGAGTGGAAAATGTTTTTGGCATAACATTTCCATTTTAATCAGTAACATAACTAGCGTTGGGTGGGCCAGGGTGTGGGACATGCAGCCAGGCCCCCCAACCCCCATCCATTCACAGTTTTATGGCTGGCTTCATCAGTGTGCAAGCTACTGGGGGGCCCTGGTCCAATTGCACCCCCTGCTCCCCCGGTAGTTCCGCCACCAATTTTAATGAAACTAAACTCCCTTTGTAAGAAATGTAGTCCTTGTTTAGGAATATGAAGATGTGAAAATCTTTCAAGGGGAAACCGTGTGTAAAAAATAACAGTGTAATAAAAAATAGAAATATATGTAGTTTCTGAAGTGCAATGTACAGTCATTTTACATTTGGTGGTATCTCACTTATTCAGTTATTGGTGTGACACATGGATTGGCTATATTTGTACTACAGGAATATACAAATGTGTAGAGGTAACTATGGCCTACAGTCAGGGCCGCCATCAGGGGGGGAGAGTTGTAGGGAGCCCCGAGGGTAAGGGGGGCCCGGCCACGCCACACTTACTTGATTAGCCGGGCTACCCATCTTTCTGAGAGCTGCTGACTTCAGGAAGGCATGCACATTTAAGGGGCCCTAGCCAACAATTTTCTTATAATGTGGGGGGGCTGGCCACCAACTTTTTTTTCTCATGTGGTTTTTTAATAGGGGGGCCCTGGCCACAAATGTTTTTTTTAGGGGGGGGCTGACCATCAATATCTTTTTATTTTTTATTAACATGTGGAAACTCTAGCCACCAATATTTTTTTTGTTTTTTTACTGTGTGGTGGGGGGCGGACCTGAAGGCGGGGCTTGTGGTGGGCGCAGCCCAGGGAATTTTGTCATATGGGGCCCTGCGATTTCTGATGGCGGTCCTGCCTACAGTCAAACTCCAACAATTAGTAAATTAAGGATAACTTGTAAGAGGGCACACTTAATATCTTAATGTGACAATTTGAAAGGGTCAATGAATATACTGTATATATGTATAATGAGTGTATATATAATCACACAGTCTCCCTGCCCCTTTACACTTAAAGGAGAACTAAACCATAAGAATTAATATAGTGAAAAATTCCATATTTTCTATATTGAACCAGCCTAAAGTTTCGGCTTCTCAATAGCAGCAATGATCCATGACTTCAAACACAGGGGGTCACCATCTTGGAAGTGTCTGTGACACTCTCATGCTCAGTAGGCTCTGAGCAGCTGTTGAGAAGCTAAGCTTAGGGGTTGTCGCAAAATATACAGCAGCAAATGAGTATTCAACCTAACCTACTATGTTACTATGTAAATCACTGATAAAACCTTACTTTTTATGTTAACCCACAGTTACAGAAAATCATTGTTTACTATACACATAAGATCTCACAGTTACAGACAATTCCCCAAACTTATCTTGCCTTACATCAGAAATCTGTGAAATGGAAGAGATGACAGCATCTATACATAATACTTACCAATCCCATTAGGAGACAGGGCAGCACTGGATACTCTACCTGCAAGACAAAACAAAGAATAGTTAGTTAAATAAATACAAAATCCAACAGAAGTTTAATAGATTCAAGACTTAATGTGCATCAGGAATCAGATTACATCTCCCAATGACTAGAATGGTCAGTCCATATGATGATTTTTTCTGTTAATACGATTTCTGCAATACAAATACATGTACAGGTATGGGACCTCTTATCCAGAATGATCAGGACCTGGGGTTTTTCAGAAAATGGCTCTTTCTGTAATTTGGATCTTCATACATTAAGTCTAGAAAAGCATGTAAACATTAAATAAACCCAAAAGGTTGGTTTTGCCTCCAAAACGGATTAATTATATCTTAGTTTGGATCAAGTACAAACTACAGAATTATTATTACAGAGAAAAAGGAAATCTGGATTATTTGGATAAAATGGAGTCTATGGGAGACACACTTTACATAATTCAGAGATATCTGGATAATGGGTTTCTGGATAATGGATCCTATACCTTTGCTGCAAATGTTGCTAGCCTTCCTCGTTCTTATTTCTCCCCTTTTCTCATCTCCTTTTCATTCCCCATCTTTAACCAGGCAATAGAAACATGTTTTTCCATTTATACAACTATATGATACGGAATGCTTTAACACGTAATAAAAAATGTTGCTTAATATACGCTATTGAAATACAAAAAAAAATAAAAAAAGGAAAAAGTGAATAGCCAGCAATCTAATGCATGTTGAATCTATATGCCACGCATCTCTGTCTGACATATCTTGGAACATGCCGATATGGTATTACGTCTGCACAATTAACAAACCCACTTGGGATGGAACAACACAATCTTGCACTACAGTCTGTTCAACACTTGATGAGAACTATGTTCATACCATGAAACGTGTGTAGTTGCTGAACTTCTAGCACAAGACTTTGGGTGCAAGCTAGGGGGCAGGAAGCAACTGTAGCTCCACCTTCTCCGTAGCCAGGAGGGCATTTCTTCTGTAGGATCTCTCTGAAGTACCAATTTTGCCTCTCTGAACATAAGTGGGAAATTCAGAGTAGGAGCGAGTCGACTGCCATCTTGCCTCATGGTCGCAGCACTCCTGTTCCAGGTGCCCATTGAAACATGACCTGCTGCCATCTTGCCCATCTACTAACCCTGTGGGTTCTGTCAATAAGGGGGTTACTATTTCTGCTGCCCTAATTTACCTTATCTCCATGTACAGGCTGTGCACAAACATACAGGGCTTTGTCTGCTGAACTGCACATCGTAAATGCAAATATGTCTGTGACTTTCATGGAAACCAAAGCTAGAAATAGCTCAAATCTGAAAATACACCAGCTAAAACCTGTCGAGGTCATGTAGAAGTCAATGGCAGAGGTCCCTTGAACAATTCGAATATGTTTTTAGCCTTCACAATGTTTGAATTTTTTTCAGTGCTCTTTGCTCAAAAACTCAATAACTGAGCAATTCAAGTTTTTTTTTGCCCAATAATATGATTATTCAGGTTTTTCCCCCTGAATGCAGACAGGCGTTTTTTTTACATTTGTATTTTTATTATTTTATGAATAAGCACACATTCGAATTATAAGTTTATTTGAGGTATAAAACAAACACCTCTCTGATAAATAACCCCCTTACTGTATCTCTTTGTACAGGCTGTAAGGGAATGTAGGGGGCTGTTCCTACTGGCTTGTGCTTATTATAGAAGAGTAACTATACTGGCACAGCTCTATAGTATCTCTCTGTACAGGCTATGAGCAAACAGTGTTTAATACAGAAGAATACCTATGCTGGGAAATGGGTGGGCTCTCTGTACAGGTCCAACAGTCAAGTAGCCTGGTCAACTGCCAGAGTAATGAATGATTTGTGCTGCATAAACACTCATCTGCCCCTTTATTAGTAGAACCTGACCCCCCATCCATACCTTGTATATACCATTTCACCTACAAAGCACAAAATCATTCCTATTGTGTAGTGTAACCCCCCCATCTCTACCCACTATTCAGGTAAAGGAAAGAACCCCCAGGTTACACTAGACTTAACAGCAGTGATGAATGAATGGATCTGATAGATATAAAGCACAAAAGCTCCGTGTCCATAATAAGATGGGTATGTACTGCACATCTAATGGTAAATTATTGCCATATAAACCTAATTAATCAACAGGGTACACTTCCCCTTTAAGAGCAGGGAACAGAGGTGACTTCACCCCCTAAGGATGGCAGTTGGTTCAGACCGTTGGTTGACTTTGCGAGAGAGAGGTGAGTGCAATTATGCTCTGATAAATTTTTTTGGTCAAATAACCAATTTCTTAACAAAAAAAAAGGGGAAACATTTGGGTGACATCCCTCAGACTAGTGGATGTTGCTGTTCTCATTGATTTTAGTGAATTTAGAGGATTGTCCCCCAAAATGGGCCTTTACTCTTAGTGCTGGTTGGGAGAGACAGACCCAGGATTTGGCAATTATGCAGCGCTGCAATCAAATATACTGTACACCTTTTCTACTGAAGGTAACATTTGGGGACCCCTGTACCACACCATAAGGTGTTCCCAGTACTGACAGGCTTCTTAGAGATTTGCCCCTCTGTCCTGCGGTATCTGCCCCCTGGGTATCTGTCCTGCTCTTTTGTACCAACATTGTAGCTAAATACATGTTCCCTTTATCCAAGTACTGGAACTAGGGGTAGGAAGCAGAAGCACGTGCCATAGGGACAGTTTGGGGGTGCTAGCAAATGATTGGGGGACATACAGCAGGGTTCCATAGAAGAGAGGAGACATCATACCCAGGGATTTGACAGTTGGTTTAGTCCGTTGGTTGGCTCTGTGTTAAGTGTAAATTCCTTCTGAGTGATTATTTGGCCAGATAACCATTATTTTAGTATGAAAAGATGGGAAATGGTTGGGTGACACCCCACAGACAAGTAGATGATGATCATCTTACTGACTTTAGGTAATTTGGAGATTATTCCCCTAAAATGGGCTTGGGAGATTCCTTTAATCTTCGTGCTGGTTGGGAGACACAGACCCTGCATTTGGCAGTTATGAAGGACTAGCAGCAAATATACACTTTCTTTCCACTGGGACCCCATAAAAAGATAACATTTGGAGACCTCTGGGCTATGTCATAAAAGTCCTAATTCTATTATTCTATTCTAGTGCCCAGTATTGACAAGCTCCTTAGAAATTTGCCCAGTGCCCCCTGGTTTCTCCATTGCTCTTATGTACCAACCTTAACATGTAACTACATTTAATTGACTTACATAGTTAGATTGGGTTGAAAAAAGTCCATCAAGTTCAACCCTTCCAAATGAAAATCCAGCATCCATACACACACCCCTCCCTACTTTTAATTAAATTCTCTATAAAAAAAACATTAATTTGTTTTTAGTAAGTTTTATGCACTTTTCCTTCAAATACCCCGACTGTGGGAGGCAAATAGGTACATGTTAGGGGAATTATTTAATAAAACAATGTTGAATTGCTAATCCCTACAGTTACTCAGTAATACAGCCCTAGGGCCTAATTCCCCTAAAAAATGGTTACTGATGGCAGCCCTGCCCCCCCAATCTACTAAATCTTGTGGGTGTCAAGGTGCCCAAAATCTGCTCGTGCTCCATTGCTAGGGGTAGTGAGACCTGTAGTGGGTAGTGCAGAGCTAAGGAACAGAAAGGCAACACAAATCACTGTCTCGCTGAGCCTAAACCTGTTCTTCTCTAGCTATAGCTGAACTACAATTCCCAGCATCCCCTGCGGCATAGTTGTAGTTCTAATGCAATGTGTATTTAATGTTCCCTGTCTATTTATTGCTTCATTTGGTGTCAAGGGTACCACTCATCCTAGAAACTGTAATAAGCAACTGTCCCTAGCATCAGCACTAGTGTGGATGATATGTAAGGAAGGGCCAAAATGGAAATATTAGGAGCAAAAATCAGAAGAATAAATTCCTACAATTAAGATCCCTAGTGTTTATGGGTGCAGGGAACTGATCAGAGTAGGTCCCCTGCCAGTAATATACGGTAGTAATATTCAGCTGTTTTTAACCATTAGTCTGTACAGTCCCCTAAGTACATTGGGGTCACCAGGACCCACACTTGGTTGGCAGGGGTGTCCAGGTCCTTGATTGCACCAACCTTTTGTATGTGCCCTAATTGGCGTCTTCATTCGATTAAAGCTGCTACTAGTTGGTGTTACTGGTTATTTCGGAGCAGCAAACATATTCAGTAGCGCAGTATAACTGGGAAGAATAGAGAAAGGGAAAAACAGTATTCAAAGCTTTATGTGTCAAAGAGTGTTTGGCTCACAATCTCTTTTTGTCTCTCCCCAAAAAAATGAAATACTAAGAGCGATCTTAGTGATCTGAGTGATTTGCAGCGACTCCAAAAAGCGACAAAGAAGAGGATAAAGAAGAAAAAAAACAGTCTTTTTAAAGACTACCAACTTACATCAAGAGCAGAGAAACAACAGCAACCTGCTCAACCCATTGTGGGTCATCAGGAGGAAGGTAGGGATCCTGAATTTATCCCTCTGGTAATATTTATTACATAGCAGATGAGGTTGAAAAAACAGACACACGTCCATCAAGTTCAACCTTTTTGTCTAAATAAAACCTGTGTAACTGCTAGCTGATTCAGAGGAAAGTGGGGGGCTAACAGGTATAATGATCTGATTTGTGGAACAAATAAATGGGAGGGGATTGTCTGAAAAAGGGGAGGGTCTGGGTGGACCTTTGACTTGTACAGGTACAGAAAAGCAAGTTTTTATTTCAGAATTCAGGGTTTAGTGGAGCCGATAAAGACACTGGGATGGGGGGACATATTAAAGACAATGATTATTGTAGTTTTTAGCTACAAATAGTCTTTAAAATTTCCACATATATATTTGGGAGTCAGGGGCTGAGATCCCGGAGCAATATTTGGGCTTCCCACAGTGCGACAGTCATGCTGATATAGTTACAGGGGTAAACGAACAGCAAATAAGCACTTGTATGAGTACATTTATAAGCAACTACAATAGTTTAATTAATAGTTTAATGATATTAGTTTAAATAATAGTTTAATTTAAGGGCTAGTTCTCTTAGAATGTCCTATGCATGGTAACAGCAGGTCATTGTTAATATGTGTAGTGGGAAAGTTACAGAGAGATGCTTGTCTTGAGCATGCCATTTACCAGCAGCTACAAACATTTGTATTCTTTATCTCCACTAAAGCAGTGACTTATACCAACCTTTTTTTCCTGATACAGGAGCGTCAAGATGGGCGCCAAACTGTGCAACATCCTGCACCGGCACCGGCATACTGAGGTAAGACAGATGGAAATATAAAATCGTTGTTTCATGCCTGACGATTAGAGTCCTTGCCACCAGATATAAAGGGGAACTGTCACTGCAAAAGAGAAAATCCTCAGCTTACAAGAAATATTTTGCAAACCTGTTTGACAAACATTACTGTTAGATTTTTCAGATGTTCTTCACAAATATCACATAAAAAATGTTCAATATTCATTAACGTTTGGGAGGATTTCAATTGCTTAATCATTTTTTTCTGATTTTGTTCCCTATTCTCTATAGACTGTTGACATCAATCAGTCTTTTGATGCTTGTGAGCCCTGGGTGAGTATTTGCCTTTCAGGTATGAAGCAGGAGCTGCTGAGAGAGATCCGGAAGGAGATGAGGATAGCAGCAGGGGCGCAAAAGCTGTACCTTGTCACCAAGGACAGACAGACCAAAGCCCAAGTGAAGGAGCTGAGGAACATCGGTGAGAGGAAGCTGAAAGCCCTTTACTCCTCTCTCCAAAAGCTCAATGAGCAGCTAGCTCAGAGCGAAGCAGTGAATTATCCAGGTAAGATATAACAGTCTCTGGCCTCTTTCCTATTGGCATTACATGTGTCATCATAACATCACATACACTACCTCTTCATGGACATTAGGTTGACCGCCATTAGATTGAGCTCAAAAACAAAAGGACTGCTCAAAAAGCTCACCTTCCCTGTAGCTGCTTCATATGTTTCCTATCGGGTGCTCTGTCTGCTGCATCCCCACTGCTAAGATCCACATCAACACCAAAGAATTGGACAGCACTCCGATCAAAAGGAATACATGTTTATAGCATACTCCTGCAGGGATCCTTGGGCGTAGGATCCCTGCAGGAGTATGCTATAAACCTGTATTCCTTTTGATCGAAGTACCGTCCAATTCTTTGGTGTTGATGTGGACCATTAGATTGAGCCCCACAGAACTATAGATGACCTTCATATATTTTAAATTTATATTTTAAAACAATGTTCATTGGCAGCATCTTAACAAATCAAGAAAAAGGTCTTAAGCCTTAGATTCAAGAATGTTGTATTTAAAAATCCTAATATCCTCCAAATTTATTTGCAATATTTCAGATGCAGTTCTGGAGACTACAAGGGACACCGATGTCAACTTCCCTGCACCAGAGATCACTGCGCCTGAGGTTCAGGTCATTTCAGACCCCGCCATCGATTCATCACAAGTGAGTATTTTACATTGACGCCATTCATTTCTTGGACACAAACACTGCCCTTATCATATCCATGTAAAGCCACATTCAATAATTACCTGTTTCTTGTTTGCAGCATCAACATGATGAATCTTTTGAGGAACCTGTTCCAGAGACAGAACAGCCGCCTGAAGAACCATCTGACAGGTAAGGATATTTTGGAGTTTATTAGAGATTAAATCCCTATCCTATACTTTCATCAAATAAGAACAAAAATATCTTCACAATAACAGGAATATTATTGTAATTAAAGTAAGGTACCTACAGATCAAATGATTGGCATAAAAAAAGAGGACAGGTGGTAAGATGCCCCTTCATTTGGCCGGGAGATTCCACAATACATAATTGTACAGTGCCATGGCTAGGGGTGCTGTAGTATTAAGGATTATGGAGAATGTATTTGCTAAGGGAAGAAAAAAGGATAGCGTGAAGCTTATAAATCACTAAGGGAAAATGAATTAGAATAAACACTAACCCGTCATTATATTTAAAGGTACTTACCTGTAGAAGATACAAATGAGGAGGCTGAGGAAGAGGCAGAATCTGTTGTTGAAGAAGATCCAGTGCAACAACAACAACAGAATGAGGAAGAAAGGTAAACTCACACTTTATATGGGAGGCTGCGGATACGACTGATTTCTACTATAAACTTGCATTATACTAATCATGTACATCAATGACCTCTTCCCAATAGTGAAGTTCCTGAGAATGAAGAAGACTCTTCTGAAACATCGATGGGTCCTCTCCCCGGCGATTACAGCCCCATTCCAGAGGATTCTCAGGCTGAAGAGATGACAGTAGAGGAGGCTGAAAACACACAGTAAGACAAACCCTCAAATACACGACATAAATACATACATATTTATATATATATATATATATATAAAAAAAAAAGATATATATATATATATATATATATATATATACACACATATACATGTTTTTACAAGCTGCACAAAACACAATTTATGTTTTTCCCTTTCAGAGAGCTACAGTTCAGCAGTTTTACAGCAAAGGACTTTCGCCGGATTAAGGTTTTAGGCAGAGGAAGCTTCGGCAAGGTAACTGATTCAGTCTCTAATTAGGACTTGGATCTTTAGCAGCATATACAGGGTAACAATGACACTAAACTCACTTTCTAATTCCAGGTTCTACTAGTAGAGTATCTTCCGGCAAACATCTATTGTGCCATTAAAGTGCTCAAGAAGGACAACATCGACTCCACTGATGATATAGAACAGTAAGTTCATGGGGAATGATTCCATAATCCTCTCATTTTAACAATGTAGCAGTCACTTTCTGTCTCACAATCTTTTCTATTTTATATACTTTTCTTTCACTTCCCTTCCTTTCACCCAGTTGCTTTTGTTACCATGATAATTTACTCTGTGCCGGACTCTCTTTTATATTTCAGCATTTTAACAGAAAAGCAAATTGGACAGTTGGTGAATCCACACAGTTTTATAGTAGACTTATACGCCACATTCAGCACCAAAAACCAGCTGTTTTTCATCATGGAGTTTGTGGCAGGAGGCAGTTTAAGAACCCACCTGATGAGGAGCAAGCACTTTGATCTACAGACAACCAAGTAAGTATAAATGTCAGTAGGTGGATATTTGTCCCAGTTATAGAAGGCTGAGGAGTAGGGGAAAATAATGATAGTGGCAGAGGTATGCTACACTAAATAGTAAAGGGTTTTCACCTTTGAATTAATCTCTAGTATGATGTAGAGAGTTATATTCTGAGGCAATTTGCAATTGGTTTTCATTTTTTATGATTTGTGGTTTTCGAGTTATTTAGTTTTTTTTTATTCAGCAGCTCTCCAGTTTGCAATTTCATCAATCTGATTGCTAGGGTCCACATTACCCTAGCAACCATGCATCGATTTGAATAAGAGCCTGGAAAAAAAGAGGGTCTGAACAGAAAGATGAGTAATAAAAGGTAGCAATTACAATACATTTGTTACCTTACTGTGCTTTTGCTTTTTAGATGGGGTCAGTGACCCCTATTTAAAAGCCTGAAAGAGCCAGAATAAGAAGACAAATAATTAAAAAAAAACTTACAAAAAGCAAGACCAATTGAAAAGCTGCTTATAATTAGCCATTCTATAATATAATAGTTAAGCACCCCTTTAAGATTCCTCTATGAATGCGCCATATAATAATCAAATGTCATTTTCTTATCCTTGCAGGTTCTACGCTGCTTGTATAACGCTTGGTTTAGAAGGAATTCACAGCAAGGACGTCATACACAGGTAAGAGTTAATAAAGGGGGTTTTGTAGCTGTTGCAATTTAGTAGCAGGACAGTCACAGGTTGAAAGTCACTGCTTGGAAAGCTAAGGGTAGGAAAAAGAACAGGAACCAGAATTCTTTGAGCTTGGCTTATGGCTCAGCTATTTCACAGCAGTTTTAATGTGTCATTACATCTACCTTTTATTTTAATATAGAGATTTAAAACCGGGGAATCTACTTATGGATCAAGACGGCTACATCAAGATCGCCGATTTTGGGATGAGCAAAACTGGTAAGAGCCACCTTATTATTGTGTATTATTACACAGAGCAAAGGGAACTCATTTAGGGCATACAATTATAATTTTTCTTTTTTTATCAAGGCATTGGATATGGAGACCGCACCAACACCATGGTTGGGAGTCCTGCTTATATGGCGCCCGAAGTCGTGATGGAGGAGGAGTACTCAAGAGCCGTTGACTGGTGGGCTCTTGGCGTCATCGTTTATGAGATGCTCCTCGGAACGGTAAGCAGAAATTGCCACTGGCCAGCTATAGGCAGATGTATTAAAGTTAAATACTGTTCTTTATCTATACTCATCAAACACTCTGTATAAAAAAGCATGGCCTCCTAATAAATACCCATGAATCATTTCAGAGACCTTTCACCGGATACGACAGGGACTTTATATATGATTCCATCGTGGAGGATGAGCCACACTACCCCTCATCCCTGGACTCTGAAGCAGTAAGCTTCATATCACAGGTAAGTAGCGCTGAGCTTTCAGTTTATTATAATCAGTGACCACTTTCTCTTGAGTTCCCTGAAGGTTCTGCTTCTTCAGTGTAACGGCTATTTTCACTTCTTGTAGCTGTTGAAGAAGAATCCTGAGGAGAGGCTAGGTTCCACCCCGGGGAATGCCGCAGATGTAGCAGAACATCCATTCTTTAATGTAAGTCCCCTGTCTGTATTGTCCAAATAATTATCCAAGAGATACAGTCCTTTCATATCCTCAGCTTCTAATGATGAAACTCTAATAATGAGCATTTGCTATGGTGCCTATTTTGCAGGGCATTGTCTGGGATGATATTATCGAGAAGAACGTAACAGCTCCGTTCGTGCCCAGCCTAAATGGACCGGAGGATGTGGGGTATTTCGATGAGGAGTTCACCAAACTGTCAGCGAATCTGACCCAGCCCAAAGGACCCCCTGCTGAGATGGCAAGCGAGATCGATGAAGCCTTTCTGGACTTTAACTATGCAGCATTTTAAGTCCAAAGGGGATGATAGGTAAGAGAAGACCTAATTAAAAATACTGAAGCACAAGTCAGAACAAGAAGTGCCTAGCGTTAGTATTCCTTGAGTTATGGGTGCAGGGGCACTGATCAGAGCAGAGCTGGCTATGGGAAGCAGCCATATTGGGTGCATGCAGGGCAAAGTGGATTTTATGGGAATATTGAGATGATCCCTGTGATGATTCTAATTTTGTGTTTTTTGTATACATGGCAAAAACAATCACAAAAAACTCTCAGGCTGCTGAAACCTGTTCACATTCCAAGGAAACCAATGGAAGTGTATCTTCATCATTTGGGCAAATAGAAAGCCACCATAAATTTCACCCCAAACGTCACAGAAATCACAACTGTGCAAATTGTTTAAAAATACATGGAAACCAGTGATTTGTAATCATAAATTGTTGGAAAAGTTGCAACCACAATTAGTCAATATTCTTACTTCGACAAACCACCAAATTTGTGATTAATGTGCCCCAAAGTATTATAGGGTTTCAGGAATATCAATTGCCAAGTAAAATATGAGGAATGCATTTCAAATTATATTGTTTGTCTTTTGCAGGCTGGAGTTGGGAAAATGCACCACCTGACAGCTCCACCAGGTAAGAGTACCCCAATTCCACCAGCAGTGCCTTCTCTACCATCAACCATTGCATTACCAACAATGTCTCTTCTGCCTCCCTTTCCACTGTAATACCATCAGCAGTGCCTCCCCTTTCCTTCTACTGTAATACCACCAGCAGTGCCTCCCTTTCCTTCATCTGTTATACCACCAGCAGTGCCTTCCTTTCCTTGCACTGTAATACCATCAGCAGTTCCTCTTCTCCTCTTTACACCAAAATATGGCATCATAAACAGGAGAACCCTGAAGCCACTTGGTGGAACCTGCATTCCATTTTACTCCATCTCTCAGACTGTAGAGGCTGGGGTCTGCAGACTTCCTGGGGGTCAAATGGAATGAAAGGGAATGCGGTTTTCACTAAACAGCTTACTGGTGCTCATGTGTATGCTGCCATTTTCCTTACCGTTTCCTTCACACTTGATGTAATATGGTGCATTGATCCTGGGAGAAAATCCGATTGCCGTTAAGGGGTCAGGAAGGAATTTTTCCCTCTAGTGAAGCAGATAGAACAAAGCTTCACAGAGGTTTTTTGCCTTCCTCTGGATCAAAAATCGCACTTTTTTCATTGTTATGATTAATAAAGCTGTGCCTTGCACAGATTAACCGATAAGCCACTGTGTGTATGTCTTTATTCTGAGCGACAGAATTGACCAAATTAGCAATGAAGAAACATTGAAAGGTTTAGTACCTGTGGGTGAGAGACACAATCCTCCAGCGGGCATGGCTGCTGCAACAAGCATTCTTACACTGGGATAACAGGATGGAAATTCTATTTATAATGGTCATTCTGGGCATCCTCCATCATGGCAATAAGGCTGTATACTCAGTGCACCCACTGGCACACGCACATCAAAAACCTGGAGGGAAAGAAAAAAAAATGATAAGATAAACCAGAGTTTAATTGAAACTGACACTTGAATGTTCAAGAGAGCATATGGTTATAAAAGGGAATTAAAAATTGAACATTTTGAAAGCATTCAGTGTATAGAGACATATTCTATTTTCCAATATCTAGCAACCATATTTAATATGAGGAATGGATCCAATTCTTATTTTCATAGTCTGGCCTATCAGGTGCCTCCACCATATGTAATATAACACACATGAGCAAACTGGCTCTCACCTTCCCTTCTCTCCAGCCCTGAGCCCCAATCAATGAAGGTTAAAATGCACAACACAATATTAATTGGGCAGATGAGAAGATGCATGTGGGTACAAAGCCTGAACCTGCCCTGTGGGGTTACTATACAGCCATTTCTCCTGTGAACACGGAATACTGGCAGGTAAGTAAAAATGCACACGATTCATCCATATTACAGATCCCCCATACTAACATAAAGGGAAATCCTTCTGATTTGTGACACACAAGTAATTGTTTTCTATGTGTAAAATCCATATCCCTTTCCAAGTGTATTTTAAGTTTAACAGGCAGGGAAACATTCACTGATTTGGCCAAAATCAAAATCTTCTTTGGATTGGTGTTCCACGTCTGGAATTGGATGCTCAGGTGTTTAGCAGGTGTCCATTCTACGGATATCACCTTCTCCCCACCCTACAATCTATAATTTTGCCAAGCCAACATTGTCTAGGTCACTCCAAGACTGTTGTGTCACAGAGTGGGTTTGTCACATCAATATCAGAAACCTATTTATAGGGGCACTACTATCAGAGGGTGCAGAAAGTGCTACAGTACCTGTGACCCACCAGCAGGATTGGGCATCCTTAGAAAATGTGCAGGGGAAGCACATTTTCAATAAAATGCAACCTGGTTTCCAACGCTAAGCTTGTACACAGTGGTGTAACCAACAAGAACAAAACCCTATGATCCTAAGGGGCCCACAGACTTTGAGGGTCCGGTAAGGACCTGCAATCCCCACCAGGCCCTTCCCCTATAGTCTGCAATCTCAGTTCTGCACCCTGTCTCCCACTTTCGGCCATGAACTGAGCTAGAAACAGGCAGAGTGAGCTCCTGTCCAAAGAGAGACTTCCACAGCGTTTAAAGGGTAAAATACATTAAGCGATTCTCCACAGCAGACAATACCTTCCTCGCAGAGGGTCCCCTCATGGCTAAAGGAAAAAGCAAGATGCATGTCTCAAATTTACATTGTTTATAGCACCCAGCGTAGAAGCAAACAGGGAAATTAAATCCAAGATGGTGCCATATCCTCCACTGGAACTTCTTATCCTGAACATGAGAACCAGTGACAGATATGTATAATAAGCAAGTCTCCCCCATATCTGAATAATTCTGAAAACACAAGCTATCCCAGCTTAGGGAAGATAATAACAACAGATAACAAACCTACTGTACAGAAGCTCAGAGTTGAAGAACAACTTTGAACTGACAAAAGAAATCACCAGTGGGCAGAACCCCTGAGGCCGCTTGTCTTATGCAAGAGCAGAATAAACAGCTTCCAAGCTTTCCTGGATACAAACACCAGCATGGCCAAACATGACAACAACCGAGCAGCAGTCTAGAAGTCAGAGTGGAAGATAAGCAGCAGAGGCCTGTACAGAGAGATACACAATAAACGGTACCAATAACAATTACACATCTGGTTTCATGGAAATAAAGTTTTGGTATGGCGCTGTTGAGAAATAAATCAAATAATATACAGGGATCTGTTATCAGGAGACCTGTTATGAAGTAAGCTCCGAATTACAGAATGGTTGTCTCCCACAGACTCCATTTTATCCAAATAATCCAATTTTTTAAAAATGATTTCCTTTTTTCTCTGTAATAATAAAACTGTAGTGCGTACTTGATCTCAACTAGGAAGTAAAAACAGCCTATTGGATTTATTTCATGTTTAAATAATTTTCTTGTAGATTTAAGGTATGAAGATCCAAATTACAGAAAGATCTGTTATCCAGAAAAACACAGGTCCCAAGCATTCTGGTCCCGTACCTGTATCAGATTTTAATACTTACGTCAGCAACAAGCCCTTACTATTCCATCATACTAATTTCCATGGGAAATCAGGTAAAAAATAAATGGCTAGGAAACATCTGAGCTAAAAAACTGTTTGGATTGTGAACTTTAACCCGTTTACCCAAGTTAAGTGAACTGAAAGTAAAGCAAATTCTGTGAGTACAGGGGCTCTCCCATAACCTAAATAGACCACATGCCTGTGTCACCAGCTACGAGGCTGAATAGTGCTGGAGATTAGTTAAAAACCATTTCTGTGCAGATAACTAGACCTATGATTTATTGCTAAGGCCCAGACAGATCTGGACTACCCACTCTCTTTACTCACAATTCTCTAACCACTTCTCACCACAGGGAACATGTGCAAGGCTAATGATAACTGCCACGGATTGTATACTTTTTTCCAAAATCACCCACCAATTTCTAATTCCAAACGGATGCTTCAACTGCAGCTTCAAAAACTACCCTGTGACACTGCATCTTAAAGAGTATGAACAAAACGTTCATGAGAGTCAAATATTTTGTCCTGTGTATTTGTCCACCCAGAGAGGTGCAAGGGGTACCTGGGAACAGGGCAAAACCCGGTGATGTGCCCTCGGGAGGTTTTTCATTAAAAATAAGAACAGTTGCACCTCCAGCATAGAAAAGATTATCTAAAAGGAAAAAAACAGTCAATGCCTCTAGAGTTTGTAATGTCCACTTTTTTTTTGCAGGCGTATATTTATTGAGTTTCAACAGGGAGGGGAGGGAAGGGGATAAGGATAAGAGGTTACAATACAAAAAAAGAAATAAGGAAACACTTGTTAAATGAAACATACGTAGTAATGTCTGCTGTTTGAGTCAGGAGCATGAGTTACTTAGCAATATTACAATTAAAGCAGAAGTTGAGTTTAATCACCCAACGGGTCCTAGGGAAATCATGTACAGTGCCCTTTCAGGGTTCTTGTTCTGGGTGTAATTCCAGCCAGGGGGACCATATTTTTTAAAAATCTAGTGGGGCACCCTCTTACTTTGTAAGTCAGTTTTATATTTACCAATGATTGTGATCAATAGAGTGATCAGTGACAACCAATGTTGTAATGTGGGAGGTTGGGGGGCCATCCATTTTAACACCAAAGCTTTTTTGGCATAGTATAACACAGTTTTAGTAAGCGTTCTGAATGTCACTGCAGCCCACACAGTGTTTACAATGCAGTAGTCTTTTGTAAGAGAACATGTTTTTAAAGCACACAGTGGCTTCTGAGTATCTCAACAATACACTTGCCTGAAGAAAGGTGTCAACTTTGATATAAAACACCGGTTATTGTACATCACAATTTATACTACATGCGATACAGAAGACTCTTTAGCTTGTGCAGTTCTTCTCCTGATACCAACACTACGGGGCTGTTTTTTCCACAAACCATTTAAAATTGGTGGTTTTCTCACTTTTTTAAAGAAGCTCAAAAAATGTGAGATTTATTAAGTCTCTAGGTCTTATAGAATCAGTGGGAGCTGCACTGATCTTATTGGACCTCTTTACATCAATTCAGACTTTTATAGGATTTTGGATTTTTTTTCGCTAGGAATCGTCAGAAAAACAAAATTTTTTGGAGGTTTTCGAGGTATTCTTATATTTTCGACCATCGTTTTCCATTCATACTTTTTTATTCAGATAATAACCCCCCCTACAATTTTAATGTAAAAAACCCTCTTTAAAAGATTCTCACCCTTAAATGCAGAGAAGCGTAGCGGAGCTCACGGTCGACATCTTGCGAATCTTGCAGGTCCAAAAGGCCCCGATGATAAATCTTTCTGTGGATTAAGGGAGCTGGAGTTCAGTCTTGTTAGACAACGTGGATCAGATGACAATGGGGCATCTCCTTGAGTCACTTGTTAAATATATGTAACGGTCTCATCTGGATAAATGGGATATTCCATCAGTTGTTCCCCTTATTAAAACAAATTCATATTTAGGGTTACATTGAACCTAACAGGTTTCAGGTTTGTATTTAATTATGGGGAAAGCCTAATTACAGTTGCTCTAAATCACACATAAGTATTACCCCTATACCCTGCACCTATAAGCTGCATCTATCTATATATGTTAAGAAAGGTTCATAGTGCAAAAATGTACAGTATTTATTGCAACATCAAAATATACCACAAAAATATATATTCATTTATTGCAACATCAAAATATAATACCACAATATTAGAAAGGGGAGGCCTGTTTACAGTCTTAATTTTGGCAGACAGAAAGAGTATTTGGATTGATGAAACACACATTTCTTAAAAGGGGTGTTCACTTTTAAATGAACTTTTAGTTTGATGTAGAGCGTGATATTCTGAGACAATTTGCAATTGGCATTTTTTATTATTTGTGGACTTTTTATTCAGCAGTTTGTAATTTCAGCAATGGGGTCCAAAATGACCCTAGCAACCATGCATTGATCTGAATAAGAAACTGGAATATGAATAGGAGAGGGACTAAATAGAAAGAGGAGTATAAAACAACGGCCATAACAATAAATGTATAGTCTTACAAAGCATTTGTTTTTTGGATGGGGTCAGTGACCCCCATTTGAAAGCTGGGAAGAGTCAGGCGAAAAAGGCAAATAATTAAAAATCTGTAAAAAATGAATAATGAAGACCAATTGAAAAGTTGCTTAGAACTGGTCATTCTATAATACACCAAAAGTAAAAATAAAGATGAACCATCCATGTAAATGCTCCCTCTAAAGGGATTTCTACTGGCACAGTAACATAATTGCCCTGGGGAACCTGTGTGGCACAGTCCTCACCAGGCAAAGTCCCACACTTCACTCCTGTTTCATAAAGAGAGTCACAGTCCCTTTCCCCAAGAACTCTTAAAGGGGTTGTTCACCTTTAAATTAACTTTTAGTATGATATAGAGAGTGATATTCTGAGACAATTTGCAATTGGTGATCTTTTTCCATTAGTTATGGTTTTTGAGTTATTTTGCAGTTTGCAATTTCAGTAATCTGGTTAGTAGGATCTAAATTTCCCTAGAAACCAGGCATAAATTTGAGTAAGAAACTGGAATATGAATAATGCCTGAACAGAAAGACAAGTAATAAAAAGTAGCAATAACAAAAAATGTGTCACCTTACAGAGAATTTATTCTTTAGATGGGGTCAGCGACCCCCATGTGAAAGCTTGAAAGTGTCAGACGAAGAGGGGCAAATAATTCAAAAACTATAAAAAATAAATGATGAAGATTTGTTGAAAAGATGCTTAGAACTGATCATTGTAAAACATACTAAAAGTTAACTAAAGGTGAACCACCCCTTTAACTTTCCCCAGGTAGTGCTACCTGCCCGAATACCTCTCCTGTTGTACAGAGTAGTTGCTCCCACGTAGCAGGCACACGGACAACACCTGTCTTCATCCAGGGAACATGCTGGAGTTTCAATACCTCTCTTAGTCAGACTCACCAGGACTCACACAGAGCTGGTACAGACATCCACAGTGTCTCCACATTCTCAATCCAAGCACATGAAGTTTGCTTTAATCTTCAGGGCACAGCTCCCAGCTCTATCTGCAGTGAGAATACAACAAACATTCTTCATTTTTCAGGGCACAGCTCCCAGCACTATACGCAGCTAAAGCATAACAAATCCCCCTTTACTGGAATCAATCCATGGGCTCCTGTCACATTCTCTCCACTGCCTCCGAGCTCTGAACCCTCCATGGTTGAGCTCACAAGGCTTGGGGACCTGGACCCCAAACCTTCCACTGGCCTCTCAATTCCTTAGGTCCCTACATCTTGTCTACAGTCCCAGCACTCCAGACTGCAGAAAAACCAGGAAGTAGACTGACATTGAGCACATGAGCTTTATGAAGAAATGGACCAATAGTGACACCTTCTGGCCAAATCAGGAATCTGCCAGGACACACTGCACTAGGGGCAAAGGACTCACAAGCCCTCCCTTATCCAATTTAGGTCCAACACTTAGCTGGCCACAGCAGGGGATTTCCGACCATGTGGGATTTTCAGACCAGACTTAACCCAAGGGCCACGTTACCCTCAGAGCGTGCACAAATGTGCGTGTCCACATGCTATAACAGTGGGGAGGGCAGGGAGAGCAGCAGAGGGGAAGGGCAGGGGAGGGAGGTAGGGGAGAGTGACAGTCGGGAAGGGAGGAAGGTGAGTACAACAGAGGGAGAATTATTCCCAGGACTAGGGGTAGGCAGAAGACCATTTAACAGGTACCTGCCCAGCGCCCTGTTGCCTGTCATGTGGGCAGGGGTGTAACTACAGAAGAAGCAGACCCAGCAGCTGCAGGGGGCCCCAAACGTTAAGAGCAATTTCAACATATATTGGTAAAACTAGACAACCTATGGATATGTTGGGGGCCCTAAAATTAATTTGCTGTTGTGCCCAGTATGATCCCTGCATGTAGGGTTCTTTGGTGGACACACTTCCCAATCCTTGGGGATACATATTATATGGACGACTGTGTTTTGTGCTGTGCTTGTTACCTACGGAGACAAATGCAGAAGTAACAGGCTTTTAGTTCATAAGCCATAACATAACACTGTGCAGTTAAATTATTTCCAATATTACTTATATTTCTATAATAGAAAAGCCATTCCTCTTTATTCCCTACAGTTTAAATGGTTGCATTATGGGGGGTGTAAATATAACTGCTAATAACTGTGTGGGGGTGCTGGGCATGTACCTCCTCTGCTTGCGCTCCCCTAGTTCAGGTCTGAAATGGTGGCAGTTTTAACAATTCCCTGCACTCTCTGGGTTCAGCATTTGGGTGGAGCAATATTGTAAGAGAGAAACCATCAAGAGTTTATAGGGGTCATTGACAAAGAGCACTAAGTGAGCCTCTTAGGACATACCATAGGGCAGATGGTAAGAAGAGAGCTTCATTTTGATCTGGTTATTAGTTGCTTTTTATTACTCATCTTTCTATTTAGGCCCTCTCCTATTTATATACCAGTCTTTCATCCAAGACAATGCATGGTTGCTAGATTCATGTGGATCCTAGCAACCAGATTGCTGAACTTGCAAACTGGAGAGCTGCTGCATAAAAAGCTAAATAACTCGAAAAACACAAATAATAAAAAATAAAAAACAATTTCAAATTGTCTCAGAGTGTCACTCTCTACATCATGTTCATTTAAAGGTGAACAACCCCTGAAACAGTACCTTATATTTGATCCTAACTGAGAGGAAGGTAAATTACCCAACAATCATGCATTGATTTAAATAAGAGACTGGAAGATGAATAGGAGACGCCTGAATAGAAAGATGAGCAATAAAAAGTAGCAATGACAATACATTTGTAGCCTTACAGAGCATTTGCTTTTAGATGAGGTCAGTTTAAAAAACTATAAAAACATAAATAATAAAGACAATTGCAAAGTGGCTTAGAATTGTCCATTCTTTAACATACTAAATGTTAACTCAAAGTTGAACCACCTCTTTAAGGGTATAAGTGGTTTGGATAACCTTACATCCCAGGTGCACGACTTTACATTTATCAACATTCAATCTCATTTGCCACTTAGCTGCCCAGATTGCCAGTTTGCCAAGATCGTGTTGCAAGGATGCCACATCCTGGATGGAATTAATTGGGCTGGATAGTTTTGTGTCATCAGCAAACACTGATACATTACTTTCAATACCCTCCCCTAAGTCATTAATGAACAAGTTAAATAAAAGTGGACCCAATACCGAGCCCTGAGGGTCCAGGGACAAAGGATAACTGTCTGAGTAATCATACCTGAACCTCAGGGTCTGTTTCGATGATGTGATTTACCCAGTGAGTATGATGCATCTAATTCAGGTAGAGGTGGAATCCTAGAAACCTCATCACTTTAACTCTTATTAGTGTTACAAAGGAGAGATGGGATTTTGGGGGCATGAACGTCAGCAGCTTGAGAGTTAATTAAATATGCAGGCAGCTACTCCTTTATATAAGGATAAACAATTAAAGGGTACAGTGCTGAAGCATTTTTAGAAGGCAGTTCTTATCTATGCAATATACTGCCGTGACCTGTTTAATAGAATAGTCTCATAAAAGCATTAGATCTGACAAGTGCCAAGCCTCGTGCTGTTCAGTGGGTAATCATGTGCTGTCCGTAAATGTGACCCAATGGCCAAATTCACATGTCAGCATTATAGTGTTTATTTGAGAAAATCCCCTCCATTCACACGATGAAAACATTTCATTTTAGAATTATTTTAGAGATCTGTTAATATTGGACCTTGGACGTGTTACTAAGACCCGGTAGCTACACTTATTTATACAGTTTGATCAGGATTAACATTCTGAATTAGTCACATTTAGTTCCAAGCTTTGCAAATCACAATTCCCCAAACCGCAGACACAGGTGCTGACAGTGAAATAGAAATGATCCTGTACTAAATGTGTATGTTCAGAAAATAATCCCAGCATGGACTTCTATCAAAACAAGAGCTGAATGAATGTTTTCAAACTATTATTTTAGTGATTTATATTCTGTGCAACAATAGCTAATGTGTAATTTGAGTGTGATATACTTCACTGACTGATGCTCTTTGTATAAAACATGCCATGGTTTTCTAGGCTTGACTTTGGTGATGTGTCCCCCTACTGTTGGAACAGCCGATCTCTAGTCTTGAGTTCATGAAAACAACTCATAGAAGATTCCCAAATTCAGTTAAATATCCCCAGTTTAATGGTGTTGAATTGTGTCAATTTATCTCAAGCAGGAATAGTCCATACTACCAACATTTTGGTAATAAAAGGGGGGAACAAAAAGAGTCACTGCGAATAGCGCAGTGAATTTTTTTAACCACACCCTAATAACCATGATCAATTCAAAAAATGTGGCAGGTTATGAAAGGTTGAACACATTTCTGTGTTTTTTTCAGTTATAACAGTTTTGCTAATAAACGTGAAATTACCCTTTATGCTGTAAGAGACCTGTTCATCTTAATTGTTACAACTACTTAGTTGCTCATTTCAAAATTGTTTCAAAAGTATCTTACTGCACCTGGTGGCTGTTCTGGCTCTCTGCCAAAAGCCAATTATGTTTTAGAAACAATGTATTATTTTCTGGCTGTTCAGTGCAGGAGATGAAAGAGAAAGTCAGGATATTTCAGTAACAAACCTGGGACTGCAGATTGAGCTGTCAAAAGCGGGACTGTCCCACTCACAACGGGTCTTTGGGGAATTATAGTTCACAAGAGGTAGATTACTGGATGCAGGATATTTAAGACAGGATCTGCAAGAACGTCACAAAGCAGAGAGACCAACCTGGATCTGAAGGTTTCTGGCAGTGTGTAAAGCAGGCATGCCCCACCCCTGGCTCTGCCCAATCACCACCCCCATTCAGCTTTGGACTGGGGCTCAACGGGGCTGCTGCCTCAGGGGCCCCCACATCCCCCCAGCCCCAGAAGCAAAGCCCCCATGCGGCCCCCAGCCACAAGACACCCTTTCCTGCCCCGCAGCAGCCTGATGTACATTTTTCTTCTCACAGCTGCGATCAAGGCCAGAGAGGGAGGTCGGGGCAGTGGTTTCAGTCAGGAACAGGTTTGGGGACCGACGAGGGTCTGGGCTCATCGGGTTTTTTCCTGTGTCCCACCAGCTCAGTCTGACCCTGCCCCCCATTCATCCTTGGCCTCCCCCTCCACAGAGCTCCCTGCTCCAGCTAGAAATCAGAGGACTTTGGGTAATGATTCTATTCATTTCATTAAAGCAGGTAAGTTTTGGGTGCAAATTACTGAGAGATGGAGCGTTTATCCTGCATGCATCTGAGCGTCTGACATCATGGCCTGAGCTTTTCATTTACTAACTGCGTATTGGCTATCAAAAGAAACCTATTCATTGGCTATACAAGTAGGGTTTGCTTATCTGTAACTGCACAAACATGAATAACAAAGCCACTTTGTTTCTTATTCCCAAACAGATAAAGCTAACCCTCCCACAGGATTTTAAGCAGAACGCAAATTCCTCTGTGCCCGATCTATTGCAAGAAAGCATCACTAATATTCAAATGTTTTGGATATGTCTCCCTCCATCAGAATTCAGAACGTATCTCAGCAGAACTTACTAGCTCCGCTTCAGATTGCATTGGAGAAAAGTTAGCTGATCAAATATACATCTATTCTGAACTCCTGTAAATAAAAAAAAAAGTGTGTCTGTTGTCTATGCTAAAGTGTACGTGTGCTTACCAAGGCAGGAATAGTTCAACCAATTTCAACCAGACAAAGTGCTCACATACGCAGTAGACTTTGAAGTTCCTACTGCCAGTATTCAGCGTTACACTGTGTTTCATTACACTTGAAAAAGGGGATCGGCGACTTCCCCCCTGGTGCCTCAACGAACTCCTGCCATAGAAAAAAATTCTAATTTCCCAGGCTCAGAAAAAAACCACACTGGAACAAAAAGTGCGGAACCTAGATACGTTGGAGAAGTTTGAGGCGGGACGGATTAAACTACATTATTGCGTCACTTCCAGGAGGATATCGAAATGCGAAAGCGCGATTTCAACGCGATGGGGCGGATTATGAGAGCGGGTATGTATACCGCTGGCCCCAGCGAGAACAACGCAGATACCGGATTTCCAGGAATCGGGGCTAATTGAGAGGGAGAAGGGAGACGAGGAGATCTCCCGACAAGAAAATCAGATACTGATTCCTCGACTACATTGCTGGATTTTTTAGGAGGCGCCCATGGAAATCCACCCGCAGAAGGAGGGGTGGCCGCAAACATAAGAGAGGAAGGGAGACGGATGAATCGGCCTCAGAGAACTCGGAGGCGACCAACGCGCTGGTGGTAAATATTTCAAAGTGTACATTGACTGTTATGGAACAAAAGATTCTTCAGAAGGGACTATCCTTTTGTCCGGATGCCTTACCTAACTTTTTCACAATTGATCTGGAGTTAGCACAGTTTTTTAGACTTATTAAATTGAAAGCTCACTTTGGCACAATGGAAATTCCACAAGATCTGCCATGTAATACAAATGGTCAATATGAGAATACATTTACACTAACAATGTTTGATCTACACTTAAAAAGTAGCTATACTCCAGATAAGGTGCAAAAGGGTGTCAATACATATATTGGGATGGTGAACGATGAAATTAAAAAACTAGAAGGATTATATAATGAGGGAAAATTAAATTGTAATATGGCAAATTTAAATAAAAATGAGAGATTGGCTTTAAGGCACTTGCAGGATCGAAAAGATATAGTGATAAAACCGTCTGATAAGGGGGGGGGGCAGTGGTTATAATGGATAAATCTTATTATACGGATAGTATTTATGAGATGTTGGCAGACAACAAAATATATATTCATTGCCCACTGATCCCCTCCCTAATATACAGCGACAAATAAAACTTATCCTAAGGGAAGCAGTTGAAAACAGGGTGATTGATATGAAGTTGGCAATTTTTTTGGAACAATCCAATCCTGTTACACCTGTACTGTACACCTTGCTGAAAATTCATAAAAATTTGGAGCATCCTCCGGGACGCCCGATTGTAGCAGGGGTACAGTCCGTGTTTAACCCGATTGCAGTTTTTTTGGACAAAGTGTTACGACCATATGTTGAGAAACAAAAATCATTTGTTTTAGACATCTCAATTTTTGAGGAAATTGAAGGAGATCAATAATGTTGATAAAGATACTTATCTTGTTACACTTGACATCGAGAGCCTGTACACAAATATACCGCATACAGGGGGGGTTGAGGCTGTAGAACAATGCCTGAACAATGACCCATGCTGGGATGGGGCGCAAAAGCGCTTTATTGTGAAATTGTTACAGATGATTCTTGAGAAAAATTATTTTCTTTTTCAGGACACCTACTATGAGCAACAGTGTGGAACGGCGATGGGGTCGAATGTGGCCCCCACCTATGCAAATATTTTTGTAAATTATTTTGAGGAGAAGTTTGTATATCAAAACAGTAACTTTAAGCGACACTGTAGATCATGGTTTCGCTATATAGACGATATCTTTATAGTGTGGGGGGGCCACATTCATCTCTGATTGCCTTCTACAATGAATTGAATGGTTTTCTGCCATCTTTGAAATTTACAATACATGCCGATCTATATAAAATCAATTTTGTTGATGTGATGGTGCATAAAAGGGATAATGGTTTTGAAACTGATTTGTATGTAAAGCCTACAGACAAAAATACATTGCTATATTCTTCATTTCATCCAGCCCATAAAAAGAGATCAGTGCCAAAATCTCAATTTTCAAGGGTAAAGAGAATAGTGTCTGAAAATGACAATTTAATGGTTAAGCTGGATGAAATGGAGAATAAATTGGCAAATAGGGGGTATCCGAGGAAAGCGTTAGAGAGATACAAAGGAGAAATTTTGTCTGATAAAATTGTTCCCAAACAAAAAATGGGAGAAAGAGTAGCTTTCACCAGCAGTTACAATATCCTATCTAAACGAATTGGGGATATTGTGAGAAAACATTGGGCGATTTTAAAAGTTGAATGCCCGAATGTAACAGCATTTCAAAAACCACCGTTGTTATCATATAAGAAAGCACGGTCTTTGCGTGATAGACTGGTGAAGGCGGACATAGGACCAAGGAAAACATTACGTCAAGGGACGATAGGTGAGGTCAAAAATGGTACCTTCCCCTGTCTATCATGCAGACATTGTAACAGTTGTGTAAAAGGGGATACAGTATATCACCCCCAAAAAGGTACTGCCATAAAGATAAAAGGATATCATACTTGTCTGTCAACTTATGCGGTATATGCCATAAAATGCCCGTGCGGGCTGATGTATGTGGGTCAGACGACTAGGCATGTAAAAGATAGAATTGGGGAGCATAAATCAGACATTAAAAGAAATGTGAGACAAAATCCAGTAGCAAGTCACTTTGTAGATATGGGCCACAAGGTGGCACAATTAAGATTTCAAATTTTACAACACATCCCCAGGTTGAGAAGGGGGGGAGATTGAGTTAAGCAACTTCTGAGGTGTGAAGCAGGATGGATTAAGAGATTGGGAACTCTAACACCAGGAGGCTTAAATAAGGAATATGAGTTCAATTCTCTATTATAACGATGTGGCATCAGTATAAGTAAGGTATTGTTTTTAATTGATTTTAATTATTGCCATTTGTTTTAATCTCTAGTGGAGATCAAGGATCAACAAGTGGAGTTTATAGGCTACAAAGCTAAGTGTGCTCCAATGTTATATATTTATACATATCGGAATAGTCTATGCAAAATGTTGATGTAACCCTGATGTAACCCTGACATATGTAATCAAAATGATATGTTATGACCACTAGAGGGCATTATTCTTGTTGTTATTTAAGGAAGCTGTGAAAATCATCACTTTTACTCTTGTCAGCTTGAAAAAGTACCATTGTAGGTCCGAAACGTTGCTGTTGTTGCCATGTATGTAAAAGAATAAAGGCGGTTTTATATTACGACTGGGAGTGCTGCCAATTTCGTCTTTTGGTTCCATGGAAGCATGTGGAGGTGAACACATGATGTGGCGTGCACCCTGCCATTAAAGAACAACAATTAATGAGGAGATGGGCCAACAAAGAAATTGTTCCCAGGTAAATATCTCAAAAACTATTCAAAATGTTTTTAACAAATGCATTACATATTTACTTAAAATTACTTCATCTTCTCTGATAACTGAATTTTTTTTGAAGGGCAATTCACCTTCATTAGCAAAACTGTAATAACACATAAAACCACAGAAATGTGTTCAAACTTTCATAACCTGCCAAATTTAGTACAGTGAACATGGTAATTGGGGGGTGTGACCACAAAAACTGGTAAAATACAAAAAAGTTTTGCTGTGACAAATCTTTGTGTCCATCTTTCTATTTCCAAAATGTTGGGAGGTATGTGGGCCTAAAGCAGAAGGATTTTGGGGTGGTGTGCCACTTCTGTACTTTAAAAGTCGCAACCTCAATCATTTCTGTTATTTATGCAATTGACACCATAAAAAGCAGGGAACCACACTGGGAAATGGGTGGTAGATTCAAATACCTATCTAGCTGTCTTCTAATACAAGCTGTACCTAAAATACAATTGGGGAACATATGTGCAAGGGTTCAAACAAGTGTCACGGCCTAGGGGGCAAACCAAACTGAAATGTGGCCCTGAGTATTCTGAATGCATCTGACCAACTGATTGTGATTGACCAAAGGAATCAAATTATTACTGCTTGCCCAAGGCAATAATTTGTCTGCCAGGGAAAGATACAGACCCCCAGAGGAATAAATGCAATAAAAATGTCATTGGAGAGATGTCTACCAGCTATGGCTCACTAGTTGCACAGAGGACATGCTGATGTCTTGGGTGCAGGACTTTAGATGGATAAGTAGTAGACCAGACAATGATACTTTCCAGGACATTATCAGCTGAGACGGCACAAGGACACACAGGAACATGCAGTTGCCACTCCTAGAAGTTCTAAATAGCCTTTTGAGGGTAATTTGTTTTCCTACTTCAAATGGAACCTCTGAGGTTTGGCCTCGTGCTCATTCTAATCCTGCCAACAAACAAACAAGTTATCCTTGTTTGTATAAAGCATCCTGTAAACTGTTGATGTATTTAATATCTATTTTCTGGTGGTATATTTAAATCCACTAACAATATCATTTATTTTATGTAGCCTCAGGGGATTCAAAATAAAATGAAATGTTTTAGTGGAAAAACAAATTTGCATTATAAGTAGATCTGACTTGTCCCTGAGGACAAAACCAACTCAACCACAAGATTCCAAAAAATAATTTTGTGGTATGGATCCGTTTCCCCAATAGTACAAAAGGGATGGGGACTGATATTGTGTTCTCATTTGAAAGCAATGCGTATGAAACTACAGAGACCTAATGGCTCATTTACAAGCAAGTGCAAAATAACATAGTGACATAGTAAGTTATGTTGAAAAAAGACACACGTCCATCAAGTTCAACCCTTTAACTTTTTTTTGCCAGTTGATCAAGAGGAAGGCAAAAACCCCATCTGAAGCCTCTCCAATTTGCCTCAGAGGGGGGAAAAATTCCTTCCTGACTCCCATAACTCTGTATTCCCTCACTTGCTAAAAAGCCATCCAAGCCCTTTTTAAAGCTATCTAATGTATCAGTCTGTAATAACTCTCACTATAAAAAACAACTTTCGAATATTTAGGCGGAACCTCTTTTCTTCTAATCGGAATGGGCAACCTCACATCAGCTGGAAAGACCTAGTGGTAAATAAAGCATTAGAGAGATTATTATCTGATCCCCTTATATAAAGTGCAATTCAAATACAAATGTAAGCGCAATGCAGTGTTTTGTTCCCCAGAATTTCATCAGGCACTCACTAAGTAGTAAAAGCTGCATGTGATGCCCCCTCCAGCTGGCCACAAGTTCCGGTTCACAGTTTCAGAGTTGGCATGGTGTATGCCATTGAGAGAGCTGTCAATAATGTATTAGTATCAGTTTTCTTGTTGGAAGCCAGTTGCATCCATGGTCACGACCCACTAGGCAAACCTGACAGTACAAGGAAAACAGGGTTCTGGCTCCAACGTGACCTGTAAACCGTTCATATAGCTGTAAACATTCAAGGAGTCTGTGCAACCCCTAAAGTAATCTGAAGAATTGTAGAGCAATGGAATAAACAGCTTCAAGGCACTACTTTCAAACTCCAAATTTTCTTTTATTTTAGCAGTGTAAAACACACTAAAATAAAAGAAATTTTGCAGTTTGAAAGTACTGCTTTAAGCTGTTTATTTGGGTTTTACACTGCTAAAATAAAAGAAAATTTGCAGTTTGAAAGTACTGTCTTGAAGCTGTTTATTCCATTGCCCTACATTTCTTCGGAAACCTGAGAGTACCATGTGGTCCAGACAGGCAGTAGTTCCTGGGTTCTCTATGGACTATGTAAACAATTATATAACAGGTATATGCAGTCAGTACTACTATTCTCATGACAGACAGATTGTATCACAGTTTTATTCAAAGAAATTGGATAATAAAATCTTCCCTTTCGTGAGTTTGGTTTTATTGCTGTTAATACTGAGGGAACTGATACAGCTTGTATGGCTCTTTGTTATGTTCCCATGGGACTTGAGGTGCTGCAAGTCTGTGCCTAGTGCCAATAATAAAGACATTTTAAATGCAGTTTGGGGATCTGTCCTGTTACATAGTGTACTGGAAAGGTCCAGTGTATGGTAAACTTAACCCTCATTAATCTACTCTAGTAGGGGGCATATTTATTAACATTGGAGACAAATATAACCAGTGATGTTGCCTATAGCAACCAATTAGATCTTTGCTTTTGTTTTGGAACTTGTAGGTTCAAAGCTAAAGGCTAATTCGTTGCTATGGGCAACATCACTGGTGGTGTTTGTCTCCAATGTTAATAAATACACCCTAAGTGTGTGCCATTAAAGGGGTGGTTCACCTTTAAGTTAACTGTTATAGAATGGCTTATTCTATTACTTTATTTTTCAAAGACATATTTGTTTTTTTTCTGATTCCCTCTGGTTTTCATTGACTCCATCTAAAAAAACAAATGCTCTGTAGGGCTAGTGATGTGAGGGTCAGGTAAAACTCGACCCGCACCCGACCCTAACCTGCAAAATGTTGCCATTGTAGGACCTGCTCCTAATCTGTACCCACGTCTTATCATTCTACTATGCTACTTCTGTATGCGGATAAAAGGCAGGGAATCTTCAAGAGCAGAAGAGGCGTGTACTTCCTTAACCCTAACCTGAAATAGTTGGCCAAATATCAACCCACCCAACTGGAGTTAAACCCATGGGTCACTACAGATTTTGGGTCAACATGCACATCACTACTGGACAGGACCGGACTGGGAGTAAAAAGCAGCCCGGGCAAAATAAAATCAAAGCAGTCTGGGCAAAAAAATCAAAGCAGCCCAGGCTTGGCCAGAGAAGAGGCACTTATGGGGTAATATGATACATATGTATAAATATATAAGGGGATCATATAATCACCTCTATAATGCTTTATTTACCAGTAGGTCTTTCCAGCTGACAGAAGCTCACCCATTCTGAATATAGAATATAGAGGAAGAATATTCTGAAAATTATACATTATTCATATCAGTCTCTTTCCCAGTGAACCTTAGTTCTTATTTAAAAAGTATTTGGGTCAGGCTGTGATCTGTACCTTGCGGCCAAATAAAATCCAGTGTAAGGTGTTGAGCACAACAACATCGATGAGTACTGTACATTGCGACACAGTCTGTATCATATGACATACGGCAGATAGTAAGTACAGGGCCCTGCTGTGGACTGTGTAAACCAAGGATCCTTGACTTGAGCTTTAAAATGAGTTAAGGCAGTGATCCCCAACCAGTGGCTTGTGTGCAACATGTTGCTCTCCAACCTATTGGATGTTGCTCCCAGTGGACTCAAGGAAGGTGTTAACCAGCTGCTCATGTGCAACATGTCTCTTTCCAACCTATTGGATGTTGCTCCCAGTGGTCTCAAGGAAGGTGTTGTTTTTGAATTTCTGACATGAATACAAGCTTTAGATGCACAAAATAATGTGTGATGACAAACAGAGTCTCCTGTAGCCTCCCAGTTCACATAGAGGCTACCAATAGCCAATCAAAGTCCATATTTGGCACCCCCAGGAATATTTTTGCATGCTTACGTTGCTCTTTAAATTCTTTTACATTCAAATTTGGCTCACATGTAAAAAAAGGTTGGGGACCCCTGAGTTAAGGGATGGGTAGGGGACTGGTAGGAAGAGGCTGACAAGATTTTTACTGGAAGGTCCTCTTGCATTAATTGACCATATATAGGGGATTATGTTATTAAAGGCACCACATTTTCAAAGGTCTAATCACCTATTGCAACCAATCAGCAGGTAGCATTTAATGGTCACCTTTTTAAAAGAAAACTGGTTGCTACAGGTCACCACACTTGGGCAAACTTTGTACCTTTTGTTACATATGGGGGTTATTGTGCAGCATTTTTTATGGTTGTTAGACAATAGCTCCCTATATGCTGGAGAATCATGAAAGTTATAGTCCAGAAGCCCAAATAGCGAGCCTGGGACAGGTGGAGCGGAAGGGGCACATGACTAAGGGGAGAGTAGAGGAAATTAAGGGGTAGTGGTGAGAGGTATTGTGGGAGTTGTAGTATGGAAAGGCAATGGAAAAGGGGGCAGGGCTTAACCTTTAAATAAGGGCTGAAAGCGCGGAAGATCTCATTACCTGTAGATGGCACACCAGTTACAACGTCCCTCCCTCCCGCCCTTTTGGAAGTGGGGGGTGGATGGTTATGTCGCAGCAGGGCATAGTGGGGCTGCCCTAATGGGTAGCCAAAAAGGGGGCTGGAAGGTAAAGTGAGGTCGGTTGGATAGGCCTGGGGCGAGGCTAAGGGGGCAAGGAGGCACCGTAAGTGAGGAAACAGGTGACGGAGTCTTAGCCCTAGGCTAGTTAATGGGTTTTGACTAAGAAGGGTTTGGGAAGTTATTGTAAACATTGTTAAATGTTATGTGCAGCCTTCAGCGGCTATTATTTTATACAAAGTGTTATGTGTTATTATTTTATGCTGGTATGTTTGTTATAAGTTAAATAAGAACAACTGAAGGAAAATGTTACTTAATAAAACAAGCTGCGGCCTTATTCACCAAATGATCTGTGTTGGAATGTATTTATGGGGTGTTGGAGTATTGTATCGGAATCGAAGCATACTATAGTCAAGCCAGTCATGCAATCTGTAAAAATAAAGTATATAGACACTGAAGTAATATATTATTATTGTCAAACACACACCATATTATAATAAATTGAACCTACTTATTGCATCAGACTATACAGTTTTGTGCAGCTTCTCAGCATTTTAAAGGAAACCTATGCTCCTCAAACAATGTAGGTCTCTATAAAAGTATATGGCATAAAACAGCTCATATATAAAACCCTGCTTGATGCAAATAAACCATTTTCATAATGATATACTTTTTTAGTAGTATGTGCCATTGGGTAATCATAAATAGAAAACTGCCATATTAAAAAACTAAGTGCTGCCCCCTGGGATCATATGATTCACGGTGCACACAAACAAACTATACATGTTAGGTCACATGAGCCAATTATAAGACAGAGTTCTGTTCTGCTTCCTCACTTCTTCCTGATTCAGTTAGAGCTGTAGTATTTATGGTCAGGTGATTTCTGAGGCAGCACACAGACCATCACAAAATGGTGGTTCAAGGCAAGATATGTAAAAGGGCAATATTTACTTAAAGGAGAAGGAAAGGCTTGGTGCACTTGGGATGACACATGGTAGATACCCCAAGTGATTGTATTGACTTATCTGAAACCCCGGGCCGGTGCTCCTATCAGCAGAAAACTGCACCCGCCCAGAGTTATATTAGTGAGCACCACGGAGCGATCCACTTCCGTCTTCTTCTTTCTTCAAATTTCCTGGGGCAAACACATTTGCAGTTGAACGAAATAGCAAACTTTTTATTTAAGGTTCGGCTTTTTGTTCTACTGCGCATGAGCAGCCGCGCGAACAGAAGGAGGATGACGAAAGAAGATCGCTCCGTGGTGCTCACTAATATAACTCCGGACTGGTGCAGTTTACTGGTGAGGAGCACCGGCCCGGGGTTTCAGGTAAGTCAATACAATCACTTGGGGGGGGGGGGGTCTAAACATTTGGCACCCCCAAGTGCACCAAGCCTGTTGCTCAAGTATTCATTTTGGGGATATAGTTCTCCTTTAAGAGTGGAGATGAGAGTAGTTCAGACCTGGAGCTCTCTCTCTAAAATATCCTTCCTCAGATATGCCTTCAAGCTGGGACCATTCATGGCTTTGTGCGATGCTACTTGGTATTGGAAGATGTTTAGTATAAAAAGACCTGGCCTGTGGGAGAAACGCAGGCGACCAGTCGGAAGCGCTGAATATAATGTAAGTTATAGAAACATCACACCTACAAACTACATACAACACGACTGTCGGGTGAAGAGGCATCATGCAGCGTTCGCATTTGAAAGTTGTGTTGTGTTGGATGCATGTAGTTTGTAGGTTTGGTGTAAGCGTAGGTGGCTTCTCAGTGTGTCGGATTGGAAGACATTGCGCTGGGAGTTTGGTCGAGGATTTATTTAGCTGCCCACTGTGTGCGTGGTTCTCTTTCCTGCTCACTTCCTTGATTTACATATGCAAATCAGGGTTCGGATTTAGTTCTGTATTCGGCCAAATCTTTCACTAATGAATCGTGATTCCACCGAATACTAAAATAGTGTATTTGGTGCATCCATATAATAGTGTGTTTGCTACCTACCATTGTACAACTGAAATTTAGAGGTGACATATACCTTTCATAGCATTGTTGTACCACCAAAATGTTGCAGAACTCCCAGCATACTCTTGCTGACAGCCAATGACACTCACGCGAGGAATATATGGATGAATGTTTGTAAGGACCCACATATAGAAAATTTAAAGTCCATTTGACAGCTATGAAATTACGAGTTACCATACTGACTAACCAAGGTATGGCTGCTCTGCTACAACCTGTATTAGCCAATCCGATGTTGCTTTCACTATTGCAAATAGTCAAATAACAAAAATCTGTAATATACTGCAGCAAACTGCAGATGCTAGCTGGTGGCTCCATCTACAGACCTAAACCATTATTGACCGTTATAGTTTACATATAGCATTCAAGATGATTGCATTTCATCTCACAGCAGGATAGGCCTAATTCATAATTCTTGATCAAATCAATACAGAATGGAAAAAAACAAACACACACAAAATTAGGCCTCTCCCATATAGTATTAGATAAACTTAAAGTGATACAGACACTGTGTAGATACTTGGCTAAGCTGCACTTAGAGTAGCAGGAGCATAGTATTAGGGGCTAAAACCACTCAAGTGCTGTACCCCCACATCAAAAGACTACTCGATCTATAGGGAAATGAGGAGAGCACTCTCCAAGCATATAAATGCTGTGGTTATCTGTTTATTAGTCAACTACTTGTACATGACATGAGTAGAAAGTAATGTGGGAATAAAACAATGTATCAAAATGATTTTGAACACGGAAGTGATTATAAATGTTGCTACTACGTATGTTTACAATTGAGTGGAAAGGTTGAAGAATGGACACAAACACAGAGACTGAACCGTTATTCAAAGATATCCACACACCTGTTGATTAACTATTTGCATATGGACTAAAAAGATGGACCTTTACACACACCTCCTTGGGATTTCACTGGTGGGGGATAGTAGGGGTGTTTTAAGAAGCCTACACGTTCTGTTTGTTAGTTACACTTGATAAAGGGCATATAGGCCCAAAAAATGTCGTATACAAGTACGGTAGTCAACTAATAAAAGGATAACCACAGCATTTATGTGCTCTCCTCATTTGCCTATAAATCGAGTTATAGATATCAGGATATCTGTGACCTGATCGAGGAAAGTTGCACCCTTTTCCTAAACCAAGCAGGCAGAGCATTTTTGGATGATATATTTCCTAGATACCAGAAGACTACTCCCTGAGTGCTGCCCATGCTAGCCCACCCAATACGCGCATATATGTTGCCTCATCTCATACCATGGCTGGGACACTTGCTTAGTAAATGCATGTACTCAGTATGGCCAGTTCATCTCTGATGTTACCATTGTTGGAGGTACTCCTTTATAAATAAAAGCAGAAAGACGTTTCGGACACCAGAAAATAAGCTGTTGGGTCACAGCAAGGAAGGATAAAGGGATTGACAGAGAGTCAGACCCCCCACATGCCTGTGATCTGCTGGAGGAGTAATTGCTAGGTCCAAACCTGCCAAACAAGACCATTACTACTTGGGATGTCTAATTTGAAAAACTAGTGGGAGCAAAAGAATCAATGTCCAGTATGACTAATGAGCCGGACAAAGCTGGGAGTTGGGATGTTTTCCTAGTTTTCAGTCTAATGAGTAGTACAAGTATGGGGCCTATTATCCAGAATGCTTGGGACCTTGGGTTTTTTGGATAACGGATCTTTCTGTGATTTGGATCTTAATGCATTAAGTCTACTAGAAAATCATGTAAACATTAATAACACCCAATAGGTTGGTTTTGCTTCCAATAAGGATTAACTATATCTTAGTTGGGATCAAGTACAAGCTACTGTTTTATTATTAGAGTGAAAAGGGAAATCGTTTTCAAAAGTTTGGATTATTTGGATAAAAATATGGGAGACTGCCTGGGTTTATGGATAATGGATCCCATATCTGTAGTGTAAGTAGTGAAACCACTGAATTGGTACTTGGCACCAAAATAACAAAATGTGGCATTTTCCCAAGCAATTGAGCCATATATGGGTAACCAATGAAAATGCTATGTTGTTTCCATTGTCCCTAGACTGGGTGGGATGCCTGGAGCACTATCTGATATTCTTATAAATCCTCATATAATAAATAACTGCTGGTTAAATGTAGTCACTTGGTGGTTCACCTTTGAGTTAAGTTTTAGTATATTATGGAATATGAAATTCTAAACAACTTTTCAACTGACCTTCACTTTTCCTTTTTTATAATTTTTACAGTATTTGCCTTCTTCTTCTGACATTTTTCAGATTTCAAATTGGGGGTCACTGACTCCATCAAAAAAAAATTCTCTGTAAAGCTACAAATGTATTGTTATTGCTACTTTTTATTAATCATCTTTCTATTCAGGCCTCTCTTATTCATATTCCAATCAATACAAGGTTGCTAGGGTAATTTTATCCCTAACAACCAAATTGCTGAAATTGCAAACTGGAGAGCTACTGAATAAAAACCTACATAACTCAAAAACAATAAAAACAGGAAGACCAATTGCAGATGGTCTCAGAATATCATTCTCATACTAACAGTTCATTTAAAGGCTCCATGTTCTTTGTTCCTGCATTTGGAGTTGGAAGCATTAAGTACAGTTTCCTAGGACTGAACAAGTCTGTCCTTCCTCCCTATGTTTGATTCCAGTGTAATATAATGTCCCCAAAACGGCACATAAATCTCTATGTGTAATGGGCCATACTCAGGCAGATTTGGTGACCTAACCAAATGAGTAGATCTAAAGGTGGTCATACACAATAAGATCCACTCGTTTGGTGAGGTCCCAAACGGCAGGTGACATTGGGTACGAATGAAATGGGCGCCAACGGGTTGTAGGACCACATCAATATGGTCCTTGATTGCAAGAAATATCAAACCAGCCAGATCGATATCTGATTTTTGGCCTGATTTCGATCGTGAAGACCTGTCAGAAGCCCCCACACACAGACACATAAGCTGCTGAATCAATCTAAAGGACCAATATCAACAAATTTAATCTGCCTGTGTATGGCCACCCTTATAGTCTATGGAAATTTTAAGATTAGAGCAAGACGGCTGACATACTGCTGGGAATCAGCACTCTCATTGGTCAATATCCTGAGATAATTTACAATTGGGTTTAATTTGTTATTATTTGTGGTTTTTGAGTTATTTAGCTTTTTATCCAGCAGCTCTCAAGTTTGCAATTTTAGGAACTGGTTTTATAGGGTCTAAATTACCCTAGCAATTACCAATATAAAGAGGCAATAATATTACAGACCAATTGCATTTTAGATGGGGTCAGTGACCCCACCATTTGAACACTGTAAAGGGTCAGAAATAGCAAGCAAATAATTTAGTGAATAAAGTACTCACTATTGTAAAATATAAGGATATTATTAGTTGCCAAGGAGTTCAATGATCATATAAAAGCACAAGGCTGACAGTGACTTCTAATATCCTTATATTTTGCAACAGGGGTACTTTATTAATTAAAATACCCAAGTTTCAGTTTTATACAGATATAATTTACAGGATATTCACGGCTCTTGTGTATTATAAAGATATAATACAGAAAGCAAATGATTCAAAAACTATAAAAAAATGAAGGCCAATTGAAAAGTTGTGTAGAATTAGACATACTAAAAGTTAACTTAAATGTGAACCACCCTTTAAAGGAACAGTAACACCAAAAACTGAAAGTGTTTTAAAGTAATGAAAATATCATGTACTGTTGCACTGCACTGGTAAAAATGATCCGTTTGCATCAGAAACACTACTATAGTTCATATAAACAAGCTGCTATGTAGCAATGGCGGAAATTGAAAAACGGCTAAATGGCACAGGATAGATAATGGATAACAGATAACACCATTAGACAGACAGAGCTTATCTGTTGTCTGCTGTGTAACTTGAGCCTTTTCTCCTTTGAATGGCTGCCCCCTTGGCTACACAGCAGCTTATTTATATAAACAGTAGTAATGTTTCTGAAGTAAACACAGCAGTTTTACTAGTGCAGGGCAACACTGCATTATATTTTTATTACTTTAAAACTATTTAATTTTTTGATGTTACTGGTCCTTTAAGTCACTTTCTATAGTGCACTGGAGGCCTCAATGGGGCAGCTTTATGTTTGGCTTTAGTGTCCCTAAACCTTCCTGATCTGTTCATTAGAGGTGCAGTATAAGGAATCTATATCCCTAAAACTGTTTCTCTAACCCCTGACTGTCATGTGACTTTGCTGGCCAACTGAGTTTACGAATGATGCAAATTTAGCTGTGAATGTGCAAATTAGGGTGCTGACGCCTGTTTTTTCTGGTCGTTTGTTATGTTTGTTTGTTTTCACCCAGCATACAGTTGCAGGTATAATTTAGTCCCTGTGTAAAATATATAATAAAGAATTATAATGAAGTGAGTGTGCCAGACCAGGGATGACTTTGACATATTTGGCCAGTTTGAATATACAGGTGTTGGATCCGTTATCTGGAAACCGGTCATCCAGAAAGCTCCAAATTACAGGAAGGCAGTCTCCATTATATTAAAATAAGTCACATTTTTAACAATGGTTTCCTTTTTCTTAACAGTACCTTGTACTTGACCCTAACTTAGATGTAATAAATCGGTATTGGAGGCAAAAAAAAAATATTTTTTTTAGTAGAATTGAGGTATGGAGAGCCAAATAACGGAAAGACCGCTATTGACTGTATTGCAATATATGGACAAAATAATCCTTGTTTTAATATATTGATAATTGGCTGAATGCAGAAGACCTTTAGGGGTAAATTTACTAAGCGGTGAAAATTCACAGTCATCGCAACACTTTGCCAGGCGAAAATTCGGTCAGACAGCACTAAATTACTAACATTTAAAGTTGCGTCCAGGGCACCGAACGCTGGCTAATTTTCTGTAGCGTTATTTCGGCAAAGCGAGCAAATCCTACTGCAACTTCGTTAGAGGTCTTCGGTCAGGCTAATCTGCATACGGCGGGACATTTAAGGTTGAATAGACGTATATATGTTGCAGCAAATACATTACACAAGTCCAGGGAACCTTAATTAATAGAGTTGTTATAATGCCCTACACATGAACCCACTGTAAAGTTAATGTTCCATATGTTAGAAAATGTATGGAGGAATCCGGTTACCCAAAAGAATTTTTAAGGACTTTTTCAAGCAATAATTTAAAGTTTTGTCTCTTGTGCAAATCATTCCAAACCTTAGTCTACCAGTGTGATTAAAGGGTACAGTGCTGAAGCACAAGTGTTTTATCATGGACAAGTCAAGTTGCATCCCTATAATAACATCCATTAAAACAAAACTATAAAAAATGCCTAATAAATACTCAGGTCAACCTGCACCCGACCCTAACCTGCATCTCACCCCTCTCTGAACATTACTTCTGTGAGCTTCTGAAGACAAAATTTTCCAAAGCAGAGGAGTAGTGTACTTCCCCAGTCAGTGCCGCAAAAAACCGAGACCCGCAGCAGGCACCCGAATTTCAACTCAAGCCCTTTCAGGTCAACCTGCACATCCCTACAGGGGAAGAGTGGAAAATGTTTTTGGCATAACTGATCATTTCCATTTCAATCAGTAACATAACTAGCGTTGGGTGGGCCAGGGTGCGGGACATGCAGCCAGGCCCCCCAACCCCCATCCATTCACAGTTTTATGGCTGGCTTCATCAGTGTGCAAGCTACTGGGGGGCCCTGGTCCAACTGCACCCCCTGCTCCCCCGGTATATCCGCCACCAATTTTAATGAAACTAAACTCCCTTTGTAAGAAATGTAGTCCTTGTTTAGGAATATGAAGATGTGAAAATCTTTCAAGGGGAAACCGTGTGTAATAACAGTGTAATAAAAAATAGAAATATATGTAGTTTCTGAAGAGCAATGTACAGTCATTTTACATTTGTATCTCACTTATTCAGTTATTGGTGTGACACATGGATTGGCTATATTTGTACTACAGGAATATACAAATGTGTAGAGGTAACTATGGCCTACAGTCAGGGCCGCCATCAAGGGGGGGACAGGGGGGAGAGTTGTAGGGAGCCCCGAGGGTAAGGGGGGCCCGGCCACGCCACACTTACTTGATTAGCCGGGCCCCCCATCGTTCTGAGAACTGCTGACTTCGGGAAGGCATTTAAGAGGCCCTAGCCAACAATTTTCTTATAATGTGGGGGGGGGGGGCTGGCCACCAACTTTTTTTTTCTCATGTGGTCCTAGCCACCAATATTTTTTAATAGAGGGGCCCTGGACACAAATGTTTGTTTAGGGGGGGGCCAGACCACCAATATCTTTTTATTTTTTATTAACATGTGGAAACTCTAGCCACCAATATTTTTTTTGTTTTTTTTACTGTGTGTTGGGGGGCGGACCTGAAGGTGGGGCTTGTGATGGGCGCAGCCCAGGGAATTTTGTCATATGGGGCCCTGCGATTTCTGATGGCGGTCCTGCCTACAGTCAAACTCCAACAATTATTAAATTAAGGATAAGGGGAACAAAAACAGATATGCGTAATATGGTGCAGTACTTTCTGCTATTTTATATAGATGCACCTTTAACTGTGCGTGATTAAACGTGTATAATAGTGCAAACACTGTGTGACAAAATTAAAACACTTGAATTGTGCGACTGTGTATCCTGTGTACCTATTTTAAAGAAGTAGATACAAATAATTATGTGCTGGCCTCAAGCAATCATAATCCACAGTGGATAAGAAATATTCCTCAAGGACAATTTAGAAGGATTAGGAAGAACTGTAGTACTCTGGAAGAATATGATATACAATCGGAAATCCTTAAAAAAAGATTTAAGGATAGAGGTTATCAAGAAAGGGAAATACAAAAAGCATATGAGACAGTAAGGAATAAAGACAGAAAACAGATGCTTAAGTATAAAAAAGAGGAGACAACCATATTAGAAAATGTAGAAAAAGAGAAGTTTAATATGTGCTTTGTAACACAATATAATTCACAAGCTAGTAATGTTAAAAAAATTATAGAAAAACATTGGAATGTGTTAGCATTGGACAAAGATTTGGAACCCCTTCTACCTGATTTGAAACAAAAATTAGTACACACTGGGAATAATGGGAAAAAGGGTAAAGAAAAAAAGAAAGAGCAATTGAAAGGGTTTTTTCCATGTAGCCTTTGTAAGGCATGTAGACACAGTATAAAAACAAAAACTTTTAAAAGCCAGAAAACAGGAGAAACTTTTGAAATAAATAACCTAATAAAATGTGACACCCCGAATGTAATATACATATTGGAGTGCCCATGTGGCCTCCAGTATGTGGGAAAAACAAATAGAAACCTTAAGGAAAGAATAAGAGAACATGTGAATAACATACAAAAAGGGAATGTAAAACATATAGTATCAAAGCATTTTCTTGAAAAGCATAATAAAAAGATAACAGGTTTGAAATGGTGGGGGATAGAGAGAATTGACAAGGATTGGAGAGATGGAGATCTAATAAATAAAACATTAAGGAAGGAAAGTTGGTGGATCCATAAATTGGGGACCCTCTCTCCAGGGGGTTTAAACATAGATTTCAACTTGAGAGCGTTCCTAGAGTAAAAGTAGTATGTCATTAATTGAAAGAATGTAATCTCAAAGAATATGATACTGTAACAATGTGCAAGAGGTTTCCTTTTTTTATATGGATGCCTTACTGATAGCGAATACAATGTTGCTGCTGTGCTGTAACAAATGTGTTAATATGAACTTTGCAACAGAAGTCTGAAAGCACTGTGGAATATTATAGCTGTAGGTGTAGATATGCCTTTACGATGGGAACTTGTGAATTGGATTTGTTTGTGTTTATTTGTGCGGATAAAGTTTGGACAGTTTTGAATCTAGCTGGGCTTTAAGTAGAGAACATTATGGGAAGAAGAAATCGCTCTTGGAAGAAGCCTATTGGCGAAACGCGTCGAGCAGAGACAGATCGTTTGGAGCTGCAGCGCAAGATTGAGATGCAGAGCAAAGTAAAGGACGCTGTGGTTTCATTTGAAAAGCGAACTACACAGATTTTACATGCGATTTTAAAAGAGGCGTTTGTGAGTGTATTTTATATTTTTATTAAACAGCTTTTTTAAACGATACTGCACATGCTGCTCTACTCTCTGCCTAGCTAGAAGGTTGCCAGATGATTGTTGGAAGGACACGGCCTGTTCTCTTAAAAGCGCAGATTCACTCACGTCTGTGAGTATAATATACCACCAGACCAGCACTGGGTGAAGAGTTCATTTAAAAGGAGCTAATTAAGCAATTAAATCAAACTCTTTATACTTGTTACCATTTGGTGTCTTTGAAAATAATTTGTTAACAGACTTCCTCCACTTTCCCTCACTTATATTAACTATAAGAGGTGTCTGTGAGACAAGGGTATTTTTTTTTTTTATATATATTATTATCGTTAAATTTTTGTCTATTTCATTTTCACTGTTAAAAACTTTTTTTTTTCTCACTTATATTATCTTTTCACACTAATGTACAAACTAGCAGTGGTGTATATTTATATATAAAACAGATACACAGTCGCACAATTCAAGTGTTTTAATTTTGTCACACAGTGTTTGCACTATTATACACGTTTAATCACGCACAGTTAAAGGTGCATCTATATAAAATAGCAGAAAATACTGCACCATATTACGCATATCTGTTTTTGTTCCCCTTTTCCTTTGCTTTGTCAGGAGATACAGCGATTCTTCTTTGCTTATATTTGAATTACATACGGGCCCGGGAGAGCCCTTGATAAGGATTCGCTGTAAGTTGGAACTTCACTGCCCAAAAGACTCAAAAACTTCTGCTGTGGACTTAAATTAAGGATAACTTGTAAGAGGGAACACAATATCTTAATGTGACAATTTGTAAGGGTCAATGAATATACTGTATATACGTATAATGAGTGTATATATAATCACACACTCTCCCTGCCCCTTTACACTTAAAGGAGAACTAAACCCTAAGAGTTAATATAGTGAAAAATGACATTTTCTATATTGAACCAGCCTAAAATTTCGGCTTCTCAATAGCAGCAATGATCCAGGACTTCAAACACAGGGGGTCACCATCTTGGAAGTGTCTGTGACACGCACATGCTCAGTAGGCTCTGAGCAGCTGTTGAGAAGCTAAGCTTAGGGGTTGTCGCAAAATATACAGCAGAAAATGAGTATTCAACCCAACCTACTATGTTACTATGTAAATCACTGATAAAACCTTACTTTTTATGTTAACCCACAGTTACAGAAAATCATTGTTTACTATACACACAAGATCTCACAGTTACAGACACTTCCCCAAGCTCATCTTGCCTTACATCAGAAATCTGTGAAATGGAAGAGATGACAGCATCTATACATAATACTTACCAATCCTATTAGGAGACAGGGCAGCACTGGACTCTCTACCTGCAAGGCAAAACAAAGAATAGTTAGTTAAATAAATACAAAATTCAACAGAAGTATAATAGATTCAAGACTTAATGTGCATCAGGAATCAGATTACATCTCCCAATGACTAGAATGGTCAGTCCATATGATGAATTTTTCTGTTGCTTAATATACGCTATTGAAATACAAAAAAAAATAAAAAAAGGAAAAAGTGAATAGCCAGCAATCTAATGCATGTTGAATCTATATGCCACGCATCTCTGTCTGACATATCTTGGAACATGCCGATATGGTATTACGTCTGCACAATTAATAAACCCACTTGGGATGGAACAACACAATCTTGCACTACAGTCTGTTCAACACTTGATGAGAACTATGTTCATACCATGAAACGTGTGTAGTTGCTGAACTTCTAGCACAAGACTTTGGGTGCAAGCTAGGGGGCAGGAAGCAAGTGTAGCTCCACCTTCTCCGCAGCCAGGAGGGCATTTCTTCTGTAGGTTCTCTCTGAAGTACCAATTTTGCCTCTCTGAACATAAGTGGGAAATTCAGAGTAGGAGCAAGTCGACTTCCATCTTGCCTCATGGTCGCACCACTCCTGCTCCAGGTGCCCATTGAAACATGACCTGCTGCCATCTTGCCCATGTACTAACCCTGTGGGTTCTGTCAATAAGGGGGTTACTATTTCTGCTGCCCTAATTTACCTTATCTCCATGTACAGGCTTTGCACAAACATACAGGGCTTTGTCTGCTGAACTGCACATAGTAAATGCAAATATGTCTGTGACTTTCATGGAAACTCTATGAACCAAAGCTAGAAATAGCTCAAATCTGAAAATACACCAGGTAAAACCTGTCGAGGTCATGTAGAAGTCAATGGCAGAGGTCCCTTGAACAATTTGAATATGTTTTTAGCCATCACAATTTTTGAATTTTTTTCAGTGCTCTGTGCTCAAAAACTCAATAACTGAGCAATTCAAGTTTTTTTTTGCCCAATAATATGATTATTCAGGTTTTTCCCCCTGAATGCAGACAGGCATTTTTTTACATTTGTATTTTTATTTTTTTTTTATGAATAAGCACACATTCGAATTATAAGTTTATTTGAGGTATGAAACAAAAACCTCACAAACTCAACCTCTGATAAATAACCCCCTTACTGTATCTCTTTGTACAGGCTGTAAGGGAATTTAGGGGGCTGTTCCTACTGGCTTGTGCTTATTATAGAAGAGTAACTATACTGGCACAGCTCCATAGTATCTCTCTGTACAGGCTATGAGCAAACAGTGTTTAATACAGAAGAATACGTTTGCTGGGAAATGAGTGGGCTCTCTGTACAGGTCCAACAGTCAAGCAGCCTGGTCACTGCCAGAGTAATGAATGATTTGTGCTGCTTAAACACTCATCTGCCCCTTTATTAGTAGAACCTGCCCCCCCATCCATACCTTGTATATACCATTTCACCTACTAAGCACAAAACCCTTCCTATTGTGTAGTGTAACCCCCCATCTCTACCCACTATTCAGGTAAAGGAAAGGACCCCCAGGTTACACTAGACTTGCAGCAGTGATGAATGAATGGATCCGATAGATATAAAACACAGAAACTGCACTGACTCAAACTCATAAACATACAAAGCAAAGCTCCGTGTCCATAATAAGCTGGGTATGTACTGCACATCTAATGGGAAATTATTGCCATATAAACCTCATTAAACAACAGGGTACACTTCCCCTTTAAGAGCAGGGAACAGAGGTGACTTCACCCCCTAAGGATAACAGTTGGTTCAGACCGTTGGTTGACTTTGCGAGAGAGAGGTGAGTGCACTTTTGCTCTGATAGATTTTTTTTGTCATATAACCCATTTCTTAAAAAAAAAGGGGAAACATTTGGGTGACATCCCTCAGACTAGTGGATGTTGCTGTTCTCATTGATTTTAGTGAATTTAGAGGATTGTCCCCCAAAATGGGCTTGAGAGATGCCTCTTAGTGCTGGTTGGGAGACAGGATTTGGCAATTATGCAGCGCTGCAACCAAATATACTGTACACCTTTTCTACTGAAGGTAACATTTGGGGACCCCTGTACCACACCATAAGGTGCTTAATTTATGTTCCCAGTACTGACAGGCTCCTAAGAGATTTGCCCCTCTGTCCTGCGGTATCTGCCCCCTGGGTATCTGTCCTACTCTTTTGTACCAACATAGTAGCTAAATACATGTTCCCTTTATCCAAGTACTGCAACTAGGGGTGGGAAGCAGAATCACGTGCCATAGGGACAATTTGGGGGTGCTAGCAAATGATTGGGGGACATACAGCAGGGTTCCATAAAAGACAGGAGACATCATACCCAGGGATTTGACAGTTGGTTTAGTCCGTTAGTTGGCTCTTGATGGTATTTTTAGTAGTACCATTTTGACCTCGTGTAAGACAAAACTCAGTAAAGGAAAACCTTTAGTAATAGTCAGGCAATTTATTCTTACATAATACAACATAACAGTTTTGTCTGGGTAAGCTGTTGGAGTAACACACAGAATGTCAGCCAAGGACTTACCAAAGACCCTCCTCTTGGTCCAGGCATTATATAGCTTTCAGAAGGCTTTTACAATAATTGTGACAAGGGATTCACGGAAATACCATACATAGTCTGTCTCCTCCTTATACAATTAATGTCTAAATGATTTACTTAGTCTTACATGTTATCAAAGGAATGTTGTAACATACTGTGCCTAGCTCCAACGGTCCACAGCCTCGCAATCAGCTATCGGCTAACCAAGGCCATTGTGGTATTTCCAGTAATCTGAGCCGCACTTCAGCAGTAAGGGGCCCCAACAGACAGACTGGCGTTAGACTGATACTCTGGAATTTAAGTAACAGAGTGATGATCTTTTGTTTGTATGGCCTAGTATAAGCTATATTATTGACCATTGTCCACAGTAGACCATTAGCGCTTATATAGTCCATCCTGCCTTGGGCCCTATAGCATTATGGCATCATAGAGGGTGGGGGTGACAAATATCAACCCTCTGACACTAGCCATTCGTCCGTCATAGGAATTGGACCGTTCCAGATATTTTTATAATTATATAAACACTCTGTGTTAAGTGTAAATTCCTTCTGAGAGATTATTTAGCCAAATAACCATTATTTTAGTAAGAAAAGATGGGAAATGGTTGGGTGACACCCCACAGACAAGTAGATGATGATCGTTTTACTGACTTTAGGTAATTTGGAGATTATTCCCCTAAAATGGGCTTGGGAGATTCCTTTAATCTTCGTGCTGGTTGGGAGACACAGACCCTGCATTTGCCAGTTATGAAGGACTAGCAGCAAATATACACTTTCTTTCCACTGGGACCCCATAAAAAGATAACATTTGGAGACCCCTGGGCTATGTTATAAAAGTCCTAATTCTATTATTCTATTCTAGTGCCCAGTATTGACAAGCTCCTTAGAAATTTGTCCAGTGCCCCCTGGTTTCTCCATTGCTCTTCTGTACCAACCTTAACATGTAACTACATTTAATTGAGTTACATAGTTACATAGTTAGATTGGGTTGAAAAAAGACAAAGTCCATCAAGTTCAACCCCTCCAAATGAAAATCCAGCATCCATACACACACCCCTCCCTACTTTTAATTAAATTCTCTATAAAAAAAAATTAATTTGTTTTTAGTAGGTTTTATGCACTTTTCCTTCAAATACCCCGGAGGGAGGCAAATCGGTACATGTTAGGGGAATTATTGAATAAAACAATGTTGAATTGCTAATCCCTACAGTTACTCAGTAATACAGCCCTAGGGCCTAATTCCCCTAAAAAATGGTTACTGATGGCAGCCCTGCCCCCCAATCTACTAAATCTTGTGGGTGTCAAGGTGCCCAAAATCTGCCCGTGCTCCATTGCTAGGGGTAGTGAGACCTGTAGTGGGTAGTGCAGAGCTAAGGAACAGAAAGGCAACACAAATCACTGTCTCACTGAGCCTAAACCTGTTCTTCTCTAGCTATAGCTGAACTACAATTCCCAGCATCCCCTGCGGCATAGTTGTAGTTCTAATGCAATGTGTATTTAATGTTCCCTGTCTATTTATTGCTTCATTTGGTGTCAAGGGTACCACTCATCCTAGAAACTGTAATAAGCAACTGTCCCTAGCATCAGCACTAGTGTGGATGATATGTAAGGAAGGGTCAAAATGGAAATATTAGTAGCAAAAATCTGAAGAATAAATTCCTACAATAAAGATCCCTAGTGTTTATGGGTGCAGGGAACTGATCAGAGTAGGTCCCCTGCCAGTAATAAACGGCAGTAATATTCAGCTGTTTTTAACCATTAGTCTATACAGTCCCCTAAGTACATTGGGGTCACCAGGACCCACACTTGGTTGGCAGGGGTGTCCACGTCCTTGATTGCACCAACTTTTGTATGTGCCCTAATTGGTTTCTTCATTCTATTAAAGCTGCTACTGGTTGGTGTTACTGGTTATTTCGGAGCAGCAAACATATTCAGTAGCGCAGTATAACTGGGAAGAATAGAGAAAGGGAAAACAGTATTCAAAGCTTTATGTGTCAAAGAGTGTTTGGCTCACAATCTCTTTTTGTCTCTCCCCAAAAAAATTAAATACTAAGAGCGATCTTAGTGATCTGAGCGATTTGCAGCGACTCCAAAAAGCGACAAAGAAGAGGATAAAGAAGAAAAAAAACAGTCTTTTTAAAGACTACCAACTTACATCAAGAGCAGAGAAACAACAGCAACCTGCTCAACCCATTGCGGGTCATCAGGAGGAAGGTAGGGATCCTGAATTTATCCCTCTGGTAATATTTATTACATAGCAGATGAGGTTGAAAAAACAGACACACGTCCATCAAGTTTAACCTTTTTGGCTAAATAAAACCTGTGTAACTGCTAGCTGATCCAGAGGAAAGTGGGGGGCTAACAGGTATAATTATCTGATTTGTGGAACAAATAAATGGGAGGGGATTGTCTGAAAAAGGGGAGGGTCAGGGTGGACCTTTGACTTGTGACAGGTACATAATGGAAATATTAGTAGCAAAAATCTGAAGAATAAATTCCTACAATAAAGATCCCTAGTGTTTATGGGTGCAGGGAACTGATCAGAGTAGGTCCCCTGCCAGTAATAAACGGCAGTAATATTCAGCTGTTTTTAACCATTAGTCTATACAGTCCCCTAAGTACATTGGGGTCACCAGGACCCACACTTGGTTGGCAGGGGTGTCCACGTCCTTGATTGCACCAACTTTTGTATGTGCCCTAATTGGTTTCTTCATTCTATTAAAGCTGCTACTGGTTGGTGTTACTGGTTATTTCGGAGCAGCAAACATATTCAGTAGCGCAGTATAACTGGGAAGAATAGAGAAAGGGAAAAACAGTATTCAAAGCTTTATGTGTCAAAGAGTGTTTGGCTCACAATCTCTTTTTGTCTCTCCCCAAAAAAATTAAATACTAAGAGCGATCTTAGTGATCTGAGCGATTTGCAGCGACTCCAAAAAGCGACAAAGAAGAGGATAAAGAAGAAAAAAAACAGTCTTTTTAAAGACTACCAACTTACATCAAGAGCAGAGAAACAACAGCAACCTGCTCAACCCATTGCGGGTCATCAGGAGGAAGGTAGGGATCCTGAATTTATCCCTCTGGTAATATTTATTACATAGCAGATGAGGTTGAAAAAACAGACACACGTCCATCAAGTTTAACCTTTTTGGCTAAATAAAACCTGTGTAACTGCTAGCTGATCCAGAGGAAAGTGGGGGGCTAACAGGTATAATTATCTGATTTGTGGAACAAATAAATGGGAGGGGATTGTCTGAAAAAGGGGAGGGTCAGGGTGGACCTTTGACTTGTGACAGGTACATAATTCAGGGTTTAGTGGAGCCGATAAAGACACTGGGATGGGGGGACATATTAAAGACAATGATTATTGTAGTTTTTAGCTACAAATAGTCTTTAAAATTTCCACAAATATATTTGGGAGTCAGGGACTGAGATCCCGGAGCAATATTTGGGTTCCCACGGTGCGACAGTCATGCTGATATAGTTACAGGGGTAAACTAGCAGCAAATAAGCACTTGTATAAGTACATTTATAAGCAACTACAATAGTTTAATTAATAGTTTAATGATATTAGTTTAAATAATAGTTTAATTTAAGGGCTAGTTCTCTTAGAATGTCCTATGCATGGGAACAGCAGGTCATTGTTATTATGTGTAGTGGGAAAGTTACAGAGAGATGCTTGTCTTGAGCATGCCATTTACCAGCAGCTACAAACATTTGTAATCTTTATTTCCACTAAAGCAGTGACTTATACCAACCTTTTTTTCCTGATACAGGAGCGTCAAGATGGGCGCCAAACTGTGCAACATCCTGCACCGGCACCGGCATACTGAGGTAAGACAGATGGAAATATAAAGTCGTTGTTTCATGCCTGACGATTAGAGTCCTTGCCACCAGATATAAAGGGGAACTGTCACTGCAAAAGAGAAAAACCTCAGCTTACAAGAAATATTTTGCAAACCTGTTTGACAAACATTACTGTTAGATTTTTCAGATGTTCTTCACAAATATCACATAAAAAATGTTCAATATTCATTAACGTTTGGGAGGATTTCAATTGCTTAATCATTTTTTTCTGATTTTGTTCCCTATTCTCTATAGACTGTTGACATCAATCAGTCTTTTGATGCTTGTGAGCCCTGGGTGAGTATTTGCCTTTCAGGTATGAAGCAGGAGCTGCTGAGAGACATCCGGAAGGAGATGAGGATAGCAGCAGGGGCGCAAAAGCTGTACCTTGTCACCAAGGACAGACAGACCAAAGCCCAAGTGAAGGAGCTGAGGAACATCGGTGAGAGGAAGCTGAAAGCCCTTTACTCCTCTCTCCACAAGCTCAATGAGCAGCTAGCTCAGAGGGAAGCAGTAAATTATCCAGGTAAGATATAACAGTCTCTGGCCTCTTTCCTATTGGCATTACATGTGTCATCATAACATCACATACACTACCTCTTCATGGACATTAGGTTGACCCCCATTAGATTGAGCTCAAAAACAAAAGGACTGCTCAAAGCTCACCTTCCCTGTAGCTGCTTCATATGTTTCCTATCAGGTGCTCTGTCTGCTGCATCCCCACTGCTAAGATCCACATCAACACCAAAGAATTGGACAGCACTCCGATCAAAAGGAATACATGTTTATAGCATACTCCTGCAGGGATCCTTGGGCGTAGGATCCCTGCAGGAGTATGCTATAAACCTGTATTCCTTTTGATCGAAGTGCCGTCCAATTCTTTGGTGTTGATGTGGACCATTAGATTGAGCCCCACAGAACTATAGATGACCTTCATATATTTTAAATTTATATTTTAAAACAATGTTCATTGGCAGCATCTTAACAAATCAAGAAAAAGGTCTTAAGCCTTAGATTCAAGAATGTTGTATTTAAAAATCCTAATATCCTCCAAATTTATTTGCAATATTTCAGATGCAGTTCTGGAGACTACAAGGGACACCGATGTCAACTTCCCTGCACCAGAGATCACTGCGCCTGAGGTTCAGGTCATTTCAGACCCCGCCATCGATTCATCACAAGTGAGTATTTTACATTGACGCCATTCATTTCTTGGACACAAACACTGCCCTTATCATATCCATGTAAAGCCACATTCAATAATTACCTGTCTCTTGTTTGCAGCATCAACATGATGAATCTTTTGAGGAACCTGTTCCAGAGACAGAACAGCCGCCCGAAGAACCATCTGACAGGTAAGGATATTTTGGAGTTTATTAGAGATTAAATCCCTATCCCATACTTTCATCAAATAAGAACAAAAATATCTTCACAATAACAGGAATATTATTGTAATTAAAGTAAGGTACCAACAGATCAAATGATTGGCATTAAAAAAGAGGACAGGTGGTAAGATGCCCCTTCATTTGGCCGGGAGATTCCACAATACATAATTGTACAGTGCCATGGCTAGGGGTGCTGTAGTATTAAGGATTATGGAGAATGTATTTGCTAAGGGAAGAAAAAAGGATAGCGTGAAGCTTATAAATCACTAAGGGAAAAAAAATGAATTAGAATAAACACTAACCCGTCATTATATTTAAAGGGACTTACCTGTAGAAGATACAAATGAGGAGGCTGAGGAAGAGGCAGAATCTGTTGTTGAAGAAGATCCAGTGCAACAACAACAGAATGAGGAAGAAAGGTAAACACACACTTTATATGGGAGGCTGCGGATACGACTGATTTCTACTATAAACTTGCATTATACTAATCATGTACATCAATAACCTCTTCCCAATAGTGAAGTTCCTGAGAATGAAGAAGACTCTTCTGAAACATCGATGGGTCCTCTCCCCGGCGATTACAGCCCCATTCCAGAGGATTCTCAGGCTGAAGAGATGACAGTAGAGGAGGCTGAAAACACACAGTAAGACAAACCCTCAAATACACGACATAAATACATACATATTTATATATATATATATATAAAAAAAAAAAAATATATATATATATATATATATATATATATATATATACATACACACACACACATATACATGGTTTTTCAAGCTGCACAAAACACAATTTATGTTTTTCCCTTTCAGAGAGCTACAGTTCAGCAGTTTTACAGCAAAGGACTTTCGCCGGATTAAGGTTTTAGGCAGAGGAAGCTTCGGCAAGGTAACTGATTCAGTCTCTAATTAGGACTTGGATCTTTAGCAGCATATACAGGGTAACAATGACACTAAACTCACTTTCTAATTCCAGGTTCTACTAGTAGAGTATCTTCCGGCAAACATCTATTGTGCCATTAAAGTGCTCAAGAAGGACAACATCGACTCCACTGATGATATAGAACAGTAAGTTGATGGGGAATGATTCCATAATCCTCTCATTTTAACTTAATGTAGCAGTCACTTTCTGTCTCACAATCTTTTCTATTTTATATACTTTTCTTTCACTTCCCTTCCTTTCACCCAGTTGCTTTTGTTACCATGATAATTTACTCTGTGCCGGACTCTCTTTTATATTTCAGCATTTTAACAGAAAAGCAAATTGGACAGTTGGTGAATCCACACAGTTTTATAGTAGACTTATACGCCACATTCAGCACCAAAAACCAGCTGTTTTTCATCATGGAGTTTGTGGCAGGAGGCAGTTTAAGAACCCACCTGATGAGGAGCAAGCACTTTGATCTACAGACAACCAAGTAAGTATAAATGTCAGTAGGTTGATATTTGTCCCAGTTATAGAAGGCTGAGGAGTAGGGGAAAATAATGATAGTGGCAGAGGTATGCTACACTAAATAGTAAAGGGTTTTCACCTTTGAATTAATCTCTAGTATGATGTAGAGAGTTATATTCTGAGGCAATTTGCAATTGGTTTTCATTTTTTATGATTTGTGGTTTTCGAGTTATTTAGTTTTTTTTTATTCAGCAGCTCTCCAGTTTGCAATTTCATCAATCTGATTGCTAGGGTCCACATTACCCTAGCAACCATGCATCGATTTGAATAAGAGCCTGGAAAAAAAGAGGGTCTGAACAGAAAGATGAGTAATAAAAGGTAGCAATTACAATACATTTGTTACCTTACTGTGCTTTTGCTTTTTAGATGGGGTCAGTGACCCCTATTTAAAAGCCTGAAAGAGCCAGAATAAGAAGACAAATAATTAAAAAATGTACAAAAAGTAAGACCAATTGAAAAGCTGCTTATAATTAGCCATTCTATAATATAATAGTTAAGCACCCCTTTAAGATTCCTCTATGAATGTGCCATATAATAATCAAATGTCATTTTCTTATCCTTGCAGGTTCTACGCTGCTTGTATAACGCTTGGTTTAGAAGGAATTCACAGCAAGGACGTCATACACAGGTAAGAGTTAATAAAGGGGGTTTTGTAGCTGTTGCAATTTAGTAGCAGGACAGTCACAGGTTGAAAGTCACTGCTTGGAAAGCTAAGGGTAGGAAAAAGAACAGGAACCAGAATTCTTTGAGCTTGGCTTATGGCTCAGCTATTTCACAGCAGTTTTAATGTGTCATTACATCTACCTTTTATTTTAATATAGAGATTTAAAACCGGGGAATCTACTTATGGATCAAGACGGCTACATCAAGATTGCCGATTTTGGGATGAGCAAAACTGGTAAGAGCCACCTTATTATTGTGGATTATTACACAGAGCAAAGGGAACTCATTTAGGGCATACAATTATAATTTTTCTTTTTTTATCAAGGCATTGGATATGGAGACCGCACCAACACTATGGTTGGGAGTCCTGCTTATATGGCGCCCGAAGTCGTGATGGAGGAGGAGTACTCAAGAGCCGTTGATTGGTGGGCTCTTGGCGTCATCGTTTATGAGATGCTCCTCGGAACGGTAAGCAGAAATTGCCACTGGCCAGCTATAGGCAGATGTATTAAAGTTAAATACTGTTCTTTATCTATACTCATCAAACACTCTGTATAAAAAAGCATGGCCTCCTAATAAATACCCATGAATCATTTCAGAGACCTTTCACTGGATACGACAGGGACTTTATATATGATTCCATCGTGGAGGATGAGCCACACTACCCCTCATCCCTGGACTCCGAAGCAGTAAGCTTCATATCACAGGTAAGTAGAGCTTTCAGTTTATTATAATCAGTGACCACTTTCTCTTGAGTTCCCTGAAGCTTCTGCTTCTTCAGTGTAACGGCTATTTTCACTTCTTGTAGCTGTTGAAGAAGAATCCTGAGGAGAGGCTAGGTTCCACCCCGGGGAATGCCGCAGATGTAGCAGAACATCCATTCTTTAATGTAAGTCCCCTGTCTGTATTGTCCAAATAATTATCCAAGAGATACAGTCCTTTCATATCCTCAGCTTCTAATGATGAAACTCTAATAATGAGCATTTGCTATGGTGCCTATTTTGCAGGGCATTGTCTGGGATGATATTATCGAGAAGAACGTAACAGCTCAGTTCGTGCCCAGCCTAAATGGACCGGAGGATGTGGGGTATTTCGATGAGGAGTTCACCAAACTGTCAGCGAATCTGACCCAGCCCAAAGGACCCCCTGCTGAGATGGCAAGCGAGATCAATAAAGCCTTTCTGGACTTTAACTATGCAGCATTTTAAGTCCAAAGGGGATGATGGGTAAGAAAAGACCTAATTAAAAATACTGAAGCACAAGTCAGAACAAGAAGTGCCTAGCGTTAGTATTCCTTGAGTTATGGGTGCAGGGGCACTGATCAGAGCAGAGCTGGCTATGGGAAGCAGCCACATTGGGTGCATGCAGGGCAAAGTGGATTTTATGGGAATATTGAGATGATTCCTGTGATGATTCTAATTTTGTGGTTTTTGTATACGTGGCAAAAACAATCACAAAAAACTCTCAGGCTGCTGAAACCTGTTCACATTCCAAGGAAACCAATGGAAGTGTATCTTCATCATTTGGGCAAATAGAAAGTCACCATAAATTTCACCCCAAACGTCACAGAAATCACAACTGTGCAAATTGTTTAAAAATACATGGAAACCAGTGATTTGTAATCACAAATTGTTGGAAAAGTTGCAACCACAATTAGTCAATATTCTTATTTTGACAAACCACCAAATTTGTGATTAATGTGCCCCAAAGTATTATAGGGTTTCAGGAATATCAATTGCCAAGTAAAATATGAGGAATGCATTTCAAATTATATTGTTTGTCTTTTGCAGGCTGGAGTTGGGAAAATGCACCACCTGACAGCTCCACCAGGTAAGAGTACCCCAATTCCACCAGCAGTGCCTTCTCTACCATCGACCATTGCATTATCAACAATGTCTCTTCTGCCTCCCTTTCCACTGTAATACCATCAGCAGTGCCTCCCCTTTCCTTCTACTGTAATACCACCAGCAGTGCCTCCCTTTCCTTCATCTGTTATACCACCAGCAGTGCCTTCCTTTCCTTGCACTGTAATACCATCAGCAGTTCCTCTTCTCCTCTTTACACCAAAATATGGCATCATAAACAGGAGAACCCTGAAGCCACTTGGTGGAACCTGCATTCCATTTTACTCCATCTCTCAGACTGTAGAGGCTGGGGTCTGCAGACTTCCTGGGGGTCAAATGGAATGAAAGGGAATGCGGTTTTCACTAAACAGCTTACTGGTGCTCATGTGTATGCTGCCATTTTCCTTACCGTTTCCTTCACACTTGATGTAATATGGTGCATTGATCCTGGGAGAAAATCCGATTGCCGTTAAGGGGTCAGGAAGGAATTTTTCCCTCTAGTGAAGCAGATAGAACAAAGCTTCACAGAGGTTTTTTGCCTTCCTCTGGATCAAAAATCGCACTTTTTTCATTGTTATGATTAATAAAGCTGTGCCTTGCACGGATTAACCGATAAGCCACTGTGTGTGTGTCTTCATCCTGAGCGACAGAATTGACCAAAGTAGCAGTGAAGAAACATTGAAAGGTTTAGTACCTGTGGGTGAGAGACACAATCCTCCAGAGGGCATGGCTGCTGCAACAAGCATTCTTAGACTGGGATAACAGGATGGAAATTCTGTTTATAATGGTCATTCTGGGCATCCTCCATCATGGAAATAAGGCTGTATACTCAGTGCACCCACTGGCACACGCACATCAAAAACCTGGAGGGAAAGAAAAAAAAATGATAAGATAAACCAGAGTTTAATTGAAACTGACACTTGAATGTATCACATTAAGAGCATATGGTTATAAAAGGGAATTACAAATTGAACATTTTGAAAGCATTCAGTGTATAGAGACATAGTCTATTTTCCAATATCTAGCAACCATATTTAATATGAGGAATGGATCCAATTCTTATTTTCATAGTCTGGCCTATCAGGTGCCTCCACCATATGTAATATAACACATGAGCAAACTGGCTCTCACCTTCCCTTCTCTCCAGCCCTGAGCCCCAATCAATGAAGGTTAAAATGCACAACACAATATTAATTGGGCAGATGAGAAGATGCATGTGGGTACAAAGCCTGAACCTGCCCTGTGGGGTTACTATACAGCCATTTCTCCTGTGAACACGGAATACTGGCAGGTAAGTAAAAATGCACACGATTCATCCATATTACAGATCCCCCATACTAACATAAAGGGAAATCCTTCTGATTTGTGACACACAAGTAATTGTTTTCTATGTGTCAAATCCATATCCCTTTCCAAGTGTATTTTAAGTTTAACAGGCAGGGAAACATTCACTGATTTGGCCAAAATCAAAATCATCTTTGGATTGGTGTTCCACATCTGGAATTGGATGCTCAGGTGTTTAGCAGGTGTACATTCTACGGATATCACCTTCTCCCCACCCTACAATCTATAATTTTGCCAAGCCAACATTGTCTAGGTCACTCCAAGACTATTGTGTCACCGAGTGGGTTTGTCACATCAATTTCAGAAACCTATTTATAGGGGCACTACTATCAGAGGGTGCAGAAAGTGCTACAGTACCTGTGACCCACCAGCAGGATTGGGCATCCTTAGAAAATGTGCAGGGGAAGCACATTTTCAATAAAATGCAACCTGGTTTCCAACGCTAAGCTTGTACACAGTGGTGTAACCAACAAGAACAAAACCCTATTATCCTAAGGGGCCCACAGACTTTGAGGGTCCGGTAAGGACCTGCAAACCCCACCAGGCCCTTCCCCTATAGTCTGCAATCTCAGTTCTGCACCCTGTCTCCCACTTTCGGCCATGAACTGAGCTAGAAACAGGCAGAGTGAGCTCCTGTCCAAAGAGAGACTTCCACAGCGTTTAAAGGGTAAAATGCATTAAGCGATTCTCCCCAGCAGACAATACCTTCCTCGCAGAGGGCCCCCTCATGGCTAAAGGAAAAAGCAAGATGCATGTCTCAAATTTACATTGTTTATAGCACCCAGCGAAGAAGCAAACAGGGAAATTAAATCCAAGATGGTGCCATATCCTCCACTGGAACTTCTTATCCTGAACATGAGAACCAGCGACAGATATGTATAATAAGCAAGTCTCCCCCATATCTGAATAATTCTGAAAACACAAGCTATCCCAGTTTAGGGAAGATAACAACAGATAACAAACCTACTGTACAGAAGCTTAGAGTTGAAGAACAACTTTGAACTGACAAAAGAAATCACCAGTGGGCAGAACCCCTGTGGCCGCTTGTCTTATGCAAGAGCAGAATAAACAGCTTCCAAGCTTTCCTGGATACAAACACCAGCATGGCCAAACATGCCAACAACCGAGCAGCAGTCTAGAAGTCAGAGTGGAAGATAAACAGCAGAGGCCTGTACAGAGAGATACACAATAAACGGTACCAATAACAATTACACATCTGGTTTCATGGAAATAATGTTTTGGTATGGCGCTGTTGAGAAATAAATCAAATAATATACAGGGATCTGTTATCAGGAGACCTGTTATGAAGTAAGCTCCGAATTACAGAATGGTTGTCTCCCACAGACTCCATTTTATCCAAATAATCCAATTTTTTAAAAATGATTTCCTTTTTTCTCTGTAATAATAAAACTGTAGTGTGTACTTGATCTCAACTAGGAAGTAAAAACAGCCTATTGGATTTATTTAATGTTTAAATAATTTTCTTGTAGATTTAAGGTATGAAGATCCAAATTACAGAAAGATCTGTTATCCGGAAAAACACAGGTCCCAAGCATTCTGGTCCCGTACCTGTATCAGATTTTAATACTTAAGTCAGCAACAAGCCCTTACTATTCCATCATACTAATTTCCATGGGAAATCAGGTAAAAAATAAATGGCTAGGAAACATCTGAGCTAAAAAAGTGTTTGGATTGTGAACTTTAACCCCTTTACCCAAGTTAAGTGAACTGAAAGTAAAGCAAATTCTGTGAGTACAGGGGCTCTCCCATAACCTAAATAGACCACATGCCTGTGTCACTGCAGCTTCAAAAACTACCCTGTGACACTGCATCTTAAAGAGTATGAACAAAACGTTCATGAGAGTCAAATATTTTGCCCTATGTATTTGTCCACCCAGAGAGGTGCAAGGGGTACCTGGGAACAGGGCAAAACCCGGTGATGTGCCCTCGGGAGGTTTTTCACTAAAAAGAACAGTTGCACCTCCAGCATAGAAAAGATTATCTAAAAGGAAAAAAACAGTCAATGCCGCTAGAGTTTGTAATGTCCACTGTTTTTTTTTTTTTTGCAGGCGTATATTTATTGAGTTTCAACAGGGAGGGGAGGGAAGGGGATAAGGATAAGAGGTTACAATACAAAAAAGAAAAAAGAAACAAGGAAACATTTGTTAAATGAAACATACGTAGTAATGTCTGCTGTTTGAGTCAGGAGCATGAGTTACTTAGCAATATTACAATTAAAGTAGAAGTTGAGGAGGGAGGCCTAGCACTACCTGAATGGAGGTCCTTTTATCTGGCCTCGCAATTACAGCATTTTTTGCCTTGGATCAGGGGGGATCTAACTGATGCTTCCTATAAAATATTACGCACTTGTTGGGGTAACGAGGCAGTACCTCTCCTGATTTTTCTAGAAGCACCAAACAATTTTGCCCTCTTGCTCCCAATCCTTAAAACTCTCTTCAAAGTATGGCAGGTGTCTCATACGCTTATACAGTATCAGGGGATCTCACCCAATACCTCTCTGTGGGAAAATGAGCGGCTTCCCCATTTGAACACTACCACACTACAGGAATACTGGCATCCACAAGGTCTCCAAATAATAGATTTGTTTATTGAGGGAGTATTCAAATCCTTTCCGCAAATGCAGGCTGACTATGGGGTCACATCTAAGGCATGGTTGCAGTACTACCAGCTTAAAGGAAAACTATACCCCCAAAATGAATACTTAAGCAACAGATAGTTTATATCAAATTGAATGACATATTAAAGAATCTTACCAAACTGGAATATATATCTACATAAATATTGCCCTTTTACATCTCTTGCCTTGAACCACCATTTCGTGACTCTACCTGTGCTGCCTCAGAGATCACCTGACCAGAAATACTACAACACTAACTGTAACAGGAAGAAGTGAGGAAGCAAAAGGCAGAACTCTGTCTGTTAATTGGCTCATGTGACCTTACATGTGGTTTGTATGTGTGCACAGTGAATCGTACGATCTCAGGGGGCGGCCCTTATTTTTTAAAATGGCAATTTTCTATTTATGATTACCCAATGGCACATACTACTAAAAAAGTATATTATTATGATAATGGTTCATTTACATGAAGCAGGGTTTTACACATGAGCTTTTTTACTCAGTATCTTTTAATAGAGACCTACATTGTTTGGGGGGTATAGCTTTCCTTTAAACATGCGATTAAGGCACAATGGCCAGTCTCACCTGTTAAAATTGTTAAATCACCGGTCAAAAATATATTGGACTACCTGGTCACTATATGTAGGACTCATCCTTTGGCATGGATCTACTCCATTCTACTTAAGAATAAGAAACACACGCCCAGTAGTGCTAGAAATAAATGGGAAAGTACTGTTCCTGATTTGGAGGATGAGGAGTGGGAGGAGGCCCTGGAAGCCCCTAGCTTAGTGTCCTTTAATGTTAGGAGTAGATTCACACAAATACTTATCTTACATCAGGCATACATTACCCCTACTCGTTTGTATACAGCGCAATTAAGACCAGATGATTGCTGTCCGAAATGTCAACTGCCTGGTGCAAATTTTTTTCATTTGCTGTGGACTTGTCCTCCTGTAGCGCTATTCTGGGTCAGAGTTTGTGAGATTCTCACTGACATCACACAGCTGCAGGTTGCTGCTACGCCTCGATTATGCTTGCTGGGGATAGTATCACATCTTAGTAAGTCACATTCTATGCTTATTCTTTTACGGGAAACACTATTTCTTGCCCGAAAATGTATTGCTCTAAAATGGCTTGCAGGGGAACCCCCTCTTATAGCACTATGGACGAATTTGGTACAGGAACATCTTACATTGGCTCGACTGGTGTATCTGCAGAGGGACAGCCCGGGCAAATTTGAGCTTGTATGGCAACCCTGGTTGGACTCTCCAATGTATAAGAATTGTAACCCCTGAACCAGCTACACTGTAACCTGTCATTATTTGCCACTTTTTAACTGCCTGACTATGTGATATTGTGATTACTGTACTTGTCAGACCGTTGGGAGGCATTCTGAGGCTTATTGATATTACCCACGATTGCTTGATGTGTATTTTTCTTTTGTTTTGCTTTTTATTTCTGTATGTTTGTTGAAATCAATAAAAATGATTTAAACAAAAAAAAAAGTAGAAGTTGAGGTTAATCCCCCAACGGGTCCTAGGGAAATCATGTACAGTGCCCTTTCAGGGTTCTTGTTCTGGGTGTAATTCCAGCCAGGGGGACCATATTTTTTTTAAAATCTGGTGGGGTACCCTCTTGCTTTGTAAGTCAGTTTTATATTTTGCCAAAGGAATGGACGGCACTCCGCTTGAAGAGGAAAAAATCTTTTTTTTGGTCCATGTGGATTAGGTACGGCTGAGGTAGTTGAGCCCCAAAGGTTTGCTAGTGGGTCAGATCCCAAGAACTTATTGTCCACGTTCCGGGAACATTGTTGTTTGGTAGATTTAGATACATTAAGACATGAGAGTATGGAAGATGCCCAAAACATAGATGTTACAGTGGAGAGAGTGGCCTTGCCTAAGGATAAAAAGATGCCTTCAAATTTTTACCCCTTACAGTCCAGATGTACACCAATGGACATTTTTCAGGACCTCGTTGAGAAAGATCTGAATAGATTAAGTTCCTTGAAATCTAGAGGGGGTCCTGACAATGTGACCAAGGAGGAGAAGCTAGCTATACAATCATTAAGAGACAACACTAATATTACAATTAGGCAAGCGGATAAGGGAGGGTGTGTGGTGGTACTAAATACAGCTGACTACTTGTTGGAAGCTAGGAGACAACTGGGTGATACAGACACCTACCTATCTCTCCCCTCTAATCCACAAAAAGAATATGCTAAGCTTGTTGAAGGTCTGGTTTCCTATGGAGTCTCGTTAGGGGTGGTGGATTCTCGGGACACTGATTATTTAGTCAGAACTAATCCGGTGGTCCCGATTTTCCACCACCTCCCCAAGATACACAAATCGATTACGTCCCCAGAGGGAAGGCCAATAGTGGCTAGCATAGGGTCGGTCAATGAGGGATTGTCAGTCTGGGTGGACACATGTCTAAAACCTTTGGTCCCACAATTGGACTCCTATATTAGAGATTCTGGACACTTACTAGAGAGATTGTCCACTTTAAAATGGGGTGACACCTATATATGGCTTTCCATGGACGTTAAGTCATTATATACAATCATTTCACATGACATGGGCCTTTTAGCGATTGCAGATATTCTCAACAATACACATACTTACACTATTGATCTAATTCATTATACACTTTTGGTTTTGGAGTTTTTACTTACGCACAATTTTTTCTATTTCGACGGGGGGTTCTACCTCCAGAGACGGGGGACCGCCATGGGTGCTTCCTTTGCCCCCACCTATGCCAATCTCTTCATGGCCTGGTGGGAGCGGTCCCGCGTCTATGGATGTAATAACCCCTTTCGTGAACACATAGTATGGTATGGTCGCTATATAGACGACCTCTTATTTATTTGGGATGGCCCTGAGGAATTAATCAGGGATTTTCACATGTATTTAGATGATAATCAATATAATTTACATTTTACACTTGAATTTAATAAATCAGAGATCAACTTTTTAGATCTCACACTAAGGGGAGACACATGTAGTGGTAGAATTGAATCCACAGTATATAGAAAGCCCACGTCGGGCAACACCATTTTAAGAGCTAACAGCTGTCACCCCAGACATATTGTTCGGGGGATACCATATAGTCAGTTTGTTAGATATAGGAGGAACTGCAGTCAGGACCATACTTTTGAGGAACAAGCCAGACACTTGGGAGACAGACTACACAGGCGAGGGTATACAAGAGATATGATAAAACAATCCTGCGAGAAAGCTAGCAGGTATCCCACTGGGGACAGGTCTGATACACATAATACCCTAACCAACAACAAAGACTCAGACAGAATCAATGAAAGAGAAAAAATGTATTTCATTACTGAGTTTAGCGAGGAATATGGGCGGATCTGTAATATAATTAGGAAACACCTTCCAGTTTTACATAACGATACGATACTGTTTGAAATTTTGTCCAACACTGATTTGAAATGTGTCCCTAAAAGGGCACCTACGTTGGGCAAAATGTTGGCACCGAGCCTAATTACCTCGGCCCAAAACAGACGTAGTGAAAATTGGCTAACCGTTAAAGGCAGCTACAGATGTGGAGCAACCACTTGTAAAACATGTAGGGTCATCTCTACGGGTCCTACCTTTAAATCCAATGTGACAGCAAAGGAATATCGCAATTTTGGCTATTGTAATTGCAACACTAAAGGGGTGGTATACCTTTTGGAATGTCAAAGTTGTGAAAAACAATATGTTGGCCGCACTACCCGTACTCTAAAAGAAAGGATACGGGAACACATACGAGCTATAGATAAACATGATGAGATGTCCCCAATTGGCAAACATTTTGCCCTTTGTTCCAAAAAAGGTGTGAGTGACCTGTCGGTTAAAATCATAGAACAAGTCAAGACACCCCTTAGGGGTGGTGACCTGACACGTTCTCTGGATCTAAGAGAGGCATTCTGGATCCTAAAATTGGAGACCAGAATGCCCAAGGGTCTAAATACGAGACATGATATATCCTATTTATATTGATAGCTTAATACTTACCCCATGGCTCTTTGAATATATTTAAATTAGGGTCTGTCTATCTGATTATGTGGATTTTGAGAATTTTGATGGCAGATTTTCCACAATCAATTAAAGAGAGATATATATATACAAAAAGTTTCTTTTAAGATAGACACTTACTATTTGGATACAGATCCATATTTACATTATTTATAAATGACCAGGTTTATGAGTTCACACATAGTGCAATATGGGTACAGGGATCTATTTTAACTACCAGTATGTTATTATTTTTTAAGAATACTATTGAGGTTGTTACCTTTTAATGTTGGTTTTATTATTAAAAATTAAAAATTTAAAATAAATTATTTTAACAGCAATATTATGTGTAACCAGCAGGGGTCACCATGCCCTTAGGTATAAAACGTGTCTATGGTGGTTGTGTTGTATGCCTATGATTAAGGGATTGCATCCCGAAACGCGTAGGGCCTTTGATCCCTATTTTTAGCTTGTAATAAAGATTTTTTCCTCTTCAAGCGGAGTGCCGTCCATTCCTTTGGCACAGTTTGAGTTAAGCGGTGGGGACGCTGCGGACTGAGCACCCCTGAAGAGGGACAGAAGCTGCTATAAGATGGGAGACTGAGCGGTCTCCTAGGAGAGACAGAGGAGTCAGTTTTATATTTACCAATGACTTTCCTATCAGTGACAACCAATGTTGTTATGTGGGAGGTTGGGGGGCCATCCATTTTAACACCAAAGCTTTTTTGGCATAGTATAACACAGTTTTAGTAAGCGTTCTGAATGTCACTGCAGCCCACACAGTGTTTACAATGCAGTAGTCTTTTGTAAGAGAACGTGTTTTTAAAGCACACAGTGGCTTCTGAGTATCTCAACAATACACTTGCCTGAAGAAAGGTGTCAACTTTGATATAAAACACCGGTTATTGTACATCACAATTTATACTACATGCGATACAGAAGACTTTAGCTTGTGCAGTTCTTCTCCTGATACCAACACTACGGGGCTGTTTTTTCCACAAACCATTAAAAATTGGTGGTTTTCTCACTTTTTTAAAGAAGCAAAATATTCGAGATTTATTAAATCTCTAGGTCTTATAGAAGTCAGTGGGAGCTGCACTGATCTTATTGGACCTCTTTACATCAATTCAGACTTTTATAGGATTTTGGAATTTTTTTCGCTAGGAATCGTCAGAAAAACAAAATTTTTCGGAGGTTTTCGAGGTATTCTTATATTTTCGACCATCATTTTCCATTCATACTTTTTTATTCAGATTTTTTAAAGGAGAACTCAACCCCCCCTACCATATGCCCCCCAAGCATCCAGCCATTGCCCCTCCCCACTCCTCAGAGTTTTAATGTAAAAAACCCTCTTTAAAAGATTCTCACCCTTAAATGCAGAGAAGCGTAGCGGAGCTCACGGTCGCCATCTTGCGAATCTTGCAGGTCCAAAAGGCCCCGATGATAAATCTTTCTGTGGATTAAGGGAGCTGGAGTTCAGTCTTGTTAGACAACGTGGATCAGATGACAATGGGGCATCTCCTTGAGTCACTTGCCAAATATATGTAACGGTCTCATCTGGATAAATGGGATATTCCATCAGTTGTTACCCTTATTAAAACAAATTCATATTTAGGGTTACATTGAACCTAACAGGTTTCAGGTTTGTATTTAATTATGGGGAAAGCCTAATTACAGTTGCTATAAATCACACATAACTATTACCCCTATACCCTGCACCTATAAGCTGCATCTATAATGTTAACAAAGGTTCATAGTGCAAAAATGTATTTATTGCAACATCAAAATATACCACAAAAATATATATTCATTTATTACAACATCAAAATATAATACCACAATATTAGAAAGGGGAGGCCTGTTTACAGTCTTAATTCTGGCAGACAGAAAGAGTATTTGGATTGATGAAACACACATTTCTTAAAAGGGGTGTTCACTTTTAAATGTACTTTTAGTTTGATGTAGAGCGTGATATTCTGAGACAATTTGCAATTGGCATTTTTTATTATTTGTGGACTGCTTTTTATTCAGCAGTTTGTAATTTCAGCAATGGGGTCCAAAATTATCCTAGCAACCATGCATTGATCTGAATAAGAAACTGGAATATGAATACGAGAGGGACTAAATAGAAAGAGGAGTATAAAACAACGGCCATAACAATAAATGTATAGTCTTACAAAGCATTTGTTTTTTGGATGGGGTCAGTGACCCCCATTTGAAAGCTGGGAAGAGTCAGGCGAAAAAGGCAAATTATTAAAAATCGGTAAAAAATGAATAATGAAGACCATTTGAAAAGTTGCTTAGAACTGGTCATTCTATAATACACCAAAAGTAAAAATAAAAATGAACCATCCCTGTAAATGCTCCCTCTAACGGGATTTCTACTGGCACAGTGATGGGCCAACCAGAAAGTGACGTAACCCAATCTTGGCCACCACCTGTATTATAGGATATACATCATTAATATCTTACCATACACAGGTCCTGAATCCCCGTTGCTAAACAAAAAGGTACAGGAAATGTCTCTCCATGGCAGTGTCTGCACTTAGTGGGATCCAGGGATGCACCTATGGCTGGCCCCACTAGAAAACAAATGATTAATCACACTGTTGCAGAGAATCAATAACACAATTGCCCTGGGGAACCTGTGTGGCACAGTCCTCACCAGGCAAAGTCCCACACTTCACTCCTGTTTCATAAAGAGAGTCACAGTCCCTTTCCCCAAGAACTCTTAAAGGGGTTGTTCACCTTTAAATTAACTTTTAGTATGATATAGAGAGTGATATTCTGAGACAATTTGCAATTGGTGATCTTTTTCCATTAGTTATGGTTTTTGAGTTATTTTGCAGTTTGCAATTTCAGTTATCTGGTTAGTAGGATCTAAATTTCCCTAGAAACCAGGCATAAGTTTGAGTAAGAAACTGGAATATGAATAATGCCTGAACAGAAAGACAAGTAATAAAAAGTAGCAATAACAAAAAATGTGTCACCTTACAGAGAATTTATTCTTTAGATGGGGTCAGCGACCCCCATGTGAAAGCTTGAAAGTGTCAGACGAACAGGGGCAAATAATTCAAAAACTATAAAAAATAAATGATGAAGATTTGTTGAAAAGATGCTTAGAACTGATCATTGTAAAACATACTAAAAGTTAACTAAAGGTGAACCACCCCTTTAACTTTCCCCAGGTAGTGCTACCTGCCCGAATACCTCTCCTGTTGTACAGAGTAGTTGCTCCCACGTAGCAGGCACACGGACAACACCTGTCTTCATCCAGGGAACATGCTGGAGTTTCAATACCTCTCTCAGTCAGACTAACCAGGACTCACACAGAGCTGGTACAGACATCCACAGTGTCTCCACATTCTCAATCCAAGCACATGAAGTTTGCTTTAATCTTCAGGGCACAGCTCCCAGCTCTATCTGCAGTGAGAATACAACAAATATTCTTCATTTTTCAGGGCACAGCTCCCAGCACTATACGCAGCTCAAGCATAACAAATCCCCCTTTACTGGAATCAATCCATGGGCTCCTGTCACATTCTCTCCACTGCCTCCGAGCTCTGAACCCTCCATGGTTGAGCTCACAAGGCTTGGGGACCTGGACCCCAAACCTTCCACTAGCCTCTCAATTCCTTAGGTCCCTACATCTTGTCTACAGTCCCAGCACTCCAGACCGCAGAGAAACCAGGAAGTAGATTGACATTGAGCACATGAGCTTTATGAAGAAATGGACCAATAGTGACACCTTCTGGCCAAATCAGGAATCTGCCAGGACACACTGCACTAGGGGCAAAGGACTCACAAGCCCTCCCTTATCCAATTTAGCTGGCCACAGCAGGGGATTTCCGACCATGTCGGATTTTCAGACCAGACTTAACCCAAGGGCCACGTTACCCTCAGAGCGTGCACAAATGTGCGTGTCCATGTGCTATAACAGTGGGGAGGGCAGGGAGAGCAGCAGAGGGCAGGGGAGGGAGGTAGGGGAGAGTGACAGTCGGGAAGGTGAGTACAGCAGAGGGAGAATTATTCCCAGGACTAGAGGTAGGCAGAAGACCATTTAACAGGTACCTGCCCAGCGCCCTGTGGGCAGGGGTGTAACTACAAAAGAAACAGACCCTGCAGCTGCAGGGGGCCCCAAACGTTAAGAGCAATTTCAACATATATTGGTAAAACTAGACAACCTATGGATATGTTGGGGGCCCTAAAATTAATTTGCTGTTGTGCCCAGTATGATCCCTGCATGTAGGGTTCTTTGGTGGACACACTTCCCAATCCTTGGGGATACATATTATATGGACGACTGTGTTTTGTGCTGTGCTTGTTACCTACGGAGACAAATACAGAAATAACAGGCTTTTAGTTCATAAGCCATAACATAACACTGTGCAGTTAAATTATTTCCAATATTACTTATATTTCTATAAGAGAAAAGCCATACCCCTTTATTCCCTACAGTTTTAATGGTTGCATTAAAGGGGGTGTAGATATAACTGCTAATAACTGTGTGGGGGTGCTGGGCATGTACCTCCTCTGCTTGCGCTCCCCTAGTTCAGGTCTGAAATGGTGGCAGTTTTAACAATTCCCTACATTCTCTGGGTTCAGCATTTGGGTGGAGCAATATTGTAAGAGAGAAATCATCAAGAGTTTATAGGGGTCACTGACAAAGAGCACTAAGTGAGCCTCTTAGGACATACCATAGGGCAGATGGTAAGAAGAGAGCTTCATTTTGATCTGGTTATTAGTTGCTTTTTATTACTCATCTTTCTATTGAGGCCCTCTCCTATTTATATACCAGTCTTTCATCCAAGACAATGCATGGTTGCTAGATTCATGTGGAACCTAGCAACCAGATTGTTGAACTTGCAAACTGGAGAGCTGCTGCATAAAAAGCTAAATAACTCGAAAAACACAAATAATAAAAAAAAAAAAACTATTTCGATTTGTCTCAGAGTGTCACTCTCTACATCATGTTCATTTAAAGGTGAACAACCCCTGAAACAGTACCTTATATTTGATCCTAACTGAGAGGAAGGTAAATTACCCAACAATCATGCATTGATTTAAATAAGAGACTGGAAGATGAATAGGAGACTTCTGAATAGAAAGATGAGCAATAAAAAGTAGGAATGACAATACATTTGTAGCCTTACAGAGCATTTACTTTTAGATGGGGTAAGTTAAAAAAACTATAAAAACATAAATAATGAAGACCAATTGCAAAGTGGCTTAGACTTGGCCATTCTATAACATACTAAATATTAACTCAAAGCAGAACCACCCCTTTAAGGGTATAAGTGGTTTGGATAACCTTACATCCCACGTGCATGACTTTACATTTATCAACATTGAATCTCATTTGCCACTTAGCTGCCCAGATTGCCAGTTTGCCAAGATCGTGTTGCAAGGATGCCACATCCTGGATGGAATTAATTGGGCTGGATAGTTTTGTGTCATCTGCAAATACTGATACATTACTTACAATACCCTCCCCTAAGTCATTAATGAACAAGTTAAATAAAAGTTGGCCCAATACTGAGCCCTGAGGGACCAGGGACAAAGGATAACTGTCTGAGTAATCATACCTGAACCTCAGGGTCTGTTTCGATGATGTGATTTACCCAGTGAGTATGATGCATCTAATTCAGGTAGAGGTGGAATCCTAGAAACCTCATCACTTTAACTCTTATTAGTGATACAAAGGAGAGATGAAATTTTGGGGGCATGAACGTCAGCAGCTTGAGAGTTAATTAAATATGCAGGCAGCTACTCCTTTATATAAGGATAAACAATTAAATCGTACAGTGCTGAAGCATTTTAAGAAGGCAGTTCTTATCTATGCAATATACTACCGTGACCTGTTTAATAGAATAGTCTCATAAAAGCATTAGATCTGACAAGTGCCAAGCCTCATGCTGTTCAGTGGGTAATCATGTGCTGTCCGTAAATGTGACCCAATGGCCAAATTCACATGTCAGCATTATAGTGTTTATTTGAGAAAATTCCCTCCATTCACACAATGAAAACATTTCATCTTAGAATTATTTTAGAGATCTGTTAATATTGGACCTTGGACGTGTTACTAAGACCCGGTAGCTACACTTATTGATACAGTTTGATCAGGATTAACATTCTGAATTAGTCACATTTAGTTCCAAGCTTTGCAAATCACAATTCCCCAAGCCGCAGACACAGGTGCTGACAGTCAAATAGAAATGATCCTGTACTAAATGTGTATGTTCAGAAAATAATCCCAGCATGGACTTCTATCAAATCAAGAGCTGAATGAATGTTTTCAATCTATTATTTTAGTGATTTATATTGTGTGCAGCAATAGCTAATGTGTAATTTGAGTGTGATATACTTCACTGACTGATGCTCTTTGTATAAAACATGCCATGGTTTTCTAGGCTTGACTTTGGTGATGTGTCCCCCTACTGTTGGAACAGCTGATCTCTAGTCTTGAGTTCATGAAAACAACTCATAGAAGATTCCCAAATTCAGTTAAATATCCCCAGTTTAATGGTGTTGAATTGTGTCAATTTATCTCAAGCAGGAATAGTCCATACTACCAACATTTTGGTAATAAAATGGGGGGAACAAAAAAGAGTCACTGCGAATAGCGCAGTGAATTTTTTTTAACCACACCCTAATAACCATGATCAATTTAAAAAATGTGGCAGGTTATGAAAGGTTGAACACATTTCTGTGTTTTTTTCAGTTATTACAGTTTTGCTAATAAACGTGAAATTACCCTTTATGCTGTAAGAGAGACCTGTTCATCTTAATTGTTACAACTACTTAGTTGCTCATTTCAAAATTGTTTCAAAAGTATCTTACTGCACCTGGTGGCTGTTCTGGCTCTCTGCCAAAAGCCAATTATGTTTTAGAAACATTGTATTTTTTTCTTGCTGTTCAGTGCAGGAGATGAAAGAGAAAGTCAGGATATTTCAGTAACAAACCTGGGACTGCAGATTGAGCTGTCAAAAGCGGGACTGTCCCACTCACAACGGGTCTTTGGGGAATTATAGTTCACAAGAGGTAGATTACTGGATGCAGGATATTTAAGACAGGATCTGCAAGAACGTCACAAAGCAGAGAGACCAACCTGGATCTGAAGGTTTCTGGCAGTGTGTAAAGCAGGCATGCCCCACCCCTGGCTCTGCCCAATCACCACCCCCATTCAGCTTTGGACTGGGGCTCAACGGGGCTGCTGCCTCAGGGGCCCCCACATCCCCCCAGCCCCAGAAGCAAAGCCCCCATGTGGCCCCCAGCCACAAGACACCCTTTCCTGCCCCGCAGCAGCCTGATGTACATTTTTCTTCTCACAGCTGCGATCAAGGCCAGAGAGGGAGGTCGGGGCAGTGGTTTCAGTCAGGAACAGGTTTGGGGACCGACGAGGGTCTGGGCTCATCGGGTTTTTTCCTGTGTCCCACCAGCTCAGTCTGACCCTGCCCCCCATTCATCCTTGGCCTCCCCCTCCACAGAGCTCCCTGCTCCAGCTAGAAATCAGAGGACTTTGGGTAATGATTCTATTCATTTCATTAAAGCAGGTAAGTTTTGGGTGCAAATTACTGACAGATGGACCTATAACTGTTGATGACTGGGCGAACGTACTGTAGATCAGGATGACTCCAGAAAAGTAGGCCTGGGCCCATACCTTCCAACCGTCCCGGTTTTTGCGGGACAGTACCAATTTTGACAGATAAACCCACAGTCCCGGATTGTTACTGAAAGGTCCCGATTTTCTCTTTGATCTCCTGCAGTGAACAGCCAGAAAAATATACAAAGTTTCTAAAACGTAATTGGCTTTTGGCAGAGAACCCAGAATATGTGGCAGGTGCACTTAGATTCATTTGTAACAATTTGATATAAGCAAAGAAATTGTAACAATTTAAGATAAGCAGGTCTCTTGGGGAAACGGATTTGCAGCTTAAAGAGGTTGTTCACCTTTCTTCACCACTACCCATAAAACAATCCTTAATGTTCCCCTTACACTGATAATCTGTTTCGCTGCTATTATATCTCTAGTTAGGCAAACGTACCATTTAAATGCACTATAGGATGCAGAATTCACTAGGAGACATTGTTGAAAGTTTTGTAGGAGGCGGAGCGTTTATCCTGCATACATCTGAGCGTCTGACGTCATGGCCTGAGCTTTTCCCTTACTAACTGCGTATTGGCTATCAAAAGAAACCTATTCATTGGCTATACAAGTAGGGTTTGCTTATCTGTAACTTCACAAACATGAATAACAAAGCCGCTTTGTTTCTTACTCCCAAACAGATAAAGCTAACCCTCTCACAGGATTTTAAGCAGAACGCAAATTCCTCTGTGCCCGATCTATTGCAAGAAAGCATCACTAATATTCAAATGTTTTGGATATTTCTCCTCCTCCCTCCCTCCATCAGAATTCAGAACGCATCTCAGCAGAACTTACTAGCTCCGCTTCAGATTGCATTGGAGAAAAGTTAGCTGATCAAATATACATCTATTCTGAACTCCTGTAAATAAAAAAAAAAAGTGTGTCTGTTGTCTATGCTAAAGTGTACGTGTGCTTATCAAGGCAGGAATAGTTCAACCAATTTCAACCAGACAAAGTGCTCACATACGCAGTAGACTTTGAAACTCCTACTGCCAGTATTCAGCGTTACACTGTGTTTCATTACACTTGAAAAAGGGGATCGGCGACTTCCCCCCTGATGCCTCAACAAACTCCTGCCATAGAAAAAAATTCTAATTTCCCAGGTAAATATCTCAAAAACTATTCAAAATGTTTTTAACAAATACATTACATATTTACTTAAAATTACTTCATCTTCTCTGATAACTGATTTTTTTTTGAAGGGCAATTCACCTTCATTAGCAAAACTGTAATAACACATAAAACCACAGAAATGTGTTCAAACTTTCATAACCTGCCAAATTTAGTACAGTGAACATGGTAATTGGGGGGTGTGACCACAAAAACTGGTAAAATACAAAAAAGTTTTGCTGTGACAAATCTTTGTGTCCATCTTTCTATTTCCAAAATGTTGGGAGGTATGTGGGCCTAAAGCAGAAGGATTTTGGGGTGGTGTGCCACTTCTGTACTTTAAAAGTCGCAACCTCAATCATTTCTGTTATTTATGCAATTGACACCATAAAAAGCAGGGAACCACACTGGGAAATGGGTGGTAGATTCAAATACCTATCTGGCTGTCTTCTAATACAAGCTGTACCTAAAATACAATTGGGGAACATATGTGCAAGGGTTCAAACAAGTGTCACGGCCTAGGGGGCAAACCAAACTGAAATGTGGCCCTGTGAGTATTCTGAATGCATCTGACCAACTGAGTGTGATTGACCAAAGGAAATGAATCAAATTATTACTGCGTGCCCAAGGCAATAATTTGTCTGCCAGGGAAAGATAAAGACCCCCAGAGGAATAAATGCAATAAAAATGGAGAGATGTCTACCAGCTATGGCTCACTAGTTGCACAGAGAACATGCTGATGTCTTGGGTGCAGGACTTTAGATGGATAAGTAGTAGACCAGACAATGATACTTTCCAGGACATTATCAGCTGAGACGCCACATGGACACACAGGAACATGCAGTTGCTACTCCTAGAAGTTCTAAATAGCCTTTTGAGGGTAATTTGTTTTCCTACTTCAAATGGAACCTCTGAGGTTTGGCCTCGTGCTCATTCTAATCCTGCCAACAAACAAACAAGTTATCCTTGTTTGTATAAAGCATCCTGTAAACTGTTGATGTATTTAATATCTATTTTCTGGTGGTATATTAAATCCACTAACAATATCATTTATTTTATGTAGACTCAGGGGATTCAAAATAAAATGAAATGTTTTAGTGGAAAAACAAATTTGCATTATAAGTAGATCTGACTTATTCCTGAGGACAAAACCAACTCAACCACAAGATTCCAAAAAATAAATTTTGTGGTGTGGATCCGTTTCCCCAATAGTACAAATGAGATGGAAACTGATATTGTGTTCTCATTTGAAAGCAATGAGTATGAAACTACAGAGACCTAATGGCTCATTTACAAGCAAGTGCAAAATAACAAAGTGACATAGTAAGTTATGTTGAAATAAGACACACGTCCATCAAGTTCAACCCTTGAACTTTTTTTTGCCAGTTGATCAAGAGGAAGGCAAAAACCCCATCTGAAGCCTCTCCAATTTGCCTCAGAGGGGGGGAAAATTCCTTCCTGACTCCCATAACTCTGTATTCCCTCACTTGCTAAAAAGCCATCCAAACCCTTTTTAAAGCTATCTAATATATCAGTCTGTAAGACTAATTCAGGGAGAGAATTCCACATTTTCATAACTCTCACTATAAAAAACACCTTTCGAATATTTAGGCGGAACCTCTTTTCTTCTAATAGGAATGGGCGACCTCGCATCAACTGGAAAGACCTAGTGGTAAATAAAGCATTAGAGAGATTATTATCTGATCCCCTTATATAAAGTGCAATTCAAATACAAATGTATGCGCAATGCAGTGTTTTGTTCCCCAGAATTTCATCAGGCACTCACTAAGTAGTAAAAGCTGCATGTGATGCCCCCTCTAGCTGGCCACAAGTTCTGGGTCACAGTTTCAGAGTTGGCATGGTGTATGCCATTGAGAGAGCTGTCAATAATGTATTAGCATCAGTTTTCTTGTTGCAAGCCAGTTGCATCCATGGTCACGACCCACTAGGCAAACCTGAGAAAAACAGGGTTCTGGCTCCAACGTAACCTGTAAACCGTTCATATAGCTGTAAACATTCAAGGAGTCTGCAACCCCTAAAGTAATCCGAAGAATTGTAGAGCAATGGAATAAACAGCTTCAAGGCACTACTTTCAAACTCCAAATTTTCTTTTATGTTAGCAGTGTAAAACACACTAAAATAAAAGAAATTTTGCAGTTTGAAAGTACTGCCTTGAAGCTGTTTATTTGGGTTTTACACTTCTAAAATAAAAGAAAATTTGCAGTTTGAAAGTACTGTCTTGAAGCTGTTTATTCCATTGCCCTACATTTCTTCGGAAACCTGAGAGTACCATGTGGTCCGGACAGGCAGTAGTTCCTGGGTTCTCTATGGACTATGTAAACAATTATATAACAGGTATATGCAGTCAGTACTACTATTCTCATGACAGACAGATTGTATCACAGCTTTATTCAAAGAAATTGGATAATAAAATCTTCCCTTTGGTTTGTTTGATTTTATTGCTGTTAATACTGAGGGAACTCTGGCTGTTGAAGCAGTCTCATCATTTCCTAGAGAATTCTAATCCAAATAATGTTGGGGGAATGCCTTATTTAGTAAAACAGCACCAAACTGTGCTAAAAATTACTTTTTATAAACTGCCATGGACACTGATACAGCTTGTATGGCTCTTTGTTATGTTCCCATGGGACTTGAGATGCTGCAAGTCTGTGCCTAGTGCCAATAATAAAGACATTTTAAATGCAGTTTGGGGATCTGTCCATAGTGTACTGGAAAGGTCCAGTGTGTGGTAAACTTAACCCTCATTAATCTACTCTAGTAGGGGGCATATTTATTAACATTGGAGACAAATATAACCAGTGATGTTGCCTATAGCAACCAATTAGATCTTTGCTTTTGTTTTGGAACTTGTAGGTTCAAAGCTAAAGGCTAATTGGTTGCTATGGGCAACATCACTGGTGGTGTTTGTCTCCAATGTTAATAAATACACCCTAAGTGTGTGCCATTAAAGGGGTGGTTCACCTTTAAATTAACTGTTATAGAATGGCTTATTCTATTACTTTCTTTTTCAAAGACATATTTGTCTTTTTTCTGATTCCCTCTGGTTTTCATTGACATCATCCATCTAAAAAACAAATGCTCTATAGGGCTAGTGATGTGAGGGTCAGGTAAAACTCGACACGCACCTGACCCTAACCTGCAAAATGTTGCCATTGTAGGACCTGCTCCTAATCTGTACCCACGTCTTATCATTCTACTATGCTACTTCTGTATGCGGATAAAAGGCAGGGAATCTTCAAGAGCAGAAATAGTTGGCCAAATATCAACCCACCCAACTGGAGTTAAACCCACGGGTCACTGCGGATTTTGGGTCAACATGCACATCACTACTGGACAGGACCGGACTGGGAGTAAAAAGCAGCCCGGGCAAAAAAAACATATCAAAGCAGTCTGGGCAAAAAAATCAAAGCAGCCCAGGCTTGGCCAGAGAAGAGGCACTTATGGGGTAATATGATACATATGTATAAATATATAAGGGGATCATATAATCACCTCTCTAATGCTTTATTTACCAGTAGGTCTTTTCAGCTGACAGAAGCTCACCCATTCTGATTAGAATATAGAGGAAGAATATTCTGAAAATTATACATTATTCATATGTCTCAGACCTTAGTTCTTATTTAAAAAGTATTTGGGTCTGGCTGTGCTCTGTACCTTGCGGCCAAATAAAATCCAGTGTAAGGTGTTGAGCACAACAACATCGATGAGTACTGTACATTGCGGCACAGTCTGTATCATATGACATACGGCAGATAGTAAGTACAGGCAGTGATCCCCAACCAGTGGCTTGTGTGCAACATATTGCTCTCCAACCTATTGGATGTTGCTCCCAGTGGTCTCAAGGAAGGTGTTAGGCAGTGATCCCCAACCAGCGGCTCATGTGCAACATGTTTCTTTCCAACCTATTAGATGTTGCTCCCAGTGGTCTCAAGGAAGGTGTTGTTTTTGAATTTCTGACATGAATGCAAGCTTTAGATGCAGAAAATAATGTGTGATGACAAACAGTCTCCTGTAGCCTCCCAGTTCACATAGAGGCTACCAATAGCCAATCAAAGTCCATATTTGGCACCCCCAGGAATATTTTTGCATGCTTAAGTTGCTCTCTAAATTCTTTTACATTCAGATTTGGCTCACATGTAAAAAAAGGTTGGGGACCCCTGAGTTAAGGGATGGGTAGGGGACTGGTAGGAAGAGGCTGACAAGATTTTTACTGGAAGATCCTCTTGCATTAATTGGAGATATAGGGGATTATGTTATTAAAGGCACCACATTTTCAAAGGTCTAATCACCTATAGCAACCAATCAGCAGGTAGCATTTAATGGTCACCTTTTTAAAGGCAAACTGGTTGCTACAGGTCACCACACTTGGGCAAACTTTGTACCTTTTGTTACATATGGGGGTTATTGTGCAGCATTCTTTATGGTTGTTAGACAATAGCTCCCTATATGCTGGAGAATCATGAAAGTTATAGTCCAGCCAGTCATGCAATCTGTAAAAATAAAGTATATAGACACTGAAGTAATATATTATTATTGTCAAACAAACACCATATTATAATAAATTGAACCTACTTATTGCATCAGACTATACAGTTTTGTGTAGCTTCTCAGCATTTTAAAGGAAACCTATGCTCCTCAAACAATGTAGGTCTCTATAAAAGAATATGGCATAAAACAGCTCATATATAAAACCCTGCTTGATGCAAATAAACCATTTTCATAATGATATACTTTTTTAGTAGTATGTGCCATTGGGTAATCATAAATAGAAAACTGCCATATTAAAAAATAAGGGCTGCCCCCTGGGATCGTATGATTCACGGTGCACACAAACAAACTATACTGTACATGTTAGGTCACATGAGCCAATTATAAGAGTTCTGTTCTGCTTCCACACTTCTTCCTGTTTCAGTTAGAGCTGTAGTATTTATGGTCAGGTGATTTCAGAGGCAGCACACAGACCATCACAAAATGGTGGTTCAAGGCAAGATATGTAAAAGGGCAATATTTACTTAAAGGAGAAGGAAAGGCTTGGTGCACTTGGGATGACACATGGTAGACACCCCAAGTGATTGTATTGACTTATCTGAAACCCCGGGCCGGTGCTCCTATCAGCAGAAAACTGCACCAGTCCGGAGTTATATTAGTGAGCACCACGGAGCGATCTTCTTTCGTCATCCTCCTTCTTCGCGCGGCTGCTCATGCGCAGTAGAACAAAAAGCCGAACCTTAAATAAAAAGTTGGCTATTTCGTTCAACTGCAAATGTGTTTGCCCCAGGAAATTTGAAGAAAGAAGAAGACGGAAGTGGATGCTCACTAATATAACTCCGGACTGGTGCAGTTTTCTGCTGAGGAGCACCGGCCCGGGGTTTCAGGTAAGTCAATACAATCGCTTGGGGGGGTCTAAACATTTGGTACCCCCAAGTGCACCAAGCCTGTTGCGCAAGTATTCATTTTGGGGATATAGTTCTCCTTTAAGAGTGGAGATGAGAGTAGTTCAGACCTGGAGCTCTCTCTCCGAATATCCTTCCTCACATATGCCTTCAAGCTGGGACCATTCATGGCTTTGTGCGATGCTACTTGGTATTGGAAGATGTTTAGTATACAAAGACCTGGCCTGTGGGAGAAACGCAGGCGACCAGTCGGAAGCACCGAATATAATGTAAGTTATAGAAACATCACACCTACAAACTACATACAACACGACTGTCGGGTGAAGAGGCATCATGCAGATTTTGCATCTGAAAGTTGTGTTGGATGCATGTAGTTTGTAGGTGTGGTTTAGGCGTAGGTGGCTTCTCAGTGTGTCGGATTGGAAGACATTGCGCTGGGAGTTTGGTCGAGGATTTATTTAGCCGCCCACTGTGTGCGTGGTTCTCTTTCCTGCTCACTTCCTTGATTTACATATGCAAGTCAGGGTTCGGATTTAGTTCTGTATTTGGCCAAATCTTTCACTAATGAATCGTGATTCCACAGAATACTAAAATAGTATATTTGGTGCATCCATATAATAGTGTGTTTGCTACCTACCATTGTACAACTGAAATTAAAGGTGACTGGTGACATATACCTTTCATAGCATTGTTGTACCACCAAAATGTTGCAGAACTCCCAGCATACTCTTGCTGACTTGCCAATGACACTCACGCGAGGAATGTATGGATGAATGTTTGTAAGGACCCACATATAGAACATTTAAAGTCCATTTGACAGCTATGAAACGAGTTTACCATACTGACTAACCAAGGTATGGCTGCTCTGCTACAACCTGTATTAGCCAATCTGATGTTGCTTTCACTATTGCAAATAGTCAAATAACAAAAATCTATAATATACTGCAGCAAACTGCAGATGCTAGCTGGTGGCTCCATCTAAAGACCTAAACCATTATTGACCGTTATAGTTTACATATAGCATTCAAGATGATTGCATTTCATCTCACAGCAGGATAGGCCTAATTCATAATTCTTGATCAAATCAATACAGAATGGAAAAAACAAACACAGACAAAATTAGGCCTCTCCTATACAGTATTACATAGTTACATAGTTACATAGTTAAATTGGGTTGCAAAGACAAAGTCCATCAAGTTCAACCCCTCCAAATGAAAACCCAGCATCCATACATACACCCCTCTCTACTTTTAATTAAATTCTATATACCCATACTAACTATAGAGCTTAGTATCACAATAGCCTTTGATATTATGTCTGTCCAAAAAATCATCCAAGCCATTCTTAAAGGCATTAACTGAATCAGCCATCACAACATCACCCGGCAGTGCATTCCACAACCTCACTGTCCTGACTGTGAAGAACCCCCTACGTTGCTTCAAATTAAAGTTCTTTTCTTCTAGTCTAAAGGGGTGGCCTCTGGTACGGTGATCCACTTTATGGGTAAAAAGGTCCCCTGCCATTTGTCTATAATGTCCTCTAATGTACTTGTAAAGTGTAATCATGTCCCCTCGCAAGCGCCTTTGTTCCAGAGAAAACAACCCCAACCTTGACAGTCTACCCTCATAATTTAAGTCTTCCATCCCTCTAACCAATTTAGTTGCACGTCTCTGCACTCTCTCCAGCTCATTTATATCCCTCTTAAGGACTGGAGTCCAAAACTGCACTGCATACTCCAGATGAGGCCTTACCAGGGACCTATAAAGAGGCATAATTATGTTTTCATCCCTTGAGTTAATGCCCTTTTTTATGCAAGACAGAACTTTATTTGCTTTAGTAGCCACAGAATGACACTGCCCAGAATTAGACAACGTGTTATCTACAAAGACCCCTAGATCCTTCTCATTTAAGGAAACTCCCAACACACTGCCATTTAGTGTATAATTGCATTTATATTATTTTTGCCAAAGTGCATAACCTTGCATTTATCAACATTGAACCTCATTTTCCAGTTTTCTGCCCAGTTTTCCAGTTTAGACAAATCACTCTGCAAAGTGGCAGCATCCTGCATGGAACCTATAGTTCTGCACAATTTACTATCATCTGCAAAAATAGAAACAGTACTTTCAATGCCCACCTCCAGGTCATTAATAAACAAGTTGAAAAGCAAGGGACCTAGTACAGAGCCCTGCGGTACTCCACTAACAACACTGGTCCAATTAGAAAATGTTCCATTTACCACCACTCTTTGCAGTCTATCTTTTAGCCAGTTCTCTATCCAGGTACAAATACTATGTTCCAGGCCAACATTCCTTAATTTAACCAGTAACCTTTTGTGTGGCACTGTATCAAATGCTTTAGCAAAATCTAAGTAAATCACATCCACTGCCATCCCAGAATCGAGGTATCTACTTACATTCTCATAAAAAGAAATTAAGTTAGTCTGGCAAGATCTATTACACATAAAACCATGCTGGCACAAACTCATAGTATTATGATTTGCTATGAAGTCCAGTATCTTGTCCTTTATTAACCCTTCGAAAAGCTTTCCTACCACTGACGTCAGACTAACTGGCCTATAGTTTTGAGGCTGAGAACGGGATCCTTTTTTGAATAAAGGCACCACATTAGCAATTTGCCAGTCTCTCGGCACTATGCCAGATCTCAATGAATCCTGAAAAATTAAGTAAAGAGGTTTGGCAAACACGGAGCTAAACTCGCTAATTACCCTGGGATGAATACCATCTGGCCCTGGACCTTTGTTAATCTTAACATGTTCTAGTCTCTTTTGAATTTCATCATGTGTGAACCATGCATCATTAGTTGTATTACTAGAATTGGGACTGTTAAGAAGGAAACCTTCACTTACTGATTCCTCATTTGTGTAGACAGATGAAAAATATGAATTCAGAATCTGCGCTTTTAATTTGTTTTCATCAACCAGCTGTCCCCCCTCTGATAGTAAGGGACCCACCCCTTCCTGCTTCATTTTTTTACTATTAACATATTTAAAAAATAATTTTGGATTTTTTTTACTGCTTGCTGCAATATCCTTTTCTATAGCAATTTAAGCTTGCCTTATAGCTTCTTTGCATGATTTATTGGCCTCCTTGTACCTTATAAATGATTCGGCTGTACCAGCTAACTTGAAAGTTTTAAAAGCACGTCTTTTCTTACCCACCTCAACACCAACGCTTCTATTGAACCAAAAAGGTTTTGCTTTGCAACGACGTTCCTTGCTTACAAGTGGAATATACTGACAAGTATATTTATTAAGCAGCATTTTAAAGACTTCCCAAAAATGCCAGATAAACTTAAAGTGATACAGACACTGTGTAGATACTTGGCTAAGCTGCACTAAGAGTAGCATGAGCATAGTATTAGGGGCTAAAACCACTCAAGTGCTGTACCCCCACATCAAAAGACTACTCGATCGATAGGGAAATGAGGAGAGCACTCTCCAAGCATATAAATGCTGTGGTTATCTGTTTATTAGTCGACTACTTGTACACGACATGAGTAGAAAGTAATGTGGGAATAAAACAATGTATCAAAATGATTTTGAACACGGAAGTGATTATAAATGTTGCTACTACGTATGTTACAATTGAGTGGAAAGGTTGAAGAATGGACACAAACACAGAGACTCTGAACCGTTATTCAAAGATATCCACACACCTGTTGATTAACTATTTGCATATGGACTGAAAAGATGGACCTTTACACACACCTCCTTGGGATTTCACTGGTGGGGGATAGTAGGGGTGTTTTAAGAAGCCTACACGTTCTGTTTGTTTGTTACACTTGATAAAGGGCATATAGGCCCGAAACATGTCGTATACAAGTACGGTAGTTGACTAATAAAAGGATAACCACAGCATTTATGTGCTCTCCTCATTTCCCTATAAATCGAGTTATAGATATCAGGATATCTGTGACCTGATCGAGGAAAGTTGCACCCTTTTCCTGAACCAAGCGGGCAGAGCGTTTCTGGATAATATATTTCCTAGATACCAGAAGACTACTCCCTGAGTGCTGCCCATGCTAGCCCACTCAATACGCGCATATATGTTGCCTCATCTCATACCATGGCTGGGACACTTGCTTAGTAAATGCATGTACTCAGTATGTCCAGTTCATTTCTCCATTGTTGGAGGTACTCCTTTATAAATAAAAGCAGAAAGACGTTTCGGACACCAGAAAATAAGTTGTTAGGTCACAGCAAGGAAGGATAAAGGGATTGACAGAGAGTCAGACCCCCCACATGCCTGTGATCTGCTGGAGGAGTCATTGCTATGTCCAAACCTGCCAAACAAGACCATTACTACTTGGGATGTCTAATTTGAAAAACTAGTGGGAGCAAAAAAATCAATGTCCAGTATGACTAATGAGCCGGACAAAGCTGGGAGTTGGGATGTTTTCCTGGTTTTCAGTCTAATGAGTAGTACAAGTATGGGGCCTATTATCAAGAATGCTTGGGACCTTGGGTTTTTTGGATAACGGATCTATCTGTGATTTGGATCTTAATGCATTAAGTCTACTAGAAAATCATGTAAACATTAATAACACCCAATAGGTTGGTTTTGCTTCCAATAAGGATTAACTATATCTTAGTTGGGATCAAGTACAAGCTACTGTTTTATTTTTAGAGTGAAAAGGGAAATTGTTTTCAAAAGTTTGGACTATTTGGATAAAAATATGGGAGACTGCCTGGGTTTATGGATAATGGATCCCATATCTGTAGTGTAAGTAGTGAAACCACTGAATTGGTACTTGGCACCACAATAACAAAATGTGGCATTTTCCCAAGCAATTGAGCCATATATGGGTAACCAATGAAAATGCTATGTTGTTTCCATTGTCCCTAGACTGGGTGGGATGCCAGGAGCACTATCTGATATTGTTATAAATCCTCATATAATAAATAACTGCTGGTTAAGTGTAGTCACTTGGTGGTTCACCTTTGAGTTAAGTTTTAGTATATTATGGAATATGAAATTCTAAACAACTTTTCAACTGACCTTCACTTTTCCTTTTTTATAATTTTTACAGTATTTGTCTTCTTCTGACATTTTTCAGATTTCAAATTGGGGGTCACTGACTCCATCAAAAAAAAAAATTCTCTCTAAAACTACAAATGTATTGTTTTGCTACTTTTTATTAATCATCTTTCTATTCAGGCCTCTCATTCATATGCCAGTCTCTTATTCCAATCAATACAAGGTTGCTAGGGTAATTTTATCCCTAACAACCAAATTGCTGAAATTGCAAACTGGAGAGCTACTGAATAAAAACCTAAATAACTCAAAAACAATAAAAAAGGAAGACCAATTGCAGATGGTCTCAGAATATCATTCTCATACTAACAGTTTATTTAAAGGCTCCATGTTCTTTGTTCCTGCATTTGGAGTTGGAAGCATTAAGTACAGTTTCCTAGGACTGAACAAGTCTGTCCTTCCTCCCTATGTTTGATTCCAGTGTAATATAATGTCCCCAAAACGGCACATAAATCTCTGTGTGTAATGGGCCATACTCAGGCAGATTTGGTGACCTAACCAAATGAGTAGATCTAAAGGTGGTCATACACAATAAGATCCACTCGTTTGGTGAGGTCCCAAACGGCAGGTGACATTGGGTTAATCCGAACGTTCGGCCCACGGGCCAAACGATCAGATTATACGAATGAAATGGGCGCCAACGGGTTGTAGGACCACATCAATATGGTCCTTGATTGCAAGAAATATCAAACCAGCCAGATCGATATCTGATTTTTGGCCTGATTTCGATCGTGAAGACCTGTCAGAAGCCCCCACACACAGACACATAAGCTGCTAAATCAATCTAAAGGACCAATATCAACAAATTTAATCTGCCTGTGTATGGCCACCCTTATAGTCTAAGGAAATTTTAAGATTAGAGCAAGACGGCTGACATACTGCTGGGAATCAGCACTCTCATTGGTCAATATCCTGAGATAATTTACAATTGGTTTTAGTTTGTTATTATTTGTGGTTTTTGAGTTATTTAGCTTTTTATCCAGCAGCTCTCAAGTTTGCAATTTTAGGAACTGGTTTTATAGGGTCTAAATTACCCTAGCAATTACCAATATAAAGTGGCAATAATATTACAGACCAATTGCATTTTAGATGGGGTCAGTGACCCCACCATTTGAACACTGTAAAGGGTCAGAAATAGCAAGCAAATAATTTAGTGAATAAAGTACTCACTATTGTAAAATATAAGGATATTATTAGTTGCCAAGGAGTTCCATGATCATATAAAAGCACAAGGCTGACAGTGACTTCTAATATCCTTATATTTTGCAACGGGGGTACTTTATTAATTAAAATACCCAAGTTTCAGTTTTATACAGATATAATTTACAGGATATTCACGGCTCTTGTGTATTATAAAGAAATAATACAGAAAGCAAATGATTCAAAAACTATAAAAAAATGAAGGCCAATTGAAAAGTTGTGTAGAATTAGACATTCTATAACATACTAAAAGTTAAATTAAATGTGAACCACCCTTTAAGTCAATTTCTATAGTGCACTGGAGGCCTCAATGGGGCAGCTTTATGTTTGGCTTTAGTGTCCCTAAACCTTCCTGATCTGTTTATTAGAGGTGCAGTATAAGGAATCTATATCCCTAAAACTGTTTCTCTAACCCCTGACTGTCATGTGACTTTGCTGGCCAACTGAGTTTACGAATGATGCAAATTTAGCTGTGAATGTGCAAAATAGGGTGCTGACGCCTGTTTTTTCTGGTCGTTTGTTATGTTTGTTTGTTTTCACCCAGCATACATACAGTTGCAGGTATAATTTAGTCCCTGTGTAAAATATATAATAGAGGTCTTTCGTCAGGCTAATCTGCATACGGCGGGACATTTAAGGTTGAATAGACGTATATATGTTGCAGCAAATACATTACACAAGTCCAGGAAACCTTAATTAATAGAGTTGTTATAATGCCCTACACATGAACCCACTGTAAATGTATGGAGGAATCCGGTTACCCAAAATAATTTTTAAGGACTTTTTCAAGCAATAATTTAAAGTTTTGTCTCTTATGCAAATCATTCCAAACCTCAGTCTACCAGTGTGATTAAAGGGTACATTGCTGAAGCACAAGTGTTTTATCATGGACCAGGCAAGTTGCATCCCTATAATAACATCCATTAAAACAAAACTATAAAAAATGCCTAATAAATACTCAGGTCAACCTGCACCGACCCTAACCTGCATCTCACCCCTCTCTGAACTTTACTTCTGTGAGCTTCTGAAGACCAAATTTTCCAAAGCAGAGGAGTAGTGCACTTCCCCAGTCAGTGCCGCAAAAAACCGAGACCCGCAGCAGGCACCCGAATTTCAACTCAAGCCCTTTCAGGTCAACCTGCACATCCCTACAGGGCAAGAGTGGAAAATGTTTTTGGCATAACTGATCATCAACATGATTTCCATTTTAATCAGTAACATAACTAGCGTTGGGTGGGCCAGGGTGTGGGACATGCAGCCAGGCCCCCCAACCCCCATCCATTCACAGTTTTATGGCTGGCTTCATCAGTGGGCAAGCTACTGGGGGGCCCTGGTCCAATTGCACCCCTTGCTCCCCCGGTAGTTCCGCCACCGATTTTAATAAAACTAAACTCCCTTTGTAAGAAATGTAGTCCTTGTTTAGGAATATGAAGATGTGAAAATCTTTCAAGGGGAAACCGTGTGTAATAACAGTGTAATAAAAAATAGAAATATATGTAGTTTCTGAAGTGCAATGTACGGTCATTTTACATTTGTATCTCACTTATTCAGTTATTGGTGTGACACATGGATTGGCTATATTTGTACTACAGGAATATACAAATGTGTAGAGGTAACTATGGCCTACTGTCAGGGCCATAGGGTAAGGGGGGTCAGGCCACGCCACACTTACTTGATTAGCCGGGCCCCCCATCTTTCTGAGAGCTGCTGACTTCGGGAAGGCATGCACATTTAAGGGGCCCTAGCCAACAATTTTCTTATAATGTGGGGGGGCTGGCCACCAACTTTTTTTTCTCATGTGGTTTTTTAATAGGGGGGCCCTGGCCACAAATGTTTTTTTTAGGGGGGGCTGACCATCAATATCTTTTTATTTTTTATTAACATGTGGAAACTCTAGCCACCAATATTTTTTTTGTTTTTTTACTGTGTGGTGGGGGGCGGACCTGAAGGTGGGGCTTGTGGTGGGCGCAGCCCAGGCAATTTTGTCATATGGGGCCCTGCGATTTCTGATGGCGGTCCTGCCTACAGTCAAACTACAACAATTAGTAAATTAAGGATAACTTGTAAGAGGGAACACTTAATATCTTAATGTGACAATTTGAAAGGGTCAATGAATATACTGTATATATGTATAATGAGTGTATATATAATCACACAGTCTCCCTGCCCCTTTACACTTAAAGGAGAACTAAACCATAAGAATTAATATAGTGAAAAATGCCATATTTTCTATATTGAACCAGCCTAAAGTTTCAGCTTCTCAATAGCAGCAATGATCCAGGACTTCAAACACAGGGGGTCACCATCTTGGAAGTGTCTGTGACACTCTCATGCTTAGTAGGCTCTGAGCAGCTGTTGAGAAGCTAAGCTTAGGGGTTGTCGCAAAATATACAGCAGAAAATGAGTATTCAACCTAACCTACTATGTTACTATGTAAATCACTGATAAAACCTTACTTTTTATGTTAACCCACAGTTACAGAAAATCATTGTTTACTATACACATAAGATCTCACAGTTACAGAAAATTCCCCAAACTCATCTTGCCTTACATCAGAAATCTGTGAAATGGAAGAGATGACAGCATCTATACATAATACTTACCAATCCCATTAGGATACAGGGCAGCACTGGACTCTATACCTGCAAGACAAAACAAAGAATATTTAGTTAAATAAATACAAAATCCAACAGAAGTTTAATAGATTCAAGACTTAATGTGCATCAGGAATCAGATTACATCTCCCAATGACTAGAATGGTCAGTCCATATGATGATTTTTTCTGTTAATACGATTTCTGCAATACAAATACATGTACAGGTATGGGACCTCTTATCCAGAATGATCAGGACCTGGGGTTTTTCAGAAAATGGCTCTTTCTGTAATTTGGATCTTCATACATTAAGTCTACTAGAAAAGCATGTAAACATTAAATAAACCCAAAAGGTTGGTTTTGCCTCCAAAAAGGATTAATTATATTTTAGTTTGGATCAAGTACAAACTACAGAATTATTATTACAGAGAAAAAGGAAATCTGGATTATTTGGATAAAATGGAGTCTATGGGAGACACACTTTACATAATTCAGAGATATCTGGATAATGGGTTTCTGGATAATGGATCCTATACCTTTGCTGCAAATGTTGCTAGCCTTCCTCATTCTTATTTCTCCCCTTTTCTCATCTCCTTTTCATTCCCTATCTTTAACCAGGCAATAGAAACATGTTTTTCCATTTATACAACTATATGATACGGAATGCTTTAACTCGTAATAAAAAATGTTGCTTAATATACGCTATTGAAATACAAAAAAAAATAAAAAATGGAAAAAGGGAATAGCCAGCAATCTAATGCATGTTGAATCTATATGCCAGGCATCTCTGTCTGCCATATCTTGGAACATGCCGATATGGTATTACGTCTGCACAATTAACAAACCCACTTGGGATGGAACAACACAATCTTGCACTACAGTCTGTTCAACACTTGATGAGAACTATGTTCATACCATGAAACGTGTGTAGTTGCTGAACTTCTAGCACAAGACTTTAGGTGCAAGCTTGGGGGCAGGAAGCAAGTGTAGCTCCACCTTCTCCCCAGCCAGGAGGGCATTTCTTCTGTAGGATCTCTCTGAAGTACCAATTTTGCCTCTCTGAACATAAGTGGGAAATTCAGAGTAGGAGCGAGTCGACTGCCATCTTGCCTCATGGTCGCAGCACTCCTGCTCCAGGTGCCCATTGAAACATGACCTGCTGCCATCTTGCCCATGTACTAACCCTGTGGATTCTGTCAATAAGGGGGTTACTATTTCTGCTGCCCTAATTTACCTTATCTCCATGTACAGGCTGTGCACAAACATACAGGGCTTTGTCTGCTGAACTGCACATCGTAAATGCAAATATGTCTGTGACTTTCATGGAAACTCTATGAACCAAAGCTAGAAATAGCTCAAATCTGAAAATACACCAGCTAAAACCTGTCGAGGTCATGTAGAAGTCAATGGCAGAGGTCCCTTGAACAATTCGAATATGTTTTTAGCCTTCACAATGTTTGAATTTTTTTCAGTGCTCTGTACTCAAAAACTCAATAACTGAGCAATTCAAGTTTGCCCAATAATATGATTATTCAGGTTTTTCCCCCTGAATGCAGACAGGCGTTTTTTTTACATTTGTATTTTTATTATTTTATGAATAAGCACACATTCGAATTATAAGTTTATTTGAGGTATAAAACAAACACCTCTCTTATAAATAACCCCCTTACTGTATCTCTTTGTACAGGCTGTAAGGGAATGTAGGGGGCTGTTCCTACTGGCTTGTGCTTATTATAGAAGAGTAACTATACTGGCACAGCTCTATAGTATCTCTCTGTACAGGCTATGAGCAAACAGTGTTTAATACAGAAGAATACCTATGCTGGGAAATGAGTGGGTTCTCTGAACAGGTCCAACAGTCAAGTAGCCTGGTCACTGCCAGAGTAATGAATGATTTGTGCTGCATAAACACTCATCTGCCCCTTTATTAGTAGAACCTGCCTCCCCATCCATACCTTGTATATACCATTTCACCTACTAAGCACAAAACCCTTCCTATTGTGTAGTGTAACCCCCCCCCCATCTCTACCCACTATTCAGGTAAAGGAAAGGACCCCCAGGTTATACTAGACTTAGCAGCAGTGATGAATGAATGGATCTGATAGATATAAAGCACAAAAGCGCCGTGTCCATAATAAGATGGGTATGTACTGCACATCTAATGGTAAATTACTGCCATATAAACCTAATTAATCAACAGGGTACACTTCCCCTTTAAGAGCAGGGAACAGAGGTGACTTCACCCCCTAAGGATGGCAGTTGGTTCAGACCGTTGGTTGACTTTGCGAGAGAGAGGTGAGTGTACTTTTGCTCTGATAGATTTTTTTGTCAAATAACCCATTTCTTAACAAAAAAAAAAGGGGAAACATTTGGGTGACATCCCTCAGACTAGTGGATGTTGCTGTTCTCATTGATTTTAGTGAATTTAGAGGATTGTCCCCCAAAATGGGCTTGAGAGATGCCTTTACTCTTAGTGCTGGTTGGGAGACAGACCCAGGATTTTGCAATTATGCAGCGCTGCAACCAAATATACTGTACACCTTTTCTACTGAAGGTAACATTTGGGGACCCCTGTACCACACCATAAGGTGCTTAATTTATGTTCCCAGTACTGACAGGCTTCTTAGAGATTTGCCCCTCTGTCCTGCGGTATCTGCCCCCTGGGTATCTGCCCTGCTCTTTTGTACCAACATTGTAGCTAAATACATGTTCCCTTTATCCAAGTACTGGAACTAGGGGTGGGAAGCAGAAGCACGTGCCATAGGGACAGTTTGGGGGTGCTAGCAAATGATTGGGGGACATACAGCAGGGTTCCATAGAAGAGAGGAGACATCATACCCAGGGACTTGACAGTTGGTTTAGTCCGTTGGTTGGCTCTGTGTTAAGTGTAAATTCCTTCTGAGTGATTATTTGGCCAAATAACCATTATTTTAGTAAGAAAAGATGGGAAATGGTTGGGTGACACCCCCCAGACTAGTAGATGATGATCATTTTACTGACTTTAGGTAATTTGGAGATTATTCCCCTAAAATGGGCTTGGGAGATTCCTTTAATCTTCGTGCTGGTTGGGAGACACAGACCCTGCATTTGGCAGTTATGAAGGACTAGCAGCAAATATACACTTTCTTTCCACTGGGACCCCATAAAAAGATAACATTTGGAGACCCCTGGGCTATGTCATAAAAGTCCTAATTCTATTATTCTATTCTAGTGCCCAGTATTGACAAGCTCCTTAGAAATTTGCCCAGTGCCCCCTGGTTTCTCCATTGCTCTTATGTACCAACCTTAACATGTAACTACATTTAATTGACTTACATAGTTAGATTGGTTTGAAAAAAGACAAAGTCCATCAAGTTCAACCCCTCCAAATGAAAATCCAGCATCCATACACACACCCCTCCCTACTTTTAATTAAATTCTCTATAAAAAAAACATTAATTTGTTTTTAGTAAGTTTTATGCACTTTTCCTTCAAATACCCCGGCTGTGGGAGGCAAATAGGTACATGTTAGGGGAATTATTTAATAAAACAATGTTGAATTGCTAATCCCTACAGTTACTCAGTAATACAGCCCTAGGGCCTAATTCCCCTAAAAAATGGTTACTGATGGCAGCCCTGCCCCCCCAATCTACTAAATCTTGTGGGTGTCAAGGTGCCCAAAATCTGCCCGTGCTCCATTGCTAGGGGTAGTGAGACCTGTAGTGGGTAGTGCAGCGCTGAGCCTAAACCTGTTTTTCTCTAGCTATAGCTGAACTGCATCCCCTGCGGCATAGTTGTAGTTCTAATGCAATGTGTATTTAATGTTCCCTGTCTATTTATTGCTTCATTTGGTGTCAAGGGTACCACTCATCCTAGAAACTGTAATAAGCAACTGTCCCTAGCATCAGCACTAGTGTGGATGATATGTAAGGAAGGGACAAAATGGAAATATTAGTAGCAAAAATCAGAAGAATAAATTCCTACAATAAAGATCTCTAGTGTTTATGGGTGCAGGGAACTGATCAGAGTAGGTCCCCTGCCAGTAATATACGGCAGTAATATTCAGCTGTTTTTAACCATTAGTCTGTACAGTCCCCTAAGTACATTGGGGTCACCAGGACCCACACTTGGTTGGCAGGGGTGTCCAGGTCCTTGATTGCACCAACCTTTTGTATGTGCCCTAATTGGCGTCTTCATTCTATTAAAGCTGCTACTGGTTGGTGTTACTGGTTATTTCGGAGCAGCAAACATATTCAGTAGCGCAGTATAACTGGGAAGAATAGAGAAAGGGAAAAACAGTATTCAAAGCTTTGTGTGTCAAAAAGTGTTTGGCTCACAATCTCTTTTTGTCTCTCCCCAAAAAAAATGAAATACTAAGAGTGATCTTAGTGATCTGAGCGATTTGCAGCGACTCCAAAAAGCGACAAAGAAGAGGATAAAGAAGAAAAAAAACAGTCTTTTTAAAGACTACCAACTTACATCAAGAGCAGAGAAACAACAGCAACCTGCTCAACCCATTGCGGGTCATCAGGAGGAAGGTAGGGATCCTGAATTTATCCCTCTGGTAATATTTATTACATAGCAGATGAGGTTGAAAAAACAGACACACGTCCATCAAGTTCAACCTTTTTGTCTAAATAAAACCTGTGTAACTGCTAGCTGACCCAGAGGAAAGTGGGGGGCTAACAGGTATAATTATCTGATTTGTGGAACAAATAAATGGGAGGGGATTGTCTGAAAAAGGGGAGGGTCTGGGTGGACCTTTGACTTGTACAGGTACAGAAAAGCAAGTTTTTATTTCAGAATTCAGGGTTTAGTGGAGCCGATAAAGACACTGGGATGGGGGGACATATTAAAGACAATGATTATTGTAGTTTTTAGCTACAAATAGTCTTTAAAATTTCCACATATATATTTGGGAGTCAGGGGCTGAGATCCCGGAGCAATATTTGGGCTTCCCACGGTGCGACAGTCATGCTGATATAGTTACAGGGGTAAACTAGCAGCAAATAAGCACTTGTATAAGTACATTTATAAGCAACTACAATAGTTTAATTAATAGTTTAATGATATTAGTTTAAATAATAGTTTAATTTGAGGGCTAGTTCTCTTAGAATGTCCTATGCATGGTAACAGCATGGTAACACATTGTTAATATGTGTAGTGGGAAAGTTACAGAGAGATGCTTGTCTTGAGCATGCCATTTACCAGCAGCTACAAACATTTGTATTCTTTATTTCTACTAAAGCAGTGACTTATACCAACCTTTTTTTCCTGATACAGGAGCGTCAAGATGGGCGCCAAACTGTGCAACATCCTGCACCGGCACCGGCATACTGAGGTAAGACAGATGGAAATATAAAGTCGTTGTTTCATGCCTGACGATTAGAGTCCTTGCCACCAGATATAAAGGGGAACTGTCACTGCAAAAGAGAAAATCCTCAGCTTACAAGAAATATTTTGCAAACCTGTTTGACAAATATTACTGTTAGATTTTTCAGATGTTCTTCACAAATATCACATAAAAAATGTTCAATATTCATTAACGTTTGGGAGGATTTCAATTGCTTAATCATTTTTTTCTGATTTTGTTCCCTATTCTCTATAGACTGTTGACATCAATCAGTCTTTTGATGCTTGTGAGCCCTGGGTGAGTATTTGCCTTTCAGGTATGAAGCAGGAGCTGCTGAGAGACATCCGGAAGGAGATGAGGATAGCAGCAGGGGCACAAAAGCTGTACCTTGTCACCAAGGACAGACAGACCAAAGCCCAAGTGAAGGAGCTGAGGAACATCGGTGAGAGGAAGCTGAAAGCCCTTTACTCCTCTCTCCACAAGCTCAATGTGCAGCTAGCTCAGAGGGAAGCAGAGAATTATCCAGGTAAGATATAACAGTCTCTGGCCTCTTTCCTATTGGCATTACATGTGTCATCATAACATCACATACACTACCTCTTCATGGACATTAGGTTGACCCCCATTAGATTGAGCTCAAAAACAAAAGGACTGCTCAAAGCTCACCTTCCCTGTAGCTGCTTCATATGTTTCCTATCGGGTGCTCTGTCTGCTGCATCCCCACTGCTAAGATCCACATCAACACCAAAGAATTGGACAGCACTCCGATCAAAAGGAATACATGTTTATAGCAAACTCCTTAAGGGATCCTTGGGCATAGGATCCCTGCAGGAGTATGCTATAAACCTGTATTCCTTTTGATCGAAGTGCCGTCCAATTCTTTGGTGTTGATGTGGACCATTAGATTGAGCCCCACAGAACTATAGATGACCTTCATATATTTTAAATTTATATTTTAAAACAATGTTCATTGGCAGCATCTTAACAAATCAAGAAAAAGGTCTTAAGCCTTAGATTCAAGAATGTTGTATTTAAAAATCCTAATATCCTCCAAATTTATTTGCAATATTTCAGATGCAGTTCTGGAGACTACAAGGGACACCGATGTCAACTTGCCTGCACCAGAGATCACTGCGCCTGAGGTTCAGGTCATTTCAGACCCCGCCATCGATTCATCACAAGTGAGTATTTTACATTGACGCCATTCATTTCTTGGACACAAACACTGCCCTTATCATATCCATGTAAAGCCACATTCAATAATTACCTGTCTCTTGTTTGCAGCATCAACATGATGAATCGTTTGAGGAACCTGTTCCAGAGACAGAACAGCCGCCTGAAGAACCATCTGACAGGTAAGGATATTTTGGAGTTTATAAGAGATTAAATCCCTATCCCATACTTTCATCAAATAAGAACAAAAATATCTTCACAATAACAGGAATATTATTGTAATTAAAGTAAGGTACCAACAGATCAAATGATTGGCATAAAAAAAGAGGACAGGTGGAAAGGTGCCCCTTCATTTGGCCGGGAGATTCCACAATACATAATTGTACAGTGCCATGGCTAGGGGTGCTGTAGTATTAAGGATTATGGAGAATGTATTTGCTAAGGGAAGAAAAAAGGATAGCGTGAAGCTTATAAATCACTAAGGGAAAAAAATGAATTAGAATAAACACTAACCCGTCATTATATTTAAAGGGACTTACCTGTAGAAGATACAAATGAGGAGGCTGAGGAAGAGGCAGAATCTGTTGTTGAAGAAGATCCAGTGCAACAACAACAACAGAATGAGGAAGAAAGGTAAACGCACACTTTATATGGGAGGCTGCGGATATGACTGATTTCTACTTTAAACTTGCATTATAATAATCATGTACATCAATGACCTCTTCCCAATAGTGAAGTTCCTGAGAATGAAGAAGACTCTTCTGAAACATCGATGGGTCCTCTCCCCGGCGATTACAGCCCCATTCCAGAGGATTCTCAGGCTGAAGAGATGACAGTAGAGGAGGCTGAAAACACACAGTAAGACAAACCCTCAAATACACGACATAAATACATACATATTTATATAAATACATACATATTTATATATATATATATATATATATATATATAAAAATATATATATAAAAAAAAAATATATATATATATATATATATATATATATATATATATATATATATATATATATATATACACACATATACATGGTTTTTAAAGCTGCACAAAACACAATTTATGTTTTTCCCTTTCAGAGAGCTACAGTTCAGCAGTTTTACAGCAAAGGACTTTCGCCGGATTAAGGTTTTAGGCAGAGGAAGCTTCGGCAAGGTAACTGATTCAGTCTCTAATTAGGACTTGGATCTTTAGCAGCATATACAGGGTAACAATGACACTAAACTCACTTTCTAATTCCAGGTTCTACTAGTAGAGTATCTTCCGGCAAACATCTATTGTGCCATTAAAGTGCTCAAGAAGGACAACATCGACTCCACTGATGATATAGAACAGTAAGTTCATGGGGAATGATTCCATAATCCTCTCATTTTAACTTAATGTAGCAGTCACTTTCTGTCTCACAATCTTTTCTATTTTATATACTTTTCTTTCACTTCCCTTCCTTTCACCCAGTTGCTTTTGTTACCATGATAATTTACTCTGTGCCGGACTCTCTTTATATTTCAGCATTTTAACAGAAAAGCAAATTGGACAGTTGGTGAATCCACACAGTTTTATAGTAGACTTATACGCCACATTCAGCACCAAAAACCAGCTGTTTTTCATCATGGAGTTTGTGGCAGGAGGCAGTTTAAGAACCCACCTGATGAGGAGCAAGCACTTTGATCTACAGACAACCAAGTAAGTATAAATGTCAGTAGGTGGATATTTGTCCCAGAGTTATAGAAGACTGAGGAGTAGGGGAAAATAATGATAGTGACAGAGGTATGCTACACTAAATAGTAAAGGGTTTTCACCTTTGAATTAATCTCTAGTATGATGTAGAGAGTTATATTCTGAGGCAATTTGCAATTGGTTTTCATTTTTTATGATTTGTGGTTTTCGAGTTATTTAGTTTTTTTTTATTCAGCAGCTCTCCAGTTTGCAATTTCATCAATCTGATTGCTAGGGTCCACATTACCCTAGCAACCATGCATCGATTTGAATAAGAGCCTGGAAAAAAACAGGGTCTGAACAGAAAGATGAGTAATAAAAAGTAGCAATTACAATACATTTGTTACCTTACTGTGCTTTTGCTTTTTAGATGGGGTCAGTGACCCCTATTTAAAAGCCTGAAAGAGCCAGAATAAGAAGACAAATAATTAAAAAAATGTACAAAAAGCAAGACCAATTGAAAAGCTGCTTATAATTAGCCATTCTATAATATAATAGTTAAGCACCCCTTTAAGATTCCTCTATGAATGTGCCATATAATAATCAAATGTCATTTTCTTATCCTTGCAGGTTCTACGCTGCTTGTATAACGCTTGGTTTAGAAGGAATTCACAGCAAGGACGTCATACACAGGTAAGAGTTAATAAAGGGGGTTTTGTAGCTGTTGCAATTTAGTAGCAGGACAGTCACAGGTTGAAAGTCACTGCTTGGAAAGCTAAGGGTAGGAAAAAGAACAGGAACCAGAATTCTTTGAGCTTGGCTTATGGCTCAGCTATTTCACAGCAGTTTTAATGTGTCATTACATCTACCTTTTATTTTAATATAGAGATTTAAAACCGGGGAATCTACTTATGGATCAAGACGGCTACATCAAGATCGCCGATTTTGGGATGAGCAAAACTGGTAAGAGCCACCTTATTATTGTGTATTATTACACAGAGCAAAGGGAACTCATTTAGGGCATACAATTATAATTTTTCTTTTTTTATCAAGGCATTGGATATGGAGACCGCACCAACACCATGGTTGGGAGTCCTGCTTATATGGCGCCCGAAGTCGTGATGGAGGAGGAGTACTCAAGAGCCGTTGACTGGTGGGCTCTTGGCGTCATCGTTTATGAGATGCTCCTCGGAACGGTAAGCAGAAATTGCCACTGGCCAGCTATAGGCAGATGTATTAAAGTTAAATACTGTTCTTTATCTATACTCATCAAACACTCTGTATAAAAAAGCATGGCCTCCTAATAAATACCCATGAATCATTTCAGAGACCTTTCACCGGATACGACAGGGACTTTATATATGATTCCATCGTGGAGGATGAGCCACACTACCCCTCATCCCTGGACTCCGAAGCAGTAAGCTTCATATCACAGGTAAGCAGAGCTTTCAGTTTATTATAATCAGTGACCACTTTCTCTTGAGTTCCCTGAAGCTTCTGCTTCTTCAGTGTAACGGCTATTTTCACTTCTTGTAGCTGTTGAAGAAGAATCCTGAGGAGAGGCTAGGTTCCACCCCGGGGAATGCCGCAGATGTAGCAGAACATCCATTCTTTAATGTAAGTCCCCTGTCTGTATTGTCCAAATAATTATCCAAGAGATACAGTGCTTTCATATCCTCAGCTTCTAATGATGAAACTCTAATAATGAGCATTTGCTATGGTGCCTATTTTGCAGGGCATTGTCTGGGATGATATTATCGAGAAGAACGTAACAGCTCCGTTCGTGCCCAGCCTAAATGGACCGGAGGATGTGGGGTACTTCGATGAGGAGTTCACCAAACTGTCAGCGAATCTGACCCAGCCCAAAGGACCCCCTGCTGAGATGGCAAGCGAGATCGATGAAGCCTTTCTGGACTTTAACTATGCAGCATTTTAAGTCCAAAGGGGATGATGGGTAAGAAAAGACCTAATTAAAAATACTGAAGCACAAGTCAGAACAAGAAGTGCCTAGCGTTAGTATTCCTTGAGTTATGGGTGCAGGGGCACTGATCAGAGCAGAGCTGGCTATGGGAAGCAGCCACATTGGGTGCATGCAGGGCAAAGTGGATTTTATGGGAATATTGAGATGATCCCTGTGATGATTCTAATTTTGTGGTTTTTGTATACGTGGCAAAAACAATCACAAAAAACTCTCAGGCTGCTGAAACCTGTTCACATTCCAAGGAAACCAATGGAAGTGTATCTTCATCATTTGGGCAAATAGAAATTCACCATAAATTTCACCCCAAACGTCACAGAAATCACAACTGTGCAAATTGTTTAAAAATACATGGAAACCAGTGATTTGTAATCACAAATTGTTGGAAAAGTTGAAACCACAATTAGTCAATATTTTTATTTCGACAAACCACCAAATTTGTGATTAATGTGCCCCAAAGTATTATAGGGTTTCAGGAATATCAATTGCCAAGTAAAATATGAGGAATGCATTTCAAATTATATTGTTTGTCTTTTGCAGGCTGGAGTTGGGAAAATGCACCACCTGACAGCTCCACCAGGTAAGAGTACCCCAATTCCACCAGCAGTGCCTTCTCTACCATCGACCATTGCATTACCAACAATGTCTCTTCTGCCTCCCTTTCCACTGTAATACCATCAGCAGTGCCTCCCCTTTCCTTCTACTGTAATACCACCAGCAGTGCCTCCCTTTCCTTCATCTGTTATACCACCAGCAGTGCCTTCCTTTCCTTGCACTGTAATACCATCAGCAGTTCCTCTTCTCCTCTTTACACCAAAATATGGCATCATAAACAGGAGAACCCTGAAGCCACTTGGTGGAACCTGCATTCCATTTTACTCCATCTCTCAGACTGTAGAGGCTGGGGTCTGCAGACTTCCTGGGGGTCAAATGGAATGAAAGGGAATGCGGTTTTCACTAAACAGCTTACTGGTGCTCATGTGTATGCTGCCATTTTCCTTACCGTTTCCTTCACACTTGATGTAATATGGTGCATTGATCCTGGGAGAAAATCCGATTGCCGTTAAGGGGTCAGGAAGGAATTTTTCCCTCTAGTGAAGCAGATAGAACAAAGCTTCACAGAGGTTTTTTGCCTTCCTCTGGATCAAAAATCGCACTTTTTTCATTGTTATGATTAATAAAGCTGTGCCTTGCACAGATTAACCAATAAGCCACTGTGTGTGTGTCTTTATTCTGAGCGACAGAATTGACCAAATTAGCAATGAAGAAACATTGAAAGGTTTAGTACCTGTGGGTGAGAGACACAATCCTCCAGCGGGCATGGCTGCTGCAACAAGCATTCTTACACTGGGATAACAGGATGGAAATTCTGTTTATAATGGTCATTCTGGGCATCCTCCATCATGGCAATAAGGCTGTATACTCCATCAAAAACCTGGAGGGAAAGAAAAAAAAATGATAAGATAAACCAGAGTTTAATTGAAACTGACACTTGAATGTATAACATTAAGAGCATATGGTTATAAAAGGAAATTAAAAATTGAACATTTTGAAAGCATTCAGTGTATAGAGACAGTCTATTTTCCAATATCTAGCAACCATATTTAATATGAGGAATGGATCCAATTCTTATTTTCATAGTCTGGCCTATCAGGTGCCTCCACCATATGTAATATAACACACATGAGCAAACTGGCTCTCACCTTCCCTTCTCTCCAGCCCTGAGCCCCAATCAATGAAGGTTAAAATGCACAACACAATATTAATTGGGCAGATGAGAAGATGCATGTGGGTACAAAGCCTGAACCTGCCCTGTGGGGTTACTATACAGCCATTTCTCCTGTGAACACGGAATACTGGCAGGTAAGTAAAAATGCTCACGATTCATCCATATTACAGATCCCCCATACTAACATAAAGGGAAATCCTTCTGATTTGTGACACACAAGTAATTGTTTTCTATGTGTCAAATCCATATCCCTTTCCAAGTGTATTTTAAGTTTAACAGGCAGGGAAACATTCACTGATTTGGCCAAAATCAAAATCTTCTTTGGATTGGTGTTCCACGTCTGGAATTGGATGCTCAGGTGTTTAGCAGGTGTACATTCTACGGATATCACCTTCTCCCCACCCTACAATCTATAATTTTGATCAGAGGGTGCAGAAAGTGCTACAGTACCTGTGACCCACCAGCAGGATTGGGCATCCTTAGAAAATGTGCAGGGGAAGCACATTTTCAATAAAATGCAACCTGGTTTCCAACGCTAAGCTTGTACACAGTGGTGTAACCAACAAGAACAAAACCCTATGATCCTAAGGGGCCCACAGACTTTGAGGGTCTGGTAAGGACCTGCAAACCCCACCAGGCCCTTCCCCTATAGTCTGCAATCTCAGTTCTGCACCCTGTCTCCCACTTTCGGCCATTAACTGAGCTAGAAACAGGCTCCTGTCCAAAGAGAGACTTCCACAGCGTTTAAAGGGTAAAATGCATTAAGCGATTCTCCCCAGCAGACAATACCTTCCTCGCAGAGGACCCCCTCATGGCTAAAGGAAAAAGCAAGATGCATGTCTCAAATTTACATTGTTTATAGCACCCAGCGTAGAAGCAAACAGGGAAATTAAATCCAAGATGGTGCCATATCCTCCACTGGAACTTCTTATCCTGAACATGAGAACCAGCGACAGATATGTATAATAAGCAAGTCTCCCCCATATCTGAATAATTCTGAAAACACAAGCTATCCCAGCTTAGGGAAGATAATAACAACAGATAACAAACCTACTGTACAGAAGCTCAGAGTTGAAGAACAACTTTGAACTGACAAAAGAAATCACCAGTGGGCAGAACCCCTGTGGCCGCTTGTCTTATGCAAGAGCAGAATAAACAGCTTCCAAGCTTTCCTGGATACAAACACCAGCATGGCCAAACATGACAACAACCGAGCAGCAGTCTAGAAGTCAGAGTGGAAGATAAACAGCAGAGGCCTGTACAGAGAGAAACACAATAAACGGTACCAATAACAATTACACATCTGGTTTCATGGAAATAAAGTTTTGGTATGGCGCTGTTGAGAAATAAATCAAATAATATACAGGGGGGTGCGGGCGTGGCCAACTAGCTATGTGACCGGACGCACGCACCTTTAGCTCCCTGGCTTAACTGCTTTATCCTGCACATTTATACAGCTGAACTCGCTTATGGTTTATCGATAACTGCTAGAGGTAACCTGATGGGCAAAAAAAAACCACCTGTGGCAGAAACCTCCGATATTCGGCTCCATCTTCGTGACTCGGTGCGGCCTTCCAAGATGGCGGAGCCCCGCAGGCCTGAACTGCCTAAGGAGCAACGCGCACAACTGTCGAGGGTAGCTGCATCGCTCCCTCAGGTAACGGAATCTTTGGAGGAGACTACTTCAGATCCTCCACTATCTCCTACCTTACCTCACTCGGCGGCCTCTCGCAGTCCAGAGGAATCTCCTGGCACAGATGACCTCACGCTTGCGGAGGTGGTGGCAACTTTGCGTTCCCCTATACAAACCTGTCACGCCGCTACAATGGCGAAGGTGGAGGAACTCAAGGTGGATTTTGCTATCCTGCGGCAAGATCTCCAGACGGTCCGAGAGAGGACTGGTGAGGTAGAACGTCGTGTGAGTGATTTGGAGGACATGTGTACGCCACTGCCGGAGCGCATTGCTAACCTCCACCGCAGATTGGAAGCAGCAGAAGCCAACTCTGACGACTTAGAAAATCGGTCAAGGAGGAACAACATCCATTTTGTTGGCTTTCCCGAAAGATCTGAGGGATCGGATGCCACGAAATTCCTCGAAACCTGGCTCAAACAAGAACTTGGCTCTGATACTTTCTCCTCGGCCTTTGTTATTGAGCGAGCACACCGCATCCCTGCCCGGCCGCCTCCGCCTGGGGCTCCTGCTAGGCCCCTCATTGCTCGTCTGTTAAATTACAGGGACAGGGATGCGGCCTTGGCAGCAGCACGGCAGAAAGGTGAGCTTACCTATGAGAATTCGCATGTATCCTTATACCCAGATTTCTCGAATGAGCTTCGGAAGCAGCATCAGCAATTTATGGGAGTCAAGCGTCGCCTCAGGGAAGTTGGCTTACAGTATGCTATGCTATACCCTGCAAAATTACGGGTCTCGGCAGATGGCAAAGCCCATTTTTTCCTCTCTTCGGTTGAAGCCTCCAACTGGCTAGATCGACGCTAATTGCTGTATCACCCTCAGGATTTGACTCTTACTATTTGTAAGTATAGGATGGCACATACTTCCTACTATTTCGAGACCCTCTTATAGGCCCATGTCTACGGAACTTTACAAAATGGTTGCCATTTGTGCCTAGTTCTTTGTTCTGTCATTTGACTATTTCGATTGCTCGCTTTGGACTATTGCCCTGTATAGCGGTTCCAGGGAGCCATGTTAAGGAGTTTACTTTATTTTGACTCTATACTTGTCATTGTGTTAATTACTGCGGGAGTTACATTTTTTCGGTTGCGTGTGCTGTACAGTTTCGGCGCACCCCTCTAGGCTACGTTATGTTTAGGGTTTGGCATTCCTCCAATGTTGGGGGATGTAGGGTGGGGGTTTTTGGGATTGAATGCCTTTCTGTTCTTTTTCTTCCTTGCTGTACCTTCTCTTTCTCTTCTCTTTTCCCCTCTTCTCTTTTCCTTTTTCTTTCTGGCTGTATAGGAGGGAGTCTACACCCACAACTCGGGACTACAAATGTCAGCTGAACGTGATCTCCTGGAACGTGCGAGGGCTTAGTTCTCCTTTAAAGAAAACATTAGTATTTAACTTCCTACGGAAATTTAGTCCTCACATTATCTCCAGGAGACGCATATCTGTAAATCCTCGAATCCCCCTCCACTTAAAAAAATCTGGATAGCTCATGCCTACCATTCAGTTTATTCCAATTACTTTAGAGGAACTTCTGTTTTGGTATGCAAGTCCTTGCCCTTTCATTTGCTTAGTGTTCGGAATGATCCCGACGGCAGGTTTACCCTTTTACACGCCTCATTGGCAGGTTTCCCCTATATTATTGTTTGTGTGTACATACCCCCTCCATTTAATGACTCCTTACTTTATGACCTTCTGCCATTTATAACTTCCTTACCTTCAGACCCACTACTTATCCTGGGGGACTTCAATGCTGTAATGGATAATGACATAGACAGGATAACGACTTCGTCCACTTACAGAGCAGGCACTAGGGCATTGCGGGAATGGGCACAGGTAGCGGGTCTGGTTGATGTTTGGAGAGTGTGTCACCCGGAGGATCGTGCATTCTCCTGTTACTCTAAAGGGGCTATGTCGAGGATTGATCTTGCCTTTGCCTCGCCATCCATGTCTTCCAAAATTACCAAAGCTGAGTTCCTCCCTAGAGGAATCTCAGATCATGCTCCTCTAAAAATTACTTGGCAGTCTCATTCTGCTCCGACCAGTAGAATTTGGAGACTGAATCCGTATTGGATTACTCACCCTGACATTATGAAGGACATTGAGCAATCTATAACCCATTTCGTTCAGGCTAACACGAACACAGCAGAATTGCCCATGGTGTGGGACGCCATGAAAGCGTACATTAGAGGCGAATATATTTCTAAAATTTCCTATGTTCGTAAAACAGCTAATCAAGACATGGCCACAACTGAAGCTGATCTCAGTGAGGCGGAGGCGAGATACATCCAAGACCCCTCTGCTCATACTAGACTTATGCATGTTTTGGCGCAACGTCGCTATGCCCAGGCACAGTGGAAATGTGTTCAAAAAAGTCATATGCACAGCAAATTTGCTTTATATGAGAAGGGGGACAAGAATGGCAAGTTGTTAGCCCTCCTCGCTAGAGAGGAGTGTGCCAGACCTGCTATTCATACTCTTGTCAAGAACGATACTGAGATAATCTCTGACCCTTTAGAAATCAACCAAAGCTTGGCGGAATTCTATCAGTCCTTATACACTTCTAAATTACAGAAATCCTCTTCTGAGATTGCCGCTTACTTACAACAGTTAGATCTCCCTAACTTATCCCTAGAACACAGAACCTTACTTGATGCCCCTATTCAGGAGCAGGAGGTCATGGAGGCTATAGCTTCACTACCTCAAGGGAAGACCCCGGGCCCAGACGGCATCCCTAACTTATGGTACCACCAGTATGTTAAACAACTAGCTCCACTTCTTACGGACATTTTTAACCTGGCATCACATTCGGCAGCCCTTCCGTTGTCTTTTCGAGATGCCACAATAGTTTTGATCCTGAAGCCGGGAAAGAACCCCCAATTGCACTCTTCTTATAGGCCCATCTCCTTAATTAACTCGGACGCCAAAATTTTTGCCAAGGTGCTTGCCCGACAGCTAAACTATGTAATAACTACAATCATAGCCCCTGACCAAGTAGTTTTCATTCCACATAAGGCTGCGGAGTTAAATATTAGGAGATTATATACTAACTTGGTGATACCTCACGAGAACAGGGGTACCCGAGTCATCGCCTTCTTGGATAACGAGAAGGCGTTTGACTCGGTCGAATGGGCTTACCTGTGGCAAATTCTGGTACCGTTTGGCTGCCGAAAATTTTTTATCACTTGGATTCAAGCTCTGTATACGCGACCCACTGCCAGAATTCTATCCAACCTAGAGCTCTCTCCCCCTTTCAGATTATATAGGGGAACTCGCCAGGGGTGTCCGTTGTCACCGAGTCTTTTTGCACTTGCCATGGAGCCGTTAGCATGTTTAATTAGAGATTTGCCAAATATTCGGGGCCTTGAAATAGGACACCTTAGGGAAAAGATTTCGCTTTTCGCTGATGACACGCTCCATCTGAATGACCCAGGTCCTTCGCTCCACACAGCCCTGTCCTTAATTAATACCCATACCAATTTATCAGGCCTTAAAATTAACTGGGCAAAATCATCCATAATGGAATTAGACCCTCTAGCTCTAACAAACATGGACCTGTCCCTTCCCTTGGTTCCAGTGGAAACATCAAAGTATTTAGGCATAGTCATCCATCCACAACTGGACAAATTCAAGGAGCTCAACCTGGATCCGTTGATGGCACAACTTGTCCAAATGATTGATAAATGGCTCAGACTTCCCTTATCTCTGATTGGCAGAATAAATTTATTTAAGATGAAGCTCCTCCCTAAATTTCTGTACCTCTTCCGTCAGTCCCCAATATGGTTGCCGTCTGGGTTCTTTAGGACTCTGCAAAGCCAACTAACTAGACTCTATTGGTCGCCAGGGGCTCCCAGGGTGCAATATAAAGTATTGACTTCTCCACTTATGGAAGGGGGTTTGGCAGCGCCGGATATGTTAGGTTATTTCCTGGCTGCCCACTTGACATCAGTTAAGCGCTGGTTTGGTACTGATCCGGAGGACCCGGTGACGCTACTGGAGGCACAGATGGTTGGTTCTCTGGAAGGGCTGAGAAACCTAGTTTATAGGAAACCCCCGGGCGTCCCTTTCCTTACCCCTATGGTACGCAACACAGTAAGGGCATGGCAGAAGGGTTTGGCTAGACTACACCAGGGTCCTGGGTTATTCTCACCACACACTCCGTTATGGTATAACCCTGCTCTACAGGAGTTGGTTTTAGTCCCGGACCCACAAGTGTGGGTACACTGTGGGGTGAAATGCCTTGGGGATGTTTTTGCTGATGATAACTCCTTGCTCTCATTCCAACAGCTCAAGGACACTTTTGCTCTTCCCAATAATATGCTGTTTAGGTTTTTTCAATTACGTCATGCCCTGATGCAACAATTCCGCACAATTATCCCTTGCATCCAAACCTCTCCACTTGAAGATGTTCTCCGTAAGGACAGTCTTCGTAAGCCCTTATCTACTATATATGTTTCTCTTTGACCAACTGGACGACTGCCTATGCCAGGGCTCTACCAAAAATGGATTACAAATATACCTGACTTAACTCAGGAACAATGGACTGACATTCTGGCCAACTCTCTCTCCCCGTTGATATGGGCTCGTGATAGATTGATTCAATTTAAATACTTACACAGAGCCTATTATACTCCATCCGTTCTTCACAGGATGAATCCTGCATTCCCTGATGTTTGCAACCGCTGCAAGGGTTCTCATGCTGACTTTTTTCACCTGACCTGGAAGTGCCCGTTAATCGAGGGATTTTGGATGGAGATTGCTTCTTACATTTCCCACCTTATGGCTTTACCAGTAGAAGTGCACCCAACAGTGCTGTTACTCAATTACCTTTCGGATACAGTTACTTCCCGCACGGAAAAAACGCTCCTCACCTTCTACTTTTTTTATGCCAAAAAAGCTATTGCTATTAAGTGGAAAGAGGAACACCCACCTACCATTGCTTTCTGGATTACCCTAGTGAAGCAAGCGCTCCCGATTCTGGAACAGGTATACTACTCGAGAGGATGTCCTGCTAAATTTAATGCTATCTGGACATTGTGGATACTCCAAAACGAGTCATACTCGGCCAGGGAACCGGACTCCTCCCAACTTACACTTGATTGGTTACTTGACCCAGACTGAAACTGAGCTACTGGATTCGTCAGGGCATGCTTTATGGACTTTGAGGGCAAAATGGCTGATTCTCTTACTTAATGTGTCTGATTATGACTAGATATGATTCATGAGGCATTGTATGTCATGGCTGTGTTTTCTGTTTTGGGTCTCCCTCCTCCATGCCTACACTTTCTTCCTTTCTTGTTTTTCTCTCTTTCTTCTCGCTTTCCGTCTCTTTATTGTTTCCCCTGGGTGTTAATGAAAAATCACTGGCGCAATGTGTCCTTTCCTTTTGCTTTTATTATTATGCAACAAGTGTATCACTCTGTGTACTGGATAATGTGCTAGTAACAAATAAAACTTTAAAAAAAAAAATATACAGGGATCTGTTATCAGGAGACCTGTTATGAAGTAAGCTCCGAATTACAGAATGGTTGTCTCCCACAGACTCCATTTTATCCAAATAATCCAATTTTTTAAAAATGATTTCCTTTTTTCTCTGTAATAATAAAACTGTAGTGTGTACTTGATCTCAACTAGGAAGTAAAAACAGCCTATTGGATTTATTTAATGTTTAAATAATTTTCTTGTAGATTTAAGGTATGAAGATCCAAATTACAGAAAGATCTGTTATCCGGAAAAACACAGGTCCCAAGCATTCTGGTCCCGTACCTGTATCAGATTTTAATACTTATGTCAGCAACAAGCCCTTACTATTCCATCATACTAATTTCCATGGGAAATCAGGTAAAAAATAAATGGCTAGGAAACATCTGAGCTAAAAAAGTGTTTGGATTGTGAACTTTAACCCCTTTACCCAAGTTAAGTGAACTTTTGAAAGTAAAGCAAATTCTGTGAGTACAGGGGCTCTCCCATAACCTAAATAGACCACATGCCTGTGTCACCAGCTACGAGGCTGAATAGTGCTGGAGATTAGTTAAAAAACATTTCTGTGCAGATAACTAGACCTATGATTTATTGCTAAGGCCCAGACAGATCTGGACTACCCACTCTCTTTACTCACAATTCTCTAACCACTTCTCACCACAGGGAACAGGTGCAAGGCTAATGATAACTGCCACGGATTGTATACTTTTTTCCAAAATCACCACCAATTTCTAATTCCAAACGGATGCTTCAACTGCAGCTTCAAAAACTACCCTGTGACACTGCATCTTAAAGAGTATGAACAAAATGTTCATGAGAGTCAAATATTTTGCCCTATGTATTTGTCCACCCAGAGAGGTGCAAGGGGTACCTGGGAACAGGGCAAAACCCGGTGATGTGCCCTCGGGAGGTTTTTCATTAAAAATAAGAACAGTTGCACCTCCTGCATAGAAAAGATTATCTAAAAGGAAAAACACAGTCAATGCCGCTAGAGTTTGTAATGTCCACTGTTTTTTTTTTTGCAGGCGTATATTTATTGAGTTTCAACAGGGAGGGGAGGGAAGGGGATAAGGATAAGAGGTTACAATACAAAAAAGAAAAAAGAAACAAGGAAACATTTGTTAAATGAAACATATGTAGTAATGTCTGCTGTTTGAGTCAGGAGCATGAGTTACTTAGCAATATTACAATTAAAGTAGAAGTTGAGGTTAATCACCCAACGGGTCCTAGGGAAATCATGTACAGTGCCCTTTCAGGGTTCTGGGTGTAATTCCAGCCAGGGGGACCATATTTTTTTTAAAATCTGGTGGGGCACCCTCTTGCTTTGTAAGTCAGTTTTATATTTACCAATGACTTTCCTATCAGTGACAACCAATGTTGTTATGTGGGAAGTTGGGGGGGCCATCCATTTTAACACCAAAGCTTTTTTGGCATAGTATAACACAGTTTTAGTAAGCGTTCTGAATGTCACTGCAGCCCACACAGTGTTTACAATGCAGTAGTCTTTTGTAAGAAAACGTGTTTTTAAAGCACACAGTGGCTTCTGAGTATCTCAACAATACACTTGCCTGAAGAAAGGTGTCAACTTTGATATAAAACACCGGTTATTGTACATCACAATTTATACTACATGCGATACAGAAGACTCTTTAGCTTGTGCAGTTCTTCTCCTGATACCAACACTATGGGGCTGTTTTTTCCACAAACCATTAAAAATTGGTGGTTTTCTCACTTTTTTAAAGAAGCTCAAAAAATTTGAGATTTATTAAATCTCTAGGTCTTATAGAAGTCAGTGGGAGCTGCACTGATCTTATTGGACCTCTTTACATCAATTCAGACTTTTATAGGATTTTGGAATTTTTTTCGCTAGGAATCGTCAGAAAAAAAAAATTTTTTGGAGGTTTTTGAGGTATTCTTATATTTTCGACCATCGTTTTCCATTCATACTTTTTTATTCAGATTTTTTAAAGGAGAACTCAACCCCCCCTACCATATGCCCCCCAAGCATCCAGCCATTGCCCCTCCCCTCTGCTCAGAGTTTTAATGTAAAAAACCCTCTTTAAAAGATTCTCACCCTTAAATGCAGAGAAGCGTAGCGGAGCTCACGGTCGCCATCTTGCGAATCTTGCCGGTCCAAAAGGCCCCGATGATAAATCTTTCTGTGGATTAAGGGAGCTGGAGTTCAGTCTTGTTAGACAACGTGGATCAGATGACAATGGGGCATCTCCTTGAGTCACTTGCCAAATATATGTAACGGTCTCATCTGGATAAATGGGATATTCCATCAGTTGTTACCCTTATTAAAACAAATTCATATTTAGGGTTACATTGAACCTAACAGGTTTCAGGTTTGTATTTAATTATGGGGAAAGCCTAATTACAGTTGCTATAAATCACACATAAATATTACCCCTATACCCTGCACCTATAAGTTGCATCTATAATGTTAACAAAGGTTCATAGTGCAAAAATGTATTTATTGCAACATCAAAATATACCACAAAAATATATATTCATTTATTGCAACATCAAAATATAATACCACAATATTAGAAAGGGGTGCCCTGTTTACAGTCTTAATTTTGGCAGACAGAAAGAGTATTTGGATTGATGAAACACACATTTCTTAAAAGGGGTGTTCACTTTTAAATGAACTTTTAGTTTAATGTAGAGCGTGATATTCTGAGACAATTTGCAATTGGCATTTTTTATTATTTGTGGACTTTTTATTCAGCAGTTTGTAATTTCAGCAATGGGGTCCAAAATGACCCCAGCAACCATGAATTGATCTGAATAAGAAACTGGAATATGAATAGGAGAGGGACTAAATAGAAAGAGGAGTATAAAACAACGGCCATAACAATAAATGTATAGTCTTACAAAGCATTTGTTTTTTGGATGGGGTCAGTGACCCCCATTTGAAAGCTGGGAAGAGTCAGGCGAAAAAGGCAAATAATTAAAAATCTGTAAAAAATGAATAATGAAGACCACTTGAAAAGTTGCTTAGAACTGGTCATTCTATAATACACCAAAACTAAAAATAAAGATGAACCATCCCTGTAAATGCTCCCACTAAAGGGATTTCTACTGGCACAGTTTGATGGGCCAACCAGAAAGTGACGTAACCCAATCTTGGCCACCACCTGTATTATAGGATATACATCATTAATATCTTACCATACACAGGTTCTGAATCCCCTTTGCTAAATAAAAAGGTACAGGCAATGTCTCTCCATGGCAGTGTCTGCACTTAGTGGGATCCAGGGATGCACCTATGGCTGGCCCCACTAGAAAACAAATGATTAATCACACTTTTGCAGAGAATCAATAACACAATTGCCCTGGGGAACCTGTGTGGCACAGTCCTCACCAGGCAAAGTCCCACACTTCACACCTGTTTCATAAAGAGAGTCACAGTCCCTTTCCCCAAGAACTCTTAAAGGGGTTGTTCACCTTTAAATTAACTTTTAGTATGATATAGAGAGTGATATTCTGAGACAATTTGCAATTGGTGATCTTTTTTTATTAGTTATGGTTTTTGAGTTATTTTGTAGTTTGCAATTTCAGTAATCTGGTTAGTAGGATCTAAATTTCCCTAGAAACCAGGCATAAATTTGAGTAAGAAACTGGAATATGAATAATGCCTGAACAGAAAGACAAGTAATAAAAAGTAGCAATAACAAAAAATGTGTCACCTTACAGATAATTTATTCTTTAGATGGGGTCAGCGACCCCCATGTGAAAGCTTGAAAGTGTCAGACGAACAGGGCAAATAATTAAAAAAACTATAAAAAAATAAATGATGAAGATTTGTTGAAAAGATGCTTAGAACTGATCATTGTAAAACATACTAAAAGTTAACTAAAGGTGAACCACCCCTTTAACTTTCCCCAGGTAGTGCTACCTGCCCGAATACCTCTCCTGTTGTACAGAGTAGTTGCTCCCACGTAGCAGGCACACGGACAACACCTGTCTTCATCCAGGGAACACGCTGGAGTTTCAATACCTCTCTCAGTCAGACTCACCGGGACTCACACAGAGCTGGTACAGACATCCACAGTGTCTCCACATTCCCAATCCAAGCACACGAAGTTTGCTTTAATCTTCAGGGCACAGCTCCCAGCTCTATCTGCAGTGAGAATACAACAAACCTTCTTCATTTTTCAGGGCACAGCTCCCAGCACTATACGCAGCTCAAGCACAACAAATCCCCCTTTACTGGAATCAATCCATGGGCTCCTGTCACATTCTCTCCACTGCCTCCGAGCTCTGAACCCTCCATGGTTGAGCTCACAAGGCTTGGGGACCTGGACCCCAAACCTTCCACTGGCCTCTCAATTCCTTAGGTCCCTACATCTTGTCTACAGTCCCAGCACTCCAGACTGCAGAGAAACCAGGAAGTAGACTGACATTGAGCACATGAGCTTTATGAAGAAATGGACCAATAGTGACACCTTCTGGCCAAATCAGGAATCTGCCAGGACACACTGCACTAGGGGCAAAGGACTCACACCCCCTCCCTTATCCAATTTAGGTCCAACACTTAGCTGGCCACAGCAGGGGGTTTCCGACCATGTGGGATTTTCAGACCAGACTTAACCCAAGGGCCACGTTACCCTCAGAGCGTGCACAAATGTGCGTGTCCATGTGCTATAACAGTGGGGAGGGCAGGGAGAGCAGCAGAGGGGAAGGGCAGGGGAGGGAGGTAGGGGAGAGTGACAGTCGGGAAGAGAGGAAGGTGAGTACAACAGAGGGAGAATTATTCCCAGGACTAGGGGTAGGCAGAAGACCATTTAACAGGTTATGTTGGGGGCCCTAAAATTAATTTGCTGTTGTGCCCAGTATGATCCCTGCATGTAGGGTTCTTTGGTGGACACACTTCCCAATCCTTGGGGATACATATTATATGGACGACTGTGTTTTGTGCTGTGCTTGGTTTTATGTGTTGTAATAACACATAAAACCACAGAAATGGTTTCAAACTTTCATAACCTGCCAAATTTAGTACAGTGAACATGGTAATTGGGGGGTGTGACCACAAAAACTGGTAAAATACAAACAAGTTTTGCTGTGACAAATCTTTGTGTCCATTTTTCTATTTCCAAAATGTTGGGAGGTATGTGGGCCTAAAGCAGAAGGATTTTGGGGTGGTGTGCCACTTCTGTAAGTCTCGGCCTCTATCATTGGAGGAACATTATTTTCTGTTATGTATGCAATTGACACCATAAAAAGCAGGGAACCACACTGGGAAATGGGTGGTAGATTCAAATACCTATCTGGCTGTCTTCTAATACAAGCTGTACCTAAAATACAATTGGGGAACATATGTGCAAGGGTTCAAACAGGTGTCACGGCCTAGGGGGCAAACCAAACTGAAATGTGGCCCTGTGAGTATTCTGAATGCATCTGACCAACTGAGTGTGATTGACCAAAGGAATCAAATTATTACTGCTTGCCCAAATCAATAATTTGTCTGCCAGGGAAAGATACAGACCCATAGAAGAATTAATGCAATAAAAATGTCATTGGAGAGATGTCTACCTGCTATGGCTCACTAGTTGCACAGAGGACATGCTGATGTCTTGGGTGCAGGACTTTAGATGGATAAGTAGTAGACCAGACAATGATACTTTCCAGGACATTATCAGCTGAGACGGCACAAGGACACACAGGAACATGCAGTTGCCACTCCTAGAAGTTCTAAATAGCCTTTTGAGGGTAATTTGTTTTCCTACTTCAAATGGAACCTCTGAGGTTTGGCCTCGTGCTCATTCTAATCCTGCCAACAAACAAACAAGTTATCCTTGTTTGTATAAAGCATCCTGTAAACTGTTGATGTATTTAATATCTATTTTCTGGTGGTATATTTAAATCCACTAATATCATTTATTTTATGTAGACTCAGGGGATTCAAAATAAAATGAAATGTTTTAGTGGAAAAACAAATTTGCATTATAAGTAGATCTGACTTATCCCTGAGGACAAAACCAACTCAACCACAAGATTCCAAAAAATAATTTTGTGGTGTGAATCCGTTTCCCCAATAGTACAAATGAGATGGAGACTGATATTGTGTTCTCATTTGAAAGCAATGAGTATGAAACTACAGCGACCTAATGGCTCATTTACAAGCAAGTGCAAAATAACATAGTGACATAGTAAGTTATGTTGAAAAAAGACACACGTCCATCAAGTTTTTTTTGCCAGTTGATCAAGAGGAAGGCAAAAACCCCATCTGAAGCTTCTCCAATTTGCCTCAGAGGGGGGGGGGAATTCCTTCCTGACTCCCATAACTCTGTATTCCCTCACTTGCTAAAAAGCTATCCAAGCCCTTTTTAAAGCTATCTAATGTATCAGTCTGTAAGACTAATTCAGGGAGAGAATTCCACATTTTCATAACTCTCACTATAAAAAACACCTTTCGAATATTTAGGCGGAACCTCTTTTCTTCTAATCGGAATGGGCGACCTCGCATCAGCTGGAAAGACCTAGTGGTAAATAAAGCATTAGAGAGATTATTATCTGATCCCCATATATAAAGTGCAATTCAAATACAAATGTATGCGCAATGCAGTGTTTTGTTCCCCAGAATTTCATCAGGCACTCACTAAGTAGTAAAAGCTGCATGTGATGCCCCCTCTAGCTGGCCACAAGTTCTGGGACACAGTTTCAGAGTTGGCATGGTGTATGCCATTGAGAGAGCTGTCAATAATGTATTAGCATCAGTTTTCTTGTTGCAAGCCAGTTGCATCCATGGTCACCACACACTAGGCAAACCTGAGAGTACAAGAAAAACAGGGTTCTGGCTCCAACGTAACCTGTAAACCGTTCATATAGCTGTAAACATTCAAGGAGTCTGTGCAACCCCTAAAGTAATCCGAAGAATTGTAGAGCAATGGAATAAACAGCTTCAAGGCACTACTTTCAAACTCCAAATTTTCTTTTATTTTAGCAGTGTAAAACACACTGAAATAAAAGAAATTTTGCAGTTTGAAAGTACTGCCTTGAAGCTGTTTATTTGGCTTTTACACTGCTAAAATAAAAGAAAATTTGGAGTTTGAAAGTAGTGCCTTGAAGCTGTTTATTCCATTGCCCTACATTTCTTCGGAAACCTGAGAGTACCATGTGGTCCAGATGGATTATGGACTATGGACTATGTAAACAATTATTTAACAGGTATATGCAGTCAGTACTACTGTTCTCATGACAGACAGATTGTATCACAGTTTTATTCAAAGAAATTGGATAATAAAATCTTCCCTTTCGTGAGTTTGGTTTTATTGCTGTTAATACTGAGGGAACTCTGGCTGTTGAAGCAGTCCCATCATTTGCTAGAGAATTCTAATCCAAATAATGTTGGGGGAATGCCTTATTTAGTAAAACAGCACCAAACTGTGCTAAAAATTACTTTTTTTTAAACTGCCCTGGACACTGATACAGCTTGTATGGCTCTTTGTTATGTTCCCATGGGACTTGAGATGCTGCAAGTCTGTGCCTAGTGCCAATAATAAAGACATTTTAAATGCAGTTTGGGGATCTGTCCTGTTACATAGTGTACTGGAAAGGTCCAGTGTATGGTAAACTTAACCCTCATTAATCTACTCTAGTAGGGGGCATATTTATTAACATTGGAGACAAATATAACCAGTGATGTTGCCTATAGCAACCAATTAGATCTTTGCTTTTGTTTTGGAACTTGTAGGTTCAAAGCTAAAGGCTAATTGGTTGCTATGGGCAACATCACTGGTGGTGTTTGTCTCCAATGTTAATAAATACACCCTAAGTGTGTGCCATTAAAAGGGTGGTTCACCTTTAAGTTAACTGTTATAGAACGGCTTATTCTATTACTTTATTTTTCAAAGACATATTTGTCTTTTTTCTGATTCCCTCTTGTTTTCATTGACTCCATCTAAAAAACAAATGCTCTATAGGGCTAGTGATGTGAGGGTTAGGTAAAACTCGACATGCACCCGACCCTAACCTGCAAAATGTTGCCATTGTAGGACCTGCTCCTAATCTGTACCCACGTCTTATCATTCTACTATGCTACTTCTGTATGCGGATAAAAGGCAGGGAATCTTCAAGAGCAGAAGAGGCGTGTACTTCCTTAACCCTAACCTGAAATAGTTGGCCAAATATCAACCCACCCAACTGGAGTTAAACCCACGGGTCACTGCGGATTTTGGGTCAACATGCACATCACTACTGGACAGGACCGGACTGGGAGTAAAAAGCAGCCCGGGCAAAAAAAAATCAAAGCAGTCTGGGCAAAAAAATCAAAGCAGCCCAGGCTTGGCCAGAGAAGAGGCACTTATGGGGTAATATGATACATATGTATAAATATATAAGGGGATCATATAATCACCTCTATAATGCTTTATTTACCAGTAGGTCTTTCCAGCTGACAGAAGCTCACCCATTCTGATTAGAATATAGAGGAAGAATATTCTGAAAATTATACATTATTCATATCAGTCTCTTTCCCAGTGGACCTTAGTTCTTATTTAAAAAGTATTTGGGTCTGGCTGTGCTCTGTACCTTGCGGCCAAATAAAATCCAGTGTAAGGTGTTGAGCACAACAACATGGATGAGTACTGTACATTGCGGCACAGTCTGTATCATATGACATACGGCAGATAGTAAGTACAGGGCCCTGCTGTGGACTGTGTAAACCAAGGATCCCTGACTTGAGCTTTAAAATGAGTTAAGGCAGTGATCCCCAACCAGTGGCTTGTGTGCAACATGTTGCTCTCCAACCTATTGGATGTTGCTCCCAGTGGTCTCAAGGAAGGTGTTAGGCAGTGATCCCCAACCAGCGGCTCATGTGCAACATGTTTCTTTCCAACCTATTAGATGTTGCTCCCAGTGGTCTCAAGGAAGGTGTTGTTTTTGAATTTCTGACATGAATGCAAGCTTTAGATGCACAAAATAATGTTTGATGACAAACAGAGTCTCCTGTAGCCTCCCAGTTCACATAGTGGCTACCAATAGCCAATCAAAATCCATATTTGGCACCCCCAGGAATATTTTTGCATGCTTACGTTGCTCTCTAAATTCTTTTACATTCAAATTTGGCTCACATGTAAAAAAAGGTTGGGGACCCCTGAGTTAAGAGATGGGTAGGGGACTGGTAGGAAGAGGCTGACAAGATTTTTACTGGAAGATCCTCTTGCATTAATTGGAGATATAAGGGATTATGTAATTAAAGGCACCACATTTTCAAAGGTCTAATAACCTATAGCAACCAATCAGCAGGTAGCATTTAATGGTCACCTTTTTAAAAGCAAACTGGTTGCTACAGGTCAACACACTTGGGCAAACTTTGTACCTTTTGTTACATATGGGGGTTATTGTGCAGCATTCTTTATGGTTGTTAGACAATAGCTCCCTATATGCTGGAGAATCATGAAAGTTATAGTCCAGCCAGTCATGCAATCTGTAAAAATAAAGTATATAGACACTGAAGTGATATATTATTATTGTCAAACACACACCATATTATAATAAATTGAACCTACTTATTGCATCAGACTATACAGTTTTGTGTAGCTTCTCAGCATTTTAAAGGAAACCTATGCTCCTCAAACAATGTAGGTCTCTATAAAAGTATATGGCATAAAACAGCTCATATGTAAAACCCTGCTTGATGCAAATAAACCATTTTCATAAGGATATACTTTTTTAGTAGTATGTGCCATTGGGTAATCATAAATAGAAAACTGCCATATTAAAAAATAAGGGCTGCCCCCTGGGATTGTATGATTCACGGTGCACACAAACAAACTATACATGTTAGGTCACATGAGCCAATTATAAGACAGAGTTCTGTTCTGCTTCCACACTTCTTCCTGTTTCAGTTAGAGCTGTAGTATTTATGGTCAGGTGATTTCTGAGGCAGCACACAGACCATCACAAAATGGTGGTTCAAGGCAAGATATGTAAAAGGGCAATATTTACTTAAAGGAGAAGGAAAGGCTTGGTGCACTTGGGATGACAAATGGTAGGCACCCCAAGTGATTGTATTGACTTATCTGAAACCCCGGGCCGGTGCACCTATCAGCAGAAAACGGCACCCGCCCGTTATATTAGTGAGCACCACGGAGCGATCCACTTCCGTCTTCTTCTTTCTTTAAATTTCCTGGGGCAAACACATTTGCAGTTGAACGAAATAGCCAACTTTTTATTTAAGGTTCGGCTTTTTGTTCTACTGCGCATGAGCAGCCGCGCGAAGAAGGAGGATGACAAAAGAAGATCGCTCCGTGGTGCTCACTAATATAACTTCGGACTGGTGCAGTTTTCTGCTGAGGAGCACCGGCCCGGGGTTTCAGGTAAGTCAATACAATCACTTGGGGGGGGGTCTAAACATTTGGCACCCCCAAGTGCACCAAGCCTGTTGCTCAAGTATTCATTTTGGGGATATAGTTCTCCTTTAAGAGTGGAGATGAGAGTAGTTCAGACCTGGAGCTCTCTCTCCGAATGTCCTTCCTCAGATATGCCTTCAAGCTGGGACCATTCATGGCTTTGTGCGATGCTACTTGGTATTGGAAGATGTTTATTATAAAAAGACCTGGCCTGTGGGAGAAACGCAGACGACCAGTCGGAAGCGCAGAATATAATGTAAGTTATAGAAACATCACACCTACAAACTACATACAACACGACTGTCGGGTGAAGAGGCATCATGCAGCGTTCGCATCTGAAGGTTGTGTTGTGTTGGATGCATGTAGTTTGTAGGTGTGGTGTAGGCGGCTTCTCAGTGTGTCGGATTGGAAGACATTGCGCTGTGAGTTTGGTCGAGGATTTATTTAGCCGCCCACTGTGTGCGTGGTTCTCTTTCCTGCTCACTTCCTTGATTTACATATGCAAATCAGGGTTCGGATTTAGTTCTGTATTCGGCCAAATCTTTCACTAATGATTCGTGATTCCACCGAATACTAAAATAGTGTATTTGGTGCATCCATATAATAGTGTGTTTGCTACCTACCATTGTACAACTGAAATTTTGAGGTGACATATACCTTTCATAGCATTGTTGTACCACCAAAATGTTGCAGAACTCCCAGCATACTCTTGCTGACAGCCAATGACACTCACGCGAGGAATGTATGGATGTTTGTAAGGACCCACATATAGAACATTTAAAGTCCATTTGACAGCTATGAAATTACGAGTTACCATACTGACTAACCAAGGTATGGCTGCTCTGCTACAACCTGTATTAGCCAATCCGATGTTACTTTCACTATTGCAAATAGTCAAATAACAAAAATCTGTAATATACTGCAGCAAACTGCAGATGCTAGCTGGTGGCTCCATCTACAGACCTAAACCATTATTGACCGTTATAGTTTACATATAGCATTCAAGATGATTGCATTTCATCTCACAGGAGGATAGGCCTAATTCATAATTCTTGATCAAATCAATACAGAATGGAAAAAACAAACACACACAAAATTAGGCCTCTCCTATACAGTATTAGATAAACTTAAAGTGATACAGACACTGTGTAGATACTTGGCTAAGTAGCAAGAGCATAGTATTAGGGGCTAAAACCACTCAAGTGCTGTACCCCCACATCAGAAGACTACTCTATCTATAGGGAAATGAGGAGAGCAGTCTCCAAGCATATAAATGCTGTGGTTATCTGTTTATTAGTCGACTACTTGTACACGACATGAGTAGAAAGTAATGTGGGAATAAAACAATGTATCAAAATGATTTTGAATGTTGCTACTATGTTACAATTGAGTGGAAAGGTTGAAGAATGGACACAAACACAGAGACTCTGAACCGTTATTCAAAGATATCCACACACCCAGGGCCGCTCCGGCCATGAGGCAAGGTGAGAATCTTGCCTCAGGCGGCACGGAGCAGCCAGTTACCAGGGGCGGCAAAAAGCCGCCTCTGGTAACTTTAAGAGCCGAATTTCCGTTTTTTAAAACGGAAATTCGGCTCTTCTAGCGCAGCGAGCGCAATAGCGCTCACTGCACTAGCGATGCGGCCCCTCCTCCACCCGCTCCGACGCTGGTAGTTAGAAGAGCGGAGCAGGAGGAGGGGTGGCATTGGGGCTGCTGCCTCAGGCGGCAGCAGCCCCTGAAACGTGCCTGCACACACCTGTTGATTAACTATTTGCATATGGACTGAAAAGATGGACTTTTACACACACCTCCTTGGGATTTCACTGGTGGGGGATAGTAGGGGTGTTTTAAGAAGCCTACACGCTCTGTTTGTTTGTTACACTTGATAAAGGGCATATAGGCCCGAAACATGTCGTATACAAGTAAGGTAGTCGACTAATAAAAGGATAACCACAGCATTTATGTGCTCTCCTCATTTCCCTATAAATCGAGTTATAGATATCAGGATATCTGTGACCTGATCGAGGAAAGTTGCACCCTTTTCCTGAACCAAGCGGGAAGAGCGTTTTTGGATAATATATTTCCTAGATACCAGAAGACTACTCCCTGAGTGCTGCCCATACTAGCCCACTCAATACATGCATATATGTTGCCTCATCTCATACCATGGCAGGGACACTTGCTAAGTAAATGCATGTACTCAGTATGGCCAGTTCATCTCTGATGTTACCATTGTTGGAGGTACTCCTTTATAAATAAAAGCAGAAAGATGTTTCAGACACCAGAAAATAAGCTGTTGGGTCACAGCAAGGAAGGATAAAGGGATTGGCAGAGAGTCAGACCTCCCACATGCCTGTGATCTGCTGAAGGAGTAATTGCTAGGTCCAAACCTGCCAAACAAGACCATTACTACTTGGGATGTCTAATTTGAAAAACTAGTGGGAGCAAAAGAATCAATGTCCAGTATGACTAATGAGCCGGACAAAGCTGGGAGTTGGGATGTTTTCTTAGTTTTCAGTCTAATGAGTAGTACAAGTATGGGGCCTATTATCCAGAATGCTTGGGACCTTGGGTTTTTTGGATAACGGATCTTTCTGTGATTTGGATCTTAATGCATTAAGTCTACTAGAAAATCATGTAAACATTAATTACACCCAATAGGTTGGTTTTGCTTCTAATAAGGATTAACTATATCTTAGTTGGGATCAAGTACAAGCTACTGTTTTATTATTAGAGTGAAAAGGGAAATCGTTTTCAAAAGTTTGGATTATTTGGATAAAAATATGGGAGACTGCCTGGGTTTATGGATAATGGATCCCATATCTGTAGTGTAAGTAGTGAAACCACTGAATTGGTACTTAGCACCACAATAACAAAATGTGGCATTTTCCCAAGCAATTGAGCCATATATGGTAACCAATGAAAATGCTATGTTGTTTCCATTGTCCCTAGACTGGGTGGGATGCCAGGAGCACTATCTGATATTCTTATAAATCCTCATATAATAAATAACTGCTGGTTAAGTGTAGTCACTTGGTGGTTCACCTTTGAGTTAAGTTTTAGTATATTATGGAATATGAAATTCTAAACAACTTTTCAACTGGCCTTCAGTTTTCATTTTTTCAGATTATACGAATGAAATGGGCGCCAACGGGTTGTAGGACCACATCAATATGGTCCTTGATTGCAAGAAATATCAAACCAGCCAGATCGATATCGGAATTTTGGCCTGATTTCGATCGTGAAGACCTGTCAGAAGCCCCCACACACAGACACATAAGCTGCTGAATCAATCTAAACAAATTTAATCTGCCTGTGTATGGCCACCCTTATAGTCTAAGGAAATTTTAAGATTAGAGCAAGACGGCTAACATACTGCTGGGAATCAGCACTCTCATTGGTCAATATCCTGAGATAATTTACAATTGGTTTTAATTTGTTATTATTTGTGGTTTTTGAGTTATTTAGCTTTTTATCCAGCAGCTCTCAAGTTTGCAATTTTAGGAACTGGTTTTATAGGGTCTAAATTACCCTAGCAATTACCAATATAAAGTGGCAATAATATTACAGACCAATTGCATTTTAGATGGGGTCAGTGACCCCACCATTTGAACACTGTAAAGGGTCAGAAATAGCAAGCAAATAATTTAGTGAATAAAGTACTCACTATTGTAAAATATAAGGATATTATTAGTTGCCAAGGAGTTCCATGATCATATAAAAGCACAAGGCTGACAGTGACTTCTAATATCCTTATATTTTGCAACGGGGGTACTTTATTAATTAAAATACCCAAGTTTCAGTTTTATACAGATATAATTTACAGGATATTCACGGCTCTTGTGTATTATAAAGAAATAATACAGAAAGCAAATGATTCAAAAACTATAAAAAAATGAAGGCCAATTGAAAAGTTGCGTAGAATTAGACATTCTATAACATACTAAAAGTTAACTTAAATGTGAACCACCCTTTAAGTCAATTTCTATAGTGCACTGGAGGCCTCAATGGGGCAGCTTTATCAGCTTTATGTTTGGCTTTAGTGTCCCTAAACCTTCCTGATCTGTTTATTAGAGGTGCAGTATAAGGAATCTATATCCCTAAAACTGTTTCTCTAACCCCTGACTGTCATGTGACTTTGCTGGCCAACTGAGTTTACGAATGATGCAAATTTAGCTGTGAATGTGCAAATTAGGGTGCTGACGCCTGTTTTTTCTGGTTGTTTGTTATGTTTGTTTGTTTTCACCCAGCATACATACAGTTGCAGGTATTATTTAGTCCCTGTGTAAAATATATAATAAAGAAGTATAATGAAGTGAGTGTAGGACTGGCCAGACCAGGGATGACTTTGACATATTTGGCCAGTTTGAATATACAGGTGTGGGATCCGTTATCTGGAAACCGGTCATCCAGAAAGCTCCAAATTACAGGAAGGCAGTCTCCATTATATTAAAATAAGTCACATTTTTAACAATGGTTTCCTTTTTCTTAACAGTACCTTGTACTTGACCCTAACTAAGATGTAATAAATCGGTATTGGAGGCAAAAAAAAAATTTTTTTTAGTAGAATTGAGGTATGGAGAGCCAAATAACGGAAAGACCGTTATTGACTGTATTGCAATATATGGACAAAATAATCCCTGTTTTAATATATTGATAATTGGATGAATGCAGAAGACCTTTAGGGGTAAATTTACTAAGCGGTGAAAATTCACAGTCATCGCAACACTTTGCCAGGCGAAAATTCGGTCAGACAGCACTAAATTACTAACATTTAAAGTTGCGTCCAGGGCACCGAACGCTGGCTAATTTTCTGTAGCGTTATTTCGGCAAAGCGAGCAAATCCTAGTGCAACTTCGTTAGAGGTCTTCGGTCAGGCTAATCTGCATACGGCGGGACATTTAAGGTTGAATAGACGTAATATATGTTGCAGCAAATACATTACACAAGTCCAGAGAACCTTAATTAATAGAGTTGTTATAATGCCCTACACATGAACCCACTGTAAAGTTAATGTTCCATATGTTAGAAAATGTATGGAGGAATCCGGCTACCCAAAAGAATTTTTAAGGACTTTTTCAAGCAATAATTTAAAGTTTTGTTTCTTGTGCAAACCATTCCAAACCTTAATCTACCAGTGTGATTAAAGGGTACAGTGCTGAAGCACAAGTGTTTTATCATGGACCAGGCAAGTTGCATCCCTATAATAACATCCATTAAAACAAAACTATAAAAAATGCTTAATAAATACTCAGGTCAACCTGCACCCGACCCTAACCTGCATCTCACCCCTCTCTGAACATTACTTCTGTGAGCTTCTGAAGACAAAATTTTCCAAAGCAGAGGAGTAGTGTACTTCCCCAGTCAGTGCCGCAAAAAACCGAGACCCGCAGCAGGCACCCGAATTTCAACTCAAGCAGGCCCGGATTTGCGGCAAGGCCGCATAGGCCCGGGCCTAGGGCGGCAAAAAAAATAGGGGCGGCATGCTGCCCAGCCGCATTATGGGGACGCGTGCGTCCCCATTCATTTACAGCAGCTGCGCCGGCGTTTTTTCGGCGTTTTTTCGCCGGCGCGCTGGGAAAGTGAGGTGAGGTGGGCGATAGGACCGCGCGGCCGCCTGGTCGAACCGCGCGGCCTAGGGGTGCGCCTCAGTGAAATCCGGCGCTGAACTCAAGCCCTTTCAGGTCAACCTGCACATCCCTACAGGGGAAGAGTGGAAAATGTTTTTGGCATAACTGATCATTTCCATTTTAATCAGTAACATAACTAGCGTTGGGTGGGCCAGGGTGTGGGACATGCAGCCAGGCCCCCCAACCCCCATCCATTCACAGTTTTATGGCTGGCTTCATCAGTGTGCAAGCTACTGGGGGGCCCTGGTCCAACTGCACCCCCTGCTCCCCCGGTAGTTCCGCCACCAATTTTAATGAAACTAAACTCCCTTTGTAAGAAATGTAGTCCTTGTTTAGGAATATGAAGATGTGAAAATCTTTCAAGGGGAAACCGTGTGTAATAACAGTGTAATAAAAAAATTTAAATATATGTAGTTTCTGAAGTGCAATGTACAGTCATTTTACATTTGTATCTCACTTATTCACTTATTGGTGTGACACATGGATTGGCTATATTTGTACTACAGGAATATACAAATGTGTAGAGGTAACTAAAGCCTACAGTCAGGGCCGCGTTCAAGGGGGGGACAGGGGGGAGAGTTGTAGGGAGCCCCGAGGGTAAGGGGGGCCCGGCCACACTTACTTGATTAGCCGGGCCCCCCATCTTTCTGGTAAGGGGGGCCCTGGCCACAAATGTTTTTTTAGGGGGGGCCTGACCACCAATATCTTTTTATTTTTTATCAACATGTGGAAAGTCTAGCCACCAATATTTTTTTGTTTTTTTACTGTGTGGTGGGAGGCGGACCTGAAGGTGGGGCTTATGGTGGGCGCAGCCCAGGAAATTTTGTCATATGGGGCCCTGCGATTTCTGATGGCGGTCCTGCCTACAGTCAAACTCCAACAATTACTAAATTAAGGATAAACTAAATTGTAAGAGGGAACACTTAATATCTTAATGTGACAATTTATAAGGGTCAATGAATATACTGTATATATGTATAATGAGTGTATATAATCACACACTCTCCCTGCCCCTTTACACTTAAAGGAGAACTAATATATAGAATTAATATAGTGAAAAATGAAATATTTTCTATATTGAACCAGCCTAAAGTTTCGGCTTCTCAATAGCAGCAATGATCCAGGACTTCAAACACAGGGGGTCACCATCTTGGAAGTGTCTGTGACACTCACATGCTCAGTAGGCTCTGAGCAGCTGTTGAGAAGCTAAGCTTAGGGGTTGTCGCAAAATATACAGCAGAAAATGAGTATTCAACCTAACCTACTATGTTACTATGTAAATCACTGATAAAACCTTACTTTTTATGTTAACCCACAGTTACAGAAAATCATTGTTTACTATACACACAAGATCTCACAGTTACAGACACTTCCCCAAGCTCATCTTGCCTTACATCAGAAATCTGTGAAATGAAAGAGATGACAGCATCTATACATAATACTTACCAATCCTATTAGGAGACAGGGCAGCACTGGACTCTCTACCTGCAAGGCAAAACAAAGAATAGTTAGTTAAATAAATACAAAATTCAACAGAAGTATAATAGATTCAAGACTTAATGTGCATCAGGAATCAGATTACATCTCCCAATGACTAGAATGGTCAGTCCATATGATGATTTTTTCTGTTAATACGATTTCTGCAATACAAATACATGTACAGGTATGGGACCTCTTATCCAGAATGATCAGGACCTGGGGTTTTTCAGAAAATGGCTCTGTTATTTGGATCTTCATACATTAAGTCTACTAGAAAAGCATGTAAACATTAAATAAACCCAAAAGGTTGGTTTTGCCTCCAAAAAGGATTAATTATTAGGGATGTAGCGAACGTCGGAAAAAAAGTTCGCGAACATATTCGCGAACTTGCGTCAAAAATGCGAACGGTTCGCGAACGTCGCGAACCCCATAGACTTCAATGGGAAGGCGAATTTTAAAAGCTAGAAAAGACATTTCTGGCCAGAAAAATGATTTTAAAGTTGTTTAAAGGGTGCAACGACCTGGACAGTGCCATGCCAGAGGGGGATCAAGGGCAAAAATGTTTCTAAAAAATCCATTGTTGACACAGCGCTGCGTTTTGTGCTGTAGAAATCACACTACATTTCTAAACCTGTGTAATAAAATGCTTTAAAACGTCCGGCGTCTACATGCCAATCAAGTCGTGTAAAGGTTACAGCCTGTTCACATGCAAAGACGAAACGCGGTGCTGCAACGCAAAAAGACGCAAAGAGCTTTAATGAATGATACCGTCAAGTGAGCAAATAATAGTTTTTAATTACTAGTTGAGCTTGTCACCTCCAGGATGTTCGTCCTGTTGGTGGCAATATTTCTGTAGTGGTGTGTTTAGCAGTCACCGTGCTTGTGCGCACGTGCACGGTCAGGCAGAGGTAATTCAATGTACAGTGAAGTGAACCAAAAAACACTGATTCTGCAGTGTGGGCCCAGTTTTGGTCTACTTTATTGATCACCTGCGGTGACCATAAAAGATGCGATTTTGCCACTGTTGCAGAACCCTGAAAAATTAGGCATGTGTACTTTCCTGAAAAATTATCTTTTTTTTTGTCGCAGCCACTGAAGCACAGAGGCCAGAAAAAAATATGCCATATAAATGCTGAAAATATTAATTTTTTTTTGTCGCAGCCACTGCAGCACAGAGGCCAGAAAAAATATGCCATATAAATGCAAACAATATTAATTTTTTTTTGTCGCAGCCATTGCAGCACAGAGGCCAGAAAAAATATGCCATATAAATGCAAACAATATTAATTTTTTTTTGTCGCAGCCATTGCAGCACAGAGGCCAGAAAAAATATGCCATATAAATGCAAACAATATTAATTTTTTTTTGTCGCAGCCACTGCAGCACAGAGGCCATAAAAAATATGCCATATAACAATATTAACTTTTTTTGGTCGCAGCCACTGCAGCACAGAGGCCAGGAAAAATATGCCATATAAATGCTAACAATATAAATTTTTTTTGTCGCAGACACTGAAGCACAGAGGCCAGAAAAAATATGCCATATAAATGCTGAAAATATTCAATTTTTTTGGTCGCAGCCACTGAAGCACAGAGGCCATAAAAAATATGCCATATAAATGCTGAAAATATTCTGTTTTTTTTGGTCGCAGCCACTGAAGCACAGAGGCCAGAAAAAATATGCCATATAAATGCTGAAAATATTCATTTTTTTGTCACAGCCACTGAAGCACAGAGGCCATAAAAAATATGCCATATAAATGCTGAAAATATTCTGTTTTTTTTGGTCGCAGCCACTGAAGCACAGAGGCCAGAAAAAATATGCCATATAAATGCTGAAAATATTCATTTTTTTGTCAGAGCCACTGAAGCACAGAGGCCAGAAAAAATATGCCATATAAATGCTGAAAATATTCTGTTTTTTTTGGTCGCAGCCACTGAAGCACAGAGGCCAGAAAAAATATGCCATATAAATGCTGAAAATATTCAATTTTTTTGTCACAGCCACTGAAGCACAGAGGCCAGAAAAACTCAGGATTTACCTGGATTCAAATTAAACCAGTAGGGTTTGCACCCTAGTTTGTAATGGTGGTGGAGGGAGGAGGACGCTAAAGGACAGCTGTATGTGGAGTCATGAGGCGTGCAGAGAAGGACAGCTGCATGGGGAGTCAGAATCAGAAACTCAGCACAAGTCTTCCGGCGTGCAGTAACCCTCCGAGATCCACCCCTCATTCATTTTAATAAAGGTCAGGTAATCCACACTTTTGTGACCTAGGCGAGTTCTCTTCTCAGTTACAATCCCTCCTGCTGCACTGAAGGTCCTTTCTGAGAGGACACTTGAGGCGGGGCAAGACAAGAGGTTCATGGCAAATTGTGACAGCTCTGGCCACAGATCAAGCCTGCGCACCCAGTAGTCCAGGGGTTCATCGATATATGTCGATATCTGCAGTTAATGCCAGGTAGTCCGCTACCTGCCGGTCGAGGCGTTCTTTGAGGGTGGATCCCGAACAGTTCTGCCGCTGCCTTGGACTGAAAAACATTTGCATGTCTGACGTTACAGAGTGGCCAAAGTGCTTTGTCCTTGCAGGTGCGCTCGTGGCAGGATTACTGGCACCTCTGCCCCTGGAATGTTGATGAGTTCCTGAAGTGACATCACCCTTAAAAGCATTGTACAACATGTTTTGCAGGCTGGTTTCTAAATGCAGCATCCTTTCAGACTTGTGGTATGTTGGTAACATTTCTGCCACTTTATGCTTGTACCGAGGGTCTAGTAGAGTCGCGACCCAGTACAGGTCCTTCTCCTTAAGCCTCTTGATACGGGGGTCCTTCAACAGGCATGACAGCATGAAAGACCCCATTCTCACAAGGTTGGATGCAGAGGTATCCATCTCCGCTTCCTCGTTATCAAGGACTGCATCATCCACGGTCTCCTCCCCCCAGCCACGTACAAGACCAGGGGTCCCCAAAAGGTCACCACTAGCCCCCTGGGAAGCCTGCTCCTGTTGGTCCTCCTCCTCCACAAAGCCACCTTCCTCCTCTGACTCCACTTCTGACACCTCTCCCTGCGTTGCAGCAGGTGCCTGGGTTCGTTCTGGTGATTCCGACCAGAAATCGTGCACTTCCTGCTCCTCGTCACGCTGGTCTACAGCCTCATCTGTCACTCGTCGCACGGCACGCTCCAGGAAGAAAGCAAAGGGTATTAGGTCGCTGATGGTGCCTTCGGTGCGACTGACCATATTTGTAACCTCTTCAAAAGGCCGCATGAGCCTGCAGGCATCGCGCATAAGCACCCAGTAACGGGGTAAAAAAATCCCCAGCTCTGCAGATCCAGTCCTACCACCCAGTTCAAACAGGTATTCGTTGACGGCTCTTTGTTGTTGCAGCAGACGTTCCAACATGAGGAGCGTTGAATTCCAGCGAGTCTGGCTGTCGCAAATCAAACGCCTGACTGGCATGTTGTACCGCTGCTGAATGTCAGCAAGGCGTGCCATGGCTGTGTAGGACCGTCTGAAATGGGCCGACACCTTCCTGGACTGCCTGAGAACGTCCTGGAATCCTGGGTACTTTGAGACAAAACGTTGTACTATTAAATTCAGAACATGTGCCATGCAGGGCACATGTGTTAAATTGCCCAGTCTCAGTGCTGCCAACAGATTGCTTCCATTGTCACACACCACTTTTCCGATCTTCAGTTGGTGTGGGGTCAGCCACCGATCGGCCTGTGACTGCAGAGATGACAGGAGTACAGATCCGGTATGGTTTTTGCTTTCCAGGCACGTCATCCCCAAGACAGCATGACAACGGCGTACCTGGCACGTCGAATAGCCTAGGGGGAGCTGGGGGTGCACAGGTGTGGAGGAGGAGGACCCAGCAGCAGAGGACGAAGAAGAGGAAGAAGACGAGGTAGAGAGCGAAGGAGGAGTAGAGGTGGTGGCAGAACCGCGTGCAATCCGTGGCGGTGACACCAACTCCACTGTCGTTGTTGAGCTACACATTCCCTGCTTCCCAGCCATTACCAAGTTCACCCAGTGGGCAGTGTAGGTGACATACCTGCCCTGACCATGCTTGGAGGACCATGCGTCAGTAGTCATATGGACCTTTGGCCCAACACTAAGTGACAGAGATGCGGTGACTTGGCTCTGCACATGGTGGTACAGGTGTGGTATTCCCTTTTTTGAAAAAAAATTGCGGCTGGGTACCTTCCACTGCGGTGTCCCAATTGCTACAAATTTGCGGAAGGCCTCAGAGTCCACCAGCTGGTATGGTAAAAGCTGGCGGGCTAAGAGTGCGGACAAGCCAGCTGTCAGACGCCGGGCAAGGGGGTGCCTCGCAGACATTGGCTTCTTACGCTCAAACATGGCCCTCACAGAAACTTGGCTGGGGGCAGATGACTGGGAATGGGAACTGGTGGTCAAGGTGGAAGGCGGAGTGGAGGGTGGTTAAGACGGGTGAAGGACAGCAGAGGTAGAGCAGTAAGATGCTGGACCAGAAGGAGGGTGGCTTTTAGTTTGCCTGTTGCCTTTGAGGTGTTGCTCCCAAAGTGCTTTGTGCTTGCCGTTCATGTGCCTTCGCATAGAAGTTGTACCTATGTGGCTGTTGGGCTTCCCAAGACTCAGTTTCTGACTGCACTCATTGCAAATGACAACGCTTTTGTCAGAGGCACACACATTAAAAAAATCCCACACTGCTGACCTTTTTGAGGCTGGCAATCTGGCGGTAACAGTAGAAGTCGGCGGCGTTGGCGGCAATGGCGGGTGCGTTGGCCGGCTGACCACAGGTGCCGATACATGTTGTTGCCCTACTGTTCCCTGCGAGCTGTCCTCCCTGCTTCTTCTAAGTCTTATTCTCCTCCTGCCTCTCTGACTCTCCGTCTCTCCATCTGAACTATCCTCCTCTTGCTCTCTTCTACTGGGCACCCATAAAACATCAATCTCCTCATCCTCATTCTCCTCAGATGCATCAATTTCTTCTACCAGCTCACAGAAGGAAGCAGCAGCGGGGACCTCCTCGTCATCACTCATTATGTCCATCTCTGTTGTGTTCTCTGCCAGAATTAAATCTGGTGTAACGTCCTCATCTCCTTCATCTTCTTCTGCCAATAATGGTTGCGCATCACTCAGTTCAAGAAACTCATGTGAAAATAACTCCTCTGACTCCAGTGAAGAAGGGGCGCCGGTGGTGGAGGAAGTGTTACGTGGGGTGCCCATAGCAGTGGAGGATGAGGATGTTGTGGTAAAGTTAGAAACGGTAGAGGATGGGGTGTGCTGTGTAAGCCAGTCAACTACCTCTTCAGCATTTTGGGAGTTCAGGGTCATTGCCTTTTTAAAACTGGGCAATTTCCTAGGGCCACAGGATAGCATAGCAGCACGGCCCCTAGTGCCTCTGCGTGGCGGCCTGCCTTTGCCTGGCATTATTTTTAAAACAACAACAACAACAACTCAGGTGGTGTTTCTAGAGACGGTATTATTATTGATATTTAGACAGAATGTGAACAAGCTCACACAGCTAAGTGGCAGTGGTTTGAAAATGAAGAAGAACACACTGGGCAAACAAGGCCTACAAGGTCAACGTATACACTACTACAGCAGTGGATACGGAATATATTATTGCTGCCTGAAAAACGTCACTCGGGTGGTGTTTCTAGAGACGGTACTATTATTGATATTTAGACAGAATGTGAACAAGCTCACACAGCTAGATGGTTGTTGTTTGAAAATGAAGAACACACTGAGCAAATAATGCCTACAAGGTTAACGTATACACTACTACAGCAGTGGATACGGAATATATTATTGCTGCCTGAAAAACGTCACTCGGGTGGTGTTTCTAGAGACGGTATTATTATTGATATTTAGACAGAATGTGAACAAGCTCACACAGCTAGATGGTTGTTGTTTGAAAATGAAGAACACACTGGGCAAACAAGGCCTACAAGGTCAACGTATACACTACTACAGCAGTGGATACGGAATATATTATTGCTGCCTGAAAAACGTCACTCGGGTGGTGTTTCTAGAGACGGTATTATTATTGATATTTAGACAGAATGTGAACAAGCTCACACAGCTAGATGGTTGTTGTTTGAAAATGAAGAACACACTGAGCAAATAATGCCTACAAGGTCAACGTATACACTACTACAGCAGTGGATACGGAATATATTATTGCTGCCTGAAAAACGTCACTCGGGTGGTGTTTCTAGAGACGGTATTATTATTGATATTTAGACAGAATGTGAACAAGCTCACACAGCTAGATGGTTGTTGTTTGAAAATGAAGAACACACTGAGCAAATAATGCCTACAAGGTTAACGTATACACTACTACAGCAGTGGATACGGAATATATTATTGCTGCCTGAAAAACATTACTCGGGTGGTGTTTCTAGAGACGGTATTATTATTGATATTTAGACAGAATGTGAACAAGCTCACACAGCTAGATGGTTGTTGTTTGAAAATGAAGAACACACTGAGCAAATAATGCCTACAAGGTTAACGTATACACTACTACAGCAGTGGATACGGAATATATTATTGCTGCCTGAAAAACGTCACTCGGGTGGTGTTTCTAGAGACGGTATTATTATTGATATTTAGACAGAATGTGAACAAGCTCACACAGCTAGATGGTTGTTGTTTGAAAATGAAGGACACACTGAGCAAATAATGCCTACAAGGTTAACGTATACACTACTACAGCAGTGGATACGGAATATATTATTGCTGCCTGAAAAACGTCACTCGGGTGGTGTTTCTAGAGACGGTATTATTATTGATATTTAGACAGAATGTGAACAAGCTCACACAGCTAGATGGTTGTTGTTTGAAAATGAAGGACACACTGAGCAAATAATGCCTACAAGGTTAACGTATACACTACTACAGCAGTGGATACGGAATATATTATTGCTGCCTGAAAAACGTCACTCGGGTGGTGTTTCTAGAGACGGTATTATTATTGATATTTAGACAGAATGTGAACAAGCTCACACAGCTAGATGGTTGTTGTTTGAAAATGAAGGACACACTGAGCAAATAATGCCTACAAGGTTAACGTATACACTACTACAGCAGTGGATACGGAATATATTATTGCTGCCTGAAAAACGTCACTCGGGTGGTGTTTCTAGAGACGGTATTATTATTGATATTTAGACAGAATGTGAACAAGCTCACACAGCTAGATGGTTGTTGTTTGAAAATGAAGGACACACTGAGCAAATAATGCCTACAAGTGCACTACTATTGGTGCACTACTATGAAGAACAGCAACAGCACTGTACACGTTAAAGAACAGTAAGATAAGTAAAAGAAAAAAAATATATATATATATTAAAAAAAATATTTTTCTCGGGTTGGTGCTGCTGAACTACTAGGAGCAGCACAGTAGCACACCAGTCCCACTCCCCAACACTGCTAGACTAATAGCACTGGGCTTATAGTAGCAACTAGCAAAGTAAAAAAACAAAAAAGAAAATAAAAGCAGTCCTTACAAGGACTATTGGGTTATTACAGCAGTCAGCAGATGAGATCAGAAGAGATCAGTGCCCACAGCAGGCAGCTACATACAGAGCACTGCAGTAGAAGGTAGATTACTAGCCAGCAAAGCTACCCTAAAATGTCCCTCAAATCCCTGCAGACTTCTGTCCCTCCAATACAGAGCAGTATCAAGTAGATTACTAGCCAGCAAACTTACTATCAACTGTCCCTCAAAGAAATCAGTGAAATCAGTAACAGCTCTCTCCCTACACTAGCTCTTGCAAGCACACACAGGCAGAATGAAAAAACGCTGCAGGGCTTCAGTTTATATATGGAAGGGGAGTGGTCCAGGGGGTGTGGGGGTGGTCCAGGAGGGAGAGCTTCCTGATTGGCTGCCATGTATCTGCTGGTCTGGGGTGAGAGGTCAAAAAAAAGGCGCCAGGTAAGGCGAACCCAAAATGGCGAACGTCGCGCGACGTTCGCGAACTTGCGGCGGACGCGAACAGCCGATGTTCGCGCGAACAAGTTCGCCGGCGAACAGTCCGCGACATCCCTATTAATTATATCTTAGTTTGGATCAAGTACAAACTACAGAATTATTATTACAGAGAAAAAGGAAATCTGGATTATTTGGATAAAATGGAGTCTATGGGAGACACACTTTACATAATTCAGAGATATCTGGATAATGGGTTTCTGGATAATGGATCCTATACCTTTGCTGCAAATGTTGCTAGCCTTCCTCGTTCTCATTTCTCCCCTTTTGATTCCCTATCTTTAACCAGGCAATAGAAACAAGTTTTTCCAATTATACAACTATATGATACGGAATGCTTTAACACGTAATAACAAATGTTGCTTAATATACGCTATTGAAATACAAAAAAATAAAAAAAGGAAAAAGTGAATAGCCAGCAATCTAATGAATGTTGAATCTATATGCCACGCATCTCTGTCTGACATATCTTGGAACATGCCGATATGGTATTACGTCTGCACAATTAACAAACCCACTTGGGATGGAACAACACAATCTTGCACTACAGTCTGTTCAACACTTGATGAGAACTATGTTCATACCATGAAACGTGTGTATTCAAGTTTTTTTTTGCCCAATAATATGATTATTCAGGTTTTTCCCCCTGAATGCAGACAGGGTTTTTTTTTACATTTGTATTTTTATTATATTATGAATAAGCACACATTCGAATTATAAGTTTATTTGAGGTATAAAACAAAAACCTCACAAACTCAACCTCTGATAAATAACCCCCTTACTGTATCTCTTTGTACAGGCTGTAAGGGAATGTAGGGGGCTGTTCCTACTGGCTTGTGCTTATTATAGAAGAGTAACTATACTGGCACAGCTCTATAGTATCTCTCTGTACAGGCTATGAGCAAACAGTGTTTAATACAGAAGAATACCTATGCTGGGAAATGGGTGGGCTCTCTGTACAGGTCCAACAGTCAAGCAGCCTGGTCACTGCCAGAGTAATGAATGATTTGTGCTGCTTAAACACTCATCTGCCCCTTTATTAGTAGAACCTGCCCCCCCCCATCCATACCTTGTATATACCATTTCACCTACTAAGCACAAAACCCTTCCTATTGTGTAGTGTAACCCCCCATCACTACCCACTATTCAGGTAAAGGAAAGGACCCCCAGGTTACACTAGACTTAGCAGCAGTGATGAATGAATGGATCTGATATAAAGCACAAAAGCTCCGTGTCCATAATAAGCTGGGTATGTACTGCACATCTAATGGTAAATTATTGCCATATAAACCTAATTAATCAACAGGGTACACTTCCCCTTTAAGAGCAGGGAACAGAGGTGACTTCACCCCCTAAGGATGGCAGTTGGTTCAGACCGTTGGTTGACTTTGCGAGAGAGAGGTGAGTGCACTTTTGCTCTGATAGATTGTTTTTGTCAAATAACCCATTTCTTAACAAAAAAAAAGGGGAAACATTTGGGTGACATCCCTCAGACTAGTGGATGTTGCTGTTCTCATTGATTTTAGTGAATTTAGAGGATTGTCCCCCAAAATGGGATTGTCCCCCAAAATGGGCCTTTACGCTTAGTGCTGGTTGGGAGACACAGACCCAGGATTTGGCAATTATGCAGCACTGCAATCAAATATACTGTACACCTTTTCTACTGAAGGTAACATTTGGGGACCCCTGTATCACACCATAGGGTGTTCCCAGTACTGACAGGCTTCTTAGAGATTTGCCCCTCTGTCCTGCGGTATCTGCCCCCTGGGTATCTGTCCTGCTCTTTTGTACCAACATTGTAGCTAAATACATGTTCCCTTTATCCAAGTACTGGAACTAGGGGTGGGAAGCAGAAGCACGTGCCATAGGGACAGTTTGGGGGTGCTAGCAAATGATTGGGGGACATACAGCAGGGTTCCATAGAAGAGAGGAGACATCATACCCAGGGATTTGACAGTTGGTTTAGTCCGTTGGTTGGCTCTGTGTTAAGTGTAAATTCCTTCTGAGTGATTATTTGGCCAAATAACCATTATTTTAGTAAGAAAAGATGGGAAATGGTTGGGTGACACCCCCCAGACTAGTAGATGATGATCATTTTACTGACTTTAGGTAATTTGGAGATTATTCCCCTAAAATGGGCTTGGGAGATTCCTTTAATCTTCGTGCTGGTTGGGAGACACAGACCCTGCATTTGGCAGTTATGAAGGACTAGCAGCAAATATACACTTTCTTTCCACTGGGACCCCATAAAAAGATAACATTTGGAGACCCCTGGGCTATGTCATAAAAGTCCTAATTCTATTATTCTATTCTAGCGCCCAGTATTGACAAGCTCCTTAGAAATTTGCCCAGTGCCCCCTGGTTTCTCCATTGCTCTTATGTACCAACCTTAACATGTAACTACATTTAATTGACTTACATAGTTACATAGTTAGATTGGGTTGAAAAAAGACAAAGTCCATCAAGTTCAACCCCTCCAAATGAAAATCCAGCATCCATACACACACCCCTCCCTACTTTTAATTAAATTTTCTATAAAAAAAACATTAATTTGTTTTTAGTAAGTTTTATGCACTTTTCCTTCAAATACCCCCGCTGTGGGAGGCAAATAGGTACATGTTAGGGGAATTATTTAATAAAACAATGTTGAATTGCTAATCCCTACAGTTACTCAGTAATACAGCCCTAGGGCCTAATTCCCCTAAAAAATGGTTACTGATGGCAGCCCTGCCCCTCCAATCTACTAAATCTTGTGGGTGTCAAGGTGCCCAAAATCTGCCCGTGCTCCATTGCTAGGGGTAGTGAGACCTGTAGTGGGTAGTGCAGAGCTAAGGAACAGAAAGGCAACACAAATCACTGTCTCGCTGAGCCTAAACCTGTTCTTCTCTAGCTATAGCTGAACTACAATTCCCAGCATCCCCTGCGGCGTAGTTGTAGTTCTAACGCAATGTGTATTTAATGTTCCCTGTCTATTTATTGCTTCATTTTGTGTCAAGGGTACCACTCATCCTAGAAACTGTAATAAGCAACTGTCCCTAGCATCAGCACTAGTGTGGATGATATGTAAGGAAGGGCCAAAATGGAAATATTAGTAGCAAAAATCAGAAGAATAAATTCCTACAATAAAGATCCCTAGTGTTTATGGGTGCAGGGAACTGATCAGAGTAGGTCCCCTGCCAGTAATATACGGCAGTAATATTCAGCTGTTTTTAACCATTAGTCTATACAGTCCCCTAAGTACATTGGGGTCACCAGGACCCACACTTGGTTGGCAGGGGTGTCTAGGTCCTTGATTGCACCAACTTTTGTATGTGCCCTAATTGGTTTCTTCATTCTATTAAAGCTGCTACTGGTTGGTGTTACTGGTTATTTTGGAGCAGCAAACATATTCAGTAGCGCAGTATAACTGGGAAGAATAGAGAAAGGGAAAAACAGTATTCAAAGCTTTATGTGTCAAAGAGTGTTTGGCTCACAATCTCTTTTTGTCTCTCCCCAAAAAAATGAAATACTAAGAGCAATCTTAGTGATCTGAGTGATTTGCAGCGACTCCAAAAAGCGACAAAGAAGAGGATAAAGAAGAAAAAAAACAGTCTTTTTAAAGACTACCAACTTACATCAAGAGCAGAGAAACAACAGCAACCTGCTCAACCCATTGCGGGTCATCAGGAGGAAGGTAGGGATCCTGAATTTATCCCTCTGGTAATATTTATTACATAGCAGATGAGGTTGAAAAAACAGACACACGTCCATCAAGTTCAACCTTTTTGTCTAAATAAAACCTGTGTAACGGCTAGCTGATCCAGAGGAAAGTGGGGGGCTAACAGGTATAATTATCTGATTTGTGGAACAAATAAATGGGAGGGGATTGTCTGAAAAAGGGGAGGGTCAGGGTGGACCTTTGACTTGTGACAGGTACAGAATTCAGGGTTTAGTGGAGCCGATAAAGACACTGGGATGGGGGGGACATATTAAAGACAATGATTATTGTAGTTTTTAGCTACAAATAGTCTTTAAAATTTCCACATATATATTTGGGAGTCAGGGGCTGAGATCCCGGAGCAATATTTGGGCTTCCCACGGTGCGACAGTCATGCTGATATAGTTACAGGGGTAAACTAGCAGCAAATAAGCACTTGTATAAGTACATTTATAAGCAACTACAATAGTATAATTAATAGTTTAATGATATTAGTTTAAATAGTTTAATTTAAGGGCTAGTTCTCTTAGAATGTCCTATGCATGGTAACAGCAGGTCATTGTTAATATGTGTAGTGGGAAAGTTACAGAGAGATGCTTGTCTTGAGCATGCCATTTACCAGCAGCTACAAACATTTGTATTCTTTATTTCTACTAAAGCAGTGACTTATACCAACCTTTTTTTCCTGATACAGGAGCGTCAAGATGGGCGCCAAACTGTGCAACATCCTGCACCGGCACCGGCATACTGAGGTAAGACAGATGGAAATATAAAGTCGTTGTTTCATGCCTGACGATTAGAGTCCTTGCCACCAGATATAAAGGGGAACTGTCACTGCAAAAGAGAAAATCCTCAGCTTACAAGAAATATTTTGCAAACCTGTTTGACAAATATTACTGTTAGATTTTTCAGATGTTCTTCACAAATATCACATAAAAAATGTTCAATATTCATTAACGTTTGGGAGGATTTCAATTGCTTAATCATTTTTTTCTGATTTTGTTCCCTATTCTCTATAGACTGTTGACATCAATCAGTCTTTTGATGCTTGTGAGCCCTGGGTGAGTATTTGCCTTTCAGGTATGAAGCAGGAGCTGCTGAGAGACATCCGGAAGGAGATGAGGATAGCAGCAGGGGCGCAAAAGCTGTACCTTGTCACCAAGGACAGACAGACCAAAGCCCAAGTGAAGGAGCTGAGGAACATCGGTGAGAGGAAGCTGAAAGCCCTTTACTCCTCTCTCCACAAGCTCAATGAGCAGCTAGCTCAGAGGGAAGCAGTGAATTATCCAGGTAAGATATAACAGTCTCTGGCCTCTTTCCTATTGGCATTACATGTGTCATCATAACATCACATACAGATGAAGCCACTTGGATTTGTGAGTTAAATGCGTCATGACTCAGGGTTAATTGAAGAAACTGTGTTATCTTAAGTCATCTTAACTCATTTAATGCATTTAACCTTTTCATTAGCATACCAAAGCTCCATTGTTCACAATGGTGAATGCTTTAATTAGATGGGATGTTGTGACACAGTTTTCTGTGTTAAATGAGATAAATGGGATATCTGTGTTTAGTTATTCTGTGTCAAACAGACAAACCAAAGTGGCTGCATCTGTACACTACCTCTTCATGGACATTAGGTTGACCCCCATTAGATTGAGCTCAAAAACAAAAGGACTGCTCAAAGCTCACCTTCCCTGTAGCTGCTTCATATGTTGCCTATCGGGTGCTCTGTCTGCTGCATCCCCACTGCTAAGATCCACATCAACACCAAAGAATTGGACGGCACTCCGATCAAAAGGAATACATGTTTATAGCATACTCCTGCAGGGATCCTTGGGCGTAGGATCCCTGCAGGAGTATGCTATAAACCTGTATTCCTTTTGATCGAAGTGCCGTCCAATTCTTTGGTGTTGATGTGGACCATTAGATTGAGCCCCACAGAACTATAGATGACCTTCATATATTTTAAATTTATATTTTAAAACAATGTTCATTGGCAGCATCTTAACAAATCAAGAAAAAGGTCTTAAGCCTTAGATTCAAGAATGTTGTATTTAAAAATCCTAATATACTCCAAATTTATTTGCAATATTTCAGATGCAGTTCTGGAGACTACAAGGGACACCGATGTCAACTTCCCTGCACCAGAGATCACTGCGCCTGAGGTTCAGGTCATTTCAGACCCCGCCATCGATTCATCACAAGTGAGTATTTTACATTGACGCCATTCATTTCTTAGACACAAACACTGCCCTTATCATATCCATGTAAAGCCACATTCAATAATTACCTGTCTCTTGTTTGCAGCATCAACATGATGAATCTTTTGAGGAACCTGTTCCAGAGACAGAACAGCCGCCTGAAGAACCATCTGACAGGTAAGGATATTTTGGAGTTTATTAGAGATTAAATCCCTATCCCATACTTTCATCAAATAAGAACAAAAATATCTTCACAATAACAGGAATATTATTGTAATTAAAGTAAGGTACCAACAGATCAAATGATTGGCATAAAAAAAGAGGACAGGTGGTAAGATGCCCCTTCATTTGGCCGGGAGATTCCACAATACATAATTGTACAGTGCCATGGCTAGGGGTGCTGTAGTATTAAGGATTATGGAGAATGTATTTGCTAAGGGAAGAAAAAAGGATAGCGTGAAGCTTATAAATCACTAAGGGAAAAAAATAAATTCGAATAAACACTAACCCGTCATTATATTTAAAGGGACTTACCTGTAGAAGATACAAATGAGGAGGCTGAGGAAGAGGCAGAATCTGTTGTTGAAGAAGATCCAGTGCAACAACAACAACAACAACAGAATGAGGAAGACAGGTAAACTCACACTTTACATGGGAGGCTGCGGATATGACTGATTTCTACTTTAAACTTGCATTATAATAATCATGTACATCAATGACCTCTTCCCAATAGTGAAGTTCCTGAGAATGAAGAAGACTCTTCTGAAACATCGATGGGTCCTCTCCCCGGCGATTACAGCCCCATTCCAGAGGATTCTCAGGCTGAAGAGATGACAGTAGAGCAGGCTGAAAACACACAGTAAGACAAACCCTCAAATACACAACATAAATACATATTTATATATATATATATATAAAAATATATATATAAAAAAAAATTATTATATATATATATATATATATATATATATATATATATATATATATATATATATATATATATATACACATATACATGGTTTTTCAAGCTGCACAAAACACAATTTATGTTTTTCCCTTTCAGAGAGCTACAGTTCAGCAGTTTTACAGCAAAGGACTTTCGCCGGATTAAGGTTTTAGGCAGAGGAAGCTTCGGCAAGGTAACTGATTCAGTCTCTAATTAGGACTTGGATCTTTAGCAGCATATACAGGGTAACAATGACACTAAACTCACTTTCTAATTCCAGGTTCTACTAGTAGAGTATCTTCCGGCAAACATCTATTGTGCCATTAAAGTGCTCAAGAAGGACAACATCGACTCCACTGATGATATAGAACAGTAAGTTGATGGGGAATGATTCCATAATCCTCTCATTTTAACTTAATGTAGCAGTCACTTTCTGTCTCACAATCTTTTCTATTTTATATACTTTTCTTTCACTTCCCTTCCTTTCACCCAGTTGCTTTTGTTACCATGATAATTTACTCTGTGCCGGACTCTCTTTTATATTTCAGCATTTTAACAGAAAAGCAAATTGGACAGTTGGTGAATCCACACAGTTTTATAGTAGACTTATACGCCACATTCAGCACCAAAAACCAGCTGTTTTTCATCATGGAGTTTGTGGCAGGAGGCAGTTTAAGAACCCACCTGATGAGGAGCAAGCACTTTGATCTACAGACAACCAAGTAAGTATAAATGTCAGTAGGTGGATATTTGTCCCAGAGTTATAGAAGACTGAGGAGTAGGGGAAAATAATGATAGTGACAGAGGTATGCTACACTAAATAGTAAAGGGTTTTCACCTTTGAATTAATCTCTAGTATGATATAGAGAGTTATATTCTGAGGCAATTTGCAATTGGTTTTCATTTTTTATGATTTGTGGTTTTCGAGTTATTTAGTTTTTTTTTATTCAGCAGCTCTCCAGTTTGCAATTTCATCAATCTGATTGCTAGGGTCCACATTACCCTAGCAACCATGCATCGATTTGAATAAGAGCCTGGAAAAAAAGAGGGTCTGAACAGAAAGATGAGTAATAAAAAGTAGCAATTACAATACATTTGTTACCTTACTGTGCTTTTGCTTTTTAGATGGGGTCAGTGATCCCTATTTAAAAGCCTGAAAGAGCCAGAATAAGAAGACAAATAATAAAAAAAAGTACAAAAAGCAAGACCAATTGAAAAGCTGCTTATAATTAGCCATTCTATAATATAATAGTTAAGCACCCCTTTAAGATTCCTCTATGAATGTGCCATATAATAATCAAATGTCATTTTCTTATCCTTGCAGGTTCTACGCTGCTTGTATAACGCTTGGTTTAGAAGGAATTCACAGCAAGGACGTCATACACAGGTAAGAGTTAATAAAGGGGGTTTTGTAGCTGTTGCAATTTAGTAGCAGGACAGTCACAGGTTGAAAGTCACTGCTTGGAAAGCTAAGGGTAGGAAAAAGAACAGGAACCAGAATTCTTTGAGCTTGGCTTATGGCTCAGCTATTTCACAGCAGTTTTAATGTGTCATTACATCTACCTTTTATTTTAATATAGAGATTTAAAACCGGGGAATCTACTTATGGATCAAGACGGCTACATCAAGATCGCCGATTTTGGGCTGAGCAAAACTGGTAAGAGCCACCTTATTATTGTGGATTATTACACAGAGCAAAGGGAACTCATTTAGGGCATACAATTATAATTTTTCTTTTTTTATCAAGGCATTGGATATGGAGACCGCACCAACACCATGGTTGGGAGTCCTGCTTATATGGCGCCCGAAGTCGTGATGGAGGAGGAGTACTCAAGAGCCGTTGACTGGTGGGCTCTTGGCGTCATCGTTTATGAGATGCTCCTCGGAACGGTAAGCAGAAATTGCCACTGGCCAGCTATAGGCAGATGTACTAAAGTTAAATACTGTTCTTTATCTATACTCATCAAACACTCTGTATAAAAAAGCATGGCCTCCTAATAAATACCCATGAATCATTTCAGAGACCTTTCACCGGATACGACAGGGACTTTATATATGATTCCATCGTGGAGGATGAGCCACACTACCCCTCATCCCTGGACTCCAAAGCAGTAAGCTTCATATCACAGGTAAGTAGAGCTTTCAGTTTATTATAATCAGTGACCACTTTCTCTTGAGTTCCCTGAAGCTTCTGCTTCTTCAGTGTAACGGCTATTTTCACTTCTTGTAGCTGTTGAAGAAGAATCCTGAGGAGAGGCTAGGTTCCACCCCGGGGAATGCCGCAGATGTAGCAGAACATCCATTCTTTAATGTAAGTCCCCTGTCTGTATTGTCCAAATAATTATCCAAGAGATACAGTCCTTTCATATCCTCAGCTTCTAATGATGAAACTCTAATAATGAGCATTTGCTATGGTGCCTATTTTGCAGGGCATTGTCTGGGATGATATTATCGAGAAGAACGTAACAGCTCCGTTCGTGCCCAGCCTAAATGGACCGGAGGATGTGGGGTATTTCGATGAGGAGTTCACCAAACTGTCAGCGAATCTGACCCAGCCCAAAGGACCCCCTGCTGAGATGGCAAGCGAGATCGATGAAGCCTTTCTGGACTTTAACTATGCAGCATTTTAAGTCCAAAGGGGATGATGGGTAAGAAAAGACCTAATTAAAAATACTGAAGCACAAGTCAGAACAAGAAGTGCCTAGCGTTAGTATTCCTTGAGTTATGGGTGCAGGGGCACTGATCAGAGCAGAGCTCGCTATGGGAAGCAGCCACATTGGGTGCATGCAGGGCAAAGTGGATTTTATGGGAATATTGAGATGATCCCTGTGATGATTCTAATTTTGTGGTTTTTGTATACGTGGCAAAAACAATCACAAAAAACTCTCAGGCTGCTGAAACCTGTTCACATTCCAAGGAAACCAATGGAAGTGTATCTTCATCATTTGGGCAAATAGAAAGCCACCATAAATTTCACCCCAAACGTCACAGAAATCACAACTGTGCAAATTGTTTAAAAATACACGGAAACCAGTGATTTGTAATCACAAATTGTTGGAAAAGTTGCAACCACAATTAGTCAATATTCTTATTTCGACAAACCACCAAATTTGTGATTAATGTGCCCCAAAGTATTATAGGGTTTCAGGAATATCAATTGCCAAGTAAAATATGAGGAATGCATTTCAAATTATATTGTTTGTCTTTTGCAGGCTGGAGTTGGGAAAATGCACCACCTGAAAGCTCCACCAGGTAAGAGTACCCCAATTCCACCAGCAGTGCCTTCTCTACCATCGACCATTGCATTACCAACAATGTCTCTTCTGCCTCCCTTTCCACTGTAATACCATCAGCAGTGCCTCCCCTTTCCTTCTACTGTAATACCACCAGCAGTGCCTCCCTTTCCTTCATCTGTTATACCACCAGCAGTGCCTTCCTTTCCTTGCACTGTAATACCATCAGCAGTTCCTCTTCTCCTCTTTACACCAAAATATGGCATCATAAACAGGAGAACCCTGAAGCCACTTGGTGGAACCTGCATTCCATTTTACTCCATCTCTCAGACTGTAGAGGCCGGGGTCTGCAGACTTCCTGGGGGTCAAATGGAAAGAAAGGGAATGCGGTTTTCACTAAACAGCTTACTGGTGCTCATGTGTATGCTGCCATTTTCCTTACCGTTTCCTTCACACTTGATGTAATATGGTGCATTGATCCTGGGAGAAAATCCGATTGCCGTTAAGGGGTCAGGAAGGAATTTTTCCCTCTAGTGAAGCAGATAGAACAAAGCTTCACAGAGGTTTTTTGCCTTCCTCTGGATCAAAAATCGCACTTTTTTCATTGTTATGATTAATAAAGCTGTGCCTTGCACAGATTAATCGATAAGCCACTGTGTGTGTGTCTTTATTCTGAGCGACAAAATTGACCAAATTAGCAATGAAGAAACATTGAAAGGTTAAGTACCTGTGGGTGAGAGACACAATCCTCCAGCGGGCATGGCTGCTGCAACAAGCATTCTTACACTGGGATAACAGGATGGAGATTCTGTTTATAATGGTCATTCTGGGCATCCTCCTTCATGGCAATAAGGCTGTATACTCAGTGCACCCACTGGCACACGCACATCAAAAACCTGGAGGGAAAGAAAAAAAAATGATAAGATAAACCAGAGTTTAATTGAAACTGACACTTGAATGTATCACATTAAGAGCATGGTTATAAAAGGGAATTAAAAATTGAACATTTTGAAAGCATTCAGTGTATAGAGACATAGTCTATTTTCCAATATCTAGCAACCATATTTAATATGAGGAATGGATCCAATTCTTATTTTCATAGTCTGGCCTATCAGGTGCCTCCACCATATGTAATATAACACACATGAGCAAACTGGCTCTCACCTTCCCTTCTCTCCAGCCCTGAGCCCCAATCAATGAAGGTTAAAATGCACAACACAATATTAATTGGGCAGATGAGAAGATGCATGTGGGTACAAAGCCTAAACCTGCCCTGTGGGGTTACTATACAGCCATTTCTCCTGTGAACACGGAATACTGGCAGGTAAGTAAAAATGCACACGATTCATCCATATTACAGATCCCCCATACTAACATAAAGGGAAATCCTTCTGATTTGTGACACACAAGTAATTGTTTTCTATGTGTCAAATCCATATCCCTTTCCAAGTGTATTGTAAGTTTAACAGGCAGGGAAACATTCACTGATTTGGCCAAAATCAAAATCTTCTTTGGATTGGTGTTCCACGTCTGGAATTGGATGCTCAGGTGTTTAGCAGGTGTCCATTCTACAGATATCACCTTTCCCCACCCTACAATCTATAATTTTGCCAAGCCAACATTGTCTAGGTCACTCCAAGACTGTTGTGTCACCGAGTGGGTTTGTCACATCAATATCAGAAACCTATTTATAGGGGCACTACTATCAGAGGGTGCAGAAAGTGCTACAGTACCTGTGACCCACCAGCAGGATTGGGCATCCTTAGAAAATGTGCAGGGGAAGCACATTTTCAATAAAATGCAACCTGATTTCCAACGCTAAGCTTGTACACAGTGGTGTAACCAACAAGAACAAAACCCTATGATCCTAAGGGGCCCACAGACTTTGGGGGTCCGGTAAGGACCTGCAAACCCCACCAGGCCCTTCCCCTATAGTCTGCAATCTCAGTTCTGCACCCTGTCTCCCACTTTCGGCCATGAACTGAGCAAGAAACAGGCAGAGTGAGCTCCTGTCCAAAGAGAGACTTCCACAGCGTTTAAAGGGTAAAATGCATTAAGCGATTCTCCCCAGCAGACAATACCGTCCTCGCAGAGGGTCCCCTCATGGCTAAAGGAAAAAGCAAGATGCATGTCTCAAATTTACATTGTTTATAGCACCCAGCGAAGAAGCAAACAGGGAAATTAAATCCAAGATGGTGCCATATCCTCCACTGGAACTTCTTATCCTGAACATGAGAACCAGCAACAGATATGTTTAATAAGCAAGTCTCCCCCATATCTGAAGAATTCTGAAAACACAAGCTATCCCAGCTTAGGGAAGCTAATAAGAACAGATAACAAACCTACTGTACAGAAGCTCAGAGTTGAAGAACAACTTTGAACTGACAAAAGAAATCACCAGTGGGCAGAACCCCTGTGGCCGCTTGTCTTATGCAAGAGCAGAATAAACAGCTTCCAAGCTTTCCTGGATACAAACACCAGCATGGCCAAACATGACAACAACCGAGCAGCAGTCTAGAAGTCAGAGTGGAAGATAAACAACAGAGGCCTGTACAGAGAGATACACAATAAACGGTACCAATAACAATTACACATCTGGTTTCATAGAAATAAAGTTTTGATATGGTGCTGTTGAGAAATAAATCAAATAATATACAGGGATCTGTTATCAGGAGACCTGTTATGAAGTAAGCTCCGAATTACAGAATGGTTGTCTCCCACAGACTCCATTTTATCCAAATAATCCAATTTTTTAAAAATGATTTCCTTTTTTCTCTGTAATAATAAAACTGTAGTGTGTACTTGATCTCAACTAGGAAGTAAAAACAGCCTATGGGCCCCATGGCTTGATGTACACCCTGAGCATGACCCCCTCTCTTTCCTACCTCATACCCCCCAACATTGACAATAATGTTTATATTGGCTTCGGTGTTAGGCTTGTGTACCCACAGATAGCTGTATTGATATGTTTGGTGTAACTATTGCAGACTACTGTATAACCTTTGTTTATTGTGTATGTATGTGTTTTTCTCCCTTTTTCTTTCTGTTCCCCTCCCCTTTTTGTTGAAAACTCAAATAAAAAATATACTTTCAAAAAAAAAAAAACAGCCTATGGGATTTATTTAATGTTTAAATAATTTTCTTGTAGATTTAAGGTATGAAGATACAAATTACAGGAAGATCTGTTATCCGGAAAAACACAGGTCCCAAGCATTCTGGTCCCATACCCAGATTTTAATACTTAAGTCAGCAACAAGCCCTTACTATTCCATCATACTAATTTCCATGGGAAATCAGGTAAAAAAGAAATGGCTAGGAAACATCTGAGATAAAAAAGTGTTTGGATTGTGAACTTTAACCCCTTTACCCAAGTTAAGTGAACTGAAAGTAAAGCAAATTCTGTGAGTACAGGGGCTCTCCCATAACCTAAATGAACCACATGCCTGTGTCACCAGCTACGAGGCTGAATAGTGCTGGAGATTAGTTAAAAACCATTTCTGTGCAGATAACTAGACCTATGATTTATTGCTAAGGCCCAGACAGATCTGGACTACCCACTCTCAATTCTCTAACCACTTCTCACCACAGGGAACATGTGCAAGGCTAATGATAACTGCCACGGATTGTATACTTTTTTCCAAAATCACCCACCAACTTCTAATTCCAAACGGATGCTTCAACTGCAGCTTCAAAAACTACCCTGTGACACTGCATCTTAAAGAGTATGAACAAAACGTTCATGGGAGTCAAATATTTTGTCCTGTGTATTTGTCCACCCAGAGAGGTGCAAGGGGTACCTGGGAACAGGGCAAAACCCGGTGATGTGCCCTCGGGAGGTTTTTCACTAAAAATAAGAACAGTTGCACCTCCAGCATAGAAAAGATTATCTAAAAGGAAAAAAACAGTCAATGCCGCTAGAGTTTGTAATGTCCACTGCTTTTTTTTTTCCAGGCGTATATTTATTGAGTTTCAACAGGGAGGGGAGGGAAGGGGATAAGTATAAGAGGTTACAATACAAAAAAAGAAAAAAGAAACAAGGAAACATTTTTTAAATGAAACATACGTAGTAATGTCTGCTGTTTGAGTCAGGAGCATGAGTTACTTAGCAATATTACAATTAAAGTAGAAGTTGAGGTTAATCAGTCAACGGGTCCTAGGGAAATCCTGTACAGTGCCCTTTCAGGGTTCTTGTTCTGGGTGTAATTCCAGCCAGGGGGACCATCTTTTTTTTAAATCTGGTGGGGCACCCTCTTGCTTTGTAAGTCAGTTTTATATTTACCAATGACTTTCCTATCAGTGACAACCAATGTTGTAATGTGGGAGGTTGGGGGGCCATCCATTTTAACACCAAAGCTTTTTTGGCATAGTATAACACAGTTTTAGTAAGCGTTCTGAATGTCACGGCAGCCCGGCAGAACGTGTTTTCAAAGCACACAGTGGCTTCTGAGTATCTCAACAATACACTTGCCTGAAGAAAGGTGTCAACTTTGATATACCGTATATACTCGAGTATAAGCCGTCCCGAGTATAAGCCGAGGTACATAATTTTACCTCCAAAAACTGGGAAAGCTTATTGACTTGAGTATAAGCCGAGGGTGAGAAATGCAGCAGCTTCAATCAAAAAAATGGAGGCGCCTATTCTTGGACACCGGCGACTATTCTTTGCGCCGTTTTTGCGCTTGACCCGAGTATAAGCCGAGGTAGAGTTTTTCAGCATATTATGGAGGCTGAAAAACTCGGCTTATACTCGAGTATATACGGTAAAACACCGGTTATTGTACATCACAATTTATACTACATGCGGTACAGAAGACTCTTTAGCTTGTGCAGTTCTTCACCTGAGACCAACACTAGGGGGTTGTTTTTCCCACTAATTATTAAAAATTGGTGGTTTTCTCACTTTTTTACAGAGGCTTAAAAACATTGAGATTTATTAAGTGTAAAAACCACGAAAACCACTGATACAAAACTTTGTCAGGTAAAAGTAAGGTCCTATAGAAGTCAGTGGGAGCTGCACTGATCCTATTGGACCTCTTTACATCAATTCAGACTTTTATAGGATTTTGGAATTTAGGAATAGACAGAAAAACTCAAATTTTTTCGAGGTTTTCGAGGCATCATTCAGCATAATTTTCTGTTCGTACTTTCTTATTTGGATTTTTTATAAGGAGAGCTCAACCCCCCCCCCCAAAGCATACAGGCATTGCCCCTCCCCTCCTCAATGTGCTTTAGTCTAAAAAAACCTCTCACCCTTAAGAGAAGCACTGCGGAGCTCCTGGTAGCCATCTTGCGGGTCCAAAAGGCCCAGATGATAAATCTTTCTGTGGATTAAGGGAGCTGGAGTTCAGTCTTGTTAGACAACGTGGATCAGATGACAATGGGGCATCTCCTTGAGTCACTTGCCAAATATATGTAATGGTCTCATCTGGATAAATGGGATATTCCATCAGTTGTTCCCCTTATTAAAACAAAATCATATTTAGGGTTACATTGAACCTAACAGGTTTCAGCTTTCGTATTTAATTATATCATGAATGGATAAGGGAAAGCCCCATTAAAATTGCTATAAATCATATATAAATATTACCCCTATACCCTGCACCTATAAGTTGCATCTATAATGTTCATGTTAAGAAAGGTATTGGGTTCATAGTGCAAATATTCATTTATTGCAACATCAAGATATTATACCACAATATTAGAAAGGGGAGGCCTGTTTACAGTCTTAAGAAAACTTTTTTGGATTGATGAAACAAGCATTTCTTAAAAGGGTTGTTCACCTTTAAATGAACTTTTAGTTTGATGTAGAGAGTAATATTCTGAGACAATTTGCAATTGGCATTTTTTATTATTTGTGGACTTTTTATTCAGCAGCTCTCCAGTTTATAATTTCAGCAATAGGGTCCAAAATACCCTAGTAACCATGCATTGATTTGAATAAGAGACTGGAATATGAATAGGAGAGGGACTGAATAGAAAGAGGAGTATTAAACAGCGGCCATAACAATAAATGTGTAGTCTTATGAAGCATTTGTTTTTGAGATGGGGTCAGTGACCCCCATTTGAATGCTGGAAAGAGTCAGGTGAAAGAGACAAACAATTAAAAATCTATAAAATTTGAATAAATGAAGAACAATTGAAAAGTTGCTTAGAACTGGTCATTCTATAATACACCAAAAGTAAAAATAAAGATGAACCATCCCTTGAATGTAAATGTTCCCTCTAAAGGGATTTCTACTGGCACAGTTTGATGGGCCAACCAGAAAGTGATGTAACCCAATCTTGGCCACCACCTGTATTATAGGATATACATCATTAATATCTTACCATACACAGTTCCTAAATTCCCTTTGCTCAATGAAAGGGTACTGGGAATGTCTCTCCATGACAGTGTCTCCACCTAGTGGGATCCAGGGATTCACCTACGGGTGGCCCCACTAGAAAACAAATGATTAATCACACCGTTGGAGTAAAACAAATAGAACTTTATATAACTGGCAGAGAAGCAAAGTACAGGTGATACACGCTGGAGTTTCAATATCTACCTCAGACAGACTCACTGGGGCTTACACAGAGCTGGTACAGACATCCACAGTGTCTCCACATTCTCAATCCAAGCACATGAAGTTTGCTTTCATCTTCAGGGCACAGCTCCCAGCTCTATCTGTAGTGCGAATACAACAAATCTTCTTTATTTTTCAGGGCACAGCTCCCAGCACTATACACAGTTCAAGCACAACAAATTCCCCTTAACTGCAATCCATCCATGGGTCACATTCTCGCTGCTTCTGAACTCTAAGCTCACAAGGCTTGGGGACCTGGACCTCAAGTCCTCCACGGGCCTCTTAATTCATTGTGTCATAACAGTGGGGAGGGGAAAGGAGGGGGAGGGCAGGTAGGGGAGAGTGACAGAGGGGAAGGGAGAGGGGAAGGGAGGGAGGTGAGAGACACCCAGCAAGAAGACCATTTAACTGGTACATGCCCAGCACACCCCCCCCATCGTTGCGCCATAGGCAAGTGCCTCTTCTGCCTACCCCTAGTTCTGGCCCTGCTTAACCCTATGGGTCACTACAGTGATAACCCAAGTCAGGGAAGGGAACAACAACATAATAGCTGAGAACCCTCTGGGTCCAGCATTTGGGTGGAGCAATATTGTAAGAGAGCAATCATCAAGAGTTTATAAGGGTCATTGACAATGAACACTAAGTGTGCCTCCTAGGCTATGCAATAGGGCGAGTGGTAAGAACAGGGCTTTATTTTGTCCTGCGTCAACTGGGGCTGCCCAAGTTCTGCTTCTGAATGACACACATTAGGGGATGTAAGGAGGGATGCCTATGTGCCTTCCACAACACTTTTTTTCATAGGGCACTACATTTCAGAGTGCAAAGTCCACAGCCTTGTGGTTTGCACCTTTTTCTTTGCATTTTGCAACCATACCTTGCACTAAATTACCCCTTATATCCCTTTTATCCATCAGGCCTTTATGATATAGCCAAATATAGAGGTGCTTTACTTTATGTAACCCACCCTCAAGTGTGCTTTAGCAGTGTAAGATTATACTGTCATTTTAGTGTGCCTTTCTGTCAGTGCCTTTCTGTGTGCAACTCCCTGCAGTGTGTGTGTATCTCTTTTAAGCACCTTACCCTCTGATATATTGTGTGAGTTTCCTGGTGTTCTATTGGTTTTATTGGTAAAACAATAAAACTTCTGGATATTTTAGGAGCCCTAAAATGATTTTGCTGTGGTATCAGTAACATCTGGAGGAGGGTTTTTGAGGACATGAATGTCAGCAGCTTGGGGGTTAATTAAATATGTAGGCAGCAACCAGTCAGGCACCCTAAGTGACCAAGCCGCCAGCTCTCTGCCCAGCCTCACAATTGGCCACATGCGTGTACGATTGATTGCACACTGCCGGACCGCGTGCTGTCGAACCACGCGCTGCCCATGCATGAGCCTGCATGAACGACCTGGAGAAGATAACTGCTAAGCAGTGAGGAAATAAGGTCCAGAATGGGGGTAAGCAGCAGAAGCGGTAAGTGCCTGCCCTCCCCTCTGCCACTGCAAGCCTCATGATGTTCAGTGGGTAATCATGTGCTGAGCGTAAATGTGACCCAATGGCCAAATCCTGATGTCAGCATTATAGTGTTTATTTGAGAAAATCCCCTCCATTCACACAATGAAAACTTTCATTTTAGAATTATTATTAGAATTATTTTAGAGATCTGTTGATATTGGACCTTGAAGTGTTATTAAGACCCGGTAGCTACAATTATTTATACAGTTTGATCAGGATTAACATTCTGAATAAATCACATTTAGTTCCATGCTTTGAAAAAATCTCAATTCCCCAAGCCGCAGACACAGGTGCTGACAGTCAAATAAAAATGGATTATCCTGCACTAAATGTGTATGCTCAGAAAATAATCCCAGCATGGACTCCAGTTGAATGGTTTCAATCTGATATTATTTAAGTGATCTGCATTCTGTGCAGCAATAGCTAGTGTTGAATTTGAGTGTGACTGACTGATGCTCTTTGTATAAAACATGCCATGGTTTTCTAGTTTGGTGATGTGCCCCCCTACTGTTGGAACAACCGATATCTAGACTGTCAGCATTTGAAGAAGGCATGTCCCACTCCTGGCTCTGCCCCAATCACCACCCCTAATCAGCTTTGGACTGGCCCCCGGGCCCCAGCCGCAAAGCTTCCCGCCTCAACAGCAGCCTCATGCAATTTTTCTTCTCACAGCCGCGATCAGAGCCCAGGAGGGAGGTCGGGCAGTGGCAATTGTTTCAGGCAGAGAACGGGTCTGGGGGCCAACAAGGGCCTAGGCCCATCTGTTTTTTTCCCGTGCCCACCAACCCAGTCTGACCCTGCGCCCCATTCAACCCTGACCTATCCCTCCACCGTGCTCCCTGCTTCAGCTAGAAATCAGAGGACTTTGTGTAATGATTCTATTCATTTCAATGGAACCGTTACGTTTTGGGTGCAAATTACTGAGAGATGGACCTATTACTGCTGATCACTGGGCAAACATAGATCAGGATGACTCCAGAAAAGTATGCCTGGGCCTATAACAGCAGGCTTTTAGGGGAGGCATGACACTTCTCTACTTTAAAAGTCTGGGGCAGTATCATTGGTGGAACATTATTATCTGTTATTATTTGTCCACCCAGGGGACACTGTAGTTTCAATACCCTCCCTCAGGCAGAACTCAACGGGGCTCACACAGAGCTGGTACAGGAATCCACAGCATCTCCAAATCCAAAATCAAAGCACACAAAGCTTGCTTACATCTTCAGGGCACAGCTCCCAGCACTATCTGTAGTGCAAATACAACAAACCCCCTTTACTAGAATACATCCACGGACAGCTCCTGTCACATGTCACATTCTCTCCGCTGCCTCTGAGCTCTAAACCCTCCATGGTTGAGCTCCCCAGGCTTAGAGACCTGGACCCCAAGCCCTCCATGGGCCTCTCAATTTCTTAAGCCCTACACCTTGGTTACAGTCCCAGCACTCCAGGAAGTAGACTGACACGGAGCACATGGCAGCTCAACTATAGATCAGCAGGTTTTTAGGAATGATGTGCCACTTATGTACTGGGCTGTAGAAATTGAAGGAGCATTATTATCTGTTATTTATACAGTTTACACCGTTGTATAATATGTGAAGGGGTTCAAACAGGTGTCACGGCCTAGGGGACAAACCAAATTGAAATGTGGCCCTATGAGTATTCTGAATGCATCTGACCTGATCCGTCAGGGAAAGATACAGACCATTAATGGTTCAAACTTTGGAGAACTTGCCCTTGCACCTCAAAATGCCTTGCTTGGCCCCTGTTGCTGTAGCCAGAGGAATAAATGCAATACAAAATCCATTGGAGAGATGTCTACCAGCTATGGCTTACTAGTTGCACAGATGACACACTGATGTCTTGGGTGCAGTATGTTAGATGGATAATTAGCAGACTAGACAATGATACTTTCCAGGACATTATCAGCTGAGACGGCACAAGGACACACAGGAACATGCAGTTGCCACTCCTAGAAGTTCTAAATAGCCTTTTGAGAGTTATTTGTTTCCCTACTTACATCAAATGGAACCTCTGAGCTTTGGCCTTGTGCTCAGATTTTAATCCTGCCAACAAAAATACAAGTTCTCCTTGTTTGAATAAAGAATCCTGTAAACTGTTGATATATTTAATTTTAACATTTAAAATCTGATACCGTATTTCCTGGTGGCATATTCAAATCCACTGACATTATCATTTATTTTATGTAGCCTCGGGATTCAAAGTAAAATGAAACGCTTGAGTGGAAAAACAAATTTGCATTATAAGTAGAGTTGATTTGCAGAATCCCTGAGGACAAAACAAACTCAACCACAAGTTTCCAGAAAATGATTTTGTGGTGAGGATCCCTTTTCCCAATGGTATGGCAGAGATGTAAACTGATATTGTGTTCTCTTTTGACAGCAATGAGTATGAAACTACAGAGACTCATTTGCAAGCAAGTGCAACGTACAATTCAAATACAAATTTACTTAGTTACATACAAAGATGACTGATGTAGCACTAGCAGGAATGATTCTGATGAGAGGGTCATCTGCATGTGAAACTTAAGATTACAAGTCCTACTTTGGGGTGTTATAATCAGTTTTGGGAATGCTTATGTCCCCTTTAAAGAGAACATTTAACCCTGACATTTTCATGTTCATGTTAGAAACTGCATTATTCCCTTTCAGGTCATCAGTAAGTGACACAAACCGTGTCAGGGGCATAGCTTCTTGGGAGGAATGAGTTATTCTTCCACTTTATAGAGCACTGGTAAGGCCCCATCTAGAATATGCCATACAGTTTTGGTCTCCAGTGCTCAAACAGGACATTATTGTATTAGAGGGCGTACAGGGATGGGCAACTAAGCTGGTAAAAGGTATGGAAAATCTTAGCTATGAGGAAAGACTGGAGAAGAGGTGCTTAAGGGGCATATGATTACTATGTATTATAAGTGGATCATATAATAATCTCTCTAATGCTTTATTTACCAGAAGCAAGGATGTTCTGGCTAAATATTCGGAAGGATTTTTTACAGTGAGAGCTGGGAAGATGGGGAATTCTCTCCCTGAAACAGTTGTACTGGCTGACACATTAGATAGCTTTAAGAAGGTGTTGGATGGCTTTTTTAGCAAGTGAGGGAATACAGGGTTATGGAAGATAGCTCATAGTACAAGTTGATCCAGGGACTGGTCAGGAAGGAATTTTTCCCCTCTGAGGCAAATTAGTTACAGACTAAAGGTTGAACTTGAGGAACATGTCTTTTTTAAACCTAACTTTCTATGTTACTATGTATTCTAGAGGACTATTTGAGCCAACTGTTCGGACTAGTCCCTGGATCAACTTGTACTATGAGCTATCTTCCATAACCTTGTATTCCCTTACTTGCTAAAAAGCCACCCAACCCCTTCTTAAAGCTATCTAATGTATCAGCCTGTACCACTGATTCAGGGGGAGAATTCCTCATTTTCACAGCTCTCACTGTAAAAAATCCATCCGAATATTTAGCCAGAACATCCTTGCTTCTGGTAAATAAAGCATTAGAGAGATTATTATATGATCCCCTTATAATACATAGTAATCATATGCCCCTTAAGCACCTCTTCTCCAGTCTTTCCTCATAGCTAAGATTTTCCACATTTTCAGAATATTTATAATGGTATCTGTCTATTGGCCTGTGGGTACACCTGCCAGACACCTTCAGAGAAGCTAACAAGATGTTACTAATTATACATGTTGCTTAATATTTGCAGTTGACAAATTTGAAAGGAAAAATAAATCTTGCCATAGGTGATACTATTTGTCAAGTGCCAGACATGGGGCATTTCCAGATCCTGTAATTTGCGTAAGAGCTCATTCTTCTCCCAAAACTGCTTAACTGGAACCATGTCATCTGCGATGTAGCTGCTCCATTCCCCCCTCCCCGTGCAAATACTTTGAAATCACCATTTATTTCTTTAATGTATCTCAGTAAAACGTCTTGGCCCAGTGCCGCTTTTCCTAAGCAAGCAATCTCAGATTTGATTTTTTGCTCACCTCCCAGGAAGACATATATCTGCTTAAAACAGAAAAAAACCTGACAAAGTCACCTTCAAATTTGTGCAGTAACTAAGTATCAAATTGCTTCAGATGGAATCATCTGTCTAATATATAAAATGCAATGCAGCTGTTAAATGACTTTCCATCATCAACAGTGAAACCGCTTTGTATGTTACACGCTGTGTTTAATAGCTAGGCATATAATGGATTCTCTACCTAGACAGGAATTATTCTGTATGTGGTACAGGGAGAGAAGACCAATGGTAGTATAATAAAGGACCTTTCTTTTTAATAGCTACAATCACACTATCCCAAAATTATGTAAACTACATCTCCTACCACTTAGCTGTGATGAATATTATTGATTGCCTCTGGTAATAACCTGAAGGCTTGTCTTTATATCATAGGAAGGGAACGAATAACAGCTTTATAACAAAGACTGGGACAACTGATTCTTTCATAGGCCCTGGAAATAAGGGGTACCCAGTGATGAGCTCATGGTCATGTATTTTAATTTCCTAACTGTGACTTTGATCATGGGTCAAAAAAAAGTCTTGGTTTAAATGTGACACAATATTGGGTGATTCTTTCTATAGCAATTTAGAGAAACTGCCAAGTAGAAAGATTATCATTGTGCTGCTTCCTTGCAACCTTGAGATGCCCCCAAATAGCTTTAACTGGGGGCTGTATCTCTTCTTCTCTCTTTACAACATCTTATTTTAAACTCATTTGGAAACAGGAGTGTTAAAGAAGCAATGACAACATTCCCACCAGCAGAAAGGCAAAGGCACTAATGAAAGTATAATACACAGTTATGGGACCTGTTATCTAGAATGCCCATAACCTGGGGTTATCCAGATAACGGACATTTCCATAATTTGGATCTCAATACCTCAAGTCTACTAGAAAGTCTTATTTAAAGGAAAACTATACCCCCCAAACAATGTAGGTCTCTATAAATAGATATTGCATAAAACAGCTCATATGTAAAACCCTGCTTCATGTAAATAAACCATTTTCATAATAATAAACATTTTTAGTAGTATGTGCCTGTGAGGGACTTACCCGGGGGACGGCAGGGACGCCTGCTTCCTCCTTGACAGGGACGCCCGTCTCTCTTCACCGCCGCCGATGCGGCTAGGCCTCAGGCGCCGGCTCCTATGGAGCGCGCGGCGCGCATGCGCCAGAATTAAAGGGACAGGTGCGCTGACGTCTTTGCGCAGGCGCTGGCGCTGATTCGTCAGCGTCCAATGGCGCCAAATTCAAATGTTTAAAGGGCCATCAAATCTTTTGTGCTTTGCCCAACGTAGGTTCTGTATATTGTTCCTGGGTGCTATTTTGCTGTGTTTTCTTGTTGTGACCTTGGCTATTCCTGATTCCTGTTTGACTTCCGCCTGCCCTGACCCTTTGGCTTGTTCCTGACTACTCTTTGGATTTCGTTTTGTACTTCGACCCTGTTTGTTGCTGACCTGGCCTGTGACCTCGACTACTCTGCTGTTTACAGATTCTGTACCGCATTCCCGATTGGTTTCGACTCGGCCCGTTCTTGGACTTTGTTAACCTTTACGTTTTGTTCCCTTGCTCGCCCAGAGTTCTTCCCTCAGTCTCCTCACTATTAAGTCCTGGCGGCATCCGAGTAGCGGAGGGCTCCACCCGACGTGAAAGGCGGCGGTTATAGGCCGAAGCGTGAGCGTTACAGTGCCATTGGGTAATCATAAATAGAAAATTGCCATTTTAAAAAATAAGCGGATCGCCTGGAATTGTACGATTCACTGTGCACACAAACATACCAAACAAACTATACTTGTTAGGTCACATGAGCCAATTAACAGACAGAGTTCTGTATTTTGCTTCAACACTTCTTCCTGTTACAGTTGTAGTATTTCTGGTCAGGTGATCTCTGAGGCAGCACACAGACCATCACGAAATCAAGGGCAAGATTCACTTAAATATATAGGACAGTTTGGTAAGATTCTTTAATATGCACTTACTATGATGTAAACTATCTGTTGCTGAAGTGTTCATTTTGGGGGTATAGTTTTCCTTTAAAACATTAAGGGGTCTATTTAGTAAAGGTCGAATTTTGTTTTCTTTAAAAATTTGAGCTTTCGAGAATTATCATGCCCCACAACAGTAAAAAATCCAAATAAGAAATTCTTCAGCTAAAACCTGTCAAAGTCACGTAAATATCAATGTCAGAGGTCCCTTTAACCATTTAAAGATGGTTTTATGGGGTTTAATGCTGGTTTACACTTGCAAACTTGATAAATCACGTTTTTAAGCCTATAAACTAAGAAAAATTTATGTATTCATTAAAATTCTAAATTTACCAGCTTTTTTTCATCTGATTTATTCTAGTTAGCCAAATTCATGAATGGCTGGTTTTGCTTCCAATAAGGATTAAATATATCTTAGTTTGGATCAAGTACAAGGTACTGTTTTATTATTACAGCGAAAAGGGAAATTATTTTGAAAATGTCTTACTATTTGTATAAAACTGAGTCAATGGGGCAAATTCAGTAACATGCGGAGTTGCGCTAGCGCAGCCTTCACCTGGCAAATTTTCGCCAGGCTGCCGCTAATTCACTAAAATCCGAAGTTGCGCTCAGGAGGCGAAAGGTAGCGAAGTTGCGCTAGCGTTAATTCATCAGGCTAAGCGAAGTTGCGCTAGCGAAGGCTAATTTGCATATAGCGCCAAATTGAAATTTGAATGGACGTGTACGCTGCAGTGCATACAGAACACTACACAAGACCAGGGAAACCTAATAAAAGTTTATCTAGGTGTTCTAATGCCCACATGTGCTTACAGTATATGTAAGGTGCAATATGTTAAATTTTGGGTGGAAGGTGGGCACCCTAAAAAAACTTGGAAAAATTTTCAACATTTTTTTTTTACTAACTCCTATCTACTCTACTGAACTTCACCTGCTCTGACCTGGCGAAGTAAACTCTGGCGAAGGAGGTAATGTTCAGAAAAAAAAAAAAGTGCATAGTTTCACCCCCTTCACCAGAGTGCAACTTCACCAGCGTTAGGGTGCGAAGTTTTGCTAGTCTGTCTACATCGCTGGCAAATTTTCGTCAGGGTCACTGTTGGTAAATGATGTCACGCTGGCGAATTTCACTTCGCACTTCAGTGAATGGCCAGCCGTTCTGTAATTTGGAGTTTTCTGGATAATGGGTTTCCAGACAATGAAATTATAATGCTTACTCTTATGCTGGCAACATAAAATTAGGGGTATCGAGACCAAAGTGTTTAGGCAATTGGTTTTGTGCAAAAATGTATTCCAAAGCTGCTCATTTCACTTCCGAATAGTTGTGCTTAATGTTTGCTCATTGTTCTAATAATACTGCAAACATGCTCCTATGGACAGAAATGGAACCATAAAGCTACCACCACCTTCAACACACTGTTGAGCATGTTTATCCTCCTAGTCCCTTCTCTTCATCATACAGGTATGTTTATCTGGAAACCAATTATCCAGAAAGTTCAGAATTATGGGAAGACCATCTCCCATAAACTCCATTTTAATAAAAATAATTCAACGTTTTTTAACATGATTTCATTTTTCTCTGTAATAATAAAACTACCTTCCACTCCAGAAATAATGAATCCTTATTGGAGGCAAAACAATCCTATAGGGTTTATTTAATGTTTAATTTATTTTTTAGTAGACAAGGTATTGCGATCCAAACTACAGAAAGATCCCTTATCCAGAAAACCCCAGGTCCCAAGCATTCTGGATAATAGATTCCATTCTTGTACTTCTCTGTACTGTTATCTAGCCTTCTCTATGTTACTTCTCTTTATTTTCATACAGAAAACATGGACAAAAAAAATTAGAATTTTCTGGATTTCCTGGTGAACTTGGCACACAGTAATTGTTCTTCTAAATGATACCTAAAGTATTTTTGCAATTAAAGACTCCCTGTGTGCTGTGTTTAGTTCCAGGTTTATGGAGTTAATGGAGTCCTCAGTTCCAAGGGGCCAGGGGCAGGGCTGTGTCGGTGGCAGAGTTGGGGTACTGATACCATAAGGCAGCAATACGCTGAATGTTCTGGCCACTTCTGGTAACTTTAAGAGCCACAATTATAGTTATTAAATTGGAAATTTGACTCTTTCAGTGCAGAGAGTTTAATTGTGCTTTCTGCACTAGCGAGGCATTCCCCCCAATCTGGTGCCTAAAGCCATCTCAGAATAGCCTGGGGATTAGAAACAAGTGATGTGTGGGTTGACCCAAAACCTGCAGTGACGCATGGGTCAGGTCTGGGCTGAGATTCAAAATAGGCATTTCAGCTACACAGAGGCCCAAACAGCACCTCACCAGCCCAATAAATAGTGCCTGTCTATGGCAACTTACAGCAGCCCCTCTGGCATTTGACAGAAGCCACAGATTGCCAGTCTGGTCCTGGCATGGGTTGACAATGGGTTAATTGGGTTTGGGTTGAATTTTAGCCAGCCATTGTGGGTTAGGGTTGGTGTGGGACAGATTGAGGAAGTACACTCCTTTTCTCCCAAAGATTCCCTGTCTTGGATCCAGTGCACATAAGTAGTGCGGATACAGGTTTATCCTACAATGGCAACATTTTGCGGTTTAGGGTCAGATGCGACTGAAGGTATTCCGTTTAGTTAGGATTGAGTGTGGGTCTAGTTTTTCCTGACTTGCATATCACTACTATAAATATCAAAGGAATAATGAACCTTCCACTGGTGGCCATGGTGGGGTACATCCATTCACAATTGAGCAAGTATCTTGAGTCACTCGATCCCAGATCATGCATATTTAGCACTCATGCTCAATATACACTCATAGGATACTGGCCAGGGTGTGCTGGGGTGATAATGTAAAGGAGTGGGGTATAAAGGGGTGCTGCAGTGATGTAAAGGGGTGCATTTTGGGGGTAGATTCTGGACAATTCTGGGCAAACTTGTAATAGCAGGCCTGGCCTTAGCAGGTGTGTGCCCCAGCACGGCAGTGGATGGTCCGGTCAGAATGCAGGTTAATGGACATATTGGAACATGAGTTTCTGACATAAAAGCTGCAGATAATATATAAGTATAAAGAGTGGATGGGCATTATCATATTCACTTGAGATCAGTGTTTATATATGAATGGGTGGGTGATCATTCTCTATATACATGTATTTGTTTACATTGTTCCCATGCTGTGTATCCTGTCCTTTTCCTGACACAAATCCTACAGTGCCTAAAAGCATATCTATCATTACAACAATTCCTTTAACAAATCAAATACAGAGCGAGGGGATAAGCGCGCTTCTAAGACTTGAGAATCCTAAAAAGAAAAAGGGTGGCAATAGTGTGTTACTTTTTTAAGTGAATGGCCTTGGTTTTAGGTAAGCCTCCTCACATAATGGCTTCTGGGGTTCCCAGGTGGTGTAAGGACCTGTTGGCGGTTAAGTTGCCCGCATACAAATATTACTTACAGGATGAAGATTGTAAGGTGCATGTCAGAGGGAGTACCGAATCCTTTCAGCAAGCGGTCCTTCCGAAACTGTATCTCCGCTGTTGCTTTCTGGAATACGGGTACGTTTTTCTCCTTCTCCACAGGTTTTCCCGAGTGGGTTCAGACTGTGTGGTGGATCCGGTCTAATTTGCTGTGAATCCCCGTGTCCTCCAAGATGAGCGAAACTTAGGTTAATCAGTTTTGTGCAAGCTTTTTAAATTTTGGCACCAAACAAGGACTCCTTTTTATTCACATTCACTAAAAAGCCCAACACGTTTCATATATGTTAATACTTCATCAGGGGCATGAAATTCACCCTGTAAGTAAAATTTGTATGTAGGCCATCCGTATAAAATCCTGGCAATACTTCACTATTGCAGCTTATCCGCCAACAGGTCCTGACACCACCCGTGAACCCTAGAAGCTATTTTGTCTAAATCGCTGTTATCGCTCCTACCAAATGTGAGTAGGCTTACCTAGACCACGGCCATTCACTTAAAAAAGTAACACACTATTGGCACCCTTTTTCTTTTTAGGATCCTTCAAGTCTTAGAAGCGCGCTTATCCCTTCGCTCTGTATTTCTCTACATACGGTCCTGTATTCTAGTTAAGCGCTGCCATTAAGCAAGCACTCTTTTCAACCAAGCGCCGAGTCCACCACTACTGTTCTAACAAGTCAAACCTCAATCCATCAGCACTTTCTATTAGAGGTCACTAGAGGGCAGCAAGAATGTGTTTATCTTCTACAGTCATTCTTCAGGGACCGTGAAGAAAGGTGCACAATGATGAACTGCAAAATTAAATAGATCATGGATGAAATCATGGATGAAATCAGCAGTTCAATAAAAAAAATACTAGCCAGCAGAAAAAAGGAAATAACTGAAGAACTTAATTGAAAAAAATATATATTATTAATTTTTCATATAGCACCAACATATTCCACAGCACTTTACAAAGATTATACAATATCCCCACCTCAGTGGAGCTTACATCAGTGGGTCAGCCTTTTTTAGTGTCCCTTTTAGCATGGTTTCCATGTGCTTAATAAGTCTCTCCTTCCTCCCCATGTTTGATTCTAGGGTAAACTCATAATGCCAAAATGGCACAATAATCTCTGTAATTAAATGGGTGGTTCGCCTTTAAGTTAAATTTTAGTATGTTATAGAATGACTAATTCTAAACAACTTTTGGCCTTCATTTTTTTTTTAACTATTTGCCTTGCACTGCTAAATCTTTTCAGCTTTTAAACAGGGGTCACTGACCCCTATTTAAAAAACAAATGCTCTGTAAGGCACAGGCCATGATTTGTGACCTGGGACCGATAAAGGGGTCACATGCTGCCCCCACCACATGTGTGGGACTCTAGGGTCTAGTAGTGCAGTTCTCTGTGCTTCCTGACCCCTCTGCAACTGATCCTGAGTGGTATGAGAGTACGGGTGCGGGCAGGACGATGATGTCGGACTTGGGGTACCAGCAGACAAATCTATTGTTATTGTTACTTTTTATTTCTCATCTTTCTATGTTTAGGCCCTCTCCTATTCATATTCCATTCTCTCTTTCAAATCAATGCATGGTTGCTAGGGTAATCTGTACCCTAGCAACCAAATTGCTAAAACTAAAAATGGAGAGCTGCTGAATAAAAATCTAAATAACTGAAAAGCTACAAATGAAAAATGAAAACCAATTGCAAATTCATACTAAAAGTTAATTTCAATTTGAACGACCCCTTTAAGATAAGAGCAAGATGGGTGACAAAATCCTGGAAATCAGCATTTGGCAATTCTCACTCACTGACAAATTTGTGGTTGGGATCAATGTCTCTTTAATATTAAGAAAGAAAAGAAGGAGATTCAGAACGGTAGCAGCAGACAGATAAAAGTTTTCTTCATTCCTTTAAGAGTGTGGACAGAAATATTACTTGCTTGTGCTCAGCAAATATCTGCCTGAAGGGGTGATGATAAATGCTGTGTCCCAGCTTGCCTTAGGATCCAGTTGCTACATTGAAGGCTGGCTCTGAAATCACAGTATGGTAGTTGCCTAGATGTCAAGCTTAAAGAGTTATTTTGCGAGGGAATTAAACGTGGAGAATGAAGAAAAGGCTTTTAGCATAAAAAAGAAAATGTGCCTGATGCAACAAGGAAAATCTACTGTAGATGGATGTAGGGTTTTCCATTTCTTTAAAGGGGTGATTCACCTTTCAGTTAATTTTTAGTATGTTATAGAAAGACCAATTCTAAGCAACTTTTCAATTGGTCTTCATTATTTATGTTTAATAGTTTTTAAATTATTTTCCTTCTTCTTCTGATTCTTTCCAGCTTTCAAATGGGGAGTCGCTGACCCCAGCTAAAAAAAAAAATAGTAAGGCAACAGATGTATTGTTACTGTTATTGCTACTTTTTATTCCTCATCTTTCTATTCAGACCCTTTCCTATTTCTATTTCTTATTTAACTCATGGTGCTAGGGTAATTTGGACCCTAGCAACAAGATTGCTAACATTGCAAACTGGAGAGATGCTGAATAAAAAGCTAAATAACTCAAAACCACAAATAATAAAAAGTTAAACCCGTTCCAAATTGGTATCACTCTGTACATCATACTAAAAGTTAATATAAAGGTGAACAACCCCGTTAAACTAACTACAAAGAAACAAAGCTGGCCTTGGACAACACTGCTGCTTTAAGAACCCAGACCTGATATTATTTGGCTACAGCTTTCAGCATGGGTTAACCCTTAAAAATATGTTAGAATACACTGGGATTGCCTGTAGTACACTGGTGCATTAGAGCTAAAACAAAAGTCCAGTGGCAGCCCTATTAGTATAGAAGGTTTATGACCCATTAGACATATGTTATTTGTTTATATGTTATAGAGAGGTGAAAAAGATTCAGTCCCATATTTAGAACAGGATTAACAAGAGGTTTTACTGGAAATAATATTACATTGACCAACTATGATGTACTGTAGTGGTTCCATATGTCTTAAAATTTAAACAGGGAGTGGCAACCAATCAGATATTAGCTTTAATCAGTTTACTGCCACTTAGACAATGGAAACACATACCACTTAAACCAGGAAACAGGCAGCACTCCAGATTAAAAAAAGAGGGTGATTTATTATAACAGACCATATGCCAACATGGCCTGACGCGCTTCAGGAAAGACTCCCTTAATCAAAGGCTTCAATTGTAGCACATACCGGATTGGTTGCTCTCATTGCTGTACTGGTGCAGTGTAGCAACTATATTTGTAAATATGGACCCTGGGGGCCTGAGAATTCTGGATAATAGATCCCTAAGATTTAGTCTCTTTATTAAATCACTTTTGCATTTGTAACACTAATCTGACTAGGCAGACCAAAAAGGGCTTAATGTCCAGCTAGTTGTTAGAGCATGGGTTACATGCGACTCAAAACACTTCAGGCTAGGGCAGGGGTCAGCAACCTTTACTATCAAAACATTTTGCCCCCTCTTCCACTAAAGAAAAATAGTCTGGAGCCGCAAAATATAACCCTGCTTATAAACTTTTAAAAGTTTTAACCTTTTTTTAATTTTAACTGTTACAACAACAGAATACAACAAACAGAAGTACAGTGTGTGTGTGTGTGTAGGCCTACTTTGAAATAAATTAAACACTGAATAGCCCTATTAAATGCTAGTGTTCTCATCTGTTTAATGTGACTTCTGTTTCTGAAGCTCCATGCTGATCGTCTCTCTCTTGTCTTGAGTGTGTGACTGCAGTAAGGACCATGATGAATCATCTTGCTGCGGCAAGACGTCTATACAGCCCTCACACCTGCTGGCGGCTTCCTGAGTGTGCAACCGCGGTAAGCTTAACACGGTCGCACACTCAAGAAGCCGTCAGCAGGTGCGAGGGCTGTATAGACGACAGGACAGGCAAAGCCGCAAGACTGAGCTACAGCAAGCAGGATGAAGAGCCACATGAGGCTCCGGAGGCGCGGGTTGCCTACCCCTGCGCTAGGGCCTTCACTACATGGAAGATTTATCAGGTGGAGTAGTTCAACTACAACTCTCACGCTACTTTGCTACACCAAATAGAAATAATGGGCGCCAGGAGATTCTTGTGATAAACCAAACTAATAACGGTTTATTTGTACAAGACAAATGAGCCCAGGGTTTACTTACAGAGGTACCAGGCATACACAAGGCCACACATCAGGCTAAAACAGGTTACAACACAAAGCAGAGACAGTGACTCACATCAGGCAAGGTAGTCAGGTAGCACATCCATTTTCTTCTGCAATATACCTCAGAGTGGTCCGGCTCCCATCCTGTGGAGTGGTCAGGGAGAACACCTTTCTAATCCTGACACCAGGGCCGGAACAAAGGGTAGGGTGGCCCCTTCACTCTAGGCAATTCAAAAGCCTTGGGAAGCTACTCCCTACTACAATCCTCGATGGAGCTCCAACTGCTCTTACTATCTGTCCTCTCTACCTTACTCTCCTAGAGAGTCTGTGACAGAACTAACCCTGTTTAGCTAACCTCATTCTCCTCGTTCCCTGCTCCCCGACTTAGACACTAGAGGACCCGGTCCCTCTAGGTACATGGCTTTCTGGGCCTTGCTGTACTCAGGCTTCCCTGGGCACACCCAGCCGGATCAGCATCCAGCAGCCAAAGAGGAAGATCCACCCCTTCTCTCTCTCACTATACCAGGATGTGGTCACAGCGCCTCCTGGCCCATAGCATTGGATATGCAAATACTTAAACTAGAAACATGAGCTTTCCCCCAGTAAGTAGGGAAAAGGAAGTTAGGGACTTAAAGCCATAGAGGCACGGTTAACTCTATGGGTCCCTACACATTTGTTATTAAAAACAACCAAGTCTACAATTCCCAGCATACTTCATCATGTTATCCAGGAGCTGTTATCCTAGGAGCTGTCATACAGCAACATCATGCATTGATTGTTAAAGAAACACACTCTATAACCAGTGGTTCATCAAATACCAGTATGAGTACCTTATAAAGAAAAACGATTAAACCAATAGTAGTACGGGTATGGGATCCTTTATCCGGAAACCGGTTATCCAGAAAGCTTCGAATTACAGAAAGGACGCCTCCGATAGACTCAATTTAATCCAAATTTTTAAAAAATGATTTCTGTTTTCTCTGTAATAATAAAACAGTACCGGTAACTTGTACTTGATCCCAACTAAGATATAATGAATCCTTATTGGAAGCAAAACCAGCCTATTGGGTTTAGTTAATGTTTACGATTTTCTAGTAGACGTAAAGGGGTGGTTCACCTTTGGGTTAACTTTTGTTATGTTGTAGAATGGATAATTCTTTTCCATTGGTCTTCATTTTCTTTTTTTATAGTTTATGAACTATTTGCCTTGTTCTTCTGACTCTTTTTGGCTTTCAAATAGGGGTCACTGACCCCATCTAAAAACAGATGCTCTGTAAGGCTACAAATGTATTGTTATTGCTACTTTTTATTACTCATCTTTCTATTCAGGCTTCTCCTATTCATATTCCAGTCTCTTACTCAAATCAATGCATGGTTGCTAGGGTAATGTGGGGCCTAGCAACCAGATGGCAGAAACTGCAAACTGGAGAGCTGTTGAATAAAAAGCTAAATAACTCAAAAGTCACAAATGATAAAAAATGAAAACCAATTGCAATTTGTCTCAGAACATTCCTCTCTACAACATACTAAAAGTTAATTTAAAGATGAACAACCCCTTTAAGTTATGAAGATCCAAATTATGGATAGATCTGTTATTCAGAAAACAACAGGTCCTGAGCATTCTGAATAACAGGTCCTATACCTGTATAACATACAGAAGATTCGATTTTTAGGTGAACCCTATAAAAGAAGCATATAGTAAAGTAATGAGTGTTTGGGACAGCCATAGCTATGTAGATACAGACCACAGTGCAGACAAAGCCTAGTCTTGTTTTCTTGACAGTGTTTCACTGGATTTAAGCCAATTTCCTACAGCTAAAAGCTAAATCACAGATATGAGATCCTAACCCTCCATAATAATTTATACTTTATTAGCCTTGTTATTATTCAGAGATCATCCATCACAGCTGACTGGGCTCTGCTAAGTTGAACATTTTATCTCTCTTACCTGTAATTAAATTTTTTACGGTTTGCTCTTAAAACGGATGCAAACCTTACATACAGTATGAATGTTGTTCATACATGGATGCTGCTGAACTGTAACTCTAAAAGTACCAGATCCTATTATCAAGGGTTAAAGGGACACTTAACCCAACTGGAAAGCTTTCCCACTGTGCCTCTTAATTGTTGACAACATCCTTATTACAAATGGAAAACGACTGACCGATGACAATTCTATTGAACAAAAATGACAGAATTACAGATGCAAGAGCATTCACCAATGAGATGCTGACTCCCAGCTCTACGCCTTACAGAGACTATTGTACCATTTTGAGGCCCTGGAGAGCTGGGGAATGATTGAGCAATGTTGCTATAAGCAAACAACCCTGAAGTTGCTGGACTACAACTCCCAGCATGCCTCAACCATGTTAATGAAGTGTGGATGAGCAGTTTAATACATTAGGATTTAGTGTCTCCGGCTATACTGAACTCCCCCAACACAAGTGCTCCGTAACTGAACACTTAAGCGCCATGATTTTGTACCCCCTAGTACTCTAGCACTGCATCTTCGGCATTGATAAATGAGCCCTATTGTTACCAAACCGTATCATTATTTTCTAAAGCAACATACCCTTTATTATCTGCAGAATGAAATCTCTGGATGTAATTATTCTAACGTCTTAAAAATTCATACATGCTCAAACTATTTCCTCTAATAAGGGTCTTTTAAAGAACAGCTGTCATCACCACTACTTTTTAAAACCACTACACTGCCCCGGGATATTGCAAGTTTAGGATATTTATTTTTTGTTCCTTTTCATCAGGTTTTGAACAGACATTGCTTTGCAGATAAGGTACACTGATGTATCTATCAATTTGCCAATTAAATCAGACTTTGAGATGCAACAGATTTAAAGGAAAATGGTAAATGTATCTTAAAGGGGTAGTTCACCTTTAAGTTAACTTTTAGTATGTTATAGAATGGCTAATTCTAAGCAGCTTTTCAATGGGTCTTCATTTTTCTAATTTGCCTTCTGACTCTTATGGGGGTCATTGACCCCATCTCAAAAACATATGCTCTGTTAGGCTACAAATTTATTGTTATTGCTACTTTGTATTACTCAACTTTTTTAGTTTGGCCATTTCCTAGCCATATTGCAATCTCTTATTCAAATCAATGCATGGTTGCTAGGGTAAACTGGACCCTAGCAACCAGATTGATGACATTGCAAACTAGAGAGATGCTGAATAATAAATAGCTCAGAAATCCCAAATATTAAAAAAATAAAAACAAATTGTCTCAGATTATCACTCTCTACATCATACAAAAATGTAATTTAATGGTGAACAAACCCTTTAAGTGGATCATTTATTGCCATATATTTAAATAAATGCTGTTTGCTGCTACATTGCTGAAAACTGTGAAAAATTAACACCTGTCCTGTTAATATATAACAACAGAGACAAGGGGAGGGCTACTGACTGCACTGTTTCCCCTACTGAAAATAGGGACTAGATAGGGGCCTAATAAATAGGGACTGAGATTGAAGGGTAACTGCCTGCTCTGCTTACTGCAGCAAACCCTATATTTCAGATGATAGATCATAAAAGTAAATGTTTTACAAGTATGGGATCTGTTATTTGGAAACCAATTATTCAAAAAGCTTCAAATGTGGAATGGCCATATCCCATAGACTCCATTTTATCCAAATAATCAATTTTTTAAAATTATTTCCTTTTCCCCCTGTAATAAATAAAACAGTACCTTGTACATGAACCAAACTAAGATATAAATAATCCTTATTGGAAACAAAACCCGCCTATTGGGTTTATTTAATGTTTAAATTATTTTTTAGTAGACTTAAGGTATGAAGATCCAAATTACGGAAAGATCTCTTAAATGGAAAACCCCAGTACCCTGGCATTCTGGATAACAGGTCCCATACCTGTATTACATATGGCGTTCTGAAAATTTGCGCTGGCTTTTGCAAAAGTACAAGTAATTTCCAAACTGACAGAAGTCTTTGAAGCAGGGGAGGTTCCTATCTTGCATGAAAAATTAAAATAGAATTTGCTTATAGTGTATGTGACACTTATTACAAGTTACTAAACCAGAGAAACAAAACACAGTCTGTGTGGCCTGGTGCCGCTACATAAACTTACCAGGGAACAGCCTTTTTTTAAGGCTTCTGCTGAGGAAAACAAATTTATGAAAATAAAGGCTAGGTGCCCATGATATATTCCAGGCCTCCCATTAATACACTTATTTCCATTAATTTAATTTATCATGTTTAGGTACTAAAGAAAAATCCTTAAAAATCCAGATTTGTATAATTAAGGGAGATTTCTGTTTGCTAATGGACTTGGTTTTGCAACAGAACGTTTGTAGCATTAAGAAATAAGCAAACAAAATGTAATGCACTCGTTGGGATATTATTATTATTGTTATTGTCATTTATAAAGCTCCAAGAATTTTTCAAATGGATTGTACAGTAGAGGGGAAAAAGCATGCATTATTATACAAATCCTAATTGGGACTGGAGAAATTTAGATAGCTTTTAGGCCTCCATCTAAAATGAAACTACGACTCCTAATATCCCCTCTTGCTCAGCATTTCAGAGGGGGGGGGCTCAGCAATATAGTTATCAACTGGAGAGACAAATGTTAACAATGCCTAGGGGGTTATTTACTAAAACTTGATTTTTAGTAAACCAAGCTTGATCAAGCTCCCATCCATGATTTTATCTGATTTATCAATAAAATAACTTGAAAAAGTCGGGGAAAAGCTCGATATAATTGAGCCAAAACCTGCACCGCTCAATTTTTTTCGGGTTTTCGGATGAAACCCAACGCAAACCATGATATCGCCAAAATAAAAAAGGGACATCTTCCATTGATTTCTATGTGACCTCGGATGGTTTGAGATGTGAAAGTAGGGAGGGGTGTGTGTATGGATGCTGGGTTTTCATTTGGAGGGGTTGAAATTGATGGACTTTGTCTTTTTTCAACCCAATTTAACTATGTTACTATGGCGGATTTTCAGATTCAGAATTTTTGCAGCTTCTGGGTATAATAAATATAAAAATTTGAGGATTTTTTTCCATGAAAAATTCAAGTTTTCATCCAAAAAACGGCAACCAGAAAAATCGTGGTTTAGTAAATAACCCCCCTAATGCAGAGCTCTGCTGTACAGAACTAGTACCAAGAAATCTAGAAAGAGCACATTAAGGGTCATTTACGTTCACTACTGCAGTTGAGTTCACACAAATTTCAGCAGTCATTTGCGCGTAAGACACAATTTATTTAAAGGTATTTGCGTCAAAATGCACTCTATGCACTTCCATATATTTACACTACATGTTTATGTACGAGGTAAATGTAGCACAAGGCCACGCAGACTATGTTTTATTCTTTATGCAAAACAACCCTTGAGCTATCGGCACTTCTAAACCAGGCATTACATCTAGGGTTGCGTCAGCACTGTGCATCAATAAGCACAGAGCACTTTCATTTAAAGGATTAGGTGCACTGGCCAAATGCCAGAAATGACTCCAACTGGACTTTTTTATTATTTGTAGTTTATGAGTATTTTATTCAGCAGTTCTTCAGTTTGCACATGCAGCAGTATGGTTGCTAGGGTCCAGATTACCCTAGCAACCATGCATTGAGTTGAATAAGAGACTGGAATATGAATATAAGAGGGCCCGAATAGAAAGATGAGTAATAAAAATGAGCAATAACAATACATTTTTAGCCATACACAGCATTTGTGTTTTTAGATGGGGTCAGTGACCCCCATTTGAAAGCTGGGAAGAGTCAGATGGAAAAGGCAAATCATTCAAAAACTAAAAAAAAATAGAAAATGAAGACCAATTGAAAAGTTGCTTAGAACTGAACATTCTATAACATACTCCTTTAATGGTGAATGTTGAGATGGACACAGTTCCCACTAAACATGCATATTAGATGCAGTTGAGCAGTTGGCAGAAGAGGCACGTGTCTATGGAGCAACGGTAAAAGGGCACCAAACATGTACCTCTTCTCCCTAGCTGCCCCTAGTTCCTGAAGTAGTTGGCCATACAAAATCCTGCCTCCCCCCTCTTGACGCATCTATTTAAATAGGCCAATTGTGAGTTGTTTGTGGCTGGTGGGCCCGGGGGACAGTGTCCGAAACTGCTTGAGGCTGGCTGATTATATGCATAAAAGTTACTTTTAAACTGTGCAGTTTTCCTGCAAATAAACCTCTTCATCTTTTCACAAAGTTGTGATTGTGATTCAGAGTAGTACCCAGGGAGTGGTATTAGGGGTATAGACTAACCTGACCTTGGCTCGAGGAAAGCTGATTTAATTTCATATAGCGGAGACACAATAAGGGAATTCAGCACAGGAATTCCTGCATCAGCAGGAGAGGAATATATATAGATAGTCAGGTGATCCCACTGGTGGCTAATAAAAGGGCAACCAAGTTTGGGAGTTTTACTTTGAAAGCAGCAAGTAAGTTGCAGGTAAAACTTAGTCCATTTGTACAATATATAATGAAGCAATAGAATTCTTAATGAATCAGATGCAATTTGAGTGTAGTTTGGCCAGCTTAAATATATTGCAATATATGAACAAACCTGTTTTGTTTAAAGGGTAAGGTATTATTTAGTAGCTGTATGCACAAAATGTCTCAATGTCTTGTGCAGAGGACCTCTTGTAGTAGAAGTCCGAAGGGCTGCTGCACACACTAAAAATGGATAATGCCCTGGTGCTAACAGTAATGTTATATAGAATTTTGCAAAAAAATGCTGTTGCACTCTAGGGACTTAAACAATAAAAAACTTTATTTAGAATCGACGTTTCAACCCTCAATGGGGTCTTTATCAAGATATCTATATACTGTATATAAATCATCGATAACAAACCGCACTCCAAGGACTTTATCCGTGAAAAAAATCTAAAGAAATTTTATTTCAACGCTTCGGCTCCTCTACTCGGGCCGTCTTCAGGAAAGTGAAAACGCCATAACAGTGATACATTTTTAAAGGTAAAAAAATAGCGCCAAACAGGTAAGTGTGACATTATCAGTGGGTGTCAACATCATTCACCAACCAGTGAGGATCATTATCCTTCATTTTACCATCATGTGTACTTAATTAAACTATATCAACAACAGTTATCAGCCAACCCGTGTCAGTAATTTCCTTGTGTCATATTTGTTTGTGTCATATATTACTATAATAAATGTGCCCTTAGTGCAATTTAAAAGCCGTTGTTCTCAACAGCACTGACACCCTGATCATGTCCAGGGTGAAGGTTAAAAATCACTTACCCTAAGGAATCTAAGGATAAGGCTGCTGTCGCCCTTGTCGTCCTACTTAGCAGGTAGCACAACACGGTATGGCATGCTGGTTTCCCCTTAGTAGCCGCATATATATATATATATATATATATATATATATTTATATATATATATATATATATATATATATATATATATATATATATATATATATATATATATATATATATATATATATATATATATATATATATGTAGATAGATAGATAGATAGATAGATAGATAGATAAAGGCTGTAGCAAACAGTTCCTTTTGCTTATAATATTTAACTTATTATAAAGCAAAAAAAAATAAGAAATTAAGATCTAGCATACAATGTAATATCTCTTGAAGGAAAACTAAAGACTTAAAGTGAATTTGGCTTGAAATGCTGTACTTGAAATACTGAACTTACTGTACAAGCAGATTGGTTCCTCCGGGAGGTGGGCTTGGTGCCCAGGAGGGATTGAGGGGGAATCTGCAGCAATTGGCAGGAGTGGGATGACACAAGAGTGGGGTGATCTGCCCTTTTAATTCTACTCGTGAGCTTCACATAGTGTTTCATTTTGGGTGTATTTGAAGACCCCTAGAGAAACATGTATTATAAGTCTCCCACCTCACTTTTATTTGGAAGTCATTACACTGGTATAACAGCTGACATAAATATTTGATGTTCCATTAAAGGTTAACTGTGACCTATATTCATAAAATGGTTAATAGCCCTGGAATGTTTCTTCCTGAGGTTATAACTATCTGGTACAATGCTTCATGCCAAGTTATTCACAAATACCATATACATAATTTCCTTTTCCTAGTGTTTTACAACTACAGATAATTAATTTGTTATTGCTTTCAACCACTTGGAAAAGGATAAGAAATCAAAATACGTGAAAAAAGTGAAATACCAGAAAATGGAAAAATGAATTCATATATTTATAAATGTTAAATGAGAAGTAAGGCTTTACTAAAGAAGTAGGCTAGAAATGTTGTACATTATGTTTTGAGCTTCTGTACCAGCCCAAGACAACCACAGACCTTTAGCAATGAAGTTCTGTGTCTCCAAAGATGCCCCAGTAGCTCCCCATCTTCTTTTCTGCTGATTCACTGCACATGCTCTGTGCTGCTGTCACTTACTGAGTTTAGGGATCAACTCACTATTTACAGTTCACATAGAATATAAATGTCACAATATAAGACTGGTAATTAATACAGATAATTACTACACGGCATCTTAGAAACAGTGTAGTTAGCATCAGAATATAATAATCAGCCCTGTAGCATCAGCTTATATTACAGACAAACCTCATTTTCTGCTTGATAATTTCATAGGGCTTGATAAAGGGTCCTGTGAGGCCCAAAACATTGCCACTCTTTGTCTGCTCATATGTTCTGAGTCAATAAATACACTTGAAAAGTTATTCAATCTACAGTGTGCTGCAGTAAATTGGACTATTGTACAAGATTTTCTGACCCGTGGCAGGTTGGATTTAATACTGTCCAAGCACCTGATCCTAAGGGAATTGTTGCATGAGGTTTGAGCACTCCCATCATTGTGTGCAGTTTCTTACTTAAAACATTTATTTGTGCATTTCATCCACAGTAAAAATTCATATTAATACATCAATTTTAGCAAATCACACCAAAATAGAGTGTCTCCCCCCCAGTCTGCCTACCTGATGTCAGCCACTCCCGAGTGGCTGTATTTATATGTAATACGTGGCTGTTCAGTCCTCCCTATGTATTACTCTGGGGCAGTGTGTCGTTCGACATGCAGCTAAACCTCCCCACACTCCAATAAAGAGACTGTGAACTGAAGTCTGTAGATTTTACTGGATGGCAAGGGGAATAGGCGATACTGTAATAAATAACAGAAAATATAATAAGTATGTTTGCAATGAACTATATACAAACATGTAAAGATGAACATATATCTGCAGCATAGGGTTGCCACCCAGCCTAGCCAATAAAACACCTGCCAAGGCCGGGGCCGGTACTACAAATTTACCGGTAATGTAATAAAAACCGTGGCCTGCCCCCAGTCTGGTCAAAACTCACTTTTTTGCCGGCTTCTGGCCAATCGCATGCCGTGGATCCACCCCATCCAATTGCATGCGTCACAGCCCACCCCCCGGTGGAAATTTTATTAAAAGGTGACCACCCTACTGCAGCATCAAGCACTAGCTGGCATGAAATGTCTATACAACAATGTCTCTGGGAGTGCTGGCAGCTGTGGAGGTGATTTGGTGCAACTTTGAGTCTATTTGCTTACCGGCGTTGCTACCACGAGGAGGAGATGAAACTGTGTGCTTCATCCACAGCATGGACTGTAAAATGGAGTCTTAGCTCCCATAAGGCACTGTGCTGGGTCACATGGTAGACTACGGTAGCCAGATAAGTCCAAATGCAGTTCTGCCATAAACCATGTGGAGGTGCAGAATAAACCAGGAAATGGCCTTGACTAATTACAACAAGCATCCAGCGGAGGGAGCTCCCAGCAAATGAATTGTGAAATATGATAGCATGCTAGAAGCTTATGCTGGAGACATGACAGTGGTAGTGGACCCATGCACAGTTCTTGCTGTTAAGATAGCATATACCCCGAAACAAATTTTCTATAACTCTAAGCAAAGTGCAGCCAAAATCACCAGGGCGGCCAGGGTGATGCATGACATACAGTAGATGGTTGGATTGGCTAAAGATCTCTTGTTTGGCAAACTGGCCGAGACATTAAAGCCATACAGGTACTGATAAAATAAGATTTTAAGTATGTATGCCCAATAGTGATGGTAAATCTATCCCGTTTCATGGCGGAAAAATTCACGAAACAGCGAAAATTTTCGAACTGAATTGAAGTTGTGGGAGCACTCAAAAGGCAAAAGTTAAAACAAGAAATCTTCAATTAATGTCAGAATCTAAATTGAACCAATATATTGTTAACATTAATTGGGAGTTGCAATATGTCAAAAGTACAGGTATGTGATCTGTTTTCTGTAAATCCGTTATCCAAAAAGCTCTGAGTTACGGGAAGGCTGTCTTCCATAGACTCCATTTTATCCAAATAATCCAAATTTTTTAAAATGATTCTTCTTCACTGTACTAATAAAACAGGAGATTCTTCTTCACTGTACTAATAAAACAGGACCTTGTACTTGATGCCAAATAAGATATAATTCCTTATTGGAAGCAAAACCAGCCTATTGGGTTTATTTAATGTTTAGATGTTTATCTAGTAGACTATGAAGATCCGAATTACAGAAAGATCCAGCATCTGAAAACCCCCCAGGTCCAGAGCATTCTGGATAACAGTACCATACCTCTACTGTACAAGCCTGCGATCCTGCCCAATTTGCCGCCCGAGGCAGCCTTTGTTTTTGCCGCCCCCGCCTCCCCCACGGCACTCACCTTCAGCTCCAGACGGGGGACAGGGGGGTCCACAGCGCTAGTGTAGAGAGCGCAATTGCGCTCTCTGCACTAGAAGAGCCGAATTTCCGGGTTGAAAACTGGAAATTCGGCTCTTAATTACCAGCAGCGGCATTTTTGCCGTCCCTGACAACCTCTATTTTTGCCGCCCCTGGTGCAAGCTCTATTGTATATGAGAGGGTACGCTGGTGGGTGCAATCTATTGAAACAAAGATCCTCAGATCAGAGCATCAGTGCAAGTCAATTCCTAAGATTATAATATCACACATCCGTTTATGTAAATTGTCCCAAGCATAGATTCTTCAGTGTTCTGGGTGTAAAGGGAAAATTTACGATTTTGGACCCCGGGGGCTGCTGTCTCAGGGCCTCCAGTCCGGCAACCCCACCGTATCGCGCATGCACATCAGCATCTTTTAGCACGCGTCCTTGCATGCACTTGCACTGGACTCGGCAGGAAGAAAACCAGGGTATGGATCTGGGCCGACGGGGTCCACTAGAGCCGGTGGTCCACCGGATTTTTCCCCGGTGTCCCACTGACCCTGTCCGACCCTGAACATGTCCCTGAACATGTTTCAGTATAATGGAAGTGCTACTGATTTGCCCAATTAATCAATGCACATTCCCTGGTCCCGTCTCATAAGTAATTCAGTATATATGCATGTGCTTATAAAAAAAAAACTAAAAAAAAATAATTTTGACGCGCAACAATTTTTTAAACGGGTTTCCGGATAATGGATCCCATGCCTGTACTTTCCACAGCTGGTTAAACATAGCTAATTATTGATTGCTTGATATGGCTTACTGTCCAGGTTCAAATTTGCTCAGAGTTAGTAAATGAGCCTTACTAAACTGAATTTAGTTGTGATTCTAACCTACAGAGAAGCCTGTGCTGCGACTAGTTCCTTCAAGTGAATGGGAAGCAGATGTTTAGATTCTCCCCCAAATGACTTTTTTGATCCAAGCTTCGCAAAAAAAGAAGCTCAGAGTTTCAGTAAATGGGTGAAGGAGAATCAATATTTGAACAAAAAATAAAGGGGTAATGCAATTAAAAAACCTCTTTCCCCCATATGTAATAAAAAGTTTGCCCCGGAACAGTAACTGATAGCAACCAATCAGCAGGTAGCATTTATGGTTACTAGTGATGGGCGAATCCAGGGCTGGGCCAAGGTAGTTTGGCACCCTAGGCAAGGGCTTCAATGAGTGCCCCCCCCTCCCCCGGATGACCTTTTCCCACCTTACAATTATGTTCTTTTTAATAAAGAAAGCGTACAACACATTCATGAATGAAACGTTTACTTTATATAAATATGTAATGTTGACAAACAAAAATAAGGTACACTAAACAAGATATAGCTCCCAAAGTAGCTCCCAAATTTGTACCTGTGCCCCCCCAAATCTCTGCCAACAGCAGCCAAAATATTGCCCCCAAATCTATACCTGTGCCAGCAGCATTCAAAATATTGCCCCCAAATCTGTATCTGTGCCAACTAGCAGCCAAAACATTGCCCCCAAATCTATGTGCCAACAGCAGCAGCCAAAATATTGCCCCCAAATCTGTACCTATGCCAGCCATTAGCCAAAATATTGCCCCCAAATCTCTACCTATGCCAGCCATTAGCCAAAATATTGCCCCCCCAATCTGTACCTGTGCCAGCCATTAGCCAAAATATTGCCCCCAAATCTCTACCTATGCCTGCCATTAGCCAAAATATTGCCCCCCAATCTGTACCTGTGCCAACAGCAGCCAAAATATTGCCCCCCAATCTGTACCTGTGCCAGCAAGCAGCCAAAATATTGCCCCCAAGTCTGTGACAACAGCAGCCAAAATATTGCCCCCAAGTCTGTACCTGTGCCAGCCAACAGCTAAATATTGCCCTAATTTAGTATCTGTACCAGCCAGTAGTTAAATGCTGCTGCATATCTGTGCCAGCCAGCAAAATATTGCCCCTTAAAGATGCACCAGGCCAGAAGCAGATTCTTGCCCCAGACAATCTGTGCCAGGAGTCAGCAGAAAATAAGCCCAGCAGTCGCCAGTCAGTAGTCACCAGCTGGCCCAGCTCTCTTCAATACGGGCCAGGTGACACACATGCACCAACCCAGCTTTCTGCCTCTCTCTCTCTGGGGCCCAATGCGGTGTGACGCCGACATCTGCACGCGCTGCTTCGTCCAATGCTGGCGCACACAGCGCGTTAGAAAGAAGGAGTGCAGCATCCAGCAGGAGATGCCATTGCCAGGAAGTAAGAGGGAGGTGGGGACTGGGGAGTGCTGCCGCTACCGATTCAATTGAAAATCATAATAAAGAGATCACACACCGCCGGGGGGGTGTCATAAATACTAACAATTAGATAAAAAATAAAGGTGTATTAAAAAAAAATGTTCCCCTTAAAAGTGCGCCCCCCTACAATTGCGCCCTAGGCAGGCGCCTACTCTGCCTACCCCTAGTTCCGGCCCTGGGCGAATCTGACCCGTTTCAATTTAAGAAAAATTCATGAAATGTTGAAAATTTGCTGAAATGCATTGAAGTCTATGGGCGACAAATTTTATCACCCATATGGGCGTCATTTTTGTGGCGAAAAATTTTGATCATGACTACTGGTCAGCTGTTTAAAAGCAAACATCTCATTGGTTGCTATGGGTTGTTGCTCCTGGGCAAACTTAGTCCTTTTTATTACTAGATTAATTAAAAGATTTTTTATAAACAGAATGGTAATTCTTTTTATGGATTTTTTACCATATGCAGGGATACAAGCCACATAGCGAGATCCTTCATTGAACACAAAAAGGCGAAGCCTCTTAGCAGTAATTTGCAGTTTGTTCCATTCTGTAGGTACAACCAGAGAAGATGTTTAAAAGGATACGAAACATTGCGGGTTGGAAATGCAATCTGACCCTTATTCCCATGAAGCACATTTAGTTACAGAGCCAAGAAACACATTATGAGAATTTAAAGTACACTGAACTTTGTGTAAACTGCTGTTGAAAGCTAAAAACATTTTTTAAGAAACCGCTTTGGATAAAATATACAATGCAGTAGATGTAGCGATAAAGTTTTCTGAGGCCCTCAATGCGTATTCTTTGGAATTCTGTCCCAAAAGCAAGAATCTGCAATCAATGTCAGAATCTAAATTGGCCCAATATATTGTTAGCGTTAATTGGGAGTTGCAATATGTCAAAAGTACAGGTATATGATCTGTTATCCGGAAGCCCATTATCCAGGAAGCTCTGAATTACGGGAAGGCTGTCTTCCATAGACTCCATTTTATCCAAATTTTTTTAAATGATTTTCTTCTTCTCTGTTATAATAAAACAGTAGCTTGTACTTGATCCAAACTAAGATACAATTAATCCTTATTGAAAGCAAAACTAGCATATTGGGTTTATTTAATGTTTACATGATTTTCCAGTAGACTTGAGCTATGAAGATAGAAATTACAACAAGATCCAGCATCTGAAAAAAACCCAGATCCAGATCATTCTCGATAACAATATCATACCTGTACTGTGCAAGGTCTATTGAATATGAGAGACCAGGGTATGCTGGTGGGTGCAATATTGAAATAAAGATCCTCAGATCAGAGTATCAATGCATGTCAATTCCTAAGATTATAATCTCTAATAACACGTCCGTTTATGTAAATTGTCCCAAGCATAGACTCTTCAGTGTCCTGGGTGTAAAGGGAAACCAATTATCATAAAGTTTACTACAGCCGTAGCTCTTTGTCTTCCCCACGGCAGTAGTAGTGCATGACAAGGCTTTCAAGAACACACACGCACCAGGAATGCTCTATTGCTCCAGGGCACATACTTGTATAAATCCAGTACATTCAACATTTCAAAGCACATTTGTTGCCATAAGATCATTTACACCCACCTATCAATGTCTGATGGTGTCATTTTTGTCTGCAATAAACCTTAAATTGCAGAGCAATTGTTCTGTCTCTGATGCCTAATCCTTTTAATTGTGGAGAGGTCTTAATTAGAACGTTTGTCTGTTTACCATAGGCAGTGCCAGTAATAAAGGGATTTAATATTCTGGATGAAGATAATCATGTTTAAGAGCCCTCCCTCTCATATTTTTGTCTAAAACAAAATGATTAAACCAGTTTCATGGAGAAGCTATTAGCTAGCATACATCTGAAAGCATTCATGATGCTCAAATGGCTTTGTAGTTCTAGATCCCTTTGTGCATAACATCATATTTTACTGTGATTCAAATGGCCAAAAACACTAAAGAGGAGTGTTCAGATTACAGATTTCTAATACTATAAGCCAAGAGCTTTAAGATTGCTTTCAGTAAATAAACGGTGTCTTTACCAGTGACTTAAGGTGCAGATTTACTTAGCTCGAGTGAAGGAATAGAATAAAAAATACTTTGAATTTCGACAAATTTTTTTTTTGGCTACTTCGACCATCGAATTGGCTACTTCGACCTTCGACTACAACTTCGACTTTGAATCGTACGATTCAAACTGAAAATTGTTCGACTATTCGACCATTCGATAGTCGAAGTACTGTCTCTTTAAAAAAAACTTCGACCACCTACTTCGCCACCTAAAACCAACCGAGCATCAATGTTAGCCTATGTGGAAGTTCCCCGTAGGCTTTCCTAGCTTTTTTTGATCGAAGGAAAATCGTTTGATCGATGGATTAAAATCGTTCGCTTCGAAGGATTTAATCGTTCGATCGAACGATTTTTCCTTCGATCGTACGAACGAAGGAAATGTGGTAAATCCTTCAACTTCAATATTCAAAGTCGAAGGATTTTACTTTGACGGTCGAATATTGAGGGTTAATTAACCCTTGATATTCAACCCTAAGTAAATGTGCCCCTAAGTCATTCTCAAATGTGGATGAAAAAACAAGGTTAATGAAATACCCATTTTCCCTCAGCACCATTTGTCACTAGTGGTACCTGCAGGGCCGGCATCAGAATTCATGGGGCCGCATAAAAAAAAATCCTCACCCCCAAATTTTTTTAAAAAAATATTGGTGGCCAGGATCACCCAATAAAGGTTCAAAAAGAACATTGGTAGACAGGTATCCCCCATAAAGTTTGCACAAAAAAAACATTGATGACCATGGGTTTAAAAAAAAAATGTGGTGATTCGGTGGAACTTATCTTTCAAGTTTTCTTGTCTGCTTTGGCTCCCTTTATCGGCTTCAGCTCTTTTCGTTGGCTTTGGTTCCCTCAGAAACGTCAGCTCCTTTTTGGTGGTTTGAGCGGTTGGGCTCCCTCGCAGCTTTGGCTCCTACATTGGCAGCTTCAGCTTGGATACGTTGAGCAAGCTGGAAAATAAAACTTCCCACAGAAATGCAGTGCAGATTAAAATACCACACACCTGCAAATATCTTATTGGTAGGTTCCTGCGGTCCCTCCTCCAATAAATGTGTGGAAGTACTGCCCCAATAGTAGCTACAGACACAGCCCGCTAGTGGAACCCTGGAACGATAGCCATGTCCAAGCTGGTAGTAATTCCAGGATTCCCTATGGTCAATGTGTGCACTGGTACACTACTCATCAGAGGAGTCTCATTGCTACTACCTGTATTATTAATCACAAGAGCAAGGATATATATTGGGGCAAGGGACTTTTATGAATGGTGGTGCATGCAATTTTGCCACCATTTTAGTGGTCTGCACGCGCAGCTGAAAAGGTGCTCTTGAGTCTCAAGCAGGTTTAGCAAGTGACAGACTTACATCTTTAATAGCTCAATGAGCTACCAAAAAGTCAGGGCTACAAAACCATTGCCCATAGGCTCTTATATAGCTTGCTACAAAAAAGTTGCTGTGTCAAAAAAGTTACACAACAAAAAGGATGCCCATATACTTTAACGCGTTTTTTTCCCCATATCACAAATTTTTCAACAGTTTTGCACGTTTTTCAGCTATGTGAAACGGGGCAGATTCACTCATCACTAATCACTAATTGCATTGATTATTTGACTTCAGTTTCCCAAGTCAAACAGCTTTAAGGGTTTGGATTTGGTTATGCTCAATATAGGATTTGAATCTATAGCCACAAAAATGCTGTGAGTTGGCCATATCCATAGATGAATCCTGGATTTCATACATCTTTAATTCGCTTGCATCTTTGATTAAGTATTTGATCAACCACTTGAGAACTAGGGGCGTGTATGGCTTATGCTATAAAGAAAAACACATTTTGGAATTTAAAAATGTTTATTTTTTTATTTTTTTTAATTTTTTAGTGGGCCAAACACTTTTGATAGATGATATAGAAATACCTGGCAGAAATAAAGGAAAAATACAATTTATAATTTATAAATGAATGTCTGTCATTATTTTAAATTGACTTGGCTTGCCTTGATTACATCCATAAAAAGGAGAATGTTAAAATCAATTGCTGGAAATCTCTAGTCATTCGGTGCTCTCCAGATAAATTAAAAGTATAAAATCTCAGTAAAGTAATAATAAAAAAAAAATATAAACTCTTTTATGAAGGATCCAGGCTCAAAACAGTTTGCGAAATTGGTATTTTCCGTTGAATCCAATGACAATGAAATGCAGCAGTGTTCTGCTTAAAATCTTCACAGCTCTTAATGTGAAAAACTGAAGTATTAGATTTCTTCTAATGGGAATGGGTGAATTTGTGTCAGCTGGAAGGACCTACTAGTAAATAAAACATGAGAGATTATTGTACAATCCCCTTATATATTGTTACACAGTTATCATATCTCCCCTTTAAGTGCAAAACCCCAACTTGGCCAGTCTTCCTTCATAACAGACGCTCTCTGGTCCCTTTCCAATTTAATAATTTCCTGGTTGAGCACTGGAGACCAAAACTGTACAGCATATTCTAGATGGGGCATTACCAGTGCTCTGTAAAGTAAAAAAAATTACCCCATCCTCACACTGATCTATGCCCCCTGAACTATCTTTTTCCACTAATTGGCTATACATGAGAGCAACTTAGAGATGTGGGAAATATCCTTGTAAAACCTGTAGAGTGATTGCAGTCAGTTCTGATTTTAAATCTGATATAATGGGTAAGGTATTTAAGAACCGTACAGCAATTGTTGCAGTAATTGTGTAATTTACCTTTTGGAGTATAAATCCTGCTCCAAACAATATGTGGAACGTACAGTCTGTCACCTCAAAGAGAGAATTGGGAGCATTTAAATGCCATAGAGAAGTGAGACACAAAATCTCCTATTGGAAAACATTTTAGCCTATGCAGCAAGCATGGTATTTCTGTAAAAGTGATTGAAAAGGTATGTACTTCTCTGAGAGGAGGAGACACATTACATTCATTGAAATTACAGGAGGTGTATTGGATTTTCACTTTGAATACACATAGCCCCCAAGGTCTTAATACCAGATTTGACGTTACACATTTTATATACATTTTCTACAGATGCATTTAGATTAATATTTTCTGGAAGATTTTTCGTTAACAAATGAACGATTTTCTTTGATTTGCTTGTTCATTTTGACTTGTCATTTTTATCTCTGCTTTGGTTTTTCTTTTTACCTTGAGATTTATATGGATGAGAATGTCTATTATTAGGCATAAAGAGTAATATTCCATGGTTGCCAATAGAGGGCACTGTAATATGATCCTATATATTTGAACACTCTTCATACCGAGAATATGATGCTGTGTGTTTTTTAATGCTGATGAATAAAGCTACATGTTTTTAATGTCACCTGGTGTTGCTGTGCTTTATTTTCTACTACTTCATGGTATGCAGTGTGGTATTCTAAGGGATTTCTGTACCTGGTGAACGTACACTTGTACCTTGCCAGCTGATTTATAAAGATTAGTGATGAGTTGTAGCACTGGCTCTGTTTATTTCCCTTCTAATAAGAGTCAAGGTCTTTTTGTCCTTGCTGCGGCATTGCTTGCTACAACCAAGTTTATTATCTACAAGGACTCAAAGGTTCTTTTCCATTATGGATCTGCCTAGTGCAGTCCCATTTACGGTAGAAGTGGCTTCGATATTTTTACATCCCAGGTGCATGAGTCTTACACAGGGTCGGACTGGGGGGCCCGGGGCCCACCGGGACTGCTGGTCCATTGCCCCCCCGCCCCCCTACTGCGCCGCTCGAACGCAGCCATGCTCATGCGCGAGCGGCGTTTCTCGGCGTGCAAGTGGTGATGCTATGCGCATCGCCGGAAACTTTTTAAAAATGTTTATACTATTAGAGGGGTTCCGGCCCGGCGGGGGTCCACAAGGGTCGGGGCCCACCGGGTTTTTCCCGGTGTCCCGCCGGGCCAGTCCGACACTGGTCTTACATCTTACATTTATCAACACTGAATCTCATTTGCCACTTAGCTGCCCAGATTGCCAGTTTGTCAAGATCCTGTTGCAAGGATGTCACATCCTGGATGGAATTAATTGGGCTGGATAGTTTTGAGTCATCTGCAAACACTGATACATTACTTACATTACCCTCCCCTAAATCATTAATGAACAAATTTAAAAATGTGGACCCAATACTGAGCCATGAGGGACCCCACAAAAAAAGTAGAGAATGTACCATTAACAACTACACTTTGTACCCGATCCTGTAACCAGTTTCCTATCCATGCGCAAATGAATTCATTCAATTCCTTAGTTTAGAAAGCAGTCGTTTGTGAGGCACTCTATCAAACATTTTGGCCTAATCCAAATAGATCACATCTACTCCTCCCCTACTGTCCGACATCTTACTTTCCTCATCATAAAACACAATCAAATTTGTAAGATACATTTTGCCATTCACTAGGACAAAATGTTAAATGTGATCCCTCAACAAGTCTTCAAATAATTTGCCCACCACAGATGTCAAATTGAATGGCCTTTAATTGCCAGGCTGAGATTGTAATCCCTTAAATATTGGAATGACATAATCTTTTCTCCAATCCATAGTTTTGATACCAGATGAAAGTCTGAGAGAATCAGAAAATAGAGGCCGGTCTATAACTGAAGCTCTCTCAGGCATTTTTAAATGCCTGACTATTATTTCCTATTACTTTACTTCCTTATTCTTTACTTCTGAATTAAGCCACATAGGGTGGTTCTTAATGCTTCTACATTTACTTTTTAAGGCAATACATTAAAAACAATAAAGATTGAATATCATTTTAAATGACAACTATTTCTATTCTGTGTTTTTAGCAGAAAACCTAAATCTATGCTCAGCAGGGCACTTTTAGTAGACACTAAAAAAAACTACTCTTTAAAATATTAATATAAATTAAAAGTTAACTATATGCCATGTTGTTTTTCTGCAGGGTCTATGTTGCTCCAGTGTATATTTGTTTTTTGCAACAAACATTAAATGAGATCACATTATGGTCACTTTTACCCAGGGGTTCAATTACTTGCACATTTGCTATAGTTTCTGGATAGTTTACTAGATCCAGTATAGCATGGTTTCTGGTTGGCTCTTCAACAACATGTGCATAAAATTATCATGCAACAATTTGCTCTCATTAACTGTCCTCGTTATCCTACTGTTGTCCCAGTATAGTTTTGCCACTTCTAAAAATTGGCCTCAAAATAATTTCAAAGGCCTCAAAATAATTTCTAAATAACATATTTACATCTAATTAATATATAGTATCATCTGCAAACTACCGTATGTACTTTCCTTTAACCCACACACACAATATTACTGAGCCTTCTATATAAACAAAATGTGTTTTAGGTTTATCCCAGTATTAAAATTGTGTAAACATCACAGAGCGAAAACCATTAAAACAAAGTCCTACATCCATCAGTAAATATGCATACTGCAGTATTATGCATGCAACCATTGCTTGTGAATGACAAAAGCCACATGAGGATAATTTATATTTTCTCTAGTTGCTTTGCTCTTGATGTCACTAGGCAAGATGGAATGGTGACCTATATGTGGGATAACAATTTATTGTTAGAGAAATTTTATGGTTTTACCAAAACAAATTCCTCTAACAAAAGCAGAGTGTCTCAGAATGATCCATTGTTAATATACCTGTCTTATAGCATAGTAGACCTACAGGTCCTGCATGGCAAGAAAACTGGATTATTAACTGGCAAACTATGTGAATTTTTACATTAAAATTCAAAAGGGCGAAAAAGTTTGCTAATTTATATCTAAAATATGGGCGGATAAGGGTCAAATTGAAATTAGCGACACCACATGTACCAGCATTACCAACACCAGACACCAGGATGCTCATAATGCAAGTACAAAAATGTTGACCAAGAAAACATTAATGTCTTTTAAAACTTTGATGGCCTTATAAAATTTGAAAAGCCACACAGAACCACAAAGTGTTTTTTTGAACATCTTAAAATGTATTGATTAAGTGTCATACTAAAGCAAAGTAATTTACTTTGCCATTGTTGCAGTTATTTGAACTAAATTACACAGCAATAAGGCAGAGCTCAGAAATAGCGATGGGCGGATTTATTCGCCAGGCACAAATTGGTGCTGAATTTGCGCGTTTGCGCGTAAGGTTACAAATGTATTGTTATTGTTACTTTTTCTTATTGATCCTTCTATTCAGGCCTCTCCTATTCATATTCCAGTGTCTTATTCAAATCAGTGAATGATTGCTAGGATAATTTGGACCGTAGTTACCAGATTGCTTAAGATGCAAATTGAAGAGCTGCTGAATAAAAAGCTAAATAATTAAAAAAACACAAAAAATAAAAAATGATACTAAAAGTTATCTCAAAGGTGAACAACCCCTTTAAATCTTAGTTTGGAGTACAAGGAACTGTTTTATTATTACAGATAAAAAAAATCATTTTTAAAAATTTGGATTATTTGGATAAAATGGAGTCTATGAGAGACGGCCTTTCCATAATTCAGAGCTTTATTATATATTTTGCCCAGATATGTTTTGGCCAAAAATGTGCCAAATAAATCCTTGAAGAATTGTACAAATAAATCCTTGAAGAATTCCAAAGTTGAAACTTGTGACTGAACAATTTGAAAAACTGAATAAAAAATGATTCATTGCACTCAGCAATAGGTGCTAGTTAATTTCACCTGAGGCTTCATATTTTCTCTAATACTCTGGATAAGGTTTCTAGATGAGATAATCCAGGTTTTAACTGGAAAATACATTTCACAAAGTGTAGTTGCATGGTTTTTGCCTCCTCTCATTTGTCTAAAACAAGTGACCAGGACAGGGATCGACTCTGTACATAGCATGCTATAATTAGAAAGGTGCACTCAGGTATAATGCCCCTTTTGTTCTTCAGTCCTTGAGAAAGTTTTATGAGAGTAATTGATGTAAGACTTTTGCAAGACATGTTTGTGCAAACAAAGGCAAGCAGCTGCTGCACCGGATTCCATAAGCAAAACAAATTTGAGTCTAGTGAGATCTTACCACTTACTGACATTCCTATTAAGGTTAATTAAGGTACTCAGCCATCTCAGTAGTAGTATCATACAATCATGGTAGGAGGATAATTAGAATAGTTTTCAGCCATCCCAAAACCATGTGTGTTTGAATACAATATCAGAAATTCACTTTCTCTACACTACATATGGGGGCACATTTACTATTGGTCGAATATCGAGGGTTAATTAACCCTCTATATTCGACCATCGAAGTAAAATCCTTTGACTTCGAATATTGAAGCTAAGCTGGTTAAGGCAAGGCAGGGCCTCAATTATGAAGAAAGTAGCCAAATTGGTATTTTTTCTTACCAGAGAAGAGGCACTTAAAATGTGAATCTGGTAACTGCATTAATATAGGGAACTATACATTACTATAACCATGTGTATATATAAGGGTACCATTCAGTAAAGTCTCGGTTGTTTTATTCACCTTGGAGGAAATCCCTTTAGATACATTTTAATCATTTCATCAAGGTTCAAAAAGTGAGAGCTGTGAAGTTGTCGAATTATCTCCGTGAAGCACTCACTAGTAGATTATATGCTTTCCAGCAGGGCTAGAACTAAGGCTAGGCAGAAGAGGCACAAACCTAGGGTACAAGAGATGGGTGGAGCTAGGCACCTACCTCATCTAATTTCCTACCCCTAGTTCAGCTAATTTACCTTCTTACCCCTAGTTCAGTGATACAATGCAGCCCCATCACCACCGAGCATTGAACCACCACTTCCGATTGTCACCCTCCCCCGTTATCAACTCGCTTGGGGCTGAGGGATGATGTGGCATCGCCAGTAGGGGCTTGCCTAGGGTGCACCTTGCATTTGGCCAGGTATTGGTTTCCAGAAAGGACTGATCCATTTTTCAAACCACAACAGAGTGTTGTAAAGAACACCATCAATTTCCCCTTTTGTAAATGATGTCAATCGTATCAACCTACAATGGCCATCAAGTACCCACCATTCAATGGGTTTCCTCCTTCTTTCATTCTGTCTATACAGGAAGCAAGACCATAGACTGATGAAAACTATATAAGGAACCAAAGAAATGTTGACGGTCTACTTTCTATAGTTGAAGCAGTTATCAAAAGGATGCATTCGTTGCTACCAATTGTTCTTTAAATAGATTTAATTTTATTTTATTGTATCTCCAACATCTGCAAACATTTATATCATCTAAGCTATAACATGCAAAATAAATAATGCCAATAAAAAAAAGGCCAAATAGTTGAATTTTCCAGCAAATCAAAGTCTTCACATGTGTAGTATAATAAACAAGGAATGTCTGAAAGCAATATGCAGAATAAACCAGCGAGAGTCAGAAGAAAAGAAAGAGCTTAGCCGCACACATGCTAGACCCTTCCACAAGCCAAATGTTCTTACCATATATTTAAAAAGTAGAAGGAATCATAAATAATGACTGACTGTAACTGGCTCTCACATTGTCAGGAACAACATGAATAATCTCTCTAAATATTTCTATATGCAGGTATGGGATCCATGATCTGGAAACCCATTATCCAGAAAGCGCCAAATTGCTGAAAGGCCACCACCCAAAGACTGAATTGTATTCAAATAATCCAAATTAATCCAATGTAATAATAAAACTGTAGTGTGTACTTGATCCAAACCAAGATATGATTAATCCTTATTGGAAGCAAAACCAGCCTAGTGAGTTTATTTAAGGGCATATTTATCAAGGGTCAAATTTCGAATTTGAAAAACGTCAAAATTCTAATTCAAAAAGACCAACCGAGATTAAGTCGAAGTTTTTTTAGCCGAATAGGTCAGTTTTCAATCGAATAAGTCCATATTTGAATCGTACGAATCGCCGTAATATCACATACGATCAAACTCAAAGTTTTTCCCCAAAAAAACTAAGATTTTTCTAAGTCCACAAATTGAGTCCAAATGGGTTCTAGGAGGTCCCCCATAGACTAAAACAGCAATTTGGCAGGTTTTAGATGGCTTTTTTTTTAGATTTTTTTTTTCAAATTCAAAGCAAATTTGGACTATTCCCTAGTCGAAGTACACAAAAATAGCTCGAAATTAGAATTTTTTTAGTTCGAAAATTCACCTCGACCCTTGATAAATCTACCCCTTAATGTTTATGTGATTTTCTACTAGACTTAAGATATGAAGATCATGGGTGTCCACAGAAAATTTTTCAGGGTGGGGCAAGCAAGCATCACAAGCAAAATGTCTACAAATATTTTCATGGCAAAGACACAAATTTAGGAATAGAATTGTTAATGCAGTTGAAAAAGAGAACTATTTGTGAATTTAAATTTTAAATAGCCTGATGGTGCAAAAATATGTGGTGCAGCGGAAATAATATGAGTCATAACTCCAGTGTCGGACTTGCCCACCGGGACACCAGGAAAAGTCCCGGTGGGCCCAGTTGACAGTGGTCCCTCCTGCTTCTAAACATTTGGCCTATTTCATGGTCATTGCCTATTTCTATGGGAAAAAAATGCTGAATAGAGGGAATAATAGATTATAGTATATATAATAATGGTGCCAGTTCCATTAATAATGCCCCTAGAAGACAAGGCTGGCTAGATACACAGTGGTAGTTGTAAAGCTGAGAGCTCAGATCACATGGGAGAATAAATAGGGTGCGGGTTCTGCCAGCAGTGTACATGGACTTTATTCAATCAGTGACTGAGGCAGGTGCACAAACACACTCATACACAGACATATATATTTATATACACACATATATACACACTCATACACACACATATATATATCTTCCCCTCGGTCTAAGTCCCAGTGCAGCTGCACAGGGATTGGCTAGAATGCAGATTGAATCCTTCAAGTCTATCCAATAGTGTACAGCCGCACAGGGATTGGCTATACTGCTGGGTCAATCCCTCTAGCCTACCCAATTGGTGTTCAGTTGTACCGGGACTTAGACACTGAGATCTACAGGCAGTAGCTTAAAACAGCTTCAGTACAGGTCAGAGACTCCAAGAGGGGCAATTGCCCTCCCTTGTCCCTATGTGGACACCCATGATGAAGATCCAAATTATTAGGAAGACCCAAGCTTTCCAGGATACCAGGTCCCATACCTGTATTTCCATATCATGCTCAAAATTTTTTACTTTACTTTTAATTGCTTCAGACTGCGACTCAGGAGTGATGCAGTGCATACTCTGGTATACTGTATAATACTGTATAATATACATGTGGCTGTGAATGGGCCAATCACTTCAGAAAATGGTAGCTCTGCCTAGCTGCGGTTAACACCATAACCATTGTTACTTAAGCTTTCTTACATTCTCGGTTTGGATGACACAGTGCATTAATCATATACTCTAACAATTTCAACTCTGTTTATTTAGTGGGACATTTGAGCTGAATAAGTGCAGGAAAAGCTGTCAAAGTTGCTAATTGCAAAGGAGTTACAGCTGTTCCTAATGTTTTCCTGCCTTAAACATACTTTCTTGAGAAGTTTTTCTCTGGAAGCTACAAGTTTTGACACAAATGCTTTTTGTTAAAGGGGATATATTTCCAAAGAAGGATGCAATGCAAAATTGCTTAGAGCAGGATTTTTTTTTTAGATTTAATAATAATACAGGTGTGGGAGCCAGGGTGGGGGGGGGGCTTGGGCCCACTGGGGCTATGTCCCTCTGGGCCCCGCTGGTCTCTGCGTGTGTGCCTTATACCATGTCAATGCGCACAATGTTTGTGCGCATACGCAAAATTTTTATTTGGGGGTCACGCAACACTAACAATCTGTGCCGGCGGGCCCACAAGAGCCCGGGGCCCACCGGATTTTTTCCCAGTGTCCCACTGGCCCAGTCCAACACTTGTGGGATCCATTATACTGAAGCCTGTTATTCAGAAAGTTCCAGATTACAGAGAGGCCATTTCTCATAGACTCCATTTTATCCAAATTATCCAAAATTGTAAAAAATATTTCCTTTTTTCTTTGTAATAATAAAACAGTAGCATGCACTTGATCCACACTAAGATATAATTAATCCATATTGGAAGCAAAACCAGCCTGTTGGGTTTATTTAATGTTTACATGATTTTCTTCTAGACTTACGGTACAAATATCCAAATTACAGACCCCAGGTCCCATACCAGTAACAGCTTTTACACTGCTAATATCATAACCAAACATATGGACTGGGTGATTACGTAAAGGTACAGGCTTAAAGGGACACTAATCCTAATCATAAAGCTGTCCCACTGCACCTCCTAGTTCTCTGTAGAAGTTTATATTGTTAACATGTATTTTTAGAGCGCCAACATATTCTGCAGTGCTGTAAAATAAATGGGTTCACACAGAGAACATACCGAATTATATACATAGCATCTTGTAACAGATACAAAAGGTGGAAGGGCACTGCCCAAAAGAACTGATGAAAAACTTGGAAAAAACACATTGCAAAACAATTTACAGATGAGAATGCTACTAGTGAAAACGCTGGCTCCCAGCACTATGTCAATCATTTTGTTCTCATCTTATAGACTATAGAGATTATTGTGAAATTTCGGGGTCATTATATTACATTGAAATTAAACATTGGAAAGAAGGATAGACTTGTTCTGTGTTATAAATACATGGAGCCAGATTTGCACACTTTAGCTGGGGTTCTTATCGGAGAGTTATTTTGTATTTTACTGCAGTTGTGCGGAAGATTTATTAAGCAATATTTCTTCAAGAATACAACACTAATGATGCTGTGCTACAGCTCCCAGGATGCCTTCACCTTTAATAATATGTTAAAGTATGCTGATATTTGTAGTCCAGCAATAACTGAATAAACTGTGGTTGAGCAGGGCAGTACAGCAGCGTTTAGTGTCCCATTAATTTACTGCAGCAGGAAACTTTTCCTGGCATGTACCTGCCAAGTTCTATTGCTGCTGTCAAACTGTGAACAGTAAGAAATTGCTATATCTCTTTTATAGCATCCAACTGATGTGTATTGGTTACAGTTTGCATTCTATTTTATACCTGAGAATGGTAGTTCAGCTGTTGCTACAGAAGCCATAAACCACATTACTTTATGTCAGCAGCTTACTCAACAGGTGGGGCCTTTCCATTACCCCCCCATCTGACCACTTGTTCTTATTAGTTTGAGGTGGGGGCAGGTGCGTATAAATGTGCGTAAAAGTTAACACTGGGCAGAAGTGAGGGGGGACTGCATGTTTTGGGGACTGGATGTATTTGACAGACTGCAGGAATAGTGAGAAGAGGAATAATGAAATGCTAGAGAAAGGGAAGAAGACCTCGGGCCGGACTTACACAGTGGCCCTAGACATGCCACTATTCGGTACCCCCTTCCCTTCACACGTGCATTTGTGCAAATTTCCTATGCTGGGTCCAGATAACTGGGGATTGGCATACAGGAAAAACTATGAAATCTCCTGTGCATCCCTATGCTTTGGATGTGGCTGGGCGGCATACTGCCCCTAAAATCCTGCAGCCCTAGACCCAGACCTTTGTGGCCTTCCCTCAAATCTGGGACATTACCTCCTTGTAAACAGCCGCGAAAACAAAATAGCAGAGAATACTAATTTTGGAATATTTTTGGGCAGCCTATTTCACAGTTAGTGACTGGAGACACTACAGATGCAGCCACTTTGGTTTGTCTGTTTGACACAGAATATCTAAACACAGATATCCCATTTATCTCATTTAACACAGAAAACTGCATCACAACATCCCATCTAATTACAGCATTCACCATTGTGAACAATGGAGCTTTGGTATGCTAATGAAAAGGTTTAATGCATTAAATGAGTTAAGATGACTTAAGATAACACAGTTTCTTCAATTACCCCTGAGTCATGACGCATTTAACTCACAAATCCAAGTGGCTTCATCTGTATATTCCTTCCCTTCCCTATTGGCTATGATGTCTTCCCCTAATCAAACATGCCAGAAGAAGTGACTTCCCGAACCTGTCCTGCACCCTGTTGCAAGTCCCTGCTAACTGGAACTTTTGTCAGTATTTCAGGGTGGGACTGACTCGAGAACCAGAAGTGACATTACAAATTACAAGATCGCTGGGGAGCTTGAGTCTTTTTGTTTTTTTAACATTTTTTCAACCTCACCGATTTTCTTCACTGGGTACCCTTGGGCCACTAGCACAGTGAGGACTTCTGGGCTTTTCCTCCCAAATTCTGAGAGATTTGCAGTATTCCACGGATACCCACACACAATCTCCCTCATCCATGCAGAGTAGCAAAGTGGAGCTCAAGGGCATCATCTTCCATATCCTCTGAAGGGGACCACCGACACTTACATATTGACACATGTGAAGTGGAGCCAGTCCAGTATTTGTCCCAATTGCAAATGTGCTGGAAAGCTCCATAAATTGTCTAAGGGAAGGAAGTGGATCTGAAGAAAACCGAAGATGCAGAAGATGTGCCCTTGAGTTCCGCTGCACTACTCTGTGTGGATAGATTGACATTCAATGGCACATTTAGCACTAATGCACTATGCGTGGAGGGGGTACTATGGAGGGAAGTTGATGGGGCTTATCTCATTGGGGGGGGTTATTTCTCCTATAAATGCCATATAAATTCAGACTAAAACTTTTAAACATTGCTTTTGTTAACACACACTCCAATAATATTATTTTAATTTTAAGGTAAAATTTGATGTAAAAAAATGGGGTAGGACCCTTCACACATGCATTTAAAAATGTTGGCTTGTTCCTATGATTGTATTTGACTTGAATTCTTTTTCATAGACTCTTCCTTATTAATCAGCCACTAGACTTTACTTAATGAAATACCTCATACTCAACAAGTGCTTAAGAATCTGCTAGGAAACACTTGAGAGACAGTAGGATACTGAAGGACATAGGCTACTGTAAAGCTGAGGTTTTACTAGATTTGTCACTTATGCAAGAAAATGTGTGCAACGGCTATACTTTGTCCTACTGATTCCAGGTTGGCTGCCATTGAAATCCACCAGATTTTTTAAAAAAACATTAAAAAAATGAACTAAGTACATACAACCACCCTCTCTCACACAGTGTAAAATCATATCCCTTTCTCATGCAATCTAGAATCATATTGTGTGCAAATAAGAAGTGACACCCCATGTGATTTAGGGAAAAACCACTGCTTTGGTAGAAGAGTAAAACTAGAACATTTACACAATTTAATTTGCTGAAAGTAATGTTTCAGTGATCAAATCTTAAATGAAAAGTTCTATATTGACTATCTCTGTTCTATAAAATGTCATGACAAGACCTACATGGGATTTCACTAGCTGGGACAGGTCCCCTCGGATAATTCTGAGATAGGTATTGTCAGTCATTTGTTCGACATAAAACTAAGGCTCTAAACCCAGCTGCTTCTTCGCTCTGCTTTCTCTGTTCCTTTGAAATCTGATCACACAGTCACTGAAACTGAGAGAAAGTGGTCCTCAAGGATTATCTATAAATCAGTGGCAGCATTCCATTATATAACAGGCTGAACTTGTCAAACGACAGGACTTCTGCTGGGGAACATAAAAAAGGTTTTAGCGAAAGACATGATATTTATAGGCCTTGCAATAAACTTCTTAACATCAAATGCTTGACAACAACAATCAACAGAAACCTTGATCTGTTCTTTCTTTAGCCTTTTGTAAAGGAGGTGGACAGGCCCCAACAGAAGTCCCTAGAACTGCATAACTAGTGATGGTTCTCATGTGATGAAAAGGAAAACAGTTTAAAAATGCAGTTATGAAATTAACAATATGGTGGAGATGGTGGGTTGCAGAAGGGTTGCAGAAGAATACATTTTCAATGACCATTTCTCATTGAAAGGTTTAATGCAAAGCCAGCTAACCATTGCCATAAAATCGAGGCAGCCATTGCAATACAATTCAATACATCTCTCCAAACATCAGCATACAAGGTAATCATCAGATGGTATAACACCCCAATACAAAAAACAAAAATATTTACCAAAATGTCCAGATACCTGCATTAGAAACTGTTCAGAGAGAGGGACATACTTTTATTCATGGTGGAAATGCCCAATAGTGACCAAAATATGGACAGAAACATTTCTAATGGCATCTCAGATTTTTAACACACAGCTACCACCGAATCCGGAAAATGCTCTACTTTGCCTTCCCTCTAGAAAACTCATCAAATTGCAAAACAAATTACTATCACAACTTTTAGCAGCAACTAGATGGACAATTGCGCTAAACTGCGCTAAATCCTTAGGAGTATCGCAAATGATATCCAGAGTGGATCATACATACTTATTGTCTTATCTTTCCGCTCTCATATCAGATTCCCTAGAATCCCACAAACAAATATGGGAACCTTGGGAAAATTTCAAAAAAACCCCAATACTACAAACACAACAGGGCCGATTCACTAACTTCGAGTGAAGGATTCGAAGTAAAAAAACTTCGAATTTCGAAGTGTTTTTTGGGCTACTTCAACCATTGAATGGGCTACTACGACCTTCGACTTTGAATCGAAGGATTCGTACTAAAAATCGTTTGACTATTCGAACATTCGATAGTCTAAGTACTCTTTAAGAAAAAATTTCGACCCACTAGTTCGCCATCTAAAAGCTACCGAACTCAATGTTAGCCTATGGGAAAGGTCCCCATAGGCTTTCCTAAGTTTTTTTGATCGAAGGAATACCCTTCGATCAAGGATATTCCTTCGAAGGATATTCCTTCGATCGTTGGATTTAAATCCTTCGAATCGTTCGTTTCGAAGGATTTAATCGTTCGATCGAAGGAATAATCCTTCGATCGTTCGATCGCACTATTTGCGCTATTCAAAGTCGAAGGATTTTAATTCCCAGTCGAATATCGAGTGTTAATTAACCCTCGATATTCGACCCTTTGTGAATTGGCCCCAACAAGTTTGAATATCCAAACCTGATATTATTCTTGAAACAGTGAAGTTCCAACAGTTCTGAATGATAGCAACTCCCAAAATGTTTGGTTTAAAAACTTTGCCATAAGTAAAGTAATTCTTACTTAACCCCATGCACTATCTGGTCAAACCACGCCTATTTCACAGAACCCTGGATTTAGGAAAAGTAGGTTGTAAACTTTTTGATCTGTTTTTTAATTTGTGTTATTGATTTATTTATTTTTGATTTTGCTTTCTTTTTCTTATTATTATGTTTGTAACAGTATGACCTTGTTAAAAGCATAATCCATTACTGTATTGTTATTTCTTAAGAAATTTTATTTGAAAAAACAAAATTGAAATAAAGAGAAATAAAAATTTGAGGCAGCTTGGTTTGATATAGTAATATCTGATTCTATATACAAATTAGTTTCAGGGCAGATTTTCATATGTGAAAACAAATCTTCATTTTATTTATTAATAAATTCTACCATTTGGTAGTAATGACAAAGCTCAGACAATCACTGATATAAAGAACTAGCCACATTTTTCATAATTTCAAGGATGTGATTATTCCTAAAATAAATGCCTCACTTGAGAATAAGAAGAATAAAAGTACAGGACATTAACTGCAGAATATGCTCCCACTCATGCAATATGATAAAATTAAAACAATGCTGAATTAAGACTGTATATCAACATTTGTATTGAAAATGTATTTGCAATTTGCATGGGTGCCCTCTTCTGAGCAACTCCCCAATGCTTTTGTCTCATAACTTTACTCCCTTTCAGCATTGTTGTCAATTCATGACATCATGTGATCACTGATTGGTCTGGGGAAGGCTGTTCAAGGTTGGGAGCTACCAGCGATTTCTGGGAAACAGGAATGTCCCCATGAGCTTGGCCAGAAGGATAGGCATTGAGCTCCAAAAGAACCATCCCCCTGCCTATAAACCTGCAAGATGTTATTTGGAAGATATTAGCCAAATGTTAGGCACCCCCCTCCAGTGATAAAAATAGCTTACCTGATACCCCAGGTCGGTGCTTCTTTTTGTTGAAAATTGCACCATCTTGGATACTTCTGTACAGGCACTTCAGACACAATTATCTCCTTGCTCATTCATTCTTCTGTTGCCCTTGCCAACACTGGAATAATAAAGCCAGATTTTTGCTTAAATTTTACTTCGACTGAATGAAGAAGAAGACCTGCTACAATAGCATGTGGTCTCTGGCCTGGCGTTTGAGTTAAGTGATTATAATTATTGGGAAGTCCAACATTTTGCATCTTCTCAGTGATTATAGCTTTTCTTCTCCTCTATTTGCTCTCTAGAAGGCAGTTTGTGCCAGGTACTGAACTGTGCCTTTAAACATTCTACCCATAGCTGTTGGTCACTTTAATTTAGACAAACCCCCATTATTTTTAGTATTTTTATTTTTCTGCATATAGTTTATTGTTATATCTCAGTTGCATTGTTTTATTTCCTAGTAGGAACCCATAAGGAATATAATTTAGCACCCATTAGGTGAAGGCACTGTGCAATTAACTGGTTTCTCAGGATCATGTATAATAGCACGGAAGGTTTTCAGGATTACCTGATCACCAGAAGGCCCTGTGTATGCTGGAGTGTGATCCTGTTCTAGAAGCCAGAAATGGGTTTGAAAATTGCTTTTCTGGATAATTCAACCACTTCCACAATCCATACACAAATATTTATTTCAGAATCTTAGGGCACATTGGTCCATAGCTGTTGATGTTTTAATGCCATTTAGTTTCCAATACAGTAAGTAAACAATAACCTGATGTAGAATATGTGCTGTTAAAACTCTCGAAGCTTACAGTCTAAGGCATATTATTATGTACAGCATAATGAGGTCAACATTATACATGTAAGCACTAAACACAAAAGGGATTTAGAAAAAAAGAAGCCACATTTTTCGATTCATTTGAGACTAACAAACATAAGTGTTTTGAGTTTTTCAAGATGTTATTTCATTTCTTTCTCCCTTTAAGGAGTAAATTTGGGAGCTGGAATATGTTTGGAAGAATCCTTGAATCCAGAACAAAAGCCATCTCTAGTGTTTGAAACCTGACTTGGCCAAATTTTAGTAATTGAGCTTGCCACATCTTGGCGGCGGAATAGGACACCTATTGTTTCAAAGACATCTGCACACAAAGCAAAATATGATGTTGGAGATCTGATCTCCAGGCTACAGTAATGAATATGTTCAATGGCTTTACAATTAACTCTTTGTTTGGTAAAGATTTGTTTATGTCACAGCAACAGTAAATGGCAGTTGCAAATAACATTACTGCGCAAAACAAGATGGTAATTGTCTTCAACAAATAAGGTCAAATGTTGGCCAGATTTAATTCAATGAGAAAAACGTATTTTCAAATTCAGCTTCAGATGTTGCCATAGACTTGATCTGAGTTTTCATGTAACCGATACATGAAATCAGTTTTTCTCCTAGAAAAACTCACATAGGCACAGTACCTTGGATAAGTCTGTTCTATGCAAGTATTGTTCAAAAGTTTTTTCAGATAGTCAAATAGGGTGTCTTAATTGAAAATAATGGAAGAGCGTTTGGGGTGGCAGTTGGAAATCCTGTCTAATAGTGAAGCAAAAAGTTATTATCCCATAAAGGGGTCTTTCGTGACCATTCCATGAGCTTGCCATGAGCATTTTGTGCAGCTCTGTCTACACCTCCTATTTGGATTTGGGCTTGTGGGGAGAAATAGAGGGTCTGGATTCAAGATCTATACCAGGGATCAAAGACAAGCTATTTATGATATTCTACAAATAAGGCCAAGTCACCATGTCAAATGCATTTTTGGTGTCACAAGCTACTACCACCTGATGGACAGTTACAATGTTCAACTGAGAGATTCTTATATAAACTTACATGTTAATAATAATAATAATAATAATAATAATAATAATAATAGTCAGTCCCTAAGCTTAGGTAAATGTAGGCAGCTTAGAGAATGACTTGTGAATCAGCAGAAAACAAGATGGAGAGCTACTGGGGGCATCTTTAGAAGCACAGATCTTCACTACGTATGGGCTGGTGGGACCTTGGCAGTGGTGCTTCCTCTATAGTTGTTGGAATTCCCGTTCATTCTCAGGTAAGATGCCGTTGAGCAGACAGGAGGGAAAAGGGATGGATTTGAGCCCAGGTTCTTGTGCTGCGTATGCCAAAGGGCCTTGGGCTAGTATATAAGCTCAAAACAAAAGGTGCAGCATTTCCAGCCTAATTCTTTGTTCAGCTTTCGATCTCCTTTAAATTTTGACTTTCATCAGTTGTCTATAAATTGCTACTTAGGGATCTGGGCATATTCAGAGCAGGCAAAATATACTCTTGCACTTAATTGAGCAATATTGCTTTAGGAAACCTTCTTAATGTTGTTGCATGCTTTATTCCTTCACAATATGTTGGCGTATGCTGGGATTTGTGGCCCATTGGTAGGCCATGATTGAATAACAGCGATTATATTCACTTTTACTTCTAACGAACTGAAGTAATTCTACAGATATAATCAACTGATGCAAGTTTTATAGAAAACTATGCTAGGCAGGACGTATAATTGACAAGAGGTGCTCAGCCACTATAGTACATGGATTCTTGTGTGTATATATATATATATAGAATGAAGTCTTTCCAAATCTGATGTAATAGAAAAGGATCAAGAAAAACTACATTGTCAGCTCTCATCCAAAAAAAAGTCGAAATCAGTTTCATGTGGACTAAACCTTTATGTTTAAGCACTGAAGCCTTCATTATCCTTATGACAGATAATTCCATCTGATTTTACCTCTGATCTAGTTTTTCCTTTTTAATTGCTTAAAATTCGTGCCTTATCTTCCTGTGATCTTTGGAAAGAATTAATTGAAGCATGACAAGTTTTAGCTAAAAGATATGTAATGCAGACAGTCATAATTTAAATCCTCTGAAATCTTGCCATTTCAAGCATATGTTGACCACAAGAAAATATCATGCCAGTTTCACCTCTACATGTGGCTTTATTTTTGGTATGTCTTAATTTCCAGATAATACTTACTGGAAAGTCATTAATATGAGTAACCTTGAATAACTCTTATATCTTTATATTATATCCTAGTTAGGGCATGGCAGAGTGAGAAACTTGTTTTCCCAATGGGGAAAAAAACCAACTAATTTTGGTGAATACTTCCTCTCGTGTATGTGATGATTGCCTGTTGCTGAAATAATACCCAGCCACCGAGTAGCCAAGGTTTTAGAAACTTTGACTCTGTGTTTCACTATCTAGTCCATTCCCCCTCCGAATGCACCAGCTGCATCACTGGTGCACTTAAACCCCCATCTGTACATAAAGTTACTCCTTCTGGTGAATTTAAAACAATTCTATGCTCTCTGCTGTGAATTAGCAGAATAATGTCTGCCATTTTGGCCAAGTGGCAGAGATTTCGCCACTTAATGGAGAACGAAAGGAGAAATACCATACCTTGATCATATAATAGTACTCCCCCAGACCTCCTGAACCGCTATATTAGAATTGCCATTGCGCTGACGAAATCCGTAGTAACCGATGTTACTGTGCGCAACGGTTCAATATGCACGCAGGCGCCATATTAGTGCAGGTGCGCCCTCTTCCTGTGCTTCTTATATGTTAATGCGCATGCGCAAGAAAAAAAAAATCAGTTGACCCCGGAGCGCGTCACCAATGACGTATGGCTCATTAGTATTCAGCGCCAGCATCGCCTAGTGGCAGCACAGGGAGATAAAGCTGCACAGACGCTCGAAATTTGTAGAGCTTCATCTGTATGTATATTCCACTGACCACCAATGACTTACAACTGACTTGGGCACTGTTTTTTTTTATAACAGGGGGGCACTGACCACCAATGATTTATTCTGGGGCATGTTTATAACAGGGGGGCACTGACCACCAATGAATTATTCTGGGGCATGTTTATAACAGGGGGGCACTGACCACCAATGATTTATTCTGGGGCATGTTTATAACAGGGGGGGCACTGACCACCAATGAATTATTCTGGGGCATGTTTATAACAGGGGGACACTGACCACCAATGATTTATTCTGGGGCATGTTTATAACAGGGGGACACTGACCACCAATGATTTATCCTGGGGCATGTTTATAACAGGGGGGCACTGACCACCAATGAATTATCCTGGAGCATGTTTATAACAGGGGGGCACTGACCACCAATGAATTATTCTGGGGCATGTTTATAACAGGGGGGCACTGACCACCAATTAATTATTCTGGGGCATGTTTATAACAGGGGGGGCACTGACCACCAATGAATTATTCTGGGGCATGTTTATAACAGGGGGACACTGACCACCAATGATTTATTCTGGGGCATGTTTATAACAGGGGGACACTGACCACCAATGATTTATCCTGGGGCATGTTTATAACAGGGGGGCACTGACCACCAATGAATTATCCTGGAGCATGTTTATAACAGGGGGGCACTGACCACCAATGAATTATTCTGGGGCATGTTTATAACAGGGGGGCACTGACCGCCAATGAATTATTCTGGGGCATGTTTATAACAGAGGGGCACTGACCACCAATGATTTATTCTGGGGCATGTTTATAACAGGGGGGCACTGACCACCAATGAATTATCCTGGGGCATGTTTATAACAGGGGGGCACTGACCACCAATGAATTATTCTGGGGCATGTTTATAACAGGGGGACACTGACCACCAATGATTTATTCTGGGGCATGTTTATAACAGGGGGACACTGACCACCAATGATTTATCCTGGGGCATGTTTATAACAGGGGGGCACTGACCACCAATGAATTATTCTGGGGCATGTTTATAACAGGGGGGCACTGACCACCAATGAATTATTCTGGGGCATGTTTATAACAGAGGGGCACTGACCACCAATGATTTATTCTGGGGCATGTTTATAACAGGGGGGCACTGACCACCAATGAATTATCCTGGGGCATGTTTATAACAGGGGGGCACTGACCACCAATGAATTATTCTGGGGCATGTTTATAACAGGGGGGCACTGACCACCAATGATTTATCCTGGGGCATGTTTATAACAGGGGGGCACTGACTTGTATTGCCCTAACATGTATTGTTTTTATTTTAGGACAGGTGCTACTGCTTTATGTTTCACAAGATGTCTAGAAACGATAGTTCCTCTACCGAGTCTTCAGATGAAGAAAGTGTAAGTATATGGTTTTATATACGTAGATACTGAAAGCAGATTTATTATTTTTAAATAGGTTAAAACCATGTTTAATTAAAAGAGTACCTATCGGATAAAAAAGCTGTCCCCAACCAAATGTGCGGGCTGGTAGAGCCTGCATTCCAGTAGGATATGTAGTTATAAATTACACATCTTAAAGGGCACCTTTTGCTTTAAACAGTTACCCCCAAACAAAGGTGCGGGCTGATAGAGCCCTGTGAGCTCTATGAGCCCTCACCTTTGGTTAGTGGTAACTGTTTCAAACTATAAGTGTCCTTTAATACATAATACTACAAATCTAAACTATGTATGCTTAAATATAACATGTTATATAAATGTAACAAGTCCATATTTTTTTATAGTATAATGCTGTCCTCGAAGAATTAAACCAAAGACCAGAAATTGTCAACGCTACGGAATGCTTTCCAAAAAATCCGTTGAATATTAAGAAACGTAAAACATCTACAAAAGAAGACATTGGAGAAAAATCTTCAGAGGACCAATCATCAAGCTCTGATGCAAGCGAAACATTTAGAGAGGACAAAAGGAGAATTGGCAATAATGACTGGTGTCATTGTGGCATGTGTTTGCCAATGACAACTGCAATTGAAAGTTTGTGCTGTTACGAAGTTGATATAATTCACAGTAAAATTCCACTTGAAGGATTTTGCATCACTGATAATGAGGAATATCAATTTGAGTGTGTCAACCGAGACAGAGCAGATTGGAATTATCGGATGTCCAAATTCCGTATCACAAAATTTCCTCCATTGGCAAAATATATGAGGTATGTAAAAAATGTTTCTATTGCTTAAACGTCTGTGTTAATTATAAAAAAATATTAATAATTTTTATCTTTTTTCCCAGGGCATTACGGAAGATAGCTTATCGTGCTTTCATCGTATGGATTTACACTTTTTTGGGTCTACATAATCGTAGGGTAATACCTGCTTGTGTTGTACGTGACATTAGGGAAAAATTTCCAGACCCCAAAGGAAAATACACTGAATTTTTAAAAGCAAGAGACTACTTTGCAGAAGACATGGCGTTGGAGTCTGACTAGATATTGTGTTTTATCTACTGTTTGTTTTCAATCAAAAAAGTATATACGCTTGGAAAATTTAAATTTATTATATTGTGCTGTTTGATATTGGTTGTATATCCAAATAATAAAAATTTTCTTTTTTCAGTCTGTCTATCGTTTTTTTTTTATAATGAATATGTATTATATATAGGAACAGTAACACCAAAAAATGTATGTGTTTTAAATTAAAGAAGAAATAATATAGTGCTGATCTACGCTGTTAAAGATTATCTTTTTGCATCAGAAATATTACTATAGTTCATATAAACAAGCTGCTGTGTAGCAATTAGACAAATACAAAAATGGATATAGGCTACATGGTAAGTCATGCATAACCGCATTATGTTCTAAATAAAATATAACATTATTTTGTACATAGCTTATCTGCTATATCAGCTGTGTTACTTACCTATTTTCCACCGTTAAATGTCTGCCCCCATGGCTACACAGTAAATTATTTAAATAAACAATAATATTGCTTCTGAAGCAAAAGCTGCAGTTTTACAAGAGCAGGACAATACGCCAATATATTTGTATTACTTTCAAACATTTTAATTTTTTGCTGTTCATTGTCCTTTATTAATTAGATATCAATGTTTAATTGGGAAAGGACACTTTTCAAATACAAGAGCTAGTACTGCTACTAGTACTGCTAGTAATTGCCTCCCCCAAAAATAAAAATGTCCTGTAACGTGCATATTTTAAATGAAAGTATTTATTAAACAACTGAAATATATTAAAACCTTATAAATTCTGCAGTTAACAAAATATATTAAATTAAGAAACACTACAAATTATAGCAAATGAATAGTCACCTTGTTTTGTAATTTAAAGTAATCAAATCCACATAGTATGGTGACGTGAAATATTTTAAGTTACTTTTATACAGATCTTGTATATCAACTTAACTTCGAGAAAAACGAGATAAATGCTTTGCTACAATTAAACTCTTTTCTGGTCGTTCCACTGTTGCAATGTTTTGTGGCATTTCTGTTGATGTCGAAGACCAGTCATGTTTCAGTTCACCACTTAAGATACGGACAGTGTTTGCAAGTATTTCAAATAAATGGTCATCAACCACCTCTTCATAAATCGGTTTTGCCACCCAGTCTTTTTTTTGTTTGGGAAACACAATTTTGAACCTTTTCTCACCAACAGAAAGAGAGCTTTTCTTGGCACTTTTGATTGTAGCATGCTTTCTGTGAACATTGTGGTTGTGCGACAATGCAGCAAGGGTGGTTCTAGCCAACATGGAGTCCATTTTAAAAGAGAGTCTCTTGGGCCTAAATCTTAAGACTTTGCTGTGAAAGTTCTCAAGGTCTCCTGTATGGCAGAATTTGTCAATTTTTGCAAGGTCGTTGACAATTTTTTTTTCATTGATTATCTCAGCGAGAATCGAATGAGCGGGGTGATTAGCACCAATCCATTTTGTATCTTTCTTTTCGGCATTGGTCAGTCTACGATGCTGACATTTTTTGTAATACTTGAGTGATCTGAAAGAATGTTTATTGGCAATATGGTATAGTACGGATTTCCATTTATCGACTAAAATCTTTGAGTTCTGCTTACACGTTTGTGAACTCCACCACAAATCATTTGTAATGTCACTAATCCAGCTTGCGATGTCTTTACATTTCCTTTTTCTACTTGCAGCTCTCAGTTTTTTGGTTAGATTTTTGCACATGTGCCAAACATCAAATTGATGGTCAATTTTAGTGTATTTGGTCCTCATCAAAGTGCGAATAGTGCTGTGCCGATCCGTTGCAACCATTTTCACTTTAATTTTTTCCTTTTTGACCAGAGTAGTGAGACACTTATCCAAACCTTCACATTCCATTTGTGCAGATGTCTTTCCAAAACCAAGCTGTTCTATATGGAAATGCACAATTTTTTTGGAAATAACATCCATCATGGTATAAGTGCAATATTTAGCAGAATATCCGGGGCTGTCAAATTGACCATCTCCGGCCAAAACGACAGGTTTGCATAAAATGGTTCTTTTTAAATCCTCTTTTTCTTTTTTCCACTGGTGGTCAATGGCAGGGAACACATAGTTCCTTTGATATTTGTAAAACGTTGTGTGGCTGATGAATGGAATATTTAGCAATTTGAAAATATCCTGAATTTTTTGAAATGTTGATCCAGAAAGAATTACAGACCCTGCAATTTCAACATTTCCTACTGATGTCTTTCCAAATACAGGTTGCGAGTTCCACAACAGAGAATGGTGACCACTTAAACAGTACAATTTGACAGTTAACATACTTCCGTCTTCGGTTTTTTGAAAATCTACAATGGGAGCTTGGCAAGGAGGATCGACATTGTGTTGACAACGAACAATTCTTAACAATTCATCCAATTTGTTGTCGTAAATAATAAATTTCTTTTTTGATTGAAACTTATCTGTTGAGAATGCTTGTTCCTCAGACTGTTTAATTGTGTCATTTCCACTACTGGTATCATCTGATGATGAAAGTCTTTCAATGTCAAATGTAGAATCTTTGGGTTCTACAAATGAGGGTGAGGATAGAATAAATGAATCGGTTGTAATGCTAGACGTTTCTGCTCTTGGTGTTGATATGATGTTGCTCGTTGTAACCGACGATTGGATGGGTGACAGAATATGAATTGGCTTGTCAATAGGTTTAGAGGGAGTTGAGAATGAAACTGGGTAAAGATGATCTTTGTGAATTTGAACTACATCAGCTGCAATATACTCATCTCCACTTTGGGTAGCAATTTCTTTAGTAATAATGCGTTTGGTTTGAGTAGAACAATTTTTGCATATTGTACATGCCATACACGCGGCGTTATTTGTATTCATAGTTGGATCAGTCTGTGTTGCTATAGTTGAAAGTCTAGACACCACTCTTATTATTGTTGAAGAGGTTGTTGGTTGCTCATCATCCACTCTTCTTCTTTTGGCTGATGGGATTGCAGATGGAGTTGTTGGTACTGTTATGACAGTTGTCACTGGAACATGTACATTTTCGAATACTGTTGGAACGGCATTATTTTTTAAAATTCTTTTTGAGCCACTTTGTGTGTAAGATTCTTCTGTGAAATGCTTAGAACACATTCTGAAGTTGGAAGTTTTCCAGCCAAGAAGAATTCTTTGGGCAAGTGGTTCCAGATCCTCAGCGTGCTGTCCTGTTTGCAAAAGCCAATTTTTGATTCTTTCGATATTTTTCGGGAAGGGATGGAGCACAACATCAGGGTACAATAATTTTTGACCGCTGCGATGAGGGCATCCGTTAACAATACATTTAGGCATGATTTTGATGTACTGAAAGAAAACAAAAAAAAAAACATTCTCAATAAAATTGAAATAGTCCTCCTTTTTTTTTTTATTATAATACAATTGAAAATGTTTAGTTATTGAAATAAAATGTTCAAACACAACTATGTTTTCACTAATAAGTCAAATACCGATATGACTTACAAATAGCAAACACATTTGTCCAAAATTCATTTTAAAAATCTTTAGTGCAGTACTGCAAGTTGGAGATATATCACCCCTTCCTCCCCCCCCCCAGCAGCCTAACAACAGAAAAATGGGAAGGTAACCAGATAGCAGCTCCCTAACACAAGATAACAGCTGCCTGGTAGATCTAAGAACAACACTCAATAGTAAAAACCCATGTCCCACTGAGACACATTGTTACATTGAGAAGGAAAAACAGCAGCCTGCCAGAAGGCATTTCTCCCCTAAAGTGCAGGCACAAGTCACATGACCAGGGGCAGCTGGGAAATTGACAAAATGTCTAGCCCCATGTCAGATTTCAAAATTGAATATAAAAAAATCTGTTTGCTCTTTTGAGAAACGGAATCCAGTGCAGAATTCTGCTGGAGTAGCACTGTTAACTGATGTTTCTTGAAAAAAACATGATTTTCCATGAACTTTTAGTTGTAGTGATTGGGACTTTTGATTGGACTTTGTGCCAACAGTTGAAGTATGACTTCCCTCCACAATTTCAACACTAAACTATAATGTCAGCATTAGTTCATTGCAGAAAATTAAAAAATATTAGTTGTTCGAATTATAATAAATAAATTATGAATTAATTAAATTAATTAAATACATGTTATATATCAAGTAGTAATAAAATAGTTATAAAAAAAATTAGATCAATAAATGCAGAATGTACTTCCTGTGTAACATATTTTAATAAATTATATGTTAGTGTAATAAATTTAATCAGTTGATTAACTATAAACACATCAAATTGTGCCTTCATGAAATTAATATAATCATATTAAAAAGAAATACTCTATAAATGATTTTGACTAAAAATAAAAATTATGGATTTTAGATTTTTTTAAAAGTGGCAAATATAAATTCAAATATTATATAGGTGCATTATTTATATAACACCAAGGTACACTTCAATTTAAGTCAAGTTAACATTCACAAATGATGAATAGACTCTAAGGAACAATAGTCTAATTAGATTAGTCTGTAGACGTTATCAAAAGGATTAAAGAGACACTGAGACAGGCTAAGTCAAAAGACACAGCGATCAATCCACATAGCTTTATTTGCATTTCTAAAGAGCCTAAACAAACCTCAGACAAGCAAAAAGTTGTAGACACTAGACGTTTTGAAAAGCTTTGAATAAGAGTACTACTACTACTAAAGCCTATAGATACCATTGTGAACGCATACAATACAGGAACAGTCTAAGGTGATTAAACAGTACTGATGTGCCTGAATAAACATCAGACTCACCAACTGTATAGTCAGGATAGGATAACATTAGGAAGGCAGTGATACACAATTTATTTTACTAAAAAAACAAAAAAAAAAATTAGAATTATGGAACATCATTGAAGTTTGAATTTGTGTATCTATTATTAACAAAGGATGAATTATTTTATTTTGAAAATCTTTATTGTACTTAAAAAAATGTTTTAAAAAAACCCCACAATTTTTTTAAAAATATCCTAACAGCAAGTAATGATAGTTTAATCAAACATTAAATTTATACTCAGCATATTGCTGACTTAGCCAACCGTTTATAAATTTAAATTTGCCATTGATTAATTGTATAACCACAACATCAGGAGAAATACATCATTAAATTATTAATATATTAAAGATTGTTAAAAAAATAAAAGTATTGATTAAACAATAATGCTTCAAAATTGCTTGATGAAGCCAAACAAATGATCTCAGTATGATTAATAAACTGTATGATTATTAAGTATATTATTATAGTTGTACAATTATAATATTCATCATAAAATATATAAATATATTTTTATATGTTGCTATGTTATCATAGCTTTTGTTCCTCACCGCTCTCAGCCTGTTAAAAGTGAATATTTATCCCCTCGCAGCGCACCGCAAGCGCTTGATGCTGACTGTCTGGAGAAAACCGGGTAATGAATATTTGCTAACGGTCTAGCGTTGCCATAGTTACTTGACGCTGTAAGGTGATTGGTCAGGGGGCGTGTGCTGAGGGGTCAATGATGACGATCGCATATGCTAATTCCTATGCGCGTCATCATGGCTTGGGGAAAGGAAGCGCCCACTGTACTTGCGCAGTGGGTGTTAATTGTACACAACGCACATCGAGGCTGCCTCTGGCAGCCTGAAACAAGATGCCTCTGTGAAGCGTGACGTCACCCCACTCTGCCACTGCAGTCTGCGTTAAAGAGCAACAGCTTACTGTCCATTGAGCGGATTAGTATTTTCAAAGGCTGAGTAAGTACTATTTGTAAAGGCCATTGATTTGAGGCCTATTTATCCTTTGCCTTTCCTTCTCCTTTAAAATGGAAATTTACTGATTATTTTTCTGGAGTAGTGGATGTGTATTGTGCATCTAGTTTTCAAGACCAAGGTTTTTTTTTACTAGAAAACTCAAATTCTTCTAGATTTATTATATCCCCATGCTGCAAAAAAACGGAATCTAAAAATCCACCATCTCAGAACTGTTGAGGTCCTGTATAAGACAATGGGAGAGGCACCTACTGTATCTCAATTTGAAGTTTTGGTGATGTGTGCTGGGTTTAGCCTGAAAATCCAACTTTTTTGGGGTTTTTCAGGAAAATACTGTAACATTAGATCAATTCTGGAAAAAGCCAGAAAAATTCAAGCAATTCACCCAGTTTTATTGAGTGTTTCCGCGATCGAATAAAATTGAGTTTTTTCTTAAAGTGGACCTGTCACCTACAGATAAAAAGCTGCATAATGAAAGTCCTTTGCAAATTAAACATGAAACACAAATATTTTTTTTCATTAAAACATGTATTTGAATTACAAAAAAGGGGGTTTGTGGGTGCACATCTAAAACTAAATTTTAATATATTTGGGTACAATTGATCCGGCCAAATGAAAAGGAAAGCTAAATGCGGAGTGTGAAAGGCGTAATATGTCTAAGTTTCTGCAAAAGTGTTACTTAGTGACACTTGCATGTTTATTGAATTACTTAGACAGAGCATCAGGGAATGTGCATTGATTGACTGGCCAGATCAGTAGCACTTCCATTGTACCTAAATATATTAAAATTTAGCCTTAGGTGTGCACCCACAACCCCCCTTTTTTGTGTTTAAATATTTGAGCTGTCAATCAAATATTATCTGCCCCGCCTCTATGCCTAACATGACCTATAGGTAACTTTTAATGCAGATAAGAAAATGTTTAGTGTCAGTATCACTTTAAGCTCTCCCCTTTAAAAAAGCAGAGCAAAGTCCAAAAGATCTGATATATAAATATTATTAATATTTCTCCAAGCAATTACTGCCTAGGATGTGTGATTTATGTAATGGTTATCTCCAGGGCAAGCCTATAAACAGAGAGAGGCTTAGGTGACATTATATAGTTATACCTAATTAAGGCCTACATCACATTGAGGGGCATATTTATCGGTATGAAATTAGAGCTCCCCACAGTAAAAATCCAGCACTCTTTATTCATTCCTATGGTATTGTTAGAGTTGTATTTATCAAATGATGAACGTTCGTTCACCTATTGATAAATACCCTTCTAAAAATCCCACAGAACAGACATCGACAATATTCTCTTTCCACTGACACGCCCACTTACATCTTTCCTAAATAACCACCACCTTTAAGTTACTTAAGTCAAACTTTGAATATAAATGGCAGCCAAATAACCTTAAATACCTGGGCATTAACATCACCTCTAACCATCATGTTGATGCTTGTATTTATATATGCAGTAGGGGGTTGGATTAGGGGGCCTGGGCCCACCCCACCTCCCGCGCCCCTGCCCCAGCTGCAAAGCTCCCGCTGGCCCCACCACCTGAACTGCTGCCCCCCACCATGCATATCTTTTTCTTCTTGTGGGCGAGATAGGGGGGAGTAAGGGGTAGTGGCAAGGGTTTCATGCAGGGAGCGGGTCAGGGCCCATTGTGTTTTTCCCAGTATCCCAGCCAACCTTTCCAACAAAAAATCCCAAACCTCACTGAATAATAAGAATGCCCCTAAGGAGGTACTATGTAGGTTGAAGACCAAAAAAAAAGAAAAATGGATTGATAAAAGAACTGATTTTTTTTTCAGCCTTATGATTTATAAAATGGATGTATTTATGTAATCTAGTCAAATAAAATAATCACCAGAATATGTTTTTAAAATATTTTCCTAACTATTAATGCAAAGCTCAAAAAGGAAATAGAATTATTTCATTTGAATTCATATGGGAAACCCCATTCATCAAAACCTTGAGCAGCAGACAAGCACATTTGTTAAAGTACAGGTATCAGCCGGGCAGTTTAGCTGTCCTCTTTAACAACTCTTCCATAACAAAGGGGATTAACAGAGGCCTAAAATGTTGAGATATTCCCGATGGTAACATATTTAAGACATGTTGACGTAGGTAAATTCTTTCAGCCCTCAGTCAATTCCCCAGTGGTTCTTTTTATAGGCTGAGAATTTGCATTTAAAGTTATCCCAGGTGTACATCAACATACTGAGTTTGTACAAAGCTTTTGTGATGTCTCCAGAATTTTTTAAGCAAATAGGGAAAAAAGTTATAGAATATTGAAGTATCCTTATTGGATGCCTTCCAAACATTTCTACCTTTCATCGCCGACCCCCCAAGAACTAGATGTCATTTTTATTGGCCTGGTAACAATCTTTCCCAAGAAAAGAAACAAAAATGAATCAGATATAAAATAATGCTAATAAAAATATTTAACTGATCCTGTACAATTCAACATTTAGGACAACCATTATAGTTTATTTTACTCTAAACTTTTATGACTGTTGCCCTGTAAGTTACAAATGAATATAAAAGAGGAAGCTGTACAAACAAGCCAATTCATCCGTTTTGAGGTAAATGGGTATATATTAATTTCAATTTCAATTTCTTTCTCAGAGTGCCTTAGAAAATGGTAGCAGCTACTGCAAGAATTTAAGGTCCAATTATTTTAACTTTGTTTTTTGTAAAGGGGTTGTTCACCTTTGAGTTACCTTTTACATTCCCCGCATTATGTATACTGCCTGGTCTCTCATTGACATATTGCACAGCAGCATTTTGAAGACAGCAATGATGTAATCAATATTTGCAAGTGCACTAGAGCAGCTGCTATCTTCATTATGTTATTAATGTCATCAGCTCTGCCGGCTGTCATTGCGAATGTAATTCCACATATGTGCGATGGCATCTGAAAGCTTCTTTTGAGTTACAGTGACCTGAAATCATTCCGAACATCAGAAGATTTGCAGGCATAGCGTAACCTGTTGTCAATCAGAGTGTTAACAACGGGTGGATGGAGCTACAGTTGCAGTAAAGTTGCAGATACCATGAGTTCTGGGATCTTGATAACTCAATATTCTGAGTACTTGACCCAATGGGATGGATCATTATAATGCATATGCTTTTTGATTCATAGCGGGCTGTTGCCAGTGTGTGGATGTGTGTCTGCACTTAATTTCATTTCCTGAAGGCATAAAATATGGGCAATCTTATTTTAAGCCAACTTCAATTAACCTTAGAAAGGTTTAACATATACTATATGACCATGTGTATGTAGACACCCTTCTAAATATTACAGTTGACTGTTTAAGCCACAGCCATCATTGCTTAATAAACAATGATAATTCTGTACCTTAAACTTTGTGGCCAAACTTTGAGGAAGGCCCTCAAAAACGCCACCTGTACCACAGACACTGGTTGTCAGGAACTACTTGGAATTGAAACCTGAACTATAGACTTACAAGCTCCTGCATTACCTCACTGAGCCACTGGAGACCTTTGGGATCTGATTTTACTCAAATGATTAAAGACACTCTTGTTACCTTGTGCATTTGTTCACCTCCTCCTCTCTCGTCAAACCCAGGTGATTGTAATCTGCCAATTAAGGGGCTTTATAAGACTGTTACAAACAATGCACAATTGCTTAATCATTGAAGCCTTAAAACCAAATTCTCACATTTTCCTTGTTCCTGTGATTCCTGTGCCTGATTCCTGCCTGGTTCATTATTCCTGCCTGGTTCCCTGTTCCTGCACGTGTCCTGCCTGTTTCTCCACTCAGTGCCCCTGTTCCCTACTTCAGTTTCCATTGACTTTGGATCTCCTGGTATTTGACCTTGGCCAGTTTCTTTAACTATTCTCTGCCTGCAACCTACCCCTAACCTTGGCCAGTTTACAGAACTCTCTTAGTTTGCCACTATATTCCTGACATTCTGCTGGATCTCTCTTGTTTGCAGCCTGTCTCTAACCATTGGCCCCGTAAATGGACTTTTATTACATATATAACATTTTACCTACTTATTGCCTTTTATCTTTGTAAATAAATTTGTTTTCTTCTTAACAACGTTTCCGGTTTATCAACACCTTAAATTCCTTATTACACAGCACCATGGCTCCTACCTGCTAGCCATTCACCTATGGCTCAACGTGGACATCATAAGCACCAGATTCATGAAGAAATATTCTCCATCTGTAGCCAGCAAACCAAAAAAGGGCATAGCTCCACCATCAATACATTTGAAAAACACATGGATGTCCATCTGCAATGTAGCTCTAACAGCTAATGTTATCATGATTTTGTGATAGATCCTGCTACTATTTGCTGCATGCTAGCACCCCCAGGTCAAAAAAACCCCCAGATGCCATTGATTTCTTTGCAATGTCCTAAGGTAAGTAAACACATCACACTATGCTTATGTTATTTTGTGTCTGTATAGGTTTAACTTCTATTTATGTTTTAAAGAACAGAATATAATTACACTTTTTCACGCTGATCACGCTCTATTTGGCAAGCCTAAACGAAGCTGATTTTTCAAAAGCAATGACTAAATAAATGAAAACCACATCTGAAATAAAACCGACCATGCAGAGCCGTTTCATTCAACATACTGTATACTGCATACTGTTTTGTATATTTAGAACTTCAACCACAGATGTTCAACCTCATTGCGCTCCATATTTGGTATGTATATATAATTTCCATTCTATATATGTTTGTCAAGTAGATTAAAAGAATTATTACCCCTTTCAAAATGGAAGACACAGAGACTGTATGATTATTAAGAAAAACTCATGGTATGGATTTTTATTGTTTGTTGGTACAGTACCAATGAAGAACTAGCAATGCTGAGCTGAATTTATAAGGTGTGGGGTATAGGGAATGCAGATATAATCTTTGTTCTTGATGCTTCTTGATGATTTCTTCTGAACTCACTTCATGTGCAATAATTATATTACAAACAGGTTGCGTATATGGATATTGTCAAGGATGGAACTATCCACAGTGCAGTCGTGAAGTCGTTTGGGAACATAGCATGTTTAGGGAGCCATTTGGCATGAGTTGCAGTATTTGATGGACTAAGGGGGTATAATTTTATCTTTTACTGAGATATTCCCAAGTCTTGTTCTAGAAATAGGCTTTTCTGTATGGCCCACCAACTCAAAGCCATACTTGTTTACTCATGCTTGAGTGTGGCATGAATTGTGTTATTTGATGGACTAAGGGGGGGAGGGGTACACTTTTATTATTCACTGAGATGTTTCCAAGTCTTGTTCTACAAAAAAGGCCCACCAACTGGAAGTCATACTTGTTTGTTACTTATTTACATCATAACCCTCATTGATACATCAATAATCTACATCAGGGCTGTCTAACTGGCTGCCTGTGGCCCCCCACATGAAAGTCTGCCTAACTATATTAGAAACATTTTTTTATTTTGCACAACCTATTTACCCAGTTTTTATTTAAGCTCGAGTGAATGTTCGAATTTCAAAAACTTCGAATTTCAAAGTACATTTTTGGGTACTTCGACCATCGAAGAGGCTATATTCAACCATTCAACTTCGATTCGAACAATTCGAAGTAAAAATCGTTTTACTATTCGACCATTCGATAATCAAAGTACTGTCTCTTTAAAAAAAACATTGACTTCATACTTCGTCAAATTAAAGCAACCGAAGTGCAATGTTAGCCTATGGGGACCTTCCACAGCACTTTTCTAAGTTTTTTTTTTCCGATCAATCGCTAAAAATTGTTTGAATCGTTCGATTTTTATTCAACCACAGGATTGCCAAATTTGTTGAAAAAAATTCATATTCGAATTCGAAGTTTTTTTAATTTGATGGTCGAATTTCAAAGTTTTTTGTACTTGGAAATTCGACCCTTAGTAAATCTGCCACATACAGTAGTCATTTTTTTTTCCGATATTAGCTATGAAATACTAATATCAAAATTCTGTGCCTTTATTTTACACCCCCATATGTTATACATATGTCCAAGCCCAGCTTCAAAAAACAGACTAAGACCAATGAAGTTCTAGCACTGTGTGCCCTATTATCCACACCTTCTTCCACAATCAATAAAGGATACTTCTGGATAAATTATTGGCAAAAAAATAGTAAATAAGCCACCTGTTTAAAGAGAAAGATATCTTATATTTATAAGTAGGGTTGGCATGCTCTTTCCTTTGTTGAAAAAAGATGATTAAAATGTATTCATAGATGTCATTACATACAATTGAAAATCAAATTAAAACTCAACATTCCTACTGATGGTGTAAATATACCCTCTGCTGGGTTGTACTAATATAGAGCAGATATTGAAATAAAAGGCAAATAAGCTTGTGTAAAGATCTCTGTTGGGGAATTGAAATCCCTGATTGGCACAAAATTATTCCTGTAGGGTATTACATTGGTTGGGGTATCTTGGCTTTAATCTAGCCAGAAATTAGTAGTCAAAAACAAATGTATCACTGACCAATGATTAACATATATGGCCTGCATGACTAATGTACATATATAGCAATGCTAGTATGGAAGAATAAGTACTGTTCTTGCGCCAAGACACAACAGTTACAAACTCACTACTGATGTATAAGTAGAGCAATAACTGCACAAAAGCAAATTGTATATTATGGGGCAAATTTATTAAGGGTTGAGTTGTGTTTTCCATGAAAAATTTGAGTTTTCAGGGTATTTTTGAGTCAAAAATCAATTTTTCGGGTTTAAAAAAAAAACAAGAACTTTTCGAGATTTCTTATACGTCAACCCTGCAAATAGCTCAAATACCAAAATACACCATCTTAAAAAAGGTCATGTAGAAGTCAATGACAGGGGTCCCTTAAACCATTTAAAGATTTTAATAGCCTTCATGATTTACAAGTGTTTTTCTGGAGGGTTTCACATGAATTCGAGCAATTCCAGTTTTTTTTTGCTGAAAATCAAGTACTTTCTTAAATTAGAAACCATTTGAGTTGTGAGTTCATTTGAGGTCTCAAAAAGCCCACATAACTCTAAAATTTGACTTCTGATAAATGACCCCCTATATACTGTATCTGATATATGTAACTTCTGAACTGTCACAAACAAATATTGCAGCATAATATAGTGTTCCCTTAAAATCAAAACATGCATATTATAATGAAAACTCTTTCTGTTTTAAAGGAATTTTTTAGTGTAACAATAAAAACTAGATAAATAGATAGACTGTGCAAAATAAAAAATGTTTTTAATATAGTTAGTTAGCCAAAAATGTAATACTGTATATAAAGGCTGGAGTGACTGGATGTGTAACATAATAGCCAGAACCCAACTTCCTGGTTTGCAATGCTCTTGGTTTCCACTGATTGGTTACCAGCAAGTCAGTGCCGGCCACGCTGGGCAGGTGCCCTAGGCAGGCCCAGCAGTTGCGGCGCCTGTTTAGCGTGCACATGCGCGAATTTGCGCTCACGTGCACATGCGCACATTTGCAATATAGTGCACATGCGTGAATTGAAGTTCGCGTGCATGCGCAGAAGCGCAAAATGCTAGAAGAAACGCAGATAGTCGGGCAGAGAAGGGAACCAGACTTGGGGTAGGCGACAGAGGAGGTACGTGCCTGGTGCCCTCCCAGCTTTGCACCCTAGGCACGTGCCTACTCTGCCTACCCCTAGTTCCGGCCCTGCAGGCAGTGACTTGAAGGGGGCCATATGGGTCAAACCCGTTTGCTTTTGATTCTGTCCTACATGCTGAGGATCAATTGCAAACTCATTGAACAGTTATGTCCCATGTGACTCCACTTCATGTCGCTGACTAAGAGTAAGAGAGATGTAAAAAACAAACTATATTAGACACATTTTTTAATTATTAATCTATTTACCCAGTTTTTAATTTTACACTGAACTGTTCCTTTAAAACTCATACACATTGATATTTTTATATCTATTCAAGGGATTTCACCGTGAATTAATTTCTCTTTTAATGTGCATTAAAGGAGAATAAAAGGTAAATATACTGGTGCGTGTCATGTTATCAATCAGTCCGCATGATTTCTAGAAAATCACTTTCTGTCCAAGTCCAGTGCGCCTCTACAAATCAACCCAGGTAGATTCTACAGAGCACAGTGGCTCCATAATTTCGGGTGTCTCAAGAATCCCCATTGCCGCTCTGGGCAAGCTCATGTGCAGAAAAATGCACCTACAGTATGTAGAAAAAGCATTGGGGAAATCCGGGAGATCCGGAAATAGCGTTAGTGCTATGATCAGCAAAAAAGTTTCTTGGACTGGTGGGTTTTTTGAAAGAAAAGGAGCACCATTCCAGGGTAAGAAGTAGTTGACTAAAAGCACTGCTGGGTGCCTCACAACTTAACCCTTTTGTTTCACTTTAAACATCAAGGCAATCTGGCGCTAAGCACTTTTTAGTGTTTGTGCCACAATACATTTGAACTATGGACACATATAGAAAAACTGCACATGTTCAAAAGAAATTAACAACTTTATTTGTTTCTCCGACACATAAATAAGGTTTTCTGCCAGCCTAGATTCTAACAGAGATATTTTAAGTGCATTTATTTGACATCTTTTAGTCAGAGTGACTGATGTTGTTGCTAAATTCCATCATTTCCAACCAAACTCAGCTCCCCTTCATGACCCACAACATTCTTACAATTACCAGCCCCCATTGTAGCTGTGAGGTCTGCTCCCTATACTACTACTGCCCTATACTGCTATGTCTGCCTATCAAGCTGGAATGCTGCCCTGCAGCACTAAAAAATATTGATTTCATAAGGGTAGAAGGGACATGCACTATTTTGGGAGTCCAAAAAATGTGAAATAATTTGAGAGGGTGGGGTAGATGTGGAAATGGCATAAGGCATGAAGGACTCTGAGAGGTGGGGCATGAAAAAAATGTTGAAGAGGAATGGGGGGTGAAAATATACTAAAGAGGTGGTTCACATTTAAGTTAACTTTTAGTATATTATAGAATGGGCAATTCTAAGCAACTTTACAATTGGTCATCATTATTTATTTTCTATAGGTTTTTAAATTATTTGCCTTTTACTTCTGACTCTTTCCAAATGGAGGGTCAGTGACCCCATCTAAAAAAATGCTCACAAGGCTACACATTTAGGGGCATATTTATCAAGGGTCGAATTTCGAATTTGAAAAACTTCAAAATTTTAATTAAAAAAAAACAACCGAAATTAAGTCTGTTAAGTCTGTTTTTTTTGGCCGAATAGGCTGAATTCGAATCGAAGGAATAGCGATTTCGATTGAATTTGATTCAAAGTTTTTCCCAAAAAAAACTTTGATTTTTCAAAGTCCACCAATTGGCTCCAAATAGGTTCTAGGAGGTCCCCCATAGGCTAAAACAGTTATTCAGCAGGTTTTAGATGGGAATGGTCGAAGATGAATTTTTAAAGAGACAGTACATGAGAAATTCGATATTCAAATCGAATTTCCCTAGTCGAAGTACACAAAAAATAGCTGTAAATTTGAATTTTTTTCATTCGAAAATTCACCTCGATCTTTGATAAATCTGCCCCTAAATGTCTATTGTCAATTGATTAGAAACAGTCCAATAGGATCACAGCAGCTCCCATTGACTTTTATAGGACCTCTGATAACTTTTACCTGGCGAAGGCCAAGTAGCATGGGTGCCTGGGTAATGGTCTCTGCAGGTTCCTCTCTGCACCTTGCACCAAGGGCATTCCATGAGATGCTCATGCACTAGCCCAGGGGCGTAACTACAGAGGAAGCAGAACATGCAACTGCAGGGGGGTGCCAGGAGGTATAGGGGCCCCATAAGGCCCAAATAATGAACCATTTCAACAAATATTGGTAAAAAAAAGGATAACCTCTGGTTATGTTGGCGGGCCTAAAATGAATTTGCTGTGGGGCCCAGGAACATCTATTTATACCACTGCACAAGCCTTTACCTGCAGAGCTGGGCCAAGATGGCCAGGCAACCTAGGCAACCCCCCCATTTGAAAACTAGAAAGAGTCATAAAAAGAAGACAAATTCAAAAACTAAGTAACATCAGGTTGGTGTGGATTTCTGTAGAGCAGGCTGCAGGCAAAATCACTATGGGGTAGGAAGAGTCAACTGTGATGAGTATCAGGTACTGACTAAATCTGTCTTTTTTAAAAATTTAACCCGGACTGTCTGTTTGTTTTCAACACTTTTTCACTTCAATTTTTATAAGAATGAATAAAATAGTAAAAATAAATTTTGTTGTCCAATGTATCTGTGTTACTAGGTTGGGCCCTGCTGGCCCAGACCCAGTCCGTGCACTTCCCCCTTACCTCCCAGACCCTGGTCGCACCGGCAAAAGGTAGGTACACCCGGTGGGGCCCCTGCCAGCCCAGACCCACTCCCTGTACTTACTCCTAACCTCCCGGACCCCAGTCGCGCAAGGGAAAGGTGTGCACACTCACAGAGGTGGTTTCCCGGCAGATTGGACTTTGCGGCTGGGGGGCCCCTCAGTCCAATGCTGCTTGGCCCAGTCATGGTTCTTGTGCCGTACAGTAGACAGCCCACTATATTTATCAAGGAATATAAAGGCACAAGGCTGCAGAATCTTAAACATATTTTACAAGGCAGCTCTTTACGCACATATTTTTTTTGCAGTTTTACCCCAATATATGAGTGGATGTGTACAAAAACCATTACAAGTGGGCTGCTTTGATTTTTTTTGCCCGGGCTGCTCTTTTGAGAAATGGATTTCAATGAAGAATTCTGCTGGAGCAGCACTATTAACTGATTCATTTTGAAAAAAAAATTTTCCCATGACAGTATTCCTTTAACTTTTTGTTAACCTTTAAAAGTTAATGTTTTGACAGTTGCAGAAGCACCGATCCAATCCTGCGCTTTATTTTTTCCAGAGCTAGAAATGGTGCCTTGACATTACACTATTGGGTACTGGAAGTTATTACTTTCAACTACGTTCTGAAAAAATATTGCAATTTCCTACAGCAACAGATATCAGTTAATATTGATGACAATGTGTATTCTGTTACAGTCTTTAGTGTCTGGTATCACCAGGTGTCCACTCTCAATGAGTATAGGTCTGTATAAGTCAGTATTAACCCTACTTTGGCTTTATAACCGCCCCCTGCCTAAACCAGAATAGATGAGAAGAGGGTTTAAGGGATCACTCAAGTTGAGTACTCTTTCCCCTAATGCATTAGGAAATGTACAGGCTGTTTCCTAAGTAGTACTTTTAACTACCTAATGCACAGAAGATAGAGGAAGGAGTGGTCAAGAGCAGCGTTTGGACTTGTTTTTTGGCATGAATATAGAGGAAGCAGACCCCGCAGTCGCAGGGGGGCTTAGGGAACAGGGGGTCCAGACTGTGGGATCTGCTTCCTCTATAGCTAAGAATACCCCCTTCTCCCCAGCCACTCTCTTACTGGCGAGGAAGGGGATGCAAGTTGCGTTAGGCCATGAGCGGGAAGGGGGCGGGAGGATGGGGATTGGAGTGCAGGGGGGCCTGGCACATTCTAGTTACGCTACTGGCATGCATATGGATATATATATTAAATTGAATAAAATGCATTTTGAATCCATTTATATAACTATTAACTTCATAGAAAACAAGGAAACAAGTGAGTAGCAGTATTAGGGGCAGATTTACTATGGGTCGAATATCGAGGGTTAATTAACCCTCGATATTCGACAAGGAATTGAAATCCTTCGACTTCGAATATCGAAGTCGAAGGATTTAGCGCAGAAAATTCGATCGAACGATCGAAGGATTATTCATTCGATCGAACGATTAAATCCTTCGAATCGAACGATTCGAAGGATTTTAATCCCACGATCGAAGGAATATCCTTCGATGAAAAAAACTTAGGCAAGTCTATGGGGACCTTCCCCATAGGCTAACATTGACTTCGGTAGCTTTTATCTGCCGAACTAGGGGTTCGAAGTTTTTTTTAAAGAGACAGTACTTCGACTATCGAATGGTCGAATAGTCGAACGATTTTTAGTTCAAATCCTTCGATAGTCGTAGTCGAAGGTCGAAGTAGCCCATTCGATGGTCGAAGTAGCCCAAAAAACACTTCGAAATTCGAAGTTTTTTTACTTCGAATCCTTCACTCGAATTTAGTGAATCGGCCCCCTAGTGTATATTCTCTAGTATATAATAAAGAGAATGATGTACATGTCTCCTAATTCTTTCTTGGGTGGTTCCAACATCAGAATTAGAGGAAAAAGACATCTATTTAATCATTTCTTTGTTGGGATTGAAAAAAAAATTGAAATCCCGAAAATTTAACCTATCCGTTCTGTTTTTCTTAGAAAGACCTTCGTTTAATAATCACAGAAGGGGATTAATGAAATCCTTGCATAGTGGCAGAGTAAACATTTTCTTTTGTGTTGGCACACAATCAGCCTTCTAAATTCCTTACTTTTCCATCTGTCTATTATTAAACAAGAATATAATTGTAACTTGCATTAGGGATACTAAAATGCTGTACAAAGGAATCAAATGAACAAAGGGTAATGACTAGACTGTATAGAAAGTGCAGCAACCTTAAAGCAGCACAAGGATTAATTTACCAGAAAGCTTTAAGCAAAATGGGTGTTATGGGATACTCAGAGAGGAAGTTAAGCATCAGTGTTAAATCTAGATTAGTAAAATATCTCATGGAAAAGAAAGTTATATAATAGATCTATTCAAATACATCTGTTTTGTTTTCAGATGAATGGAATTACCAAAGCAACCACACTTTGGAGTTCAGGGGTAAGAATTTCTGATTTATACCTACAGTAAGGGGAGTTTTATCAAAGGTCGAATGTCAGAGATTTTATACCTCGAATGGACTCAACTTGACTGGTTTCTTATTTAAGAAAAAACTTGATTTTGCAAGTTCGAGTTGTCGAAAGCCAAAAACTTGAATTAATCATGCTTTTGATGAAAAGAAAACCTTGGAATCGCTCAAACTGATCGAGTTTTCAGGGATACCCCCAGGCCCGGACTGGCAATCTGTGGGTTCTGGCAAATGCCAGAGGGGCTGCTATAAGGTCCCATAGAAAGTCAGTATTTAGTGGGCTGGTGGGGTCTGTTTGGGCCTCTTTGTGGGCTGATTGGGCCTCTGTGTACCTGAAATGCCAGGGCCTTTTTTAATTCTCAGTCCGGACCTGGATACCCCTCAGAAAAAACCTTAAACATCATGAAGGCTATTCACATCTTCAAATGGTTCAAAGGTTTTAGATGGTGTATTTTCAGATTTAAGCTATTTCTAGGGTTGGGGTAAAATTCAATCTCACAAATTTGAGTTTTTCAAATAACTAAAACAAAAAAAAACAAGAAAATCTAAATTTTGGCCAAAAAAAACAACACAACTCGAATAGTAATAAATAACCCCCTTAGAGGTTTTTTTTCCACTAGGAATTGTCTGAAAAAACCCGCTAAGTTTTAGAGGTATTCGTATTTTTTTTCAGATCATTTATCGTTATTTTCCATTCGCACCTTTTTAATTTGGATCTTTTAATAAATTTAATGACAGTCGTGGTTTTAGAGAAAGTGAGTTTAATCGTGGTTTCAAAAACCTCCAAACCACTAAAATGAGACTGTTGATAAATAGGCCTTTACGTCCCATGGAGAGTAGTGATGAGCGAAATTTTTCTGTGAGTTTCGCTCTAAAAATGACTCTCATAGACTCCAATGGGTGAAAAAAACGTTGATGCCTATAGACTTCAGTGCATTTTGGCAAATTTGTAGCGAAGCCAAACAGATCAGATTCACCCATCACTAATGGAGAGTATTCATTACTAATAATTAAGTAACAAGGGGTGCAATTCTTCTTAGTACTCTTGAGTCTGAGGCAACAACAAATTACCCCAAGTTCAAGTGTAAGATAGTTAGTTTGAAAACAAGATTTAGTAAATGGTGCTCTTAATAGCTAATCAGGGTTGGACTGGGCCGACTTGGATACGCACTCCGCGCTTCTTTTTCTTGCCCTTATTTGGGCCGGTAGCAGCAAAAACACAGTGCGTGGGGCCCTCCAACTGTAGCTAATACATTGTATTTAGACAATGAGAAACTAATTTATTTAGCAGCTGTATTTTTTTCTTACGAAGTTGATAATTATTGACTTCATCTTTACCATGCTCTTTTTTGTGATGGAACAAGGGTTCCATCATAAATAATATACATTTTCACAAATCCATGCAGGAATTTTGCCATGTGATCTGTTTCAATTTGTAGGTGTTGTATTTTGCACGATCATAGCATTGCTAATAGTAATGGCCCCTGTCAGAATGCACAGCTCTATACTGATTAGAACATATAAGTAACTCTTACAATACTTATACAGGTATGGGATCCGTTATCCGGAAACCCATTATCCAGAAAGCTCTGAATTATGGAAAGGTCGTCTCCCATAGACTCCATTTTATCCAAATAATCCAAATTTTAAAAATGATTTCCTTTTTTTCTCTGTAAAAAGAAAGCAGTACCTTGTACTTGATCAAAACTAAGATATATAATTAATCCTTATCCGGAAGCAAAACCAGCCTATTGGGTTTATTTAATGTTTACATGATTTTCTAGTAGACTTAAGATATGGAATGACCCCTTATCCGGAAAACCCCAGGTGCCAAGCATTCTGAAGGTCCTGTACAATATTATATCCAGTCTAAGAAAACATCATCTGAAAATAAAGACAAATGTTTAATTTTCTTCCATATTACAATAACCTATACCAGAACCACGAATGGAAAACAGATTTGCCCATACCTTTAGCTTTCAATAATTGATGTGGAACTGAGAATCCTTTGCCAATTTCTCAACATTTAAGAGTGGATGCAAAATATATTAAAAAATATTACTTTTGGGAACAAACAGACCATGCCAACATAAGCATAGTTTTGGTTTAAAACAAGTCTAATATAAATGATGGATGATGGGCTCCAAAATAGAACTTCACTTACTGCAGAATATATCATCTCTAACTTGAATAAGCGTTTGGAGGCTTCTCAAAGATAGACTATTATGATTATTTTTTGCCAAAGAAAAATCGTTATAAATACCATAAAGGATATTTTAGGTACTCATCTGGGAACAATGGTTACAAAGTGCTGATAAAATGTTTCACGGACCTGCGAGAAATTTAGTCTAGATGCTGTTCACATCCCCAAATGAATCATGGGGGAAAAATGTATATTTATTTGTAAACAATGCTAATTGATTGTATATTTACATTATATATTTACTTATATGTATTTATAGATATTTGTTTAAGCATTTCCCTCAGGGTAATATCATTTCATGATACCTCCCTTGTGTAAAGTATGGCACCTGAGGCTAAGGAGATTAAGTGATAACCTCAAGGTCATAATGAATAGACATAATACTCATCACCAAGGATCACCAAGATTCAAACCCAGTCCTATGACAAATAAAATACAGGGATGGGATCCGTTATCAAGAAACCTGTTATCCGGAAAGCAGTTTTTAAAATTGATTTCCTTTATCTCAACTGTTCCTTGTACTTCATCCAAACTAAGATATAATTAATCCTTATTGGAAGTAAAACCAGCCTATTAGGTTTATTTTTTGTTAGCAGGATTTTCTAGTAGATAGAAGATCCATTACCTGGAAAACCCCAGGTCCCAAGCACTCTGGATTACAGGTCCCATACTTGTACTGTATATTTGAACCTGAAGATCACAGCTAATTTGTATTTTACAAGGATTGATAACTTATACAACGCTACTGTGGATACAAAAGCCTGATTCAGTATAATTACGTTTCAATAATATGATTAAATACCTTTATATATAGAATTTTACAAAAAAAATTGTACCAGTTCATTTTATATAATTATCTGATAAATATATATATATATTTTTTTTTTTTTTAAAAAAATGTGTTTTTATTATACTTCCAGCATGAATAAACAAATGCTTTCACTTTTGCAATGTCATTAAGAGTTATATGTTATGTTTTACAAAAATCTTGAAGGTTAATTTTTTTTCAACATATATAGTACATGAATAGATATAAGAAATAGTGATGCGCGAATTTGGGGCGAAATTCGCGAAACGGCTAAAAATTTTTGTAACAGCGAAAAATTACCAAAACGACGCCGGTGTCTCTTTTTGACGCTATTGAATTTTCGCATCGGTTTCCCGATTTTATTCGCTGGCGCTGAATCGCAGCTGAATTCACAGCGAATTCGCACCTGGCAAATAAATTCGCTCATCACTAATAAGAAAAAGGATATTTGCTGAAATCTAGAATCCTTTGGGATAAGGTGGTGAAATTTCCATTTCCATATGCACCACTACAATTAAGTAAGAAAAGTGCTGGAGATTTGTTTTCTCTATTTTCTACAAACAATAATAACAATACAAACAAAAACAGTTAAGTTAGGATCAAATATGCCCATTTTAGTATAATATAGAGTATTAATATAATATAATAATAAGCAACCTTTTGATTGGTCTTCATTTCTTTTGACTCTATCCAGCTTTAAAATGGGGGTCATGGGCTCCATATAAAAAACAAATGCTCTGTAAGGCTACACATTTAGGGGCAGATTTATAAAGGTTCGAAGTGAATTATATGGAATTTTCGAAGTAAAGAAATTGAAATTGAAAGTCATTTTTTGGATACTTCGATTATCGAATAGGATACTACGACTTTGACTTCGAGTTCGATTCGAAGTAAAATAGTTTGAATATTCGACCATTTGATAATCGAAGTACTGTCTCTTTAAAAAAAAAATTGACTTCAATACTTCGTCAAATTAAACCTGGCGAAGTGCTATGTTAGCCTATGGGGACCTTCTAGAGCATTTTTCTAAGTTTTCTAAGTCGAAGAAAAATCATACGATTGATCGCTGAAATCATTGGAATGTTTAGATTTGAAGGATTTAATTGTTCGATCAAACGATTTGAATTTGACCGCAGGATACCCAAATTCGCTGAAAAAACGTAGACTTCGATATTCAAAGTCAAAGTATTTAAATTCGATGGTCGAATTTCGAAGTATTTTTGACTTCGAAATTCGGCCCTTGATAAATCTGCCCCTAATTGTTATTGCAACATTTTATTACTCGTCTTTTCATACAGACCCTCTCCTAATCTTGTAATCAAATCAATGCATGGTTGCTAGGGTCATTTGCCCTAGCAACCAGAATGCTGAACGCACAAACTGCTGAATAGTTACGCCACTGGTGATTTGCGTTCAAAACAACCACAGTTACATCTAATGAAGTAGGGAACCAGGAAGTAGCTCCAGGGTTCCCACAGAGCCCTGCATCAACCACCACAGCATAGTTGTGCTGAAGAATATGGCAAAAAGTCTCAAGTATTCCACATAACAGATCCCACACCATGCATTATCATTAAGGAAATTAGAATTTTATGTCAGTTACATTTAGGGGGTTATTTATCAAAATCCAAATTTATCTGATTTTTTTTAAATAAAAAAGTCCAACCAAACTCGTATCCACGATTTGACTTTATTTATTATTTAAAAAGTAAAATTTAATCAGATATTAATCAGATATATACAGTCTCGGCAGGTCTGAGATGCTGGATTTTCATTTTCAGACTTTTTGCGGCCTCGGGGTATAATAAATCTCGAAAAATTTTAGTTTTATTTTGCACTAAAAGTTTGGATTTTCTAGTAAAAAAACGAATACATTTTTTTTCAGATTATACTAAATAACCCCCTCAGGTTGACAGAGAACAAAAATCACTGCGGATGTAACACTACTTGCAGACCAGGGACCAGCATTCCTCTTGTGCACAATTCATTCCCCACAAGGGATCTCTGGGAAGAGGATATACATTGGAGGCTGCCAGAACATAACCTGGACTGGAAAATGTTTTAAAGAAATGAGGAAAGACTGGCCAAATTGGGGATGTCCACGCTGGAGAAGATGAGCTTAAGGGGTGATATGATAACTAGAAGATTCGGCTGCAAATTTACGTCGCCATCAAAAAATATTTGACGCTTTAGACAATTCTGACGACGGTGAAAATTCCGACGCCTGCGACAATTCTAAGCACCCATTGACTTTAATGGGCGTCGGAATTGTCGTCGGCCTCAGAATTGTCGCCGGCATCAAAAATATTTTGACGCCAGCATAAAAATTGCATATTTCCAGCGAAATTCGCAAATTTTCCGGCAAAGTGAAATGGGAGAAATTCACCCTTCAATAATAAATATATAAGGGGACCATCTAATAATCTCTCTAATGTTTTATTTACCAGTAGGTCTTTCCAGCTGACACAAGGTAACCCATTCTGATTAGAAGAAAAGAGGTTCCGCCTAAATATTTGGAAGGGGTTTTTACAGTGAGAGCTGTGAAGATGTGGAATTCTCTCCCTGAATCAGTTGTACAGGCTGATACATTAGATAGCTTTAAGAAGGGGTTGGATGGTGTTTAACAAGTGAGGGAATACAGGGTTATGGAAGATAGCTCATAGTACAAGTTGATCCAGGGACTAGTCCAATTGCCATGTTGGTGTCAGGAAGGAATTTTTTTCCCCTCTGAGTCATATTGGAGAGGCTTCAGATAGGGTTTTTTTTCCTTCCTCTGGATCAACTGGCAGTTAGGCAGGTAAAAAAAAAAAGTTAAAAGGTTGAACTTGGACGTGTGTCTTTTTTTCAACCTAACTTACTATGTTACTATGTATGTAAGTAAAGGCCCTGGCTCCCAGGCCAATGATTAGAGTCAGCTGCCCACTCAATTTGGGTTTCATTGTCTCTTAAATTCATGTAACTGCTTTATAATGTTCACACATGGTCTGACTGACACATGGGCCTAATTACTGTATAGCCAACAAATCGTATGGACCAGACTACAAGAATTCCAACTAAAGTTGCTGCTTGTTTTTAGAGCTGTATGTCTGAGCAGATAGGAATAATAGGGATTTTTCCTACCAATGAAAAAGCTGCTCCTTATTTTTGTGCATTCTCATACAAATAAACTTATATGGGGGTGTGACCTGTTATCCAGAATGCTCGGGACCTGGGGTTTTCCAAATGTGAATTTGCACATTTCCGTAATGTGGATCTTCATACCTTAAGTCTACTAGAAAATCATGTAAACCCAATAGGCTGGTTTTGCTTCCAATACGGATTAACTATATCTTAGTTGGGATCAAGTACAATATACTGTTTTTTATTATTACAGAGAAAAAGGAAATAATTTTAAAAAAACTTGGCTTGCTTGGATAAAATAGAGTCTATGGGAGATGGCCTTTTTCTAATTTGGAGCTTTCTGGATTATGGGTTTTCAGATAACTGATGCCATACCTGTAGACACATATACACAGGGCCGGAACTAGGGGTAGGCAGAGAAGGCACGTGCCTAGGGCGCAAAGCTGCGGGGGCGCCAGGCCAGGCACGTACCTGCTCTGTCGCCTACCCCGTGTCCGGTCCCGTCTGCCGCTGGTGGCATGCGCGCACATATTTCACGCATGCGCACTGATGCGAAATTTCGCGCATGCGCAGTCAAGCGCGCACAGAGCCGTGCCATGGCCCGCCAGGTTGCCTAGGGCGCCTGGCCGGGATGGCCCGGCTCTGCATATACAGTACAGTATATTACTGCTAGTATATTCCCTTGGGAAATTACAGAATCAAACTACAATTTAGCACTTTAAGGCTAATATAAATTTCTAGGTGCAGCAGGAATTTTTACAGATATGTTGATATAAAAGAAATAAAAAAAAAGCAGCGTTAAAGCTCCCCAAACAGCTTTAAATAGGTTCTTATCGGAGAGTTATTTTGTATTTTACTGCAGTTGTGCGGAAGATTTATTAAGCAATATTTCTTCAAGAATACAACACTAATGATGCTGTGCTACAGCTCCCAGGATGCCTTCACCTTTAATAATATGTTAAAGTATGCTGAGATTTGTAGACCAGCAATAACTGAATAAACTGTGGTTGAGCAGGGCAGTACAGCAGCGTTTAGTGTCCCATTAATTTACTGCAGCAGGAAACTTTTCCTGGCATGTCCCCGCCAAGTTCTATTGCTGCTGTCAAACTGTGAACAGTAAAAAATTGCTATATCTCTTTTATGGCATCCAACTGATGTGTATTGGTTACAGAGACAGTTTGCATTCTATTTTATACCTGAGAATGGTAGTTCAGCTGTTGCTACAGAAGCCATAAACCACATTACTTTATGTCAGCAGCTTACTCAACAGGTGGGGCCTTTCCATTACCCCCCCATCTGACCAGTTGTTCATATTAGTTTGAGGTGGGGGCATGCGCACGGACGCCAAATTTTGCGCATGCGCAGTCAAGCACACACTGAGCCGTGCCGTGGCCCGCCAGGTTGCCTAGGGCGCCTGGCCGGGTTGGCCCGGCTCTGCATATACAGTACAGTATATTACTGCTAGTATATTCCCTTGGGAAATTACAGAATCAAACTACAATTTAGCACTTTAAGGCTAATATAAATTTCTGGGTGCAGAAGGAATTTTTACAGATATGTTGATATAAAAGAAATAAAAAAAAAAGCAGTGTTAAAGCTCCCCAAACAGCTTTAAATAGGTTTAATACTCCTGAAATGGAAACATTTCCCTTGGTAGTCACACATGCACCTGTCTTACCTCGCTGCTGTCTCCTGGAAACAAACCTCTTGCATCAGAAAGCTCAAAAATACAATGGAAAACAATTGCACAGCATGACAGAAAAGGCGCCAAGGGGGAAGCGAGAGGTAGATAGAATGAAAATTTATTCTGTCACTATGACGAAAACTCTGGGATTTCCTCCTCGTGGGTACAGATGTCTAGTGACATTAAGTGCGGTCCCATTGCAAAGAACACAGCCTGCTGGAATTCTTAGTGGAGCTGGAGAGGCTTTGGGATTATACAAAGACCTAAGGAAAGCTGAAAAGTTTATATCGCCAGAAATTATCCAAAGCACTGGAGAAACCTTATGTACAGGAAAGAACACCTAAATGGACATGATCCTCCAGAACATCTGGACATGACAAAGGTGCGTGATGAGCAGTTATTTGCTTAAGTCAAGTCTTCCAACGAATGAATGTTTAACTCTATGTCTGATACACTTATAATTCAATATCTTCATTCATAATTTAGCTGGGGAAGCTGTGGAATTCCTATTGTGATATCATTCAAAATAAATTACTGGAATTGTTTCAGACAAGCCTTAACTTGCCAGACCTTTTATGGCTTTAAACAATGAAGAGAACTGATGCTCCTATGTGAATGGATAATACATACATAATTATTAATAATAATAATTATTATTATTCAGAAGTTACTTTTCATTTCCAAATTTTGGAGTTTAGGAGTTGTTGTGATGCAGAAACATTTGGGTGGAGCAACATTGTTTGAGAAGGTTTATGTCCCCATAAAAAGAAATATGAACATATTTAGTTGCTCAGCTATAGGTTAACCAAGTATTGCTGGAATACAACGCCTAGTATATAGCAAAATATAATCAAGGGTGATCATGATGTGTAAGGTGCTTGGGACACTCATTTGCATTACCCTCAAATTCTTTATTGGCAGGTATGCATGTTGTCGCACATGTATAAATGGTCACTCAACTGACGAGCTAGTTTCTTGGTCATCTAGGTTTATCCAAATGCCTAGCTTAATCCTGGTTCCTCAAACTTTCTATTGTGACCATGAATGAATGATTGCCACCTGCCTGAACCATTGCCTTTTAGCGACAGATAAACAGTAGGACAGGGTTTGGGAAAGACCTGGGGGTCTGAGGGAACTGGGTTTGGATTTGAAGTGTAGCTTGGGAGATAGGGGGCATAACAACTGGGGTGTCTGACTTTACTGGCAATGTGGCAAGTATGGGATCCGTTATCCTGAAACCCGTTGTCCAGACTGTATTTTATCCAAATAATCCAAATAATTAAAAAATTATTTCCTTTTTCTTTGTAATAATACAACCCCAGGTCCCGAGGATTCTGGATTACAGGTCCCATACCTGTATTAATATTGGCCCCAGTCTAGACAGTATTTTACTGGCTAGACCTGCAATTTTTCAGCCATAAATGTGCATTTTATTAAGGTAAAATCAATGGGAATGCCAGTTGTGATTGTTGACCATCCCCATTGATTCTAGTCACTTACCTGTTACCCAGGACTGGTGGGCCCAGGGCATGTCTTGCTAAACAGTGTTGAAGGGGATACCAGGGAAGAAAGAAGATGCCTCCATGTTTATCTGCAAGGTTGCTGCCCTTCTTCAAAATATGCTTCAGTCTGAGATAACAGGCAGTGACTAGAATCACTTTCAAAGTACAGGTATGGGATCAGTTATCCGGAAACCGGTTATCCAGAAAGATCCGAATTAAGGAAAGGCTGTCTCCCATAAACTCCATATTATCCAAACAATTCAAATTTGTAAAAATGATTTCCTTTTTCTCTGTAATAATAACAGTAGCTTGATCCAAACGAAGATATAATTAATCCTTACTAGAAGTAAAACTAGCCTATTGTTTTTTTTTTTTTAATGTTTACAATGTGGACAAACATGAAAAAAATTAGCTAAAATCTGAATTGTACTTTTTTTCTGAGTTTTTTCCCCAAAAAGCCAGAATTTGTCGGACTTTAGGCCCAAAAAGTCAGAAATAGTAGGATTTTGGGGCTAATTCCAGCGCAGACCGTAAAAATGTCCATATAGGATATGGACCACTCCCAACTGACTTATATACAACCGCGGCAGGTCTGAGATGCAGGATTTTCTTTTTCCATCCTCGGGGTTTAATAAATCTCAAGGTTTTTTTCCGACTAAAAATTCGGATTTATAGTAACGAAAACTCAAATGTTTTGAGTTTTTGGTATTTGGACTTTAATAAATAACTCCTCAAGTTCCCAAAAGAAATTTGCTTTACAAAGCAATATATTCATTCAGAAAATGTTTTTTTTTTACAAATTTAGTGTAATATCTAATAATTTGCGTATAAAATGCATAGGTATTTACCCAGAACAGACTCTGTTTTAGTTCTTATTCCTATAATTCCCCTTTTAACATGGCCCATGGCAGCTGTCCTATAACTGGAAGCAAATATTTTTACTGTGCTCTTTTTTTTTATATTCACATCATTAACTGGTGGCTGAAAGGTCTTAAAATCTTGGCTGAACAATGTCAGAGTAGAATTTCCCAAGAGATTATAATAGCAAGGTATTTGAAGTAGGTAAGAGGCAACACATTTGCCAATGATGATAAATATATTATTAATGTAATGAACACACAGTGTTTTTAATCACATACATGGCTTCATATAATTTATTTCTGTATAGTTTATGGGCTAAAACAAGTGTATTACAGTTCATCTACTTCCACCTACCATGTCTTGTATACTTTAATAAAGGATCACACTTTCCCATTGCCCCAGATATTGAACTCAGACTTACAGGGGGGGGGGATGTTATTTATTAAAGGGTACATTGCGGATTCCTGAAGGTTTTATGGCATTTTCCCAGCAGTTTGAATTTTATTTCAACACTTTCCTAACAGTCTGGATTTTTGTTTGCCTTCTGAAAGAGTTTGCCAGGTTAATGGCTACATATAGGGATTAATTTACTCATTAGGGGTTCAAGGGGCATCCCTCATAGTTCTCATTTAGGAACACTTGTGCCTCCCTGCCCATTGAGCTGATAAATAACCGAGTGTTTAGTGAAGATAACAGCTTCAGGAGGTGGGCTCAGATCTGCTCCCACCTGCCTGGCGATATCTCCCCACCCTGAGTGATAGATGAAAATCACAGGTACCTGGTCGGTGAGGGATGGTGGTGGGTTTGCGGGTGGCTGCTGTAGGGGGGCCCTGAAGTTGGCGGGGGGAGTCGGTGGCCCGTAGCAGTTGCATGCGGGCCCCTGATATGGCAGCCTGGTGGGCCTAGCCCCCCCGGTCCAACACTGCCTGCTGCTCTGTACCTTCATACTCTGAATGACATGCAAGGTACAGGGTGGAAGGGGAGACTCTTATGTACCACCCCGTCCACCTCTCTTTAATCGAGTGTTATAATTAATCAAGTTGCACTGTGCTGAAACAGAACACAAAGGCCTGTGGCTATTTTTCTATTTGCATTGGGGGAATATGTTAGCATCTCCCCAGTAATGACCCCAGGCTGATGTAGAGCAACATGGATTATGATGCATTTGTTAACAAAACTAAAACTGCCACTCCCCAGTGACTTACTTGTTCATTAAGAGCAAATAAATTGCCTAAAAGTAACTATTGTAAGGCTGTGAAAATGTAAAACTTAAATTGTGCAGAGCAAAGGCTGTTACTATAAATCCAGAGAAGGCCCTGTATTTTATACATGCAGTTACATAGTTACATAGTTAAATTGGGTTGAAAAAAGTCCATCAAGTTCAAACCCTCCAAATACAGCATTCATACACACACCCCTCCATACCTTCACATAAATTCTATATACCCATATCTATACTAACTATAGAGCTTAGTCACAATAGCCTTTGATATTATGTCTGTCCAAGAAATCATCCAAGCCATTCTTAAAGGCATTAACTGAATCAGTCATCAGAACATCACTGTCCTGACTGTGAAAAACCCCCTACGTTGCTTCAAATGAAAGTTCTTTTCTTCTAAAGTTTCGTCTAAAGGGGTGGCCTCTGGTACGGTGATCCACTTTATGGGTAAAAAGGTCCCCTGCTATCTATCTATAATTTCCTCTTATGTACTTGTAAAGTGTAATCATGTCCCCTTGTAATCGACCCCCAGTCTACCCTCATAATTTAAGTCTTTTATCCCTCTAACCAGTTTAGTTGCACATCTCTGCACTCTCTCCAGCTCATTTATATCCCTCTTAAGGACTGGAGTCCAAAGCTGCACTGCATACTCCAGTACAGACAGTACATTATTTGATTTAGTGGCCACAGAATGACATTGCCCAGAATTAGACAACTTTTTATCTACATAAACTCCTAGATCCTTCTCAGTTAAGGAAACTCCCAACACACTGCCATTTAGTGTATCATTTGCATTTATATTATTTTCCAAAGTACATAACATTGCATTTATCAACATTGAATCTCATTTTCCAGTTTGCTGCCCAATTTTCCAATTTAGTGAAATCACTCTGCAAAGTGGCAGCATCCTGCATGGAACCTATAGTTCTGCACAATTTAGTATCAGCTGCAAAAATAGAAACAGTACTTTCAATGCCCAAAATCCTGCTATTGGGGCCTATTTGTTAAGAAGAAGAAGAATTGAACATCACAGGAGAGGGGGTTGGCATGGATTGAGGACAATATGGGGTGGGTCAAGGGGAGTAAGTGAGCAGTCAGGTGTTGCAAAGTACATTGATGGGAAATTTACTGGTCCTAGTAGCTAGTGGTTAGGTTAGTGAAATACCAGCAGTATAGCAAACCCTACCTAAACTCTACCTACCTAGAGTACTTAATGTTGTAATAACAAAAAAGCCACACTTTTTAAACACAAATAAATCATTGTTCTCAGAACTTGAGAATATCAACATTTCACCAAAAATGTCCATCCTTAGTTGGCTTTAGGTAATCTTAGGGATTACCCGGACCACTGGCAATTGGGATCATTTTCATATCACATTGCAATCATGCTTTATTAGATCTATGACAACCATAAGGCTCCATACTGGGCAGATCCATTGAAGCAACAGTGGGACTGCTTCCGAGTGGTGGGTTTGGAGAGACTTCTAGGGTGCATGCTTGTCATTCTTTTAGATTTGTCCCTGGAAAATACTATAAGCATTCCTATAAGCAAAATACATTTTCTGAAATAAAAATAGTTATTGCAATCATTCATGCTTTGTTGAATATTTGCAATACCTTGAGCTGCATCTGTGTTTGTGAATGTTACCACATGTTCTTTTCAACCAAAGACACTGAAATATTAACCTAAATGTCCTCATAATCACATAGCTGCTAAATGTCTCAATCTTGTTGGGATTGTCCAGGCTTTAAAAAAAATGTGTTCCATATTTGCATTTTAATGTTCTCCAGGTGCCTTCCATATCCTTGAGGAAAAATCATTTGCTCCCATATTGTATGTTATCTAACGGACTATCTATCTGGGTGAATCTATAGTATATGATGGGAAAATTGTAAACTACTTTTAATAATTCGTGTAAAGGCTTAACAACCTTGGAAAGTAAAGCTGGCCAAACTTCTTAAAATCCATTCATTTGTCAAGGCCACCAAATGAATATGTTTTTGCCAAATCCAACTTCCTACATTCTGGACCATAACAGGATGATCAGATCAGGTTTGGAGTTTGCATATGCCCTCCACTGATCTCTTTTGCCTTTCTGATTCCACACCACTCACCAGTCACCAGGGGCAGATTTAAGGTCTCTTAATGCCAATCGATCAAGTAATAATCTGCCAGGAAGCACAATGTATCTACATGTATGTTTATAAACCTTAAAACAGGGTTGGAGCCCTTCACCCGACAGTACCATATCATAACATCAGTTTCCTTCCATCCCCCCTTAGCTACAGGGCACCATATCCCTATACTGTATATAGCATAGGAATTACAGTCATATGAAAAAGATTGGGAACCCCTCTTAATTCGGGAGTTCTGTTTATCATTGACTGAGCTTTCAAAGTAGCAACTTCCTTTTAATTTACAACATGCCTTAGAGAAACAGTAGTATTTCAGCAGTGACATGAAGTTATTTGGATTAACAGAAAATATACAATATGCATCATAACAAAATTAGACAGGTGCATACATTTGGGCACCCCAACAGAGATATCAAATTTGGTTGAGCCTTATTTTGCAAATGTAACAGCCTCTAGACATGTCCTATAGACTTTGAAGAGTGTCTGGATTCTGGATGGTGGTATTTTGAACCATTCCTCCATTTAAATCTCTCCAGTTCAGTTAAATTTAATGACTGCCAAGCATGGACAGTCTGCTTCAATTCATCCCATAGATTTTCCATGATATTCAAGTCGTGGGACTGTGACGGCCATTCCAAAATATTGTACTTCTCCCACTGCATAAATGCCTTTGTAGATATTAAAATGTGTTTAGGGTCAGTGTCTTGTTGGAATATCCAACCCCTGCGTAACGTCAACTTTGTGACTGATGCTTGAACATTATCCTGAAGAATTTGTTGATATTGGGTTGAATTAATTCGACCCTTGACTTTGACAAGGGCCCCAGTCCCTGAACTAGCCCCACAGCCCCACAGCATGATGGAACCTCCACCAAATTTGACAGTAGGGGGCCGATTCACGAAATTCGGGTGAAGGGTTAGAATAAAAAAAAATTCGAATTTCGAAGTATTTTTTGGGTACTTCGACCATCGAATTGGTTAAATTCGATCAAATTCGATCGAATTCGAACGATTCGAACGATTAGAAGTAAAAATCGTTCGACTATTCGACCATTCGATAGTCGAAGTACTGTCCCTTTAAGAAAAACTTCGACCTCCTACTTCGGCAGCTAAAAGCTACCGAAGTCAATGTTAGCCTATGGGGAAGGTCCCCATAGGCTTGCCTGTGATTTTTTGATCGAAGGATTTTCCTTCGATCGTTGAATTAAAATCCTTCGAATCGTTCGATTCGAAGGATTTAATCGTTCGATCGAACGAAAAATCCTTCGATCGATCGATCGCAGGATTTGCGCAAAATCGTTCGACTTCGATATTCGAAGTCGAACGATTTTAGTTCCCAGTCGAATATCGAGGGTTAATTAACCCTCGATATTCGACCCTTCGTGAATCGGCCCCTAGGTATCCAGTGTTTTTCTTGGAATGCAGTGTGCTTCTTACGCCATGCAAATCGCTTTTTGTTATGACCAAATAACTAGGCTGCTAGCGAAATGTCGCTGACGCCAATTAAAGTTTATAAATAATTTTGACGTGCGTAATTTTTTTTTACATGCAACGCTATACAAGTCTATGGGTGCCATTTCCACGGCGAAAAAACAAGGCGAAAAAATTCACCCATCCCTACTTATAACTTAATTTTTGTTTCACCAGTCCAAAGCACTTTGTTCCAAAATGACTGTGGCTTGTCTAAATGAGCTTTTTCATACAGCAAGCGACTCTGTTTGTGGCTTGAGTGCAGAAAGGGCTTCTTTCTTATCACCCTGCCATACAGATGTTCTTTGTACGAATTAAGCTGAACTGTAGAATGATGTACAGATACACCATCTGCAGCAAGATGTTCTTGCAGGTCTTTGTTAATCTTTGGGTTGTCTGTAATCATTCTCACAACTTTTCTCATATGCCGCTCCTGTATTTTTCTTGGACAGTTTAAACCTCTGAGAGAGCTTTTTGTAGCCATCCCCTAAACCGATACTGAACAATCTTTGTTTTGAGAGTTGCTTTGAGGATCCCATGTTGTTACTCTTCAGAGGAGAGTCAAACAGAAGCACAACTTGCAATTGGCCACCTTAAATATCTTTTCTCATGATTGGACACACCTGCCTATGAAGTTCAAGGCTTAAAGGGGTGGTTCACCTTTAAGATAACTTTTATTATGTTATAGAACGGCCAATTCTAAGCAACTTTTCAAGTGGTTTTAGATTATTTATTTTTTATAGTTATTTGCCCTTTTCTTCTGACTCTTTGCAGCTTTCAAATGGGCGTCGCTGACTCCAATCTAAAAAACAAATGCTCTGTAAGGCTACAAATTTATTGTTATTGTTATGTTTTATTACTGATCCTTTTATTCAGGCCTCTCCTATTTATATTCCAGTTTCTTATTCAAATCAATGCATGGTTGCTAGGTTAATTTGGACCATAGTTACCAGATTGCTTCAGATGCAAATGAAAAAGCAAAATAACTCAAAAACCTTCAGTAATAAAAAATGAAAACCAATCGCAAATAGTCTCAGAATATCACTCTCTACATCATACTAAAAGTTATCTCAAAGGTGAACAACCCCTTTAACGAGCTAATCCAACCAATTTGGTGTTGCCAGTTATCAGCATTGAGCAGTTACATGCATTTACATAGTAAGTTAGGTTGAAAAAAGACACAAGTCCATAAAGTTCAACCTTTGAACTATATTTTAACCTAACTGCTAGTTGATCCAGAGAATAGTAATCAGATCAACTTGTACTCTGAGCTATCTTCCATAACCCTGTATTCCTTTGATGGCTAATAAGCCATCCAACCACTTTTTAAAGCTATCTAATGTATCAGCCAGTACGACTCAGGGAGAGAATTCCACATCTTCACAGCTCTCACTGTAAAAAACCCCTTCCAAATATTTAGCTGGAACCTCTTTTCTTCTAATCGGAAAGGGTGACCTCGTGTCAGCTGGAAAGATCCACTGGTAAATAAAGCATTAGAGAGATTATTATATGATCCCCTTATATATTTATACATCGTTATCATATCTCCCTTAAGCGCCTCTTCTCCAGTGTGAACAACCAGAATTTGGCCAGTCTTTCCTCATAGCTGAGATTTTCCATACCTTTTACCAGCTTAGTTGCCCTTCTCTGTACCCTCTCTAATACAATAATGTCCTGTTTGAACGCTGGACGCCAAAACTGTACAGCATATTCTGGCAAATTTAGTAAAATTACAAGGGTACCCATGCCACTGTTATCTTTTTTGGTGAAAGTGGAGTAAATTATTATGCAGGCTGAGAGGGGTTCCCAAACTTTTTCTTATGACTGTATATGCAATATTTAATGTGAATATACACAGAATTCACAAACTAAAGCCCAAGCCCATGTCATGGAGGAATGCATGACTACAATAAAGCAGGCACCTACAAATAAACATTTTTTTTATTTATAGAAGCCAACAAAAAGTATACCCTAGGTCAGTGATCCCCAACCAGTAGCTTGCAAGTGACATGTTACTCACCGACCGATTGAATGTTGCATGCAATGGCCTCAAGCCCAGTGCTTAATTTTTAATTCCTGGCTTAAAGCCCAGATTTAATTGCATAAAACTGTGTGTATTGCCAAACAGAACGCTCTGTAGGCTGACAATCCACATAAGGGCTACCAATAGTCAATTAAAGCCCATTTATGGCATCCCCAGGACCTTCTGCATGCTGATGTTGCTCTCCAACTTTTTTCTGCATTCTGCACTTCATTGATGCTACTGCCCTCCCCACATTCTCGCTCCTCACCATCTACTTGTGTAGCCAGTGCATGGGCATGGGATTCAAAAAAACAAAATTTTGACATGATATAAAGCTTGCCTAAATGACAGTCCCCCTGCCTGTTTGCTTTCTGTGATTGTGAATTCCAAGACTAAAAGAAACAAGATTTAAATAATTTATTAAGTGTAAGTGAAGCTTACATTGCTTTGAGTTTATTTTGACTTATATCATAAAATATGATTTGGAATTATTTCTTCGGTTAAGAGATCCCTTTGAATAGGGTGGGGGGAGAAGTCGTTGACACTGATTCAATTACACTTGTAGATTTGACCTGCAGAATGTAAAGGATTTGAAGGATTTGATAATGAGAGGTTTTAATTACCCAGATATTGACTGGAGCAACAGTACTGCCAGATCAGTTAATGGGAACAAATTTATAAACTTGTTGCATGACAATTTTATGGCACAGGTTGTTGAGGAGCCTACCACAAAAAATGCTATTCTGGATTTAGTGATCTCAAATGACCCATAATTTATAGCAAATGTGCAAGTCATTGAACCCCTGGGTAATAGTGACCTTAATTTTATATCATTTAATGACTGGTGCAAAAAACAAATATATACAGGCCCAACAAAAACCATGAATTTTGGAAAAGCTAATTTTAGTGCCTTGAGGGCTGCCCTAAAGAGCATTGATTGGGGCATTAAGTTTTCAGCTAAAAACACAGAACATAAATGGTTGTCATTTAAAATGAAATTAAATCATTACTGTTCTCAATTTATTCCCTTAAGGAGTAAATGAAGAAGCTCTAAAAATCATCCTATGTGGCTTAATACAGAAGTAAAGAAGTTAATAGGGAAGAAGAGAAAGGCATTTAAAAACTACAAATCTGTTGGGACAGAAACTGCATTTAATGAATATAAACACTGTAATAAATGTTGTAAATCGGCAATCTGGAAGGCAAAGAAAGGAAATGAAGAGTTAATTGCGATGGAGGTGAAAACTAACCCTAAAAAGTTTTTTAAATATATTAATAGTAAAAAGATGCAGGTTCAGAGTCTTACTCCATTAAATAATGGTACCAGCATGGTTGTAAGATACAGAAAAGGCAAATGTGTTAAATCAGTTCTTTTCTTCAGTGTATACAATAGAGGAGTCTGAGTTACCAGGCTCACTTTATAGTTACACTAATGGCTCAGCTCAATCTAGTCAGTGGCTGATATCAGGACATGATTCATAAAGCTTTAATAAAAATTTATGTAAACAAGGCTCCAGGGCCTGATGGCATACACCCCCGGGTTCTAAGAGATCTTAGTTCAGTTTAGCCCCTATTTCTGATTTTCTCAGATTCACTTTCATCTGGTATGGTGCCTATGAATTGGAGAAAAGCTGATGTTATTTCCAATATTTTAAAAATATTTCAAAAGGGATTACGATCTCAGCCTGGCAATTATAGGCCAGTAAGCTTGACATCTGTGGTGGGCAAATTATTTGAAGGCTTGTTAAGGGATCACATTCAAAATTTTGTCCTAGTGGCTTGCTTTTTAGCAAGTGAGGGAATACAGGGTTATGGAAGATAGCTCATAGTACAAGTTGATCCAGGGACTGGTCCGATTGCCCTTTTGGAGTCAGGAAGGAATTTTTTCCCCCTCTGAGGCAAAATGGTGAGGCTTCAGATGGGTTTTTTGCTCTCGTCTGGATCAACTGGCAGTTAGGCAGATATAATAAAAAAAAAAAAAAAAAAAGGTTGAACTTGATGGATGTGTGTCTTTTTTCAACCTTACTTACTATGTTACTATGGTATTTGATGTATTATAGATGAATGTTATCTCTAGGGCTGAATATTATATTTATACATATGACAAAATGTATGAGTTTGAGCTTTTTTTCTGTGCTTTTCAGACTTGCATCTGGGCCTTAAAACCCCATCCTGTATGTGTAAAGCATTGTATGGTGCTATTTAACATCAGTGGAATAAAAAATGAATGGACATTATGACTATTGAAATTTTTAAAGGGTATCTAATATAACACAGCAAGCTCCAGGTCTAGTAGAAATTTGAAACCAGCCAATCATGTTTGGCCAGCTATTCTATTTTAAGTTGAATTCTTTAAAACTGATTCATATTGATCTATGGTCAAATCAGTGAAAAATTGTGCATATTAACAATTAACCTACCTAGCTTTATATGTTGAGGGAAATAAGGCCAGTCATCTAAAGTGGACTCCTGGTCTCTTTAAATCTTTTGGGTATCCACAATAAAAGAGAAGAGACTTATATTAGCCATGCCATCGGTATGGTAATTATGTTTGATGGCATCATTTCTCCAGAAATTTAAATATGACACAGCATTTATGCAGTTTCTAATCACATACCTCATCAACCTGAATGACAATATGAACTTTCTTTTTAGAAGTCATTCCCTGTATATACTATAAATATCTTAAAGGAGAACTCAACCCCCTACTAATAAAAACCCCTACATAGTCCCCCCTCACTGCTCTCCCCCTGCATTGGTGATAACACCTATAAGTGCCTGTAATCCTTTACTCACCTATAAGTACAGAGTAAGTGCAGTGAAGCTCATGGGCGATCCATCTTCCGACTGTTCAGATTTCTTGGGGGGCCTTTTTCTTCCACTTTACAATTTCTGTCAGTTGCCCAGTTGCTATGAACCAAAAGACTGCTCCAACTGCGCATGCGCTAATAATCCGAAGAGACAGAAGATGGCGCCCACAAGCTCTGCTGCACTTACTCTGCACCTATAGGTGAGTAAAGGAATAGGGGCATTTATAATTTTTATCACCTTTGTGGGGGGGGGAAACCTATGCAGGGAAGGGGAACTATGTAGGTTACTGGGTAGTGGGGTTTATTAGTGGGAGGGGTTGAGTTCTCCTTTAAAATGTTTTAAAGCACCAATAAAAGCTATGATGGGGGCAATATAAAGGCAGTTCTACCATTGCCAAGAATTAGGCAAAATGAAGACATATAGAGGCCCATTTATCAACAGTCTCCTTTTAGTTGTTTTAGAGGTTTTCACTAATTTTCTCTAGAGCCATGAGTGCCATGTCATTTATCAAAAGATCCGAACATAAAAAAAATTTGAATGACTTGTTAAAAAATATAAAAACCTCTATATAGTCTAAAAATGTTAGTTTTAGTCTAAATGGCTAACAAATAGGATCAGTGCAACTCCCATTAACTTATATTGGACCTCTACTGCTTTTACTTGGCAAAGTTTTGTTTTAGAGTTTTTTGTGAGGGTTGCTCTCTGAGTCTTCCACTGTTTGTGTGATCCTAATCTTAACAAACAGAATGCATCTACGTGCACATTGCCAAGTTATAAAAAACAGTTCTAAAAAAAAACAATTTGCTCCCCTCCAGCATTATCTTGCATTTTTAGCACAATGTTGTTCACAGAGGCTAATTATCCAGCTGAGAATTCAATGTTTTTAGTGCCATCACAATTAGGAAAATGGCCACAAAGGGACTCAAACACAACTATAAATGTGTTACTTTTATTTTAGTACTCTTAATAAAGGGAAATGTTCTTGCAGTTTTGTTTTGTTTCCAATTATGTTTATTTAAGGTACAATGTAGTATGTGATGGCCCTGCAAAAGCCTTAAAGAAACAATACAATTCCCAGGTTTAATTTTTTGACAGTCTCGCCATTTGCTCCTAAATCATTGGGCCCCTTTGCCATTATTTTAGTAGGGAAGCATGCAGGCAACTAGGCAGAAGTGCAAATCTTGGGCATCCATTAATGATGGACAATTCATTGCGTGCTTCTAGTTCATAAAATTTGACATAATCCAAGGAACACTTTCTACTTGAGGAGGAAATTATAGGAAAAGATTAATGAGGTCACTAAATATGGGTGTCATGGGTGTATCAAAGTTTCAGATGATTCATACTCACACAGGCATATTAATTTCATAACTCCCAACTTTACATCTCTGAACTCATCTCCAGATACTTAACCAAACCAAAGCTTCTTTCTCTCCCACATTGGACCAGATTAAAAAAAAAAAGAAGTTTCTCACATGATAACTCAAGGACAAGATTCATTTTCAGATGCAATTCATTTCAGAAAATCTTATCTCATGGGTTATCACGTGAAATCTCTATCGAAGTCTATGGGGAAAAAATCTGGAACAAAATTATGAGAAAGGGTTTTTCTCCTCAAATTGACCTCAAAATTTCACCCATGAGCCACATTCAAATGCCAAAAGAGCTAGACAGCAGCAGAAGCATGGAAAAAGTCCCTGAAGATACTGAAGAAGGGCTGTGATTGGCTATTTGGTAGCCCATGTGGATTGGCAGCCTACAGGAAGCTCTATTTGGGAGTGAACCTGTTTTTATCCAACTAAAAGTTATCTCCAAGCCTGAAATTCCAAAATAAGCATCTTCTTCTCAGAGACAATCATCCAAGTGGTTGGTGAGCAACATGTTGCTCTTGAACTACTGGTTGGGGATTGATGCAGATAATAAACAGGGGACTGAAAGAAATGATGGGAAGTTCATTTTCTCTGTATTTACTTTACTTTTAGAAACAATTCAAACCAGAGGCATAAAAAGAACAGTGTTCAAAAATGTTGCTTCTTTAACCATACAGTTATGGTGATATTTTTAACATTCCCATATCTGTTGAACAGATTGAAAACAGGTAATTATAACTCAAAAACAATGCATTGCCTATATTGAAATTAAAACCAACTATAACATTCCATCCGATTGTTACTGGGACCACACACCTAACAGGGACTACCAGGAACCCTAAATTACACCATCTATTTATTCTTACCAGTTGACCAAATACTGTACTGTGAGTATTTTAAACGTCTGGTTGTCTATGCTTTTAATTTTAAGCTGTGATTATTTTTGGCAGTAATTGGCGACTACGGTGGAAAAATCGTAGTCATGTTTGCTTTTGTAAGGGCCCGAAGGCTCCATATAGAATTTGCGGACTGAGGAGGAAGCAATTCGTTCACCAAAGTTCACGGTACACAAAGGTTTAGATAAAGAGTGGTCAAGTCCAGGCAAAGGGATCAGTCCAGGCAGAAAGATTCAGTATCCGATAAACAGGCCGCAGTCAACAACAAGAAATCCAATAGCAATGTAAAGTCACTCCCAGGAACTCTGACAAGAAGAACCTATATTTGGGCAATGCTTATAGTCCTCAAGCTCCTTAAATAGGCCTCCTTTGGCGTCAAAATGGACATAGTGATGTCATGACGTTCTGACGGCATCCATTGTGACGCTGGCGTCCAATTGGCTGGCGAGATGGTGCTGGCGTCATAGTGCTGCGAACATGCGGAACCACATGGGAAGATGATCGAGGAATGGTGTCGGTGAGTTGTTTCCCTTATAGTTTTATGATTGTGAATGTAGGAGTACATTTCAAACCAAGAGCCTATGATACCATTTCCTCCTTGGTATCAAAGCAGGGGGCTTCACTGGCAACATGCTGCTTCCATGTTTTCTCATGTAGAACATTTTGATCCCCACTTCTAGTGCATATTTTTTTTAAAAAAAAACAGGGGTGCTTAGTTATGATTATAGACAAGTCAATCTTATGTGAATATTGTTGTTCCCCATTTCTAGTGATGGTGAACATCATTGTTGCCTATCAACAAATGCATACCCCTAATCCTCTGAATTTGGGATTGTGCATTAGGCCAATTCTGTTGTATGTTTTTCTCATGTGGCATAAGGTGCTTTCATCCTTAGGTGAGACTTGCCTAAAAATGTTGCATTTGAAACCCTACAGTCCATTGACTTTAATCTTGCTAATTTATATTGCAACTTTATAAACAACGCTAATCGTCCTCAATGCTATAGAACTCTTAATGAGGGGTTTGGGGTTATCCAATTGGTTGGTGCTTATATTTTGGATAATATACAATCTAAAAATCAACATGTCCAAATAGCAGTGCTCTATGGCAGTGTTTCCAGGTCATCAGCTGCTAAGCAGCAACCCTTCTTACTCCCCAATCTGTTGACACCTCATAGATGCTTCAGATCAGATTAACTGTCAGGATAGGTCAATAGAATTACTTGATAATCTGTCCAGTCTGCCTCCCAAACTGTCCACAGGGCAATACCAGTAATAAAGCTGACTAAACTGCACACCCTCATCAGTGCATATACTGTATGGTCTTCTTTAGAAATTCAGAACTGATACTGAACTAAGGGGCCAATTTATGAAAGTTTGTTGGTTTCTCTGAATTTGACTTTTTAGAGCAAACAAACACATTTTTATATAGTTACTTAACCCACAGTTTTAACACAAGTGTAAAAATCCATAAAATCTACGAACACAAAAGTAAGGCAAGTAAAAGCTGTCAAGGTCATGTATAAAGCAGTGGAAGTTCCCTTTCCTTTCTTGCAAAGATCAGACTTTCATTTGTGGTTTTAGAGATGAAAACCTTAATTTTGGTACAAATTTTTAGTTTGTTCACGAAAAAATGTATAGTTTATGAATTTTTTCAACAGCTATTTTTGTTCATACTTTTTTATCAGACATTTTAATAACTTTCATTGGTGATTTTAGAGAAATACCCCAATGTTTAAAAAAAGCACTAAATTTGCCCAGGAGCAGTAATTCACAGCAACCAATCAGCAGTTAGCATATTCTGTTTACCTGTGTAAAAGCAGGTTGCTATGGGTTACTGCTTCTGGGCAAACATAGTGCCTTCTATTACATATGGGGGGATAGAGTTTAATTGTGGTTTCAAAGAGCTCTAATATCACAAAAATTCGACCTTTAGTAAATGGGCCTCCCTGTGTGTTTTTACATTCTCCTAACGCCATTAATATTTTATAGGTAGAATATACAAGAGTGGTTAAACTGGGAGTGAAGATGTGGGGGATGGTCTTTTGAAAAGAAAGCTACTATAGCACCTTTGCCGGTTTGTTGCATGGAAAAATATGCACTAAAGGGCATTTCTAAGCTAAGGGTCATCTTAGCAACTGTACTGAGGACCCTAAAGGTATAATTTACTTAGGGCATACACAGTCAATTGCAACTACACGTTAATTATCTGGAAAGTAATCAGTTTTCCTTTTTTCAGTGAGGAAGTGCCCCCAAGCCAAAATACTAGTGTCAATCAGACCCAGGTGGTGTAATTGCTGGGGAACCAATACAGCTCTGGACTATTTTCATTACAGTAGAGTCAATATTCTGTCATTCAGACAACCTTGTTTGCATTACTTCACTCACCCAAAATAAAGCATATGACCCCTACTGCCTACAGTAGCACCCTTAGTTTTTATAAATCAGTGTCACTTTTTATTCTGTTGTCTGCCTTTGCCAAGGTAATACTTGAATACCTCACCATTGGTAAAAACATACTAGTGTCTTCACCACTAAAGTGTGTCCAATAGTGGGCGCCACAAGTTGCACAGCTGGAAGTTGCAGGGCAGCCACTGTGGAATATCTTCATTGCTCACCAATGATTTGAGAACAGTAATCTGTTTTTATATTAAAAATGTGCCATGGTCACAAGTGTCACTGGGCTGCTGGGACCCCCGTCTCCACTGTTTCACCCCTGGAGATCTTATGGCAGCTCCTACTCATGGAACAGAACAGAAATATTTTAAGAGAAATAAAACTTTGTGTTTTTACTTGTATAGAACCCAATTTTTGAGTCTTGATGATGATATTTCTGGTGCTCAGGAATTGTCATTTGCAAGATTGTCTTTAGGCACAAGCACATCGCATATACTGATATACAGTAGCCCACAGTGGGAAGCCTGTATCAGTACTTTACATTGCTCTTTTGGCATCTGTACTTCTCTGTTCAATTGCATTTTAGCTTTTATTTGTGGGGGAGGGGGCAACTGGAGTGAAGAGAAAAGGCTTTTATGTAAAACTGCTACATAATTACTTTTAGAGACTTAACACATTTGCTAGTTATGAACACCTTTTGAAAGACTTGTTTTTTTATCCCTTTGCAATCAGGGCTGGTATCTTGTAGAAATTAAGTCACTGACGAGAGAACGTGAATTGAGACATGCCACTGACAAAGCCTTCTGATGGCTGAAAGATGCCAGATGACAGAAATGACGGGACTACCCTATATGTAGGTGCCAGAGGATCAATATAATTTTTGATAAGCTCATAAAGATCATTTAGGCATTGGCTATTAAGTCAATATCTATCAACAACTTAAGCCAGAAAGCAGGAGCCTGGCCCTATATAGCCTCAGGGGACCTTCAGGGATGACAGAAGGAGGTGACACAACAACTACTAGTGGATCCTTTGCTGAACCATGTGATGCAGCAGGGGAAGCAACAGTCCTTCTATCCTGCAATGTTAAGAGAAGTCTTCTCACTCTTCTAAGTTGTTTTCTCTTCTCAGCATCTCAGACACATCTGAGCCACAAGAGAGCACCAAAATTCTCCATCCTATAAAGGTTTTTAAAGTCCTGTTTGCCCTGGCTAGTGATGGGCAATTTTTTCCCTTTTCACTTAAATGAAAAATTCTTGAATTTCCAGCAAAATTAGCAAAATGACGGAAAATTTACGCCAATTTTGACACCGACGTTAAAGTCAATGGGCGTCCAAATAGTGTTGACGCACAATGGTTTTGACTGAGTGACTTTTCCAATTCAACTTGCAAAGGTGAAGGATTAACAGTCATGTGCAAACAATTGGAGATGATTAAATGATTTACACGGTGGATTAGTTGGATCAATTGAAAGGGAAATCATTAAAGATGATTTGTGATGACAACTGTTGAAAGGCCTGTTTAGGATTTAGGAAAAATAAGACAAATAGGTCATATATATTGAATCAATTTATTTTTAAAAAACAATAGAACATTTGAAAGTACTTTTGTTAATGAAATATACCACCTCACCCCTTTAAAACCGAACACATATAGAAAACACAGTCAAAATGGTTAATTAGCAATTAATTTAGATGCATGGCTGCACATAAATCAGTTCAGTTTGCATCTAAATTAATTGCTAATTAGCCATGCAGGCTGTATATTCCATATGAGGGTGAGGTGCCAACCCTAGGTTGAATTGAATTGCAAATGGACCATAATGTTGCGAAAACATAGGTAATGGTAAGATATATCAGTTCATGCAATAAGTGTTTAGAAGCAACGAATTGCTTAGCAGACACACAAAAAGCCGCACTTATCACACGAAATGTACCATATTGCATTTGATTGAATCAAGCCTAATTTATACTAACAAGAAAAATTGAACTAAGCTCAAAGGTAGATTGTAAGATAAGCTGATTCCCAGAACTATGTTAGCCATCTTGCTATTTTCTTACATACAGAGATTGTAGTGTTACTTTGGTAGGGTCAGACTGGGCCGGCAGGACACCGGGAAAATAAAACCTCATGGGCCCCTGCCAGCCCAGACCTGCTCCCCGGCTGCCCCATAAAGACCTGTGCCACAGCGCCGCGTCTTTTACACATGCGTGCTGAAAGCTTTAAGGTTGGGAGGGGGACCCCGGGGACTACCATTGTTTTGCAGCCCCGGTGGGCCCCCAAGGCTCCTGCTCAACCCTGTACTTTGGTGTCATTATATTACACTGGAATCAAACATGGGGAAGAAGGACGAACTTATTCAGTGCTAGGAAACTGTACTTAATGCTTTCACCTTCCAAATGCAGGAAGAAAGAACATGGAGCCAGATTTATACAGATCAGCTGGGATTCTCAGTGGAGGATTATTATGCACTTTTATGCCCTGGATAGGGGGAATTTTTATTGAGCAATATTCAACCATGAAGTTGATGGACTACAACTTTCTGCATGCTTTAATCCTGTTAATATATTAAATTATATTGGGACTGCTAGTCCACAACAACTGATTAACAACTGGTTGAGCAGTGCACTGTAGTATTGAGAAATTTGGTAATCGGGGTAAAATACTTACCAAGAGAGAAGTCTTCTGGATATTTAATCTAAATAAATACAAGGATACCATTGGGCATGAATTCTGACTTGGATGTTTTGTGTTATTACTGATATTTAAAAATGCCCAAAATTGCTATCCATATATTGTGTGCAATTTCTCATTGTAACTATGTATAGTTGTTTTTATGGAATATTTTTATGTAATATCTTCATAAATTTGCTATTACTTTGTACATTTTTCATGAGATACTATCTTTTTAAGAACTGTTTCTTTTCTTTTTTTCTAATTGTTTTTTGTATAAAAGCGCGTGAGATCTTAGCCCATGATTAAGTACCTTGCAGGTACGAAACGCGTAGGGCTTACATAGATGCACTTATACTTTTAACTATGATTAATAAAGACTTATTTTTTTAACTCATACTTTTGGCCCTGTGGATTCCACTGATAGCCCTTTCTTTTTGCTGTGTTTCGTTGAGCAGTGTTTAGTGTTCCTTTATGACATGATAATGAAATCGAACCGTTTCCTATAATACATGTTCTCCTACAAATACACGTCATTATACCAGACAGCGTGTGCAGCACTGAAATCCCCTTAATTCTTTCTTTCAACATTCAATATTCCAGCCACATAGTGGTGCTGTTGCAATAGACAAGTTTCTAGATGTCATTTTAACATTGTGGCGTAGCTATCCGTGGCAGTTTAATAGTTAAAGACATAAAGATGCAATGTTTAAATCCATTCCAAATGATTAAGTAAGTGTAAATGAATGGCAGTTTTATGTAGGATATAATGCTGTGTGATATTATATAAGAAAGGTGTTTGCGGTGTGTTAGTTGTTTATACTGATGGATAACGCATGTGCTTTGTGTTGTTAATCGCCAGAGCAAAGCAGCTCTGGATTATTTAAAAGTCCTACTCACTCCACACGCTTCTTATTAATGGCACGGGACAACTTCAGCCCCTTTTACTTGTTTTCACCCAAATGTAACCCCCCACCTTTTCATTCCTCCTCTGTACGTTCTCTCCTCCGTACTATGACTATAGTTAGCCGAATAAAACCCAGAATTTATTTGAAAGAGAATTTCCCCCTATATGAGTGTGATAAAAAAAAAAACACTTTCAAAAATATCAAAGATGAAACATTGTTTAGTGTTGAAAAAAAAAGGGGGAACAAAGCTCTGTTTTAAATACTTTAGCAGTGCACATACTTGGCAAGATTAAGCTGTCAGATCTCAGATTACAAGGCGTGTTGTTTGCATGCAAATATATACAGAACACACTCACACACACACATTTACACACACACACACACACAGTCTGACACACGCGCGCACACACACACACACTCACTGACTTTTTCTCTCGCACTCCCATAGCAATTTCTGCACCATGCTAAGTAATCTGGGCTCTAGTCCCTGTAGAAAAAGCACAGAGAGCTGTGATCACTGCTGAATGTAGCCAGATTTTCTTAGGACTTTGTGGAATAAATGAACCTCATGCCTCTACTTTATTTTTGTCTTTTTTAACCCTTTTTCAGACAGAGGGTTTTTTCTTTTTTTTAATTTTTATCCCTGTCGCTCCACGCCGGCATGAGGGCTTTTTTTCAGCTCCTAACCTGGATGGCTTATTCTGTCTCTCACTACCCAAGGAGTGGTGTGTTCTTATGGGGAAACACTCTGTGAGATTTACCCGTCTATCTCCCTGCAGTTCATATTCTTTGGAATTCACGGTGAAAAGTAAATTGAACGACAACGGCGGACAAAAACACAGAAACTTTGCAGAGTTTGCAATTTTTGTTCCTTTCCACTCTGAGGACATAGAAAAATGCACAGACCATTATACGTCCTATCTACTGAGAAACAGCGTTTCAAAGAATTCTCCTGTCCGGAGTGTGTTCCAGAAAGCTCTTTTGAATCTAACTTCCAGCGTCCAGCTTTGACAAGTACAATAGTCAGAGATGATCTGACAAGAGCAATTTGTATAGCAGTGATCTTTTCCAAACTGTTTTGTCTGCCTCATCTGATTGTAAAAACTCCTCGGTTTCCAAGTGAAATTGAACCTATTGAGAACGGCAGACCAAGAAGAGGGTGTAGGATTTCCTGAAAAGAGGGCACAGGTAGGGGTTGTCATGCTTTAAAAAAAAATGTGAGAATTTAAAATGGGAAATTGGAGATGGATATACAAAGGCACACACATGAAATTTGGGCAACGTTTTTACTTAACAAAAAAGGCTAATTTCGATGCTTTAAGTCTTAATATTAATGCTGGAAAACACATGGCATCTGTAAGCGTATATTGATTTACTACTTCTATGAATGACATTTTTATTATTTGCTTTTATTGATTTTTTAATTCGTAACAGAAAGTTATTGATGTAAAATTGATGTGTATTTGATTGATGTAGAGACAAAATTAGAACACACATGTTATTATTATTGTGATATCATAAGCTATACACTATATTATTCTTACTACATATTTATAAAGTGGTAATATACTGCTGTACAATAAATAGGTGTATACACTGAAAATACAACCAATAGAGATAAAAGGGGGCCCTATGCTATGGAGCTTACAATCAATATAATAAAAGAGCCATAGGCCTATAAATGAATGGTAAAATATAGTATAACATTTATTGTAAACGGTTCAATACAAAATAGTACATTTTTCCCTTATACATATTCTGCACGTAATTATTCTATTTGCTAACTACTATTTAAAATAAAATAAAACCTAAACCAACCCCCCAGAGCATTTTTTAGAAAACAAAAACCAATCTGCAGAATATAGTTCAGTCGTCTGGCAATGGAAGTGTTAATCTTCAGAGCACAGAGCCATCTGGCTGGGCTGGTTTGGTATAATCGAGAAGATTATGTTCACAAGACTCAGAGTTTAAGTCTCCTCACCCATAGAGCAACAAACCTTTGCACAACGCTCACAAACCTACTTTTTAACCCTGAGTGAACACGTTTCCGGCCACCTATAGCTTCATGTCGACGTCTCTTAAAACATTGACACCGATGCCATGGTTAAATCTTCCACCACGGTAAGACGAATTGCCTCTGATCTAAGGACCAAAAGGTGCAGACAATAGAATAGGAAATAAGGGAGATTGGGACTTTTAGAAATGGCACCTTGATTCCTGCATGTTCTGCAAAGTAAGAGAAAGGTTTCAGGAAAGTGTTCAGTTTGTCTAAGGTGCTATTGCTGAATTCATTTAATGGGAGACTATGCTCATCTGGTGATTGGAAAATTTGAAGTTGAAATAAGTAGGTGTAAAGCTGAAATTTCAGTTTCAGGTGGTTCTTTTGAGTTTCCATACAATCCCTTTAATTGTTTGTGCCAATGGAAATATCTCTCCCTGTTCCTTGTGCTGTGTTTAAAGGACTTGTAGACTACAGACCGAGAATTATTTGCTATGACTAGAACCTCTGGAGGGTATTCTATATCTAAAAAGGAGTGCTTCCTTGTGCATGGGAAAAGATTGTTTTATCATCTAGAAACAGCTTATTTGTTTTGAGTTTTAGTAATGTGATACAACACGGCTGTGTGAAGTGACCATTGAACCATTGGCTTAATTAGCACTTGTCCGCAATAAGTAAGTGTCCTTAACAGCATCCCAAATGGCTGATAACAATAGGAAAGAGTGCTTCCTCCAGAGAGTTCAGAATTCTACTTTTAAAGGCTCAGTTATATAACCAGTGCTCAGAGTGCTTAATGACATACAGTATATAGAACTTTATATTATCTACATGTATTATTTTCATATATGAATCTCAATAAACCTGACTGATGCTGAGGTCTATTTGTTTCTTATGAATAAGACAAAGACAAAGCTGGAGGTGGTATTGGATGAATGACCTCAGCTTAATTACCTTGTGTGCTGGAAAGTCTGTTAGTTCAGTTAGTAGGAAATTTATGTATATCATTAAGCTTTGAGTTAGCTTTCTGTCTATTCCAGAACCATCCCTCTCAGTTCTTCCTCCTCTTATTTTTTTTCCCTCCAGGGACTCTGTAAGCACTTTGTTTAAGTCTGTGTTGGAAATTCACCTTTAATAGGATTAAATGAGTATACTGGACACTTATAAACAGCGAAATACTACGTATCATTGAACACAAGTCATATCACATGCGATTTTGGGGTGTGTGTGGGGTGGAGTGTAGGAGAGGAGGTACATTCCAAAAAAAAATTGTAACTAGAGTGCACATTTTAAATATTTGGATGGGTGAGGGCAGGGAATCAGAGAGCAGAATATTGAATACAATCAAATCAGATTTTTTTGATATATAGACAATATATAATTATGTTTCAGTATGTATATGAGGCAGCTGCTTAACAAAAATTATTATACATCAGTTTATTGCAGAGGTTTTGGGGGGTTTAGAGCTCTCAATGGGGGACAGTGTCAAACTGGCCCACCGGGATACCAGGAAAACACCTAAAGAGATTGAGTGAGGAGAGAAGGCATCATAGTTTGGAAAGTGGGCCCTCAGCCTAAAGTTTTCTGATGGGCCCCTGGTATCCCAGTCCGACACTGATGGGCAAGACAAGTAAGGTTAAAATATGCTATACAGGTATGGGACCTGATATCCAGAATGGCCAGGGGCTTTCCGGATAATGGATCTTTCCATAATTTGGATCTTCATACCTTAAATCTACTAGAAAATCATGTAAACATTAAATAAACCCAATAAGCTGTTTTTGCTTTATCTAAGTTTGGATCAAATACAATCTACTGTTTTATTATTACAGAGAAAAAGGAAAGCATTTGTAACATTTGGATTATTTGTTTAAAATAGAGTCTTGGGAGACATCCATTCCGTAATTTGGAGCTTTCTGGATAATGGGTTGCCGGATAATGGACCCCCTACCTGTATTTGATAATGAACTACGGAAAGAGGGGTCACATAACAATATTGTCTTATATATGTGCCTTTGTTTACAAGCTAACAGGGACCTGGCTAAATGTTGGACAGCAAAGGAAGGCTTCAACCTCAACAAAGGTCTTTATTCCAATAAAGCATAATGTTAGTAATAGTTTATTCTTTATGAGACTGGTTAGGTGAGATAAAATTGTATGAGTTATGGAAGAGGCAATGGTCAAGAAATATCTACCTAAACTTCTGAGCTAGTGTGCCGAATAAAACGTTCCCTTATGTGTGGAGCATCTTATCCTTCAGTTGTGCGTGCAGCTATTTCTGTCTGTACTTAAGGGACTGTGGAAACATGATCTTTTGGGAAAATGCTTGACTTTTTTTTTTTTGGTTGTGTTGAAAGTTTCACTGTTACAAGGAAACAATGTTAAAGCACTTAATGCGCAGTAGTAAACTTAGACATCCACACGTGTTTATTGCAGGGTAGCTCAATCACAGGTCGGGGGCCTGTTTTAACCATGTGCATTCTTCTGCCATGCTGAACAATCAACTCAACGGTGACCTCATGGCCTGTGCTTATAGAAGTCTGTGCCTTTTTATAAAGTTGCTGTAGTCATTCTGTAAAAAAGCCTTAATTTTCCTTGTCTGATTACAGTCAATGCTTATAGCCACGTAAAGGGGCATCATCATGTGATGATGAGTATGACACACAATGATAATATGGTTAAAAGTCATTGCAAAAAGATACTATATTTAAAATGATCTTAAGAATGTGCTTTAAGGAACAGAACCACCAACAAATGAAAGTCTAAAAAAATGACAATATAATCAGGGCCGGAGGCATTATTTTAGGGGGCAGAATGCTGTCCAACTACATCCACATGTTCAGAAGCACTGGAGGTGTGCAGGAGATTTTTTAAATTTACTATGCGTCAATCCGCATTGCTCTGGTCCCGATGATGATATTTTGTGCGAATGAAAGGGAGGGGATGGGGGCAACAAACATCAGTGGGCCTAGGGATGCCTGCACTGGTAAAACTGGTGGATTTTCTTTAGAAAGACAAATATAGTTTATATGAACTAGCTGCTGTATAGCCATGGGGGCAGCCATTCAAGCACAGGGTACACAGTAGATAAATATATTCTCAAGAATCCTATTGTATACTACAGAACTTTATCTGTTATCTGCTGAGCATCCTGTGCCTTTTCTGCTTCTCTGTTTTTTCAGCTTTGAATGGCTGCCCTCATGGCTACATAGCAGCTTCTTCATATAAACTATAGTAATGCTGCTGAAGCAAACACACCAGTTTTACCAGTGCAGAGCAACAGGACATTATATTTTCATTACTTTAAAACACTTTCAATTTTTGGCGTGACTGTTGATTTAAGACTCCATTGTCACAGAATATGCCTCAAAGGGGAGGAAATGTACCAGTGCTTATTCTTATATTACAAACATCGGAGTGAATGCCAAGAAGGAACTTTTTTTTCAATTCTTGGGCATAGGCATGCAGACATCATCAGGTTGTGTTATTCAGATATGTTTATTATTCTGGATACTCTTCTTTTCTTAGTTTACCTGTCCACTACCATTACATATTATGCCTTGTTTATGGTAACACTTTTTAAAAATTGCCTTTTTCTTGCATTATGACCTTAGGTGCACTTACTGGCATTTGTTTACAGCCGTTTGGTGATGACGGAAGCTTAATATTTAAAGAAATGCCTTTTTTTCAAAATTTGAATAGGTTTACCATTATTATATAACATATTTTATACATTTTTTTTGATAATGGTGATTATGGTTGATATATGAGATGAAATGAGGCTAAGGTGGATAAATGAATAAGAATTTCTGACAGTGTGATGGTTAATGCCTGTGATCCTCAACCAATGACTTGTAAGCAATGGGTTCCTCCCATTGGTCTCAAATCAGGTTCTCATTTTTACAGTCTACAATGAGGCAAGCTTTTGGGGCATAAAGTCTAGTTTACTGTCAACTCTAGTTTCCTGCAGGCTGGAAGGCTACACTTTTTACATTAGATTATGGCTTGTGGTTTAAAAATGATTGGGGACCCCTAGTTTCTTCTATTTATTTTCTGCTCTGACAGCTTTGATAATATCCAGTGCACAATAAATAAGCTACACATTAATACAATACAATATCAACAATAGCTCACACGATCTCAGTAGGGTGTAGGTAAGAAATTTAGAAATTCACTAAAATACTCTGCTTTCCAGTTACAGAATTGCATTACTGTTCATGCTGTCCAGTTATAAAACATCAAAAAACACGGGTTGATTGGAGTATTAGTAGATAACTTACTGTAGTCAAGAAAACTCTTTTACATGCAAATCCTGATCAAGTGTTAGTACAACATTCACCCTGATGATGTTCTTTGCTAACAATGTTCCAGCACATAAGTAGCTTTCCTTTAAATGCCAGCTAGTCAGGTTCTGTAGGTGAACATGCAGAGTCACTAATGGAATTTCTTGCTATGCGGCTTCTACAGCTGTCATTAAGCATGACTGCAAAGGGCAAAAGGCCTTTTAATAGGTTCAATACAATACCTGTGAGGACATGTACACTTTACAAGTACTAGCAGACCTAATTTACTGGCAGATGCTGTTTACAAAGGCCAGTAATATGATCATCACTAATTTAAAGAAATATAGATATAAAATAACAGGTTATGCACTTCCTTTAACATGTATTAAGTCTGAATATTAAAAACTAGAACAATTCTAGTTTTTTTACTATAAAATCTATATTTTTTTAGTGAAAAAAACTCAAATGTTTCAAGATTTATTATACCCTGAGGATGCAAAAAGTCTGAATCCAAAAATACTTCATCTTCAACCTGTCAAGATCCTGTAGAAGTCAATGGCAGAGGCCTATTTGTAATTTGAAGATATAATGGTCTGCCTTGGGTTTTGTATTATAATCCAAACACTTAGGAGTTTTCTGAGTTCACCAAAAAAATTTAGACTTTCAGTTGTCAAATCTGAACAAATTTAGATTTTTTGCACGATAATACGAGAAAGTCACAGTTTTCGTGCAACAATCTGAAAACGGTGAATTTTTTTCCTATCCGATTTTTTTGGTGTTTTTTTAGTGATAAATAAGGTAAATTGTGGATTCTAGTTTGGTTGGACTTTTTTTTATTAAAAACGTGAGAAAAATGTAAATTTTGATAATTAACCCGCTTAGTGTTTTAGCATCTTGTGGGACTTGAGTCACTCAACATACTCTACTATGAGCATTAAACATTGCTTGCTGTATTATCTCTAGATGCACAGTTTGGTAAAGGAGTAAGAGGCTTGTCATGTTGGTCTTGGGCAAAAAAGAATGGTTGTGGGTGCACACGTGACGCCAATTTCAAAAAAAGTCTAATTCCCTGTCTCAGCAATTCAAGTAAAAATGCTAGTGCATATAGTTTTGAAACAGGGTTGTTTAGTTACAAAGTTATGATCATAAAATTGATAAGCCACCATACAGCGTCAAGGTAAATCCCATATGGTGGTCCCTAACTTGTTTACCTTTAATCATAGTAAAATAGGTATCTTACCTCTCTTCTTAATAGCATTTATATGAAAAAATGTTGATCTTGGGGGTGTTATTTTAATGTAGTTATTTTTAAGTATTTTACTTTTTATCTGCATTTTTTGTGTTTATGTATGTATGTATGTATGTGTATATATATATATATATATATATATACAGTATATACAGTATATACAGTATATACATGTACCCAAGTCTGGATTTGGTTCAGTATTCAGTTACGCTTCAATATTTTAAATTGGATATAGAATGTAATTGAAAAAAAGTCTTTATTTCTGAAAACAAGTTAACTGCAGAAAGGTGTTGGAAGGTGATCAACCCCTTTAAAATGATCGTTTCTATGGGTTGCTGGACATGTCAACTATTTTCACAGATGTGAGTTCTTAAGAGGCAGCTTCAGCAAACCATCATGGAATCCATAATCATGACAATTGGTCTGATGATGCCACAGGCACAGGCTTGTGTTGGGGGCAGAGAACGTTTATGAAGTAATAATACAGTATATTCTCTGTGTCTAAGTGGGTTTCCTCTGGATACTCTGGTTTCCTTGCATACTTAAAAACATACAGGCAGGTTTATTGGCTCCCTATAAGAATTGCCCTTGTATGTATGAATATGATAGGGACATTCGTCTGGTGCAGGGACTGATGGGAATGACGTAGAATGTCTGTAGGGTACTCCACCTATATAAATAAGTGGCTACTTGAAAAATAAACCCTTTTTCTATGTATCCTAAGATTCAACCCACTGGTCAAATCAGTTGATTTGCTCATGCCTGACCATGGTCTGTTGGCATTTCTCAATACTCAAAGCATTGTAGACAAGTCTTGCTTTGAGGAGTTCAGAAAAAAGTCTTGGAGGGGTATAATGTTGATGTGAAGTTTTGAGGCCATATATGATCGCATTCTGAAACACTCGAAGTACAGGGCTATGGTATAATAATGTCCACAAATTCCTGCTATTATAAACAGTATGCCGCTAGGATTTCTTGCCACAGATTTAATCAAAACAGTATTTGACAGTACAAGAGGCATCTTGTTTATTAGTCTGTTTTGTGGATGCCACCCAGCATTATATTGGCACATAGAACCGGTGTACTGGAAAACCCTTGAGGAATCTTCAAAAGGAACATTAGAGTGGGGGTTCCCAACCTTTTTTACCCATAAGCCATATTCAGAGTTGGGAAGCACACAAGCATAAAAAATGTTTATGGGTGGTACAAAATAAGGTCTGTGACTGGCTATTTGTTAGATCCTATATGAACTGGCAGCCTACAGGAGGTTTTGTTTGGCAGTATGCATGGTTTTTATGCAACCAAATCTTGCCTCCAAGCCTGGAATTCAAAAATAAGCACCTGCTTTGAAGCCACTGGGAGCAACATCCACGGGGTTGGAGAGCAACATGTTATCATGCTCCACAGGGGATCACGACCTTAGAGCATTAGTTGAGCAATGTCTGGAAACATTATTTGCACATAGTCGAACAAAATTTGTTAAATTCGAATCACACATCTAAACACATGGACAATGATGAAAAATCCTTAGACTGATTTGGGGGTGTCTCTAATACTTGTCATCTGCTTCAGTTACGTTAGCGTGTATGTACGTGCTATGCTTATTTAACACTGAAAGCATCAGGGAAAGAAAGTACATGGGCTCAAACATAATATGGAGATGGTGACCACAAAGAAAAGTGTGTAATCCACTGATGGGTCTCTTTAGGAGAAGAGTTTATTTTAACATTTCATGGTTTTGACCCCAATTCAGTCCTTTTCCATGCACTGAGAAACATTGATATGTGTCAATAAACATCTGTCAGCATATTTAAAAACCTCCAAAATTTTTACCAGTGGATTCTGTTGACTCTTCTACTGCAAATCTAGTTTTCTGACACTATTAAAGCAATAGTCTTATAATGACACAATTTTATGGCTGTAAATGATCAACTAGTGACACAAGTTCAGGACAAGAGACACATTGGTTATGTTAATAAACTGTGAATATAGACTTCCTTCAGTATAGTATATTTACAGTAGTATAGTATAGTGTTGGATAAATGAATCAAGATGCAGTTTTTGTAACTGTTCTTTAGCAGTTCTTTCTTGTACATAGAACAGAGCAAGAGAAATCTAGTGAGTTGTCCTTGTTATGTAGAATTCTACTGCAGCCATTTTGGGCTGGTCACTCAGACATTGTCTACCGGGCTGTTTAGTACATACCTATAACCTTCTAAATGCAAAAGACTATAAATCTATAAATATGAGTGAGACAAAAGTCTAAAAATACTATAGCTAGAGATTACATATCTAACATAACTTTTATTGATATTGTTCAAGATTTATGGTAGACCACAAAAATTCTTTCTGAGATAGTTGGTGCATTTAGATAGTTTGGGGTATTTAGAATGAGTGAGCACAAAATCCAATATATGAATAAGAATATATGAACTTTTATGCCACTACGCTTAGACTGCGCCTCATAATAGGAAGACTAATAACTCTACTATTTTCTTCATTCTTGTCTCCACACAAGGGAGAGGTCCAATGGGCACAAGCTGCAACAGATGCTGTAACTTTAGGTGGACAGTACAGGGCTAACTTGTGCCCATTGGCAGCTGGCAACAGATTTTTTATCAATCTTGAGGTGAAGAATACAGCAAGACCTGGACATAACTGCTCATTTAATGAGCAGTTACAAATAGTGTTTCCCATAGTGGTCTTGCAGTTCTGTCCTGGGTTTATATAAATTACCTCTAATGTCTTATATGACGGGATGCATGTTTTGCCTCTAGCATGAGGATACCCTTGTTTTAAGATGCAGTAAATACTCACCCCCAAGCTGATCATGATTTGTGCACCAGAGAAATAAGAAAGTATAGTGGATCTTAGCCAAGGAAATTCAAGTATTAGTTTTGTGTCTCTTCTAGAAAGGGCAAAGCTGAGCAACTTTACTCTCATGCTCATTTGTAGATTTAGCAAAATGTATTAAAATCACAAATGGGGCCCTCTAAAGATTTAAACACACAAAGAAACACAATGATACAGGTGTTAGGTTTAGTGCATTGGGCTCCGTGGTTCAGTTCAATCAGGGCACTGTTTTCATGGGGTTTATTTATTCTTCATTAGTGATGTGTGGGTTGAGGATTGAGGATTTCTTGACTAGAATCTGCCTTAACCTGCCCATTGTCAATGCAGGTTCACCATTGAGGTTTTTTTTAAAGGCAAGTTTTATTGTTTTAATGAAGCACAAAACAAACCAAAACAAAGAAGAACAATTGATGATAGTGGTTGAATACAGCGGTATATATTGTGCTGGTTCAGGTATAGTCTCTAACATATAACAAGTTGTTGTCACTGGCGATTGTTGATGCATAAGTGAATGGGAGGTTTCACATCAGAGAAGTGCAGTTCACGTATACTCCAGGGAGTCTGGTGCACACCAGGCTCCCCACACCTTGTTGAACTTGTCTATGGCCCCCCTTTGCTCGTACATCAGTTTGAGAGCTCAGTCTAATAATAGCTTACAGAAAGGCATGGGTGGTGGTATTCCCCATCCAATGCATGATCACCACCCTCTTGGTGTAAAACAAGAGGGAGCACACACAAATTCTGGCCACATTGGTGAGTAGTTTGTTGTCAATCAATCCCTATAGGCAGATTACTGGGTCATTTATTGGTGGTGTACCCAGTTCAGTGGCTAGGGTCTCCATTACGGCAGCCAAGAATTTGTTTATAGTGGGACAAGACCAAACCATGTGAATAATGAGATTTTAATGAAATTTTATACTTGTATCCTACCTTCCCAATGTGGTGACAACAAAGATGAAATCATAGGGAGGTGGGCTTGGCACAGCACAGATAGTTATTAGTGATAGTTAAAAGTAACTGTGAATAGCTACTAGTTAATCGCAACCCACACCTGACCCGAATCCTAGATAAATAGGCAGGCTTTAGCCTGAACCAACCTGACCCACATGTCCCATGGGTCCTATATGAATTGTGTCAGCCCACACACACCATAATTCTTTATATGTTGTGTGAGTTGAAACATTGCAGCATTTTATACAGCAATTAGGTCAGGGTTAATAAAAAATATATAAAATATCATTTCTCATTTTAAACCTCTATGTAAAAGCTTTCTTTACAATAAGGAATTTACATCCATCACCTTTATACGCAAGTCAATTGCGAAATACATAAATTTGACATAAGCTTGTAACTTCATTGAACTTGGTATAGAAGATTGTAACACTAAAAGTATATAAATCATAACAGTTAGAATATGCCATAAAACAACTTGTTCCCTTGAGAGTAAAACAAAAATATATTCTGGAGTAAGTGTAACCTTGGAAAAAGACTCGCTTTCCCTTTGCGGTACAACAAATCATTTCAATCAGCTGTTCGTGCTGCTGACTTGAGACAAAATTCACAGTTCCCAGTAGAGATGTCAGCTAAAACATAATGGATTATTTTACTACACTGAAAAACTTTTCATTTTTTGCCAGTTTCCTTTATTAGGTTTTTAAAGATCGCCTCAAAGTTTTTTTTTAAATGTATTTCTCGCTAGAACAACGCCTACTTAAAGCTTTTTTAATGTGTTCTGGATAATATACAAAATAGTAACACAGTATTTGAGAAAAGATGCATTCATAAAGTTATTTTCCTACATAGCTTTCAAATGAAGTACAGGTAGGGGATCCTTTATCCAGAAAGCTTCATCATATAATTCAACATTTTAAAACATATTTCCTTTTTCTCTGTGATTAGAAAGCATTACCTTGTACTTAATCCCATCTTAGATATGATGAACCCTTATTGGCCGCAAAACAATCATATTAGGTTTATTTAATGTTCACATCATTTTTTAGTAGACTTAAAGCATGTTGATCCGAATTACGGAAAGACACCTTGAACTATTTGTAGTTTGTCACAAGTGGTTTAAATTCATGATAGCTATAAATTAGTATTTGAATCGCTCTACAAGTAATTTATGACAAGGAAGGTAAGGGGCAAAATGCCAAAAACAGGCCTTACACACATACACATGTGGCACCACCATGAATACCACCGTCTCGCTCCTTTATGCTCCTGCACTTGTGGAAGGGACAGTAATAAATAAGCCCCTATGTACTGTATTGATTGGTACTAGTAATAATGCCAGTATTTCCTCAATTGCTAAAAAGGTATCCAATTCTTTCCTGAAACTGTCATCTGTGACTCCGTACAGCTTTTTCTGGGAGGTTTTGTAATATGTAATGTACTAATCTGAGCCCATTTATAGAGCATAAATTACCAGTTTCTGTCAGTGTTCAAAATGTGTATATATAAGGGGTCATTTACTGTGTTTAAATTGCAAAAAAGGGCACAATCTGGCAGTGTTCACTCCATGAATGTAGCACTACCTGTTTTTGGCAGAGCTATATCTTAAGGGGCAGGTGGAGGGAGGCATGAAGGTATCTATCTGTCTCCTAACTTTTATGTCATTCAGAGGTGCAAGTTAAAGGGGTGGTTCACCTTTTAGTAAATTTTTAGTATGCTATACAATGGTCCATTCTAAGAAACTTTTCAATTGGTCTTCATTATTTATATATTTTAGTTTTTTATTATTTGCCTTCTTCTGACTCTTTCCAACTTTCAAATGGGGGTCACTGACCCCATGTAAAAACAAATGCTCTGTAAGGCTACAAATGTATTGTTATTGCTACTTTTTATTATCCATCTTTCTATTCCGATTCTCTCCTATTCATATTCCTGTCTCTTATGCAAATGAATGCATGGTTGTTAGGGTAATTTGAAACCTAACAACCAGATTGCTGAAATTGCAAACTGGAGAGCTGCTGAATAAAAAGCTAAAAAACACAAAAAAGCTGGTAAGGCTAGATTGGTCACTTTCCAGCCACAACCCCAGACAGTTGTCCATAATATCTAACACAATTGTCTATCCCCTCAACTAAGCAAATCAGGGGCCATATTCTGATCTTTTCAGACATCTGTGAGCAATAGGAAGTGAGGGATTAATTATTTCTTTGGATGAGTTCTTGCTCTGGTGTGAAACAATTGAATTAGTTGGAATTAGTTATTTATGGTCCATATGAGAGCAGTGAAGGAAATGACTCACTGTGCTACAGAGAGTACTGTGTATAATCTATGGCTTCGAGAAAATTGTAATTAGCACACAGCGATAATGAATATTTTCCTTCTAATTTATTTCATATATTTTGAACATCATAATTAATGTTACCATTCAGGATGCCTGAAAAATTGGTATTAGCATAAGAAGTGTCACATAAGGTCTTCTTGATGGGGTCATGTCCATATTGGATGTGTGACAACCTCTCACTCTCCCCCATTGACTGAAAATGCTTATAAACGTCTGGAACTGTGAATTTCGTCACCCATGGGTTAATGCTTTTAAAATGATAAAGAGCTGAGTAGCATCATCTGTAAGTCTACTGGACGCATTCTAGCTAAGGTTTACGAGGAATGACTGTTGTCACCCTTGCTCAGAGGACATTGGCCACATTAGGTGGATCTGATTGTGGCTTTTGTCATTAAGAAAAAAATATATATATTTTTGATACAAATGAAACATGAATTACTAACGATCAAACAGAAGTGTCACTTGAGGCCTCCTTGATGGGGTTATGTCAACATCCCTTCCCACTTGACTGAAAATGCATACTGTACATACATCTGGAAGCCATCAACTGAGGATTCTGTTACCCATGGCTGATGCACCTAAAACATAGTAACGGGAGAGTAGCAGTTTCGGGGAGGCACATTTATCAAGGGTCGAATTTTGAATTGTTTTAAACTCCCTTAAAGGGGTTCTTAACTTTTAATGTCCAAATCTTATGAAACCACTAACAATGCTCTCAATGTGTTAGAAAATCCATTCGCAATCAAAAAAAGTAAAAAAGTAATTGTAAAAGCTAGTTTATATACCATTTAAATCTATCCTTCTCCTGTCTCTCTGATCAGTTTTCTAAAGGATGGGAGTGGCCTATATTAAACCTGCACTTCCTATATGATTACATCATCACTCCCAGGCTTTGCCCTTACTTGTCTCCTATTGGACGTTGATACTTCCCTTGTAATTCATTGGTTGCTTGTGCACTTGTAAGCAGTTGATTCATCTCTCCCTTGCATTGACTATGCATTTCTTGAGAGTCTAACATAGGTAAAAAGACCAGCATATCCCAAATCAAACACATTTTTACTATTCAATTAAGCATATACTGTACATTAAGCACATCTTTCTGTGTGTTTGGCCCCATTTGAGAGTCTCTGTCTCCAAACATAAACATCCCAGTAGGGATGGGCAAATTTTTTCACTTGTTTTGAAGCTGAAATGACACCCATAGACTTGTTTGGCGTTGTGTGACAAAAAAAAAATGTGCATCCAAAAAAATAAAAAATTTTGACGCCCATAGACTTTAATGGGCGTCGGCGATATTGCCAATCCCTACATCCCAGCATTGTGACTAACAACCTCACAGCTTTGCAGATAAAAAATGATGCATGTTGCTAATGTTATAAAAAGGGCAGAAATATAAACATAGGAAGGCCAGTATTTTTTTCCAACTTTCCAATTTCAGCCTTTGGTTGCTAGGCTCCAAATTACCCTAGCAACCATGCATTGATTTGAATAGGAAGAGGAGAGATTTTTACTAGAAAGACGAGTAATAAAAGTGGCAATAACAATAAATGTTTAGCCTTACAGAGCATTTTATTTTTTAGATGGCCCTCATTTGAAAGCTGCAAAGAGTCAGAAGAAGAAGGCAAATATTTCAAAAACAATAAGAAAGAAAGAAATGAAGACCAATTGATAAGTTGCTTAGAATTAGCCATTTTATAAACATACTAAAAGTTAACAAAGTCGATACCACCCCTTTAAAGCTTTTCTTTAAAGGGGTAGTTGATGTTAACCCTTTTACTGCCAGCCAATTTGGTAATTTTATTGCCAGACAGTTTTTGAACATTTTTTTGCTCTTTCAATTTAGGGGACTTTCCTGGGGGAATTTCGAGTTTACTCAGGAAAATTATTTAACATTGTCAGGACAATCTTTTCTAAATTAACCAGTTTTTGAAAAATGTTCTGAACACAGTTCAATGCCCAATATGCATAGCTATACAAAAGTATGTGGTTATGTATGGACCCCAAATGAAAAAGAGCATATATACTGTATTTTCACCTAATCCAACAAGGGAAAAGATACATTTCTATACCAAAGTACCAAACTGCAATGCTATACTAAAAACACATAAGGAACAATAAGGGTCAGGCCACACTGGGCAATTTGTTTTCCGAAGTCGCCCGAAGTTTTGTCGTGGGGCAACTTCGGGGGACTTTAGAAAACGAACCGTTTTTTTTTCATTTTAAGCCGGTGCAGAGTCAGGGAAGGCGTTTGGGGAGATTGGTCGCCGCAAAGACGAGGCGCTTAGGCGCCAGATCTCCCCAAAACGCCCAGTGTGGACTGACCCTAAAACAGGGATAAGATTGCGTAATTAGTGGTTAAAATACTGATCTTATAGCCACAAATATGCAGTTTTTAGGGGAAAAACATGTAAACAATACCTGTGTTTGTGTATACACGTCTAAAAGTTGTGACCTAAAATGTGTGTGTGTGTAAATGTGTGTGTACACATATGCCACTTACTGTTTCCGGAGCAAGAATTACACTGGCATCACTGGAGGCATCCTGAAGGTGTGCATCTGCAGAGTTGTGCACCAGGAAGTGAGTGTGAGGAGCTGTCCTGTGACAGTCACATTGTAGGACCAATAAGACAGCACCCAGGGGCTATTTGTGGGCTGCTGCCGCCTTAAGCTGCAACCCCGATGCCGCCCTCTCTCCCGCTCTGTGCTTAAAAGTTTAGAGTTGGAGCTCGTCAACAGGGGCTGCACCACTAGCGCAATTAGCACGTACTTCGCTTTCTGCACTAGCAGAGCCAAATTTCCAGTTTAAAAGACAGAAATTCATCTCTTAAAGTTGCAGGAGATGGCTTTTTGCTGCCCCTTGTAACTGCCTGTTCACTGCCGCCTGAGGCAAGGTGCTCACCTTGCCTCATGGCAGGAACGGCCCTCACAGCACAACAGCCTTGTTGCCCAGGGGGCTACCATTGCTTCTAACTCTTTGCAGAGGCAGCAGAAGCCACCAGTGCAGAGAGAAGTACAAATCTGCTCAAGAACGCTCCTAGTACATTCTTGGCAGATAGGGTTCTTGTCTGCCAGCATATAGAGTGTATGTGCTTGATAGACAAAGGGTTACAGGGTTACAAAGTACAGAGCTCCATTGAGAACTGCAAACTGCAAACAGGTACTACGTTATTCTTTGGAGGAAGCAGGTCTCTGCACTTTGCTTTGGAGTGCAGATATTTACTACAAATGCAAAAAAAAAAAAGAAGTGATCTGACCTGGCTTTTTGCACACACAGTACATAATGCTCCTGAAATGTATCTACTGCAAATGCACTGTATAGAACAGGGGACACTTGGGAGGAAGGATGAGAATGGTGGTGTGGGACCCATCATTACAGATTACCCTTGGGCTGTAGGTGTATACGGCCAGTACAGGTATGCGATGCGTTATCCGGAAACCCATTATCCAGTCACTGAAAGGCTTCCATAGACTCCATTTTATCAAAATTTTTAAAAATTATTTAGTTTTTCTCTGTAGTAATAAAGCCATAGCTTGTACTTGATCTCAACTAAGATATAAGACGCAAAAAAGTGTATTCAATGTTTACTTCATCTTCTAGTAGATCCACATTCTGGAAAGATCCGCTATCTGGAAAACCCCAGGTCCTGAGCACTCTGGATAAAAGGTTCCGTACCTGTACCACAGCAAATGTCCGTGTGTGCCAGTACTCTGGGAATTCTTCTACTTTTGGCCCTTATGTAATAGTACCCAACTTTACAAAACAATAAAAATCCCTGTATCTTATATTGTGTGTCACGTGTGTATAAATGAGATTAGATGGCAATTTTATTAAAAGCAGAAAAAATATCACACAATGAGGACTGGTTTCTTATATTTGTCTAGCAGCATTGTGAGCATATAAGCGTGTTATTCTCTGGTACTTTAATGTAGACAGGCAAAGGTCCAACAGGCTGAAACTACATACACACACTTCGTGCTTCTGCCAGGAGGGTGTATGATGTAAAATAAGAAAGTGCACCAGTCACTGTAGTGTTTTTTTGGGGTCGGCGACCCCCCCTAACAGTTGGCCCCTGATGAAAGTAAGGCTCAGCAAAGGGATCCATCTGAGATGAATCTCTCATAAACTGCATATTTTCCGTTAAACATTATATGGCAAAGCTTGTTATTTTTACATGTTATATTTGTGATTGCTATACAGGTATAAAATCCTTTATCCGGAAACCCAATATCCAGAAAGCTCCAAATTACGGAATGGTTGTCTCCCATAGACTCCATTTTATCCAAATAATCCACATTTTTAAAAATGATTTCCTTTTTCTCCGTAATAATAAAACTGTAGCTTTTACTTGATCCAAACTAAGATATCATTAATGCTTATTGTAAGCAAAACTAGAATATTGGGTTTATTTAATGTTTAAATACATTTCTAATAGACTTAAGGCATGAAGACCCTAATTACGGAACGATCCGTTATCCGGAAAACCCCAGGTCACGAGCATTCTGGTCCCATACCTGTACAAAAATGAATATCCCCTTTAATTTAGAATTTACTCGGAATTCGACTGTTTAAGAAGGAAAAAAAGAATATCTGAAACTCTGATGAATTTGTGAATTTTCATTGGAGATTCGTAAATTTATTCGCTGGGGCAAAAACATGGAAATTCACTGCAAAATTCATGCCAGGTAAATGTATTCACCCATCACTACTACTCACTTGATCTAATATGAAGTTAAAGAAGGATCATTATAGACATCAATATTTTGAAGGACTCCAAGTTATATAACAATTACACGTCACATCTGATGCTAACATTATCAGTCTTTATTTTGCCTTTGGACGCCCCCAGCTCTGACTTAATATGGGGCCTTTGTATAGTCTCCAGAACACCTAAAAAATTCACTGATGCTTAAAAATTATACTTTATGCAAACCATTCTTTATCAGAAATCTCAGACATTCTATATAGTCTGACCATGGTCTATGCAGTTTATATGACTAGTTGACTAGAAAGACATATCATAAGAAGAAGGGGAGAGGCAGCAGTGCTGCTTGACAGATCATGTCGGCCTTAAGCATACCATTGTGACTAGCACTGAATATTAAGTCTCTAGGCTAAATTTAAAAAAAAATAGAGGGAGGGAACTCCTTGACATTACATTTGAAGTAGTGGATTGGGAGGAGATAAGGTTGATTTCTGGACTTACAGCAGGTAGGAGTTCATCATCATTGAGCTCTTTTAAACCCTTCCTGGCTCTTTCAGTGTAAGGCCTTTACTGGATTATTGCAGGAATGGTGTTATAGATTAAAAGGCTGTGTTTTCTATCCTATTTATAACCATCTGCTTGAGTTAGCCTTTTTGATAAATGTTTAGCAGTCTCTTAAAAATATGTTTGTATGCCTTCACATCATTGCTAAAATATCTAAAAACGAATCCCATAAAAACGTTGCATACTACTTGTTCAAAGCAGGAATCTTGCCCAATGAGTGCTAAAACAGTTATCTTCTTGTGATCTAATATAGATCTAATACCGTTTCACTGAAAATTTGCTAAATGGCGAAAAATTCCCCAAATGCATTGAAGTCAATGGGCGACACATTTTTATTGACGTGAGACAATTTTTTTTGCAGCTAAACCAGGCACTAAACCAGGCAACAAACTTTGCTTATTACTTTGTAGTTCTAATATTAGTAATCAAACATCAGATAGGCAGCCATTAGGTGCAAAAAATGTATTTAATGCATCTACTCATTATCACATGAACAAAGAACAGGGAGGTGTATGCAGAGCATTGGATGATCATCTTGCATCAAGTTAACTTCTGGCCTTCCATAGAAGTGTTGCTCCACCTGAAATTTTGTCGGGAGCTGCAGTCCAGATAAAACTTTGTCCAAGTCCACCTGTTCTCCTGTACTAGACGCTCAGTTGATGCAAGTTGACCTTGCAATTACAACCCTGCCTGTTCTGTTTACTCTTCATGTGCTCTTCCTGGTTTCATAAATATAGAGTTTCTAGTTCTCTATGCACTATATCTGCCCTCCCTCCTGAAGTTTTTCTTACAGTGTAATTGGGCAAAACAAAATAATTTTACAGTGATTTCAGTAGGTACCAACAAGATAACCAAAGTAACACCGGTGGAGATGATTTTCAATGTAGGATCCCTCTGAGAGCACAATAAAGAAATTTTATGGAAGGTTTACTGGTCCTTCATTACAGCAGCATTGGTTTAGTGATATATCCTTCATGTTGAAGAACTACAGTTCCTAGCATGTTTTAACTATCAAAATTATGTTGGAATGCTGTGTCCAGAAACATTTGGCAAACCATGGTTGAGCTATCATATTTTCATCTGTTTACTGGTGTAATCTCTATGGGGCCTAGATATTAAACCATGATTTTTTCTGGTTGAGGTCTTTAGCGTGAATTTTTTGTGGAAAAAAAAGTTGCATGGTGATCTGCGCTGGATAATCCGAAAAATTTGGGGTTTTGTCCTTTAATTCCGACAAAGGAAAACCCGATGAAATGAAGTTTTCGGAGCGTCAAACGTGCAATACAAATTGACACTCGATTTTGTCGTGACTTTTTGCCGTTCTGACTTTTCAAGAAAAATTATTGATAAATGAGTGAAAATCATGGAAGGGAGCTTGGTCTGATTTGTTTTCATTACAAATTTTGATTAATTCGAGTTTTAGTATAGGTGCCCCTAGTTAGATCGGCTATTGCCCAACTATTTCATATCAAGATTAACGTGCCATGCAGTATTCAATTTGCCAAACCATTTGGTTCAACTCTTTTGTTTTTGTTTTGTAATGGAAACCCTGTAAATTATTGTTTTATGGGCAAGACTATGCTTTCTTGTTAGATTCTTTTGAAGATATTACCAGTTTTAAGTTAACACCCCCAATTAAGCCTCTCCTATATTATATAAATTTAATGATGCCAAACAACACTCCGGTGTAATGAAAAAATAATTTTTTTAAAGTATATATTAGTCACCTAAGCAGAGGAACCCTTCCAAGACTTTCTCTATGCACAAGAACAGTACGGGGAAGAGAAAAAGGAACACTGCAACAGGTCATGATAACTGTAAGTGTGACAGGCTTTGGGTCTTTTTACTTTATTTCTTATTGATGGACTATGCTATTAGCATGGTGGAATACACATGTTGTTCCCACAACAGTTAAGGACTAAGTTAATACAATCATGTAATACTACAGTCAGAATATATGTCACATATTTTTATTGTAACCCTAAGTTTTGGTCACTATTTATGAAAAGATGTTCCCAATATTTTGGCAAGTAAGAAGAACTTGAATCTTTCTAAATTTTCTTTTCATGCAAAATCCTGTTGTTAAAAGTAGTGCTTTTTATATGTAAATAACACATACACAAAATTAACAAGAATTTTGTTAGTGAACAAAACCCTTTGAAGTTGCTCAAATAGGATGTCAAAGGAAAAATAAGCGAAAAGGCAGTTGTCCCACAAAATTCTATAAAAAAACCTTTACAGGTGAATCATGGGGTGGAAGATCTTTGCTAAATATTTGCTATATATGCCCTAAGAAGCACATCCTGTCATAGTATTTTTTTTTTTTTTTTTTTTAAACATGTTGCAAATTTCAGGCACTTTAGACCAAAATTCTATGTATTTACGCACAATCAAATATTTTTACTTATCATAAACGTATTTTATTTTTATATTAATGCATAATATATACGATTTTATTATTTTATGTCTCCTCAACCGTGCTTTGGCTATATATTATGGCTCAATTTACAAAAAATTTGAAAACCCAGACATTATGATGTGAACCTTTAATATCATGCATTCTTTGTATTTTTGAAGTTTTTTTTTGCACTGGTCCATAAAAATATGGGTCTGTCCACCCTGCACAACCTCAGCTGTTTTGGACACACAATGTTATTAATTTCTTATCTTCATTCCATCTGTCTGTGGATTCAATTGATTCTTTGTTAAAATAACCTGAAAAAAAAACGGTAGCCTAAGGTAAAAACCCTCCAAGAGACCCCTGGCTACATGCCAATCATAAAAACAGAGTGTCATGTTCATATTCATTTGTAAAAGAAAGTGGAAGAACTGTTCAGATATACCATGAAACAAGGCCTATCTGTACACTTTAATCCAAGCCAATGGATGTTATATATACAGTATTTATTATATATTAATATTAATGTGTGTTTTTCACAAATAATAATAGTATTAGAAGAAAAACCAAAGATTTTATACTAAAAATGCCGTAATGTAAAAATGTAAAATGTATCTAAAATCCCATAAATATATTACTGTGATGTGCAAATTCTAAATACAGATCAAGTTGTTAATTGTTTGTTTCTGAATGGTGGCAGAAGCAGATATTGTGATTCCAGAATCCAATTTTTCAGTTTGAAGTTTTACTTTTTTTTTTGTGTTATTGGATAATGGAATAATGCTTATTATTAGTATTGGGCGAATTTATTCACCAGGCGCGAATTCGCGGTGAATTTGCGCGAATCGCCGCCAGTGAATAAATTCGCGAAAATACGAAAAAACACGCAAATTCGCCCATCACTACTTATTATAGCTGGCACACCATGAATGATTCTTTTGGTTTAAGCCCTGTTGGAGCAGGTACACTTTTAACCCATAATAGACACACATAGGAACTCATTGTTGTATCAGTCATCCAGCCACAGAGAATATCTAGGACCCCAAACGTTATCGTAACCCACCTTTAAGTTGGGCATTCAGATTTATCTAGGAAGGTAATAAGTATTTTCTCCCCAATTTAATCTTAATTAGCTTTTAGACTGGGAACCACTAGTCTAATGTATGTTTTCACTTTTGCACCAGCTCTTTGCATTTAAGGGTATCTAGGCTATAGGGATGTAGCGAACCGCCGACAATGTGTTCGCGAACGCCGTTCGCGAACACCGGCAAAAAATGAGAACAGTTCGCGAACAGTTCGCGAACTTTGAACATCCGAAAATCGTTCGATTCGAACGATCGAAGGATTTTAATCGTTCGATCGAACGATTTTCGTTCGAATCGAACGATCGAAGCCATTGGATCGAATGATTTCATTCAATCCAATGGCTTCGATCGTTCGCTTCGAACGAAAATCGTTCGATTTTAGCGATCGAATGGTCGAATGGTCGAACGATTTTGACGCGAACGCCTATTGGCGAACGTCGCGCGACGTTCGCGAACTTGCGGCGGACGCGAACAGTCGAAGTTCGCGCGAACTAGATCGCGCGAACTAGTTCGCCGGCGAACAGTTCGCTACATCCCTACTAGGCTACACTATTACCCCCATTTTCCTTTAAAATGAACCCCACCATTTAGTACTGTCTGCCTTAATATATAGGTCTGATATATAAATACTAGAAGGCAGCAGAGTTGCCAAAGGTACAATACCCTTTTATTATGCAGTTTGTTCCCCACTTAAGGTTAAACATTATTCAATAGTAAAAATGGCACGCAATACTAAAAGTGTCTTATAAGAAAAGTTCCCTTCTATGGACATTTCAACACATCATACGAAATCTCAGCCAAGCTCTCTGTCAAACGGTAGCATTTGTTCACAGGATTCCATGCATTCTTATCCAGGTCAAATTAAGCTTTGCTGCAGATTTTAATAATTCCCTTTGTTTTAAGATGAAATTGTTTACAAAGCTCATTTCCAGAAAAAGTCACGACTGAGCATATGTTTTGCTTTTACACATTTATCAATGCCTCTTTCTGTTACAAATTAGCATCGTTTTCATTGACGTCATGGAGCTCAGATTGTTTTACCTTGAACTGCTGACTATAGAGGGGTAATGCCAGAACATATAGCCGTTTTTTAGATGCCAAAACTATATAGTGCCATGGCACTGATTATTTTGATAAGTGATCTTCGTTTCATCGTTTAAAGTTCATCTATTATTAAGACAATATGTTGGGTAAGAAAAAACACAGTTTTAGTGTTTTTTGACAAGGTTACATACAATACCAGCATATACAGTATTATGTTTTATATAAAGGTAGATTACACACATTTTGATGTTTTTTTTCCCATGGGAGGCGCCTCTGGTAATGTTTGAATTGTAAACATGTTTAATCATCTCACTGACTGAAGGCTGTTTTTGTTTTATGGTCAACTTGCAAATGCAAATGTTTAGTTCTCCTTGTTTTGCCTAATTTAAAACTTTGACTGTGCTGATCTAAGATTGTTGACAGTGGCCAATGACCTTTGTATAGGTGAGTCCTCTTGGAACAGATATTGAGAATGAAGGGGCAGCTGAAGGGAAAATTAGGTTTTGGCCCCTGCTGCATGTGCAATCACTGTAACCTTCTCATTTTAAAATACCAGATTCAGGATGGTGAGTGAACTGCTTCAAAATGCATAGTCTTTATAATTCTTACATTGGGGCCAATATGGATTAATATTATTCCAGTGCTTCAGTCCATGTCTCTCTGAATTTTGTGTTTTTTGCCCAATAGTGAACAGACTTTTGCTCTGATTTTATCCCCCATTGAGTGTCTTAGGCTCACCATACTACATTGTGTTTAATTTGCATCCACATAGAGTGTCATATTGTGATCAAAGAGGAGGTGGCATAATCAATATTTATATCCCTTCTATTTACTTTAAAATTCCTTGCAAGTTATCAACTGCACATATGAATGCCTGCTAGCAACTGTATAGGATATATGCCTGGTCTTAATTAGTAATAATATTAATTTGCAGTAATAAATTGTTATCAATGATGGGTGAAACGCCCGCGAAAAATTCGCTGGCGTCAAAAAACACTTTTGCCGGCGTTGGGATAAAACGGACGCCGGCGTCAAAAACGGCACTGTCATAAAAAAAACAGGCGCCGGCGTAAAAAACGGGCGCCAGCATCAAAAAAGGACGCCGGCGTCAATAACGAGATGCCGGCGCGTTTCGCAAATTTTCCGGTGAAGCAAAACTGCGCAAACTCGCCCATCACTAATTGATATTAGATAAACTAGCAATACAATAAAAAGTAAATTATTCACTGATGAATAATTTGATGGATTGTAATATTTCATCACATGGTTTCAGAAATGATGTGCTATTCACTTCATATGTTTATTGGTAAATAGCCGTCTGGGAATTTGGTTTTTACTTTTGTTCTTGGGGAATAATGCATACATATATCAATTAAAATGGGTTGTTGAGTTAACGTTTAGTATGAAGTAGAGATCATTCTGAGACAATTTGCAAATGTTTTTCATTTTTTATTATTTGTGGTTATAAAGTTAATTAGCTTTTTATTCAGCAGCTGTATAGTTTGCAATTTCAGCAATCTGGTTGCCAGGGTCAAAGTTATCATAGCACCCATGCATTGATTTGAATAAGAGACTGGAATATGAATAGGTGAGGCCTGGATAGAAAGATGAGTAATACAAAGTTCCAATAACAATACATTTGTAGCCCTACAGAGCATTTGTATTTTAGTGATCCCCATTTGAAAGTTGGAAAGAGTCAGAAGAAGAAGGCAAATAATTCAAAAACTATAAAAAAAAGAAGTAATAAAGGCCAATTGAAAATTTGCTTCGGATTAGCCATTCGATAACACACTAAAAGTTAATGTATGGGGTCCATTATACAGAAGCCCATTATCGAGAAAGCTCTGAATTACGGAAAGGCAGTCTCTTATAGACTCCATTTAATCCAAATAATCCAGATTTTTAAAAAAGATTTCCTCTTTCTCTGTAATAATAAAACAGTATAGTACCCTGTACTTGATCCAATAGATGTACCATATCCAAAAGATATAACTAATCATTTAAAGGAAAGCAATCCTACTGAATTTATTTAATGTTTACATGATTTTTCGAAGTCGAAGGATTTACCGCAATTAGTTTGATCGAATGATCAAAGGAAAAATCGTTAGATTGAACGATTAAATCCTTCGAATCAAACGATTCGAAGGATTTTAATACATCGATCTAACGAATTTCCTTAGATCAGCAATTGCTAGGAAAGCCCATGGGGACCTTCCCCATAGGCTACAATTGGTGCTCAGTAGGTTTTAGGTGGTGAAGTAGGTGGTCAAAGTTTTTTTTAAAGAGACAGTACTTCGACTATCAAATGGTCGAAAGATTTTTAGTCAAAGACGTAATCGTAGTAGAAGGTCGCAGTAGCCAATTCGATGGTCGAAGTAGCCAAAAAAATACTTTGAAATTCTACCGTATATACCCGAGTATAAGCCGAGTTTTTCAGCATCCAAAATATGCTGAAAAAGTCTACCTCGGCTTATACTCGGTTCAGTGGGCAGTAGCTGAGATTGCAGTCACTTGTAATCATTCCTATACCAACAGTTCACTTGGGGAGATACTGCAATATCCCATAATGTCCTCTGTTGGTTATATGAAAGAATAGCAGTGCGCCCTCTGTTGGTTATATCAAAGAATAACAGTGACTGCAATATCACACAATGCCTTCTGTTGGTTATATCAAAGAATAACAATGCGCCCTCTGTTGGTTATATCAAAGAATAAAAGTGACTGAAATATCACACAGCACCCTCTGTTGGTTATATCAAAGAATAACAGTGCGCCATCTGTTGGTTATATCAAAGAATAACAGTGACTGCAATATCACACAGCGCCATCTGTTGGTTATATGAAAGATTAACAGTGACTGCAATATCACACAGCACCCTCTGTTGGTTATATGAAAGAATAACAGTGACTGCAATATCACACAGCGCCCTCTGTTGGTTATATCAAAGAATAACAGTGACTGCAATATCACACAGCGCCCTCTGTTGGTTATATCAAAGAATAACAGTGACTGCAATATCACACAGCCCCCTCTGTTTGTTATATGAAAGAATAACAGTGACTGCAATATCACACAGCGCCCTCTGTTGGTTATATGAAAGAATAACAGTGACTGCAATATCACAAAGCACCCTCTGTTGGTTATAGGAAAGAATAACAGTGTGCCCTCTGTTGGTTATATGAAGGATTAACAGTGATGGCAATATCACACAGCACCCTCTGTTGGTTATACGAAAGATTAACAGTGATGGCAATATCACACAGCAGCCTCTGCACATGGTAGTGGGACAGTGGGACAATGCACACAGTAATCCTTTGGCAATTCTCTGTCACCATCAACTTTGCAAAAAAGTCCGGTTGATCGCTGGGGGGGTCTCTTTGGCGAAATGTGCGCTGCTGGGAGACAGGGCTGTAGTTGTGTCTAGGCTTATACTAGAGTCAATAAGTTTTCCCAGTTTTCGTAGGTAAAATTAGGTACCTCGGCTTATACTCGGATCGTCTTATACTCGAGTATATACGGTAAGTATTTTTTATTCTAATCCTCCACTCGAGCTTAGTAAATGTGCCCCTAACTCTCTACCTGTACCCTAACTTACATATTATTAAGATGTGCAAGTCAGAGAGTGCAGGCTGCAACAGGGAGGTGAGGAAGAGTTTCACTGAACAGTATTTCTTTAAGGGTCAAGCCTTGGTGTTTAAACATTGTTAAAACAGCATAGTATGCAGGGATATAGTCCAGCAACATTCGGGCAGAACTACTTTAAACGTATGTTAAACATATTTATTTTACTTAATCAGCATCAGGCATACTTGCAATGGTAATGACATGTCTCATGGTGTGATCAAGTTTGTGATAATAACCCAGATAATACTGTATAGCAGTATCTCACTTTTGATGGGGATGGCACTATGACATATTTAGCATTGATGCTTTATAAAAAGAGAATAATAATAATAACAATATTGGCTTGCTTTTCATTTTGCTAGATGCGATTGCCAATGATGTATAGGCCCTTCAGTTTAGTCTAGAATTTCATAGATCCTATTAGTAACAGTCTTTGCTAGAGAAAAAGAAGAATGAGTTGCATTATGTAGTGTTGACAAGTGGAGTCACAATCTAGAAGATGACTCTGGTACAGGTTCCCATGAGAAACCAAGCTAATCATCATCCCGGCCTAAGAAAAGGTCAGATATGTTTAGCATGTCAAATGCTCTAATAGCTTTCCCTGTGCAGCACCAGCGATCATGTTTCATATTTGAGACATCGTTTTTCAAGCATTTTATTAATGTGAACATGCTCTTGATCCAGATAAATGAGTAGGATATCGGCACTGCTTTATAACGCTGTCATCCTGAGATTAGATATAAAGAATGGTGAATATGACAAATCTGCTATTGGAACGTCATTTAATGGACTTGGGTTATGCAGACCACATCACAAAACTGCAAAGCTAGTCATCTGGCAGCATTAGCGAGTTTTGGGGAAAAAAAGATAGGGTGGGTGGGTTGGGGGGGATATCAGCATTAAATAATCAGGTTTCTGATGTGAGTTAAGAGGATTCTGTGGGAAAAGATTGTTTCCCATGTATTTTTTATTTATTTTATTATTTTTTTGTGAAGCAGAGATGAATATTAGAGGCAGCAGGATACCTGGAAAAGAGTGGAATAGCCTAGATGACAATAAGGGGCCCATTCACTAAGTTTGAGTGAAGGAATAGAAGAAAAAATAATTTCAATTTCGAAGTGTTTTTTTGGCTATTCGACCATCGAATGGGCTACTTCGACTACGACTTGGACTTCGAATTGAATGATTCGAACTAAAAATCGTTCGACTATTCGACCATTCGATAGTCGAAGTACTGTCTCTTTAAGAAAAAACTTCGACCCCCTAACCACCTAAAAGCTACCGAAGTCAATGTTAGCCTATGGGATCCTTCGATTATTCCTTCGATCTATTTGCGCAAAATCCTTCGACTTCGATATTCGAAGTCGAAGGATTTTAATTCCCCAGTCGAATATCGAGGGTTAATTAACCCTCGATATTCGACCCGTAATACATCTTCCCCTAAATTGTAGGAGGAACGGCAACATATCTCAGTTATGGTCACTTAACCTAAGGATTATAGCACATTTAGGGGGTTATTTATCAAGCTCCGAATGTCTGAACCTCGAATGATTTATAGTTTTCGGAGCAAAAAAAAAAAACTATGAATTTTTCGAGATTTATTAAAGTCACGTTGTCTAAAAACTCTGAATCCTAGACCCCGGGATCTAAAAGCTCTCAACGTCCTGTATAAGTCAATGGGGAAGGTGTCAGTCAGTGTCTGCGCTGATGTCTGTACCGATATCCAATGACTTTGGGGGTTTGGCACAAAAAACGGGAAAACTCGGAACAATTCAGAGTTTTCTGGGAAAGAGCCAAGGTTTTGCCTGACCCTAGAACATCTGAGGTAAATTCGAACCTTGATAAATAACCCCCTTAATGTTTTGGGGACTTTATACTCCATGCTTTCTTTTTCTGAATACATGGCATCAAAATGCCACCTATCTCTCTTCATTAATTATAGGTAAACTCCAAAATGAACCTGGGATTTCTAGCAGTTTCCTGGGAAATGGCACACAGTTTGTGGTATTCTGATGCTGTGTGTAATTTGCCACCCTAAACATTTAGCTGTCCTATAACAGAAATGATCCAGGGGCGCAACTAGGGGTAGGCAGAAGAACAATGCGGGGGATCTGGACAGGTGCCTGTTCAAGATTCTTCTGCCTACCCCTAGTCCGGATTCGCTCCTATCTGCAGCTCTTGCCTACCCTCCCTATCACTGGCCCCTCTTTTTCTCCCCTCATGCTTCCCCTTTATTGGCCTCCCCTATGGCGCACACACGTACGCATGCACTCAGGGGCGGGGTATGCTGACCAGGTTGCCTAGGGCGCCCGGTCGTCTTGACCCAGCCCGGTCCAGGGGCCCATTTTGTATCTTGTTAGGCTATCTATGGAGCACCAGGGACAATTCACATTCTCAGTGAGCTCTGGGTTGCTGTTGAGAAGCTAAGTTTAGAGGTTCTGTCAGAGCATTAAAACATTAGCAGTAAGTGAAGTTCCATCTGTCATAATTTTGATCAATTCTGATGATCTGTGTATCTTCAGAAGAACTGTTAAAGGGCTGTGGTTCCATTTAAGGACCAGTAACATAAACATTATTTAAAAAATAGTTTGTTTCTACAGTACTTACCAAAAAAAGAACACCAAGACACTTTTAACTTCGAAAAGTCTTTATTACGAAATAATTTACAGATTCTTCACTTACGCTCCTCTTCAGAATTTTTTTAAAAAAAATTTTTATGTTGCTAGTCTTTTAAGCTGGTAAAGGAGCCCAATTTTTATGTTTTGTTTCTCCTTAAAGACAGGCCGCCTTGCAACAAGACTATGGTCCAAGGTTTGATTCCCACTTGGTTCCTGATAAGACTGACTCTAGTGTGTAACTCTAGTTATAAAAACCATAGAATATGATGGCACTATATAAATAAAAGATTCTAAAACCAGTAATGGCATTTATACCATTCTGCATTTATTAATATAGTGCTGCAAGGTTATACAACATGAGAACACACCAGGGGTGTTATTAAAAATAAATTATTGATAAGGGGTTTCTGCAACAAAAAGGTAGTAAGGAAGCCTATTTGAGTACAACATTAGTCTAAACATGTCTAAAGCTCCAGACTGAGCCACTAACACCTTCATGGCAATAGAAAAAAATAGTAAATTCATTTTAAATAAGTCTCTGCCATTAAGCAAGATAATGTGCCAATAAGGAAATAAAAATAGTCAAGTGAGTACCAGGAAATAATTTCCCCTAATGCAAGCACAAAAACGTTTACATTGTTGTTTTCAAACTACTCTACTTTATTCTCAGGAAAATGTAAACACTTTATTGTTTAAGTTACATTAGAAAAAGAAATAAGACACAAAGAAAATATTACACAAAGTCATAGCGGCCCTTTAAGCATTCCCTTTGAGGTATGGAAAGCTACAGATAAATACAGACTTTTTGTGTTCATTTTATTTCCTTAAAATTTGACTCCATCCACAGAGCAGTGAAAGATGCTTCAAAGAGGATCAAAAAGCATGACCACAGGTTGGTTAAGATCAAGGCACTGGTCCCTTCAATTAAAGAGGTTTTGGATGGCAGCCAAACAAAGAGGGTCCAAAAATGGAGTTGCTGGAGAGAAAATGGATGAGTTATTTTAGCATTTTCTGAGGGAAAAGGAATGAGTCATATGGGACAGTAGGACTCATTCACCATGTATTGGGCAATGTGCAAACAAACAAAAAAAAACCATAATGGGTGCAAACACTTTTTTCAATTTGGAAACTAACCCATGGTTTGTGCTCTGAGGCTCAACCCTTTTGCTCACAGATTGGAAGACATAGGCTGTGTCTCGCTCTAAATGCATTGCTGCATTTATGGGTGGTGGAAAGCCCCTTGCTTGCATGTTATTAAGACCCACAGTCTAGTGAGTGACTAGGAGTGCAAGGCACTACTTTCCACCTGTCTATGGCAGGCATAAAGTCAAGGGCTTCCCTGTGTCCGTCAGCACTAGGGATGTAGCGAACCGCCGACAATGTGTTCGCGAACGCCGTTCGCGAACACCTGCAAAAAATGCGAACAGTTTGCGAACTTCGAACATCCGAAAATCGTTCGATTCGAACGATCGAAGGATTTTAATCGTTCGATCGAACGATTTCCGTTCGAATCAAACGATTGGATCGAATGATTTCATTCAATCCAATGGCTTCGATCGTTCGATTCGAACGAAAATCGGTCGATTTTAGCGATCGGATGGTCGAATGGTCGAATGATTTTGACGCGAACGCCTATTGGCGAACGTCGCGCGATGTTCGCGAACTTGCGGCGGACGCGAACAGTCGAAGTTCGCGCGAACTAGTTCGCCGGCGAACAGTTCGCTACATCCCTAGTCAGCACTGGTGCAAGGTGTATCCTTATCAGAATATGGCTTATTTTTTCACCCATTATTGCTACTGTACTTACAACTAAAACAATGGGAACTTGAAACACAAATGTCCCCTTCTGGGCCCTCATGTTTGCACACAATTGCTCTGATGAGAAAAGCTTTCCTCCTAATTCGACAGCAGATGTTCTCATTTGATAAACATGTACACATAGATTTTATAAAGGAGAGCTCAAAGAGTAATCTTTGCCATATGGACCGCAAGGTTTAGGTTAAGGGTACACACATAAGGTTAGAACTGGCCAGAAGGGGACATATTGATCTGGGGTGTTCTGGTGCAATGGAATGCTGAGCCAATTAGCCAATTTAGCCAATTATGTTCAGGCAGCAGGAAAGACATGTTCCTAAAGCTCAGAAAGTCCAGAAATCATTAAAAAATAATGTAAATTGCCCTACTCTGATGACCCTAGGCTGTATGCTTTTAACTTTAACATCAGACTTTTTATCTGCTTTGAAAGAATTGGGTGGTTATTAGTAAAATAAATAGAAAATAAATAGTCATATACATGCAAGTTAGAAAATATTTTTAAAAATATCATAGAAAAATATATATATATAATCATTGTTCATTATGTATATAGCACCAACATATTCTAAGGGATGAAACGTCATTTGGTTCCTGCCTCAGTGTAGCTCAATCTAAGGTTATAATCACATTTACATATACTAGGACCAGTTTTATCTGGAGCTAGCTAATCTGTCTGTATGTCTATGGAGAATGGGAGGAAACCAGCGCATCAGAAGAAAAAGAAGAGTATTTATTATTATTAATATGTATTTATAGAGCACCAACATATTGCACAGCGCTGTACCCTGTAATTGAGCCTTTACACCCCCAATCTAGCCTAGCCTGTATCTTATCTGACTGAAATTCAGATACATTAGTATACTAACAGTTTTGTTAATTAAAATATGTTCTGGTTTGACTTGTTAAGGGAGGCATATCCTTGTGCATAGTATCTGTTATTTACTTTACCTTCCTATTCTACAGAATTTACAGTTTAATGTCTGATGTGTGAGGTCTTGGATAATAAAAGCACCCTCATCTTAAATCTCGAGATTTAGTGACTCAGCCCTAATCCTAAAACTTAATCTAGTGTGTCATTGCCTCATGGCACACACAATATTTTAATAAATGCTGCTATTGGCAGGGATCAATCTACTCAAACAGGATTGCTTCCTAGAAATGCAAATACTTTCTTGAATACAGTATTGTGTACCTTAGACTTTTTGGTATTGTCCATAGACAGCATAATATAGAGAATAAAGTACCCCCTCTTGTAAAATATAAGGCTATTATAAGTTACAGAGGAGTTTCATGACCATATAAAAACACGAGGCCGAAGGCCGAGTGTTTTTATACAGGTCATGGAACTCCGAGGTAACTTCTAATATCCTCATATTTTGCAGCTGGGGGTACTTTATTTATTATAATACACAAATTTCAGTGAGTCATGTGACAGAAATGACATCAGAACTCACCGTTTATAACTGAAGACATCAGAACTCACCATTTATAAGGATATAATTTACAGGATATTCATGGCTTTTGTGTATTATATTGCATAAATCATTGATGATGATGATTATGTGTCCTAGAGCACTAAGGATCTGTTAGTGCCCCTTGTTGCAAAAAATAATTCAATTATTTAAAACAGTTTTTTCTGTTTTCTACGGCTTTCAGCATTGCAGATCAGTAACCAAATCAAAAACAGACTCCCCATAGCCCTATTGATGTTAACTATATAGAGGTAGAGTACTGTATGATATTGATGTGCTCATATTCCATTATAATCAGACACAACTCGGCTTGGACCGAATTTGACCGGTTTTGTTTCACCAAAAATTTGCAGCCACCGGAATGTCGCAGCCGCCCATTAAAGTCTATGGGCGTCAAATTTTTTGACGCGCGTCATTTTTTTTGGACGCACAGCGCCATATACAGTAAGTCTATGGAATCATCCGAAACAAGGCAAAAAAATTTGCCCATCCCTAGACACAACTGTTTAGTGCCTTCCATCTGATTGGATGAACAAAGAATATAAAGAAAGTCTTGAGAACATTATAATTCAAAACTGTTGAAAGAACAAACATAGACATTTGGACAAATTAAATACTTCCCAATCGGACCCTGTAAATGTAGCACCTTAGGAATCTGCCTCCATAATAAACTTGAAATTACATATGAATATATCATGATATTGTCAAAAGCACAACAAGCTGTATGTTTATGTCCTCCGTGGTCCATGGTCTATTGCCATATATCTTAGCAGCTTCTGCCATGTCTCAAGTGCCAAAACACTGTATTACAATCATTCTAGGCTCTTTTTGTGCAGCAAATATAAAAAAGTAACAGTTATGTCTACAAGAAAATATAACCCGAGTTTTGAATTTGAAAAAATAAGTATATCCAGCTGTTAAAAAAGTTGAAACCGCTAGAAGTGCAGTAAGCAGAAATCAAGCTATTGTTTGCTCTGTGTTCTGTTGGGGACACTCCTCAACACCATGCACTGTAGACCTGCTGTCCTTCAGAGCACATAAAGTCACTCCTCCTGAATAACAGTATGGGTTTTTTCAATTTACTTGTCCAGATACCATAAGTTTCAACATGTTCTGCAGTCATTATAACTCTAAGCCAGAGGTCCCCAACCTTTTTTACTCGTGAGCCACATTCAAATGTAAAAAGAGTTGGGGAGCTACACAAGCATACAATAAGTTACTGGAGATGGTGCCAAATAGGGCTGTAATTGGTAGACCCTATGTGGACTGATAGCCTACAGGATACTATATTTGGCAGTATACCTGTTTTTAATGCAAACAAAAGTAGCCTCTAAAGCTGGAATTCGCTTTGAAGCCACTGAGAGCAACATCCAAGCCACTGGTTGGGGATAACTGCTCTAAGCCATCATGCCTACCAGTTTTATTTTTCCTACTGGGGAGTTTGTTATGTTCTGTCTTTATGCAATGTTGTAATTTTCTTTAATGTTTCCTTACTCCCCGTTATAATGTGCACATCTGCTGTGCTACTGAGTTTTATAACAAGCTTTTGAAGGTACCAGAAGTAGTCCTGGTATATGCATGACTTACTTGTGTTTATAGCAGGACTTAACCTGAGGTTTAACAGCCTTGGATCTTGGATTTTATTTTCATATTTCGACTGCCAGTGGCACTGCACATGCTCGATGTGATCTTGGGTGCAGTAGAATCTTCCAATCATCATTTTAAGATAATCTACCTAGGAATCAGAGAATAAAGGGAATAAAAATGAATACTTTATACCTACATTTATTTTTTAATGAAAAGGGAGGAAAGATGATTGTATTAGGACAATGTGTTTGTCCATACCAGATGTAATCTGAAGTCTGAAGTTGATTGTCTTGGGGGCTGCAAAATATATCACACTGATACTGTGTGTTTGAATCTATAAATGCATAAAGGGGAAGTTTGTGCATAGTAATTTAAGGTATGTAATTGTACATTGCAGGTTATTCCTGGAGGAAGTTCAGGGTCTGGAATAAAGAATGAATCCAAGTTTTTGAAGAACATCTGAAGACAGGAATAATTCATGGGAAAAGAAGAATCTGTGGTGAGGCAAGAAACATTTACAGACTGTTGTTTTTTTATATGCAAATCTATACCCTGTGATTGATTTGGGATAGTATGACCATTTCCTTTATGTTGCTAAATATTCCCAGGGCTTATCATGCTGTAAATTATGGGCTCATTCCTTAATCATTAGCATTAATTAAATTACAGATAAAAGCAATTATTTCAATTAATTCTGAAAATGTTGTATCTACTAGCTGCATAAGTGGATACATTGCATGCCGCGTGTGTGTCTATATATTTACATTCAGCATCTAGATGATTATAAAATGTTTCGTAGAGAGATAATGAGATAGATAATGAGTAGTGATGGGCGAATTTCTCCTGTTTCTCATAAAAATTTGCGAATTTCCAGCAAAGCGGCGAAAAATTTGTGAAACGCAAATTTTGACGCCAGCTTCAAATTATTTTTGACGCCAGCGACAATTCCGATGCTGGTGAAAATTCCGGCGCTGGCACTAATTCTGCCACCCATTAAAGTCAATGGGCACCTAGGATTGACCCCGGTGTCGGAATTGTCTCGAATTCACCGGCGAATTTTCGTTGCAATTTTCCGAATTTATTCGCCGACGGCGAAACGCAGAAATTCGCTCCTGCTGACTAAATTCTCCCATAACTAGTAATGAGTGAATCTGTCCCATTTTGCTATGGGACTTGCTAAATTCTTTTAACTTATGTTTTGTTTTGCCTCCCCTCCCACTTTTCTTATATAAACAAATACCTCACCCTGCAGAGCATTAATAGAACACAGGAAAAAAAAAGATTTCAGACCACTGATTTATTTGCCAGTGAAAATTTCCCAACATTAGATAGATATAGATAGATGAATAGCAGAAAAAATCTAACAAAAACTTTGCTTATCATTGCTTATCAAGTACAGGTATGGGATCCCACAGACTCCATTTTAAATCTGAAATATTTCAGATTTTCTTTTTTTTGTAATAATAAAACCATACTTGATCCTAACAAAGATATATCTAGTCTTAATTGGAGGCACAACAATCCTATTGGGTTTACTTAGGGGGTTATTTTTAGTATTTATACATGGGCGAATTTATTCAACAGGCATGCATTAGCGACGAATTTCCACATTTTGCCGCCTGAAAAACTGCCTGTGTCAAAATTGTCAGCGTCATAATTATTTTATTCGCCATTGACTTCAATGTGTTTCGTGAATTTTTCAAAGTTTCACAAATTTTTTCTGAGTTTCGTGAGTTTTTTGTCGAATTGAAATGGGACAGATTCGTCCATTACTATTTATTTATCAAAATCCGATTTTTTCAGACTTTTTAAAATAAAAAAGTACGACCAAACTAGAATCTACGACCTGACCTTATTTATAATTAAATAAGCACAATTTCATTGGATCAGGGACAAAGTCGATAAAATGGAGTGAATACCTGAATTGTACCTTCTGAGTTTTTCCATGAATCTGAGAATTTTTCTGGCTTCTTCCTGAAAAGCCCAGATTTTTTGGATTTTTGCCCGCAAAGTCCTAAATAGTCAGATTTTCAGGCTAATTCCAGTGCAATCCACAGAAACTTCCAAATAGGATAGGGACCTCTCCCATTGTCTTTTATACAACCTTAGGCAGGACTAAAAGTTCCGATTTTATAGTTTTTCAAGAATTAGAATAGGATTTTTCGAGTTTTTTCAATTTGGACTGCAATTTGGACAATGTTGGACTAATAAATAACCCATTAGTGTTAAAATATTTTTTTTTAGTAGATTTAAGGTATGGAGATCCAAATTACGGAAAGATCCCTTATCTGGAAAACCCTAGGTTCCGAGCATTCTGGATAACAGGACTTATACCTGAAAAAGTAAGGAATGGAAATAAATTAAATGAATCCCTTTCATTAAATCATGAAAGTATTGATTAATTTAAATTAATTTGTAAATGTATTTAAAAGTAATATTACAAATATATGGCAAATTATTCAGACGGTTTTTAATCCACATATAATAATATAATAATAAATAATAATAATATAATAATAAATCTCCCCCCTTAAAGTCTTACCCAAAGTATTAAAACTCCATAGAGAGATCTTTGATCATTGTGAGCTAAAGTAGTGTTAGTTACACAGGTGCCATATTGTATCTTGATGCCATAATGTCATTATAAAGATTTGTTTGCTGGAGCTATTTGTGGTGGGTCGCTGTATCCTCAAAATAGCCTGGAAATCCCTCTTTTCTGATTTGAGGAAGCAGAAAGAGAGAACTGGGGATTCCACCTTATAATTACCAAGTACAGCACCTCGCCTAGAAAAACCCTTTCAAGCACATTAAGGGATTTGGCTGGATGGAAAGGGAGCATAATACTGAGAAAGTAGAATTCTGCGGGTGACACATATGTTCTAGCAGAATAGACATCCACACAAATTGTCTTGTTAAAAAAAAATTTATAGCTATTCCAATTCATACAATCTAAGAAAAACTGAGTTTGTATTGAGATAGTCTTTGTTTACTCTGTATATGCACTCTATAAACACTCTAAAACACAGCACTCTCGGAGGCCCATACTTAATTGTAGATGAAAGGGGATATTCATTAACAATCCTGCTTAGCAGCCTTATTTCAACCTGATGTTATTTAACATATGCAGATTACTGGGCAATGTGACTTTCTGACTGTAAAAAAGAATAAGAAGGACATAGTGATGTTGAGGAGTTCAGTGCAAGTAAAAACGTGTTTAAAGCCTATAGGCTATAAGTGTTTTGACTGGAAGAACCAAGAGCCTAATGGTGCTCGACTACAGATCCAAACATGCTTTAATCTTTAATGAATCTTTGATTATATGTTGTGCCGGATGAGGTTGTCTGGCAGCATTTTGTTAAGCCATATCTATACAACAGCACATACATCCCCTTTAAAAAGGAATGTTGCTGTGAATTATGATCCAAAAATGAGTTTACTGTATCAGAAAGAACTTTATAATATAGCATATCTGCTGCCTAAAACTGAAAGAATTCAGTTCATTTCAGGCATCCTTTACAAGCCTTTTATTTTAGAAACAATAGCAATATGTAAGAAAGAGGAGTTGTCTTAAAAGCTTTTAAAGTGAGCAAATCACTTCAACTTGAATCATAAGTGCTGGTTTTGTAGTACTGAATCTCATCCACACAAACCTTAACAATGCACAAATAACTTAATTCAGTTAGATTGCATTAGGGATGGTGTAAGTACGGAGGCCATTCTAAACTTACACTCGGAATTACAAAATAATGATAAAATTGACAGATAACCAAAAGTAAAATGCCAGACAAATGGACGATTGATCTGTGGACTGGTTTTCATACAGAGAATCACTATGTTCCTCTTGACCCCTTTGTCAATGGTTCATAATTCTTCATAGTTATTCCTTTATACTCCACTCTTACATTGCTTTCATCCATTGCTAACCCAGTTCCTTGTCATTTTTAACATAACAAAATTAAATATGATCAGTGCCAACCTTCTAGCATGGTTTTTCCATCTTGTAAACTTCTGCATGCCATGGCAATCTGTGAGTTCTGGCAAATGCTATAGGGGCTGCTGTATGGTTCAATAGAAAGGTACCATACAGTGGGCTGGTAGGGTGCTGTTTGGGCTGGTGGGGGCTGTTTGGGCCTCTGTGTACTTGGAATGGCAGGGCCTATTTTGACTCCCAGTCCAGGCCTGATGACATGGTTGACACTGCAACAAGAATATTTAAGTTTGAGTTGCCCCATAACAAATGGCCAGTAATATGGTATTTATTGATGTGCATTTGGTATTCCGCATCTACTCTCTTATGGCAGTGCATTTTTCCTTGTTTTTTTTTACATTCTGTGTGGGAAGAAACATTTTCTCAAACTGTAATTACATTGGCAAAGGGCCTAATTGTTCTGTGAATTTCTGTTATTTCTTATGTGATTTCTTCCTAGATGATAAAGTGAGCCTATCATGTTAAGTGTGGTTTGTCCCAACATTGTTCTTATGCTCAACATGAACAGCACTGGTAAATGTGTCAGCAAAATTAGTATAGAGTTACCTGGAGTGGATAGTTACTTGTAAAGGAATGTGGGCAGAAAAGGATAGAATGAGGGTTGTTCTCATTAAACTGAAGGCAGTTGGGTGTTTTTGTTTTGTTTATTAGTCATAGAAAAACACCCCAACTTGTGATCAAACACCAAATTGGGGCCCAGGCACAATATAACATGAGTTTAGGAAAGAAATATACTCTGCTCTTGACTCTATGTCAAAAAAGAAATGTGTATTTAAAAGATATGATGGGTATAAAGATGGAAGGTTCTGCATTAGGAACAGTGTGGAATTGTGAATTTCCAATATTGCATCATTCATTGCAACATCATTGCAACTTGAGCGCTCAGAGAATATGGTACATTGATTGCACCCTCTGGTCTTAAACTTAATACACTTGGGTGAAAAGGCAGACCATTGGACAGTTTGGCACTCAAGGAGGTTATTTATTAAAATCCTAATGCCAAAAAACCGAAAAATGTGTGTTTTTTTTTAACTATAAAATCTGAATTTTTTGTGAAAAAAAAACTAAATTTTTTTAAAAATTCATTATACCCCAAAAATGGAAAAAGTCAGAATCCAAAAATCCGGCAAAAATCTCTGAACTGCCAAGGTTGCACATAAGTCAATGGGAGAAGTCCGAAAGATATCTTTATTTGCTGGGTTTTGTGCAATACTCCTAAGATTTTGTGGTTTTCGGGCAAAAATCTGAAAAAGCCTGAGTCTTTGTGCGGACAAAATCTAATTTGGACTTTGATAAATGGACCTTCCATGTCATAAATTTATTTTTATATGCCTAAATCCAAGCGCATCTAACAGCAACCATACAGATGGGTTATGAGGGAGGCCATTTAGTACATTCCACAGATGGTTGTGTTCTTTTTTTCAGTTTTAATCAATGTGTCCAATATAAAAATGTCTCCAGTAAGATAATTTTTAGTTAAATACCTGGGGACATAAATTGGCCAAAGTTTTCCCAATTTGAAATTGTTTTGCTATACAACCCTTATTGGCTAAATCGCACCTTATATCATGGAGCATTTTATTCTTCTCTGTTATATGGCATTGTTGGTCTTGTTCCTGCTTCATACACCCTGCAGCTGCTATACAGAAACGCAACCTAGACCAAAGCAATGTGCTCATTTTTGGAGAAAAAGTGTGCCTTAGATGTTTCTGTATTATAGTAAAGTAAAAACTTAAAAATAACTTTTAGCAAACTGCCTTTGAGTAATCTTGGAGTTTATATGCTTATGAAAAACAAAGGGGTATACAAAAGAGTGAAGGGGTGCAATCACCTAGCACTAGGGGGCAGATTCACTTAGGGTCGAATTTCGAAGTTAAAAATACTTCGAAATTCGACCCTCGAATTGAAATCCTTCGACTTCGAATATCGAAGTCGAAGGATTTAGCGCTAATCCTGCGATCGATCGATCGAAGGATTTTTCGTTCGATCGAACGATTAAATCCTTCGAATCGAACGATTCGAAGGATTTTAATCAAACGATCGAAGGAAAATCCTTCGATCAAAAAAAGGTTAGCAAGCCTATGGGGACCTTCCCCATAGGCTAACATTGACTTCGGTAGGTTTTATCTGCCGAAGTAGAGGGTCGAAGTTTTTTTTAAAGGGCAAGTACTTCGACTATCGAATAGTCGAATAGTCGAACGATTTTAACTTCGAATCGTTCGAATCGAAGTCGAAGGTCGTAGTCGAAGGTCGAAGTAGCCCATTCGATGGTCGAAGTACCCAAAAAATACTTCGAAATTCGAAGTATTTTTCATTCGAACCCTTCACTCGAGCTGAGTGAATCGGCCCCTAGGTGTCCTCTCTGGGTAGAAGTGGCAACTTATGTTAGAATAACAGGAGAGCATTAAATGTCTTCTGTGGAATCTGTGAACAAATTTCTCCTTCTTTTGAAGTGGTGGAAATTTCTTATAGCAGAGTGAAGATGTACAATGTAGTCATTCTGTAGATACTGGACAGCCATAAGAGTTATTAAAACATTGTGCCAACCCTATATATGGAACTACATCTTCATCTTCTCCGAGTCCTTGCCAAAGTGTGTATAGCTGCCACAAAAATCATCTAACACCATTTTTTCAGCTTTTTAGTTTGGAGATAAGACTAAAATTTAAGTGGGATTTAAAAGATGTGAATCATTTAATCAAGTTGAACTTGATACCCATATTACAAGAAACATCACATAACAGATTCAATACTGACTTTATGAAAAGCAATATTGTGAAAAATATGCACAAAGGCACATTTGGAGTCCGGTAGTAACACCCAATCTTTATAAAGAATCATAAACACTGTCAAATATGAATTTGCAAGTTCTTGTGTAGTTTTGTAAAGCACATACTATAATTATTGTATCTCAGTTTATTTCAACCCATGTTCCATAGAACAAATCACTAATCATGGCTGCTTTTCTGCTCATCCTTCTCCCAAACTTCCTTATAATTGCACAGAATTTACTGTGCGGTTTTATGTGCCAATGTTACATTGTAATCAGCCTTTTAAAGTGTTCATATAGTAATGTTTAAGGGGGTTATTTATTAAGTCTGAATGCTAAAAGCTCGAAAAATTTACCTTTTATTACTATAAAATCCGAATTTTTAGTGGGAAAAAAACTCAATTCTTTTTACATTTATTATACCCCCAATGCTATAAAAAGTCAGAATCAGAAAATCTGCCTTCTCAGACCTACCAAGGTTGTATATAAGTCAATGGAAGAGGTCCCTTTCCTATTTGGCAGTTTCTGAGGTCTACACTGGGATTAGCCTGAAAATCCATTTAATTCGTGCTTTCAGACAAAAACCAAAAAAAATTCTGAAAAAATCTAACGATTCAGGAAAACTCCCCCTAAAAAAATCATACAATTCGGGTTTTTTTCCATGATCCGATAAAATCGAGATTTTTAAATAATAAATAAGGCCAAACCATGGATTCTAGTTTGGTCAGACTTTGTTAATTAAATTATCCCAAAAAATTGGATTTTAATAAATAACCCCCTAAGTGTTTAGCGCTAGAAAAATGGTTCATGCCTTCAGCAAGGAGAGAGAGTGCAGGTGTAAATAGAGAAAGAAAAAGTTTAGTTTGATGACCCTCTCAGATCAGTTGTGCTACTGACCCTTGAGGACTTGAAAACCCTTCTTTGTGAACTGTTGTTCTACAATGTCAATATATGTCTGTGTTTGCTGCACGAATCCTTCCATCATGCTTTAATTCTTGTAAATATGATAGAGCCTTGTAAATATTTGATGGAGCAACAAAAATATAAATAAAAGAACTTAATTACATATTATTTGTGCCCCCAACTAGGAAAGTACTTAATGACATATTATTTGTGCCCCCAACTATGGAAAGTACTTAATTGCATGTTAAAATAAAAATCAGAAATGTTTTATAACAGAAACAGATGAAATATAAAGTTGTTCAGCATATGGGATAGTGCATTGAAGAGGAGAATTAAGTATTACATTACTTATATTAGGAAGTCCTGATTCCAACAGCCCTTTGCTTTTATGAAAATAATTTAAAGTTGTTAGACCTCAACACCACTAAGTAATTAGTCAGTTTATGTCACAAGATTGTTTGATACTGTATGTGCAGAAAGACACCTACTACAGTCAACATTATTTTAACTCTTTTTTTCACAATTTTTTTTTTTATCTTTTCTTCCCAGATATTACAGGTGAATAGGGTGATGTCCATCCTGTTTTGTGTGATGTTTCTTCCTTATCTTTGTGGCATCCACGCTACCAACATGGATAAAAGGAATTTGCCAGAAAACTCGATGAATTCTCTGTTTATTAAACTTATTCAAGCAGACCTTTTGAAAAACAAGATTTCCAAGCAGACGGTTGATACCAAAGAAAACCATCAAAGCACCCTACCAAAGCCACAAATTCTTCTTGACTTGGATGGGGATGATAATATGAAACAAGACTTTCAACCAGTCATCTCATTAGAAGCAGAACTGGTAAAACAGCAGAAGCAAAGGCGATACAAATCACCTAGGGTACTTCTGAGTGATAGCCTTCCTTTGGAACCTCCTCCCTTGTACCTAATGGATGATTATATTGGGCATTCAATGGTGGTAAATAACAGAACCTCAAGGAGAAAAAGATTTGCAGAGCATAAAGGCCATAGAGGGGAATATTCAGTTTGTGACAGTGAAAGTTTGTGGGTTACAGACAAAATGAATGCAATTGACATTCGAGGACACCAAGTAACTGTGTTGGGGGAAATTAAAACAGGAAATTCTCCTGTGAAACAATACTTTTATGAAACAAGGTGTAAAGAAGCAAGACCTGTCAAAAATGGCTGTCGTGGCATAGACGACAAACACTGGAATTCCCAATGTAAAACCTCACAAACTTACGTGAGAGCATTGACTTCAGAAAATAACAAAATGGTGGGTTGGCGGTGGATAAGAATAGACACATCCTGCGTTTGTGCATTATCAAGGAAAATAGGAAGATCATAACTGCATTGTTTTTACATATAAATTATTCCTTTAAATTATATGATATGCATGTAGCATATAAATGTTTATATTGTTTTATATATTATAAGATGTTCTTATTTATTAAATTTCAGCAAACATATATAAGCTTTATGCCCCCCTCTTGAAACAAAAAAAGGAAGAAAAAAAAGAGAAGAATTCTCTGCCTTTTCTTGGGCATTTCAAAATTCTGGAAGTTTGAGATTTTGCTGCAAGCAGTATCTACTTCACTGTAAAACCAAACCTTTGTGTGTCAGTATTTTTCCTCCAGTATTTTCATGCCAGTGACTTTTTAAGCAAGCCTATTAAATCCAGTTATATCAGAGATGTATAAACTGTATGCACATTATATTCAATTTCAATATATTTTACCTCGTAATGAAAAAAAGACATAATTTAAAATGACCCAACAGATGAATGTTGACTAAGAAAAGACCTGCAACGATATTCTACTGTGTTTTGGTTTTGTATATATAAGAATAGTTTTATCAACATTGCTTTTTATCTCAGACAGTGTTTCTAAAGCAATGTTTATGGTCCATTGATTTTTAGATTAGATTTTACTCTATCAAATTTGCTTTGTAATCGGTCGTGTTACTGGCAACAACTTTCAAAAACTACTCTGGTAGTAAAATAATAATACAATTCATTTTAACTTTTTTTATAGCAAAAATTGAAACGAATGGTGCTGGTTATTCAACATCACAATATAAAACTTTTTTTTTTTCAACGTTTCAGTTTATTTGGTCTGAAACTTACATCTACAGTTTATTGCTTAAATATTCCTACTTTAAGTAAAACGGAAATTCTTTTATCCAGTATATAAATGACAGTCACTGAATAAAATGTGTCAATAATATATTGAAGTTTTGTAATTCTCAGATTATTAAAGCATTATGTTTACATGTTATTGTATTTACCCTATGATCCTAACAAGAAGAAAATATTTTCAGGTGTTAAAGGGAATGCTCAACCAAATGTAGCCAGTTGGTTGGTATCATATGTGATAAAATGTACAAGCTTAAGTAAAAGATACTGTACTGTAAACTAGAAATATTTTTTACATTTGTTTATATTGACCAAAAAAATATTGGGTGAAGCTAGGTGGAATTGGAAAGTAAAACATAACTCTGCCTGTTCCATTAAACCCCCAAACTCATATAGCCAATCACATTTTAGCTTCATCCCTCCATTACCAAATAGCAGAAGTTATTCATTCCACCAATATTCCATAGTATTATCTGCAGCCATCTATATCAACATAATCTCTTGTAAAACATCTTAATTAGGGATGGGTGCCTTGTTTCGCCGCAGAAATGACGCCCATAGACTTGTATGGCGTCGTGCGGAAAAAAAAATTTGCATGTCAAACAAAACTTGCTGCACAACAAAAATTTTTGGACACCCATGGAATGGGCGGCGGCGACATTTTGTCACCGGCAAATTTTTAAAGAAACGGGTCAAATTCGCCCATCCCTAATCTTAATACATCTAAGTATGTGATATTGTAAGAATACTACTTTAGGATGAATGATTAAGATGGATTAAAGCTGGTGCTGGGCTACTATTTCCAAACAAAATACAGACAGAAGGTGGAGTGTAAGACAAAAGACCTGTTAATTTTATATTTCTGGATTGAAAGTTGTATAGCTATATTATAGATAAAACAAAATCTAAAATTTTTGAAATATACACAGAAGGCCATTTTGTGGGCTCTGATACCCATGCATGTATTTTCTGACTGTGGCATTAAAGTGGCTCTATCATGTGCTGATACCTGCAGAAAATATCTTAATAATTTATAATTAATGGAAGTCCTCTTAGAAATCAGATTCTGTACATTTTTCTCTTTATTTTTTTTAACCATTTTAAAGTAATTATCTCTAAATGGATATTCACACACATTTTCAAGTCATTTCAAGTATAAGCTCTGAATAAAAAGAAGAAACAGGTTGTTGCAATTATATTATAACTCCAAGTTACAAACTTTTTATACTTTCCTTTGGTCTTTGATGGACTTGTTCTTACTAGTTATTCTGACAGGCCAATTCTGTCTGAGGAAAATGACTAAATAGAAAGTGTAATTTTGATATCATTTTAAGGCAATTTAGGGAATTGGATTATTTTAAATCTCACTTAATTGGCCTGGTGGAGTCAAACTAAAATGAATATTGAGATCCATAGAAATGCATGGTTAATGTAGATCAAAATTCCACATTTTGTTCAAATTTGAAAAAAAAAAACTTCAAATACTCATTTAAAAAATGTAAGCTTGAAAAAGTGATCACTTTATTTTTAAAAATGCAGTGGAATCATCCAATTTTTTTAGATAAAAAAACAGGAATTTGAATAGTGGTTTGAAAAACATGCATTTTCAATATTTAAGAATAAACGTGAAAACCCCATAAATCTGTATGTAAAACTTCAGCATATGAAAACTTGGGAGGTCAAGTAGAAGTCAATTGGAGCTGTCCTAGGTAAAATGTAAACTATTTATTTAATTTGAGTTTTTCAAGTTTTCCAAGTTTCTTTTTTAACTTGTCGATGTCAGTGATGAATAAAATACAAATTCAAGGTATTGGTATTTTTTTCTAAGTTTAATATGATACCAGTTTTTTTTAAATTTGGATCAAGCAAACATTCAAATTTCTAAAGCCTGTAAATTTACACAAATTAGAATTTTGGTAAATAGGTCTTTTAGTGTTTTGATTCGCACACATGAAATTCAAACACATGCAATTTCAGCACCTGAAAACCTAAAAATTATTATCAGAATCCCTAGCAGGAATAGCAAAAACAAACATCAGCCTTATACAGCATGAATAATGTCAAGCTACTTAAGCCAATAAACACTCCTTTTAATGGCAAAATGTTTATTGCTTGGAAATGTCCTTTCCTTAAATCTTTTTAATTTTATGAATTGACAAAATAGTTTTCAAAAATAATTAATTGATAAATGAGCAACATTTTTCACCAATTTATGCCATGTAAATAACGTCCATAGACCTTGAAAGTTGTTGCGGGTCAAAAAAAATTGTCTCTTAAAGACTTGATGCTTTTCAGAGAGTCTTTGCTATTCAGAAAATTTTTGGAGAAGAGAAACAGGTCAAATTTGCCCATCACTATTTATGAATAAACATATATACAGTACACACAAATATACATCTGACATAAAATAATATATATATATTTATATATATATATATATATATATATATATATATACACTCAACATAAAATATATACATCTTGAAAAACAATTTCTGAAGTGCTGTTTGAATGGCCATCCTACAGATGCAGCCACTTTGGTTTGTCTGTTTGACACAGAATAACTAAACACAGATATCCCATTTATCTCATTTAACACAGAAAACTGCGTCACAACATCCCATCTAATTAAAGCATTCACCATTGTGAACAATGGAGCTTTGGTATGCTAATGAAAAGGTTAAATGCATTAAATGAGTTAAGATGACTTAAGATAACACAGTTTCTTCAATTACCCCTGAGTCATGACGCATTTAACTCACAAATCCAAGTGGCTTCATCTGTATTTGTTTAGTTCCTGCAATAATTTAAAATAAACAGACATTACATTCAATCCACTATGTGTAAATGTCATCTTCGAGTCCAAGTGGTGAAATGCATATATAATTCATACCACTCTCATAGAAAAATGCCATTTATGCTGTACAAGCAACACATATGATACAAAAGATCTTTGTCAAGGGGTAAAATTGTCTTAAATTATTGTGTGGGTTTGGAAAGACAGCGTAATGCTTTCTTTGCAGCATGTAGAATATGTTATACAGGGGGTAGACTTATTTAACCAGAAAAATTAGATGTTTTGTGTGATTATTTCAAAAACAAACCTAAATCCACTATGACCTTGTTTAAACACAACCATCAGGGTGCAAAATATAACAAATTACACAAGCATAATACCCCATGTTTTTTTCTGACAAGGCAATAGTTTCTTTGGAACTCCAGCTTTAATGTTTTCCGTTATGTTTGTTACTTTTTTATTTGTTAAATTTCAATTTACATTTTTGTCCGTTCTTTCATATTTCTCTCTAAGTTCAATGAAAGCTTAACTGTAACAATGCAACAATGCAGGGCAGTCAGAAGCTTTTTGGCAGTAAATTACTTGAAATATTCCCAAGCAACTCATTAATAAAAAGACATTTTAGTTACACAACTGTTGTCAAAAATGAATTATAAGTTCCCGTCTGCAACTGAAATGGTGCAATTGGTTATTATTCAGGCAAGGCAGTTCCAGTTTGTAATCAACTGGATATGTACAGTATAACCAGCTAGTGCTATACATGTCCAGACCGGGCTGTCTTTGTCCATACTGACTTACCATTTGGGTACGTATTAGAGTTAGGTATAGTTTTAGAATTGACTCAGGCATTGGATTTGACAGACAATCTTGTAATTAGGATGCAAGGTCCCCAAATGATCTGTCCAAACTTAAAACTTCATCCTTCGATGTACCATGTTTTTGGGTGCATGTTGCAGCTGAAGATAAAGAAATGAAGCATCACAGCTTTTCTTCCAAACAAAGTGAACAATAGAATCTGCCTATATGCATGTTATCTGGCCATCTGTCCTGAAGGCCAGTTGATCTGATAAAGAAAAATGGTAGAGTCTGAGGTTAGCTGGGGTTTTTTAGGGAATTACTGGGTGAAGCCAAAAATGGCTGGTTTTCAGTTAAGTGAATGTTAGGTGGTATGGTCCTGCATGATTATTTATTGTCATAATATCTCTCTCTTATTGTGACTATAAATTAATTTGTTGAGTTTTATACCAAGTAAACAAACAAATACATTGTGTACAATTAGTGATGGGCGAATTTGCGCCGTTTCGCTTCACCGAAAAATTCTCGAATTTCGCGCGAAATTCGTGAAACGGCGAAAAATTTGCGAAACTGCGCCGGCGTCTCATTTTGACGCCGGCGCCCGTTTTTGATGCCGGCGCCCATTTTTTCGATGCCATCGCCCGTTTTTGTCCACGAATTTTCGATGGCGTTTCGCGAATTTATTCGCTGACGGCGAATCGCGCAAATTCACCGCGAATTCGCGCCTGGCGAATAAATTCGCCCATCAATATGTACAATATCACAGTTGGATCAGGTGATATTATTCCCATATCAGATCAGAGGAGATTCCAAGGAGCACAATCAAGCGTCCCCCTTCACGCTTCCCTGCGGTCAAGCTTATTGAGAGCATCGTCGCAAACATTTTTCCATGTCAATTTTTACAAGTCTCTGATGGAAAAAAAAACTACAAAGCGAGTAGTTAAGAAAGCCCATTGTTATATTATGAATTGCAAACATTAATCCAAATGATACAAAACAGATGGCAAGTGTGGGGCTTTGTTGGGATTGTTTATAGGAAGGCAATGTGGTATTTTTGGCTTCCAACAATCTTTTGTCAGACACTAGTCTCATTTTTTTTTCTGGGGTTTATATTATACAACGTATGAAGGCTATTATTAACCCTCTAGAGGCCAGGTGCCTTAGACATGTGACCTCCATTTCATTTCTTTGCAGATATTATTTCACTTGAGGAACTAAGTCTTGGTATGTGTTGAATGAATATGCTGTTTGGTGTCATGTTACTGCCAAATCTTTGTATATCTGGTGACATGTGAATATAAGCATGAACAATTGGGGGCAATAAATAATTACAAATAATAGTAATGAAAGCAATCATTTTTACGTCTATATCTCTATCTAGCCAGCTATTAGTTCATAATGTCTTTATTTATATGTTCTCGTATTTACAGGACTATACAATATTTGTTAATAATATCTATCTATATATACTTTAACATCTCTTTATTTTATATAAAATATATGTTTGCGCTAGTAACAACATATCTATCTATCTAGCTATCTATCTATTTATCACTCTATCAATCATCTATCCATATATCTACAGTATGTATTATCTTTTTAATTAATCTACAGTATTTATTTATATAGCAATCATCTATTTATATATCTATCATCTATCCATCTAGCTGTCTTTTATAGTATGTCTGCCTATCTATTTATCTGTGTATCTTTGTAAATATCTTGTAATCAGCCAAGCTTGTATTAGCAGGACTATAGGATATTTGATTTGTTTTTAATCAAAAATTATTTTTAATTGATTTTCATTTCATTTTCAATCATTTTTAAGATATTCAAAACTAAAACGTTACATGGGTAAGTCACCATGGGATTTTATGAAATGATGAGACAGAATAGTGTTAAGCTTAATAGCCATTCTGCCTGTTGATTGGGAGAGAGATTCATCCAATCAGTGTGTTATCAAAAACAAAAATGTCACAACTGTGGCTATTTCAGAACATAGGATATTGCAGACCAAAGAGGTAAGTCATATTAGTTCAACATCCCTAAATACAACAATTGATGCAAACTGATGTGTTTGTATTGTTTTCTTTCTATATCCCGTCCCTACTTATCAAGGGTTGAATTTCGAAGGTAAAAATACTTCGAAATTCGACCATCGAATTGAAATACTTTGACTTCAAATATTGAAGTCAAAGTTTTTTTTATCGAATTTGACCGTTTTGCGGTCGAAGTTAAATTGTTCGATCGAACGATTAAATCATTTAAATCGAAGGATTCAAAGGATTTCATCGATCAATGGAATGATTTTTCTTCAATTTCAAAAAACTTCTAGAAGGTCCCCATTCGGCAGGTTTAATTTGGCGAAGTATTGAAGTCGAAGTTTTTTTTAAAGAGACAGTACTTTGATTATCGAATGGTCGAATATTCAAACTATTTTACTTCGAATCAAATTCAAAGTCGTAGTATCCTATTCGATGGTCGAAGTATCCAAAAAAAACTTCGGATTTAGAATTTTTTAACTTCGAAAATTCCCTCTAATTCACTTCAACCCTTGATAAATCTGCCTCTTAATGTTTAATTGAATTACATTCTCAACTTCTTGGAAATTCTGAAGTGTTTGTATTGTTTTCTTTCTATATCCCTTCAGTAGTTGTAATGTTTAATTGAATTAAATTCTCATCTTCTTCTTGGAAATCAATGACTTTTCTAGTTGTAAAAGGGAGTCTGTGATTTGAAAGAGTCATATTTAAGTGTTCAAACCATTATGTACTAAGGCAAAGAACTCAACAACAAATATTTCTCTGTAATAATCCCAACCAAAACAAAAACACAATTCGGCTTTTCTTTTAATGTGTGTACAGTAAATTCTCCTCTCTGCCCACAAATATAATCCCTAAAAATTACAGAACTGAGGCAAAACAACACTGACATGAGTAGACACGATTTAAAAAACATATTTCAATTGATTTTACCGCAAACATGGCAGTCAGGCTGTTGGCTTATCTTCAGATACTTAAGGACAATCAGAAAAAGCAGTAAATATTGGAAAGTCAGGCATCTGCTGAAGAACACCGCTCGTATAAAATGGAGGGATTAAAGGTTTACGTTAGATTTGTACTCTAGGCAGGAACACCTGGCCATCATTCTCCTTCATTTCATTCACCAGACAGCAAGTGCATACTTGTAGGGTGTCTGTACGTAGAATACATTTCTAGCAGGAAACCTCTTGGTTTTTCCTATAAAATTATCAAATAAAGGGAGACTGGAAAAAAAATGATGTCTCATAGGGGAGTGGTGAAAGGTGTAGGAAAGGCATACCTGTTGCAGCAAGAGAAGAAGGCATTGGTGTTGTAGGTACTATCTGGAATATGCACTTATAATTATTTGGAACTGAGAAATAGTTTTTCCATATATTCAGTTTATATTAAAGGTTGATTCGTCACCAGTGCTATTAATGGCTTAAATTGCTCTCCATTGATTTGAATGGCAATCATGTGAAGCCCCTTGGAAGCTGTCTGCCACATTTGTGAGTAACAATAGCCTAAGTGGGCACATGCATGATTCCAGATCATATTCCTAGGGAGCTGAAATCATGTCTGAATCAATTGTTTATGCAGAGACACTGATCAATAAAATGGGATTCTATAACATCTATCTATAATATGCTCCTATATCACTTCTTAAAGGAACAGTAACATCAAAATATGAAAGTGTTTTAAAGTAATGGAAATATAATGTACTATTGTGCTGTACTGGCACAACTTGTGTTTTTGCTTCAGAAACACAACTATATTTATATAAACTTACTTCCATGTAGACATAGGGGCAGCCATACACAGGCACAGGATACACTATAGATAACAGATAAGCTCTGTAGTATATGGGGATTCTTTAGAACATATCTGTTATCTACTGTATATCCTGTGCTTGAATGGCTGCCCTCATGGTCACACAGCAGCTTGTTTATATAAACTATAGTTGCTTCTGAAGCAAACACACACCTTTTACCAGTACAGGTCAACAGTACATTACATTGTCATTCCATTAAAACAGTTTAATTTTTTGGTGTCGCTGTTCCTTTAAGGTAATCATTGCAAATGTAACTACAGGTCCAAAAGAATTCTCCAGCAGGGCTTCTGCCTACCAGCTGTTTTGCTTCCTCTTGCTACAACATTGTATAGGGAGATACTCATTGGGTAATACTCTTGTATTCATTATCTCTTGTATAGTAAAAGTTACATTAAGCAGTGTTGCTTCAAGAATCCACTCCTGATGTTGTTGGACTACAGCACCTACAAGCCTGATGAAGTGACTTGTATGTCACAAAACGCATAAAGTCAATCTCACCCTGCCTGCTTTGTATTTTGGTGATTTCAAATGGATTGATAAAGCTTCTTCACAATTTTTACCAAGTCTGGCTGCATTCTCACATCCTATTTCAGCGCTACGATCCCATGGTGTAAATCCTGCTCTTATGTGTTATTATTTCGGCAGCCAGTTTGGATGATAGGGATCGGCTGCAGTTTTCCTGCCTCCTCCATTTGGAAGTGTGTGTTTGGAGCCTACCTCTGAAGAATCCTATCATATGCTGTAGCAGTTACACATGTTGTTCAAAATACTGTCGTATATGCATTAATGGTCTGTATCTTGCCAATTGAGTATGCTTTATGTAAATACTCATTTGTACATTCCTTTTAAGTCTTGACTACTTTTGAGAGTAAAAATAACAGGGTTAAAAATAATTCATTTCACTTTAGTAAGTAAAAAAACTAAAATAGAGAAGAAGCAATAAAACGAATAAAAGAATAGAAAAGAGCGGGAAAAAAGAGAGAAAGAAAGTGCTCAGCTGTTCCCTGATAATTACAGTATATCAAATAACAATAAACATATTTTAGTAAGATATTCCATACTGGTGTATTGATAAATAAAAAGCCAAAAACTGCTCCTAGTACATTTGTGAATGAGTATGTGATTCAGATTCTAAGAGTGTTTCCCAAGGTGACCAAGTTCTAGCAAATTTTAAACAATATGGGGCACATTTACTTAGAGTCAAATATCGAAGTTGCAGGATTTAACGCATTTCCTGTGATCAAACGATTGAAGGAAAAATCGTTCAATCGAACGATTAAATCCTTCTAATCGAATGATTCGAAGGATTTTAATCCATCGATCGAACGATTTTCCTTCGATCAGAAATATGTTAGAAAGCCTATGTGGACCTTCCCCATAGGCTAACATTGATGCTCGGTAGGTTTTAGGTGGCGAAGTAGGGGGTTGAAGTTTTTTTTTAAAGAGACAGTACTTCGACTATCGAATGGTCGAATAGTCGAACGATTTTTAGTTCGAAACATTCGATTCAGTCGTAGTCGAAGGTCGAAGTAGCCAATTCGATGGTCGAAGTAGCCAAAAAAAACAAAAGTATTTTTTCTTCTATTCCTTCACTCGTGCAAAGTAACATAGTAACATAGTAACATAGTAACATAGTAAGTAAGGTTGAAAAAAGACACATGTCCATCGAGTTCAACTTTTTTTTTTTTTTATTAACTACCTATCTGCCAGTTGATCCAGAGGAAGGCAAAAAACCCATCTGAAGCGTCTCCAATTTGCCTTAGAGGGGGAAAAATTCCTTCCTGACTCCAAAATGGCAATCGGACTAGTCCCTGGATCAACTTGGACTATGAGCTATTTCCCATAACCCTGTATTCCCTTACTTGCTAAAAAGCCATCCAACCCCTTCTTAAAGCTATTTAATGTATCAGCCTGTACAACTGATTCAGGGAGAGAATTCCACATCTTCACAGCTCTCACTGTAAAAAACCCCTTCCGAATATTTAGGCGGAACCTCTTTTCTTCTAATCGGAATGGGTGACCTCGTGTCAGCTGGAAAGACCTACTGGTAAATAAAGCATTAGAGAGATTATTATATGATCCCCTTATATATTTATACATAGTCATCATATCACCCCTTAAGCGCCTTTTCTCCAGCGTGAACATCCCCAATTTGGCCAGTCTTTCCTCATAGCTAAGATTTTCAATACCTTTTACCAGCTTAGTTGCCCTTCTCTGTACCCTCTCTAATACAATAATGTCCTGTTTGAGTGATGGAGACCAAAACTGTACGGCATATTCTAGATGGGGCCTTACAAGTGCTCTATACAGTGGAAGAATGACCCCCTCCTCCCTTGACTCTATGCCCCTTTTAACACAGCTCAAGACCTTATTTGCCCTTGATGCTGCTGACTGGCATTGCTTGCTACAGCCAAGTTTATCATCTACAAGGACTCCAAGGTCCTTTTCCATAATGGATTTGCCTAGTGCAGTCCCATTAAGGGTATAAGTGGCTTGGATATTTTTTACATCCCAGGTGCACGACTTTACATTTATCAACATTGAATCTCATTTGCCACTTAGCTGCCCAGATTGCCAGTTTGTCAAGATCCTGTTGCAAGGATGCCACATCCTGGATGGAATTAATTGGGCTGGATAGTTTTGTGTCATCTGCAAACACTGATACATTACTTACAACACCCTCCCCTAAGTCATTAATGAACAAATTAAATAAAAGTGGACCCAATACTGAGCCCTGGGGGACCCCACTAAGAACCTTACTCCAAGTAGAGAATGTCCCATTAACAACTACCCTCTGTACCCGATCCTGTAGCCAGTTTCCTATCCATGTGCAAACGACTTCATTAAGCCCAACAGACCTTAGTTTAGAAAGCAGTCGTTTGTGGGGCACAGTATCAAACGCTTTGGCGAAATCCAAATAGATCACATCTATTGCCCCCCCACTATCCAGAATCTTACTTACCACATCATAAAATGCAATCAAATTCGTCTGACATGACCTATCCTTCATAAAGCCATGCTGATTGTTGCTCATAATGCCATTCATTAGGACAAAATTTTGAATGTGATCCCTTAACAAGCCTTCAAATAATTTGCCCACCACAGATGTCAAGCTTACTGGCCTATAATTGCCAGGCTGAGATCGTAATCCCTTTTTAAATATTGGAATAACATCAGCTTTTCTCCAATCCATAGGCACCATACCAGATGACAGTGAATCGGAGAAAATCAGAAATAAGGGCTGGTCTAAAACTGAACTAAGCTCTCTTAGAACCCGGGGGTGTATGCCATCAGGCCCTGGAGCCTTGTTTACATTAATTTGTATTAAAGCTTTTTGAATCATATCCTGAGTCAGCCACTGACTAGATTGAGCTGAACCATTCGTGCAGTTATTAAGTGAGCCTGTGAACCCAGACTCCTCTATTGTATACACTGAAGAAAAGAACTGATTTAACACATTTGCCTTATCTGTATCTGTTACAACCATACTGGTACCATTATTTAATGGAGCAAAACTCTCAACCTGCATCTTTTTACTATTAATATATTTTAAAAACTTTTTAGGGTTAGTTTTCACCTCCACCGCAATTAACTCTTCATTTATTTTCTTAGCCTTCCGGATTGCTGATTTACAACATTTATTACAGTGTTTATATTCATTAAATGCAGCTTCTGTCCCTACAGATTTGTAGCTTTTAAATGCCTTTCTCTTCTTTCCCATTATCTTCTTTACTTCTGTATTAAGCCACACAGGATGATTCTTAGAGCTTCTACGTTTAGTCCTTAAGGGAATAAATTGAGAACAGTAATGATTTAATATAATTTTAAAGGACAACCATATCTGCTCTGTGTTTTTAGCTGAAAACCTAATGCCCCAATCAATGCTCTGTAGGGCAGCCCTCAAGGCACTAAAATTAGCTTTTGCAAAATTCATGGTTTTTGTTGCCCCAGTATATTTTTGTTTTTTGCACCAGACATTAAAAATATAACATTATGGTCACTATTACCCAGGGGTTCAATGACTTGCACATTTGCTATAAGTTCTGGGTCATTTGAGATAACTAAATCAAGAATAGCATTTTTTCTGGTAGGCTCCTCTACAACCTGTGCTAAAAAATTGTCGTGCAATAAGTTTATAAACTTGTTCCCATTAACTGATCTAGCAGTACCGTTGCTCCAGTCAATATCTGGGTAATTAAAATCCCCCATTATCATTACTTTACCTAAACTAGTAGCCTTTTCTATTTGCATTAGGAGCTTTGTCTCTTCCTCCTCACTTACATTAGGGGGTCTATAGCATACGCCTACAATTAATTTGCTGGAATCTTTACAATTGGTGAAGAACTCCACCCATATGACTTCTGCCCCCTCATTTTCTAACATAACCTCCTCCTTTATATGAGCTTTTAAATCCTGCCTAACATACAGACATACCCCTCCTCCTTTTCTATTGCCTCTGTCCCTCCGAAACAAAGTATAGCCACTGATATTTACTGCCCAGTCATGCGACTCATTCAGCCATGTTTCGGCCACACCAATCACATCATATTTTCCTTCCATCACCAGCAGCTCCAGCTCTCCCATTTTACCAGCCAGACTTCTTGCATTTGTATATACATTTAATACTGGCACCATATTGAACATATGACATGTGGTCCTCGCTATCCTTAACAGTATCCACAGCCAAATCTCCTCCCCCATTTTCCCTTTCTTTGCCCACTATCTCATCTAACCTGTCTACCACTGAATCTTTTACTGAACCCTCCCCCCCACACCTACAGTAGTTTAAAATCTCCTCCAACCCTCTAGCCATCTTCTCTCCCAAAACAGCTGCCCCATCATCATTGAGGTGCAGCCCATCCCTAGCAAAGAGCCTGTAGCCGACTGAAAAATCAGCCCAGTTCTCCAAAACCCAAAACCCTCCTCCCTACACCAATCTTTCAGCCACGCATTAATCTCCCTACGCTCCCGCTGTCTCCTTAGCATTGCTCGTGGCTCAGGTAATATCTCTGAGAAAATTACCTTGGAAGTCCTCGCCCTCAGCTTTGAACCTAGTTTTTTAAAATCATTTTTGAGGACTTCACCACCTCCTCTAACTTTGTCATTGGTACCTATGTGTACCAAGACCGCTGGGTCTTCCCCAGCCCCTCCCAATAATCTGTCCACTCGTTCCACCACATGCCGAACCCTAGCACCAGGCAAGCAGCAGACTGTTCGGCATGTAGGGGCCTTGCGACAGATTACCCTATCCACCTTTCTAATAATTGAATCCCCTATAACTAGAACCTGCCTTTCCTTCCTTGCACTTCCCCCACCACCCGCATTAGAGCCACTGCCTCCCAGGGTGCTCCGAGAGTCAGCCTGCTCCATACATGCCAGTTCGGAGTTTTCCTCCCTAGCATCTTCAGCCAAAACGGCGAATTTGCTGTTTTGGACAAACTGTGGACCAGCCCCCCTACTCTTCTGTCCCCTACTTCCCCTCTTGACTGTCACAAACCTTCCTCCCTCATTAGCCTCCACTGCCCCTTCTCCTCCCCCCGCTCCACTAGCCCCTGCCAGTGGTTGCTCTGCGAGCCTCCTGTCATTCCCCTCGTTTGCCGATGCTCTCAGTGCTGCAAGTTCACCCCTTAGAGTCTGCAGCTCAGATTCCAAGATGAAAACCCACCGACATCTCTCACATGTAAATACTGCATGGAACTGCTGCTCCAACACCACATACATGTGACAAGACACACACTGAGTAATACCAGCAAATCCACTCATATTTACACTGGGTACTTACAGTCTCCCAAATGTAATTCCTCACCAACGCCTTAAGGTTTTTAACGCTGCTTAACACTTAATTCACATGCAACACTTCGATCACATGCAACACTCGCTAAGCAGCTCCCACACTCGCTTTGCCTTCACAAGTGTAAGGTTTCAACCAGAGCACACAAAGCCTGTTCAGAATTTACCTGATTAACCCCTCCCCCTTAATTAGAAGAAAGAGGGAAAGGAGAAAAAAAAAATGCTATTTGCTACCAGCAGTAAATAAAAACCCTTATTAACTTTTTTTTTTTTTTTTTTATGTTCCCCCTTAGACCTCTAAAGCTAAGTAAATGTGCCCCTGCATGTGATGCAAATCTACCACTGGCAACATCTTAAGTCATTCACTTTTAAAAAAAGATGGCAAAAAATACAACAAATATTGATTTAATTCCTAGTTTTTGCTGCATGTTTCGTATTGTGCCAATAGGAAACATGCCATGCAGACATCATTTTAAAGGAGAACTAAACCAGTTGTTGCAGACTATTCCATCTTGGATTTTGTTAGGAGTACCAGTGACACTGCACATGCTCAGTGGGCTCTGAGCAGCTGCTGAGAAGCCAAGCTTAGGTCACAAACCTTCAAGCACAAATGAGGTTTGCCATATAAGGCTGATACTAAACGAGTTGCTCGCTGAGCCATGTACCAATAATTATTTACTAAATCAGCCTCAGCCTTATACTGTGGCATTTATATGATGTATATTTAGTATATTGTTAGTCAGTCCCTAAGTTCAGTGACAGCTGCACAGAGCATGTGCAGTGAATCAGCAGAAAAGAAGACTGGGAGCTACTGGGGCATCTTTGGAGACACAGATCTTTACTGTTAAAGGGTTGTGGTTGCCTTGGGCTGGTACAGAAGCACAAACATAATGTACAACATTGCTGTCTACTTCTTTATTTAAGCTTTAGTTCTCCTTTAAAGCACAACATAAATAAAAAGGCTATATAGGACCAAGTGGCCTTTATGTTGCATCATATGTTTATGAAACACAGGACTGGTATCAGTTTTGTAACCCAGTGTGTATGGTTTGTGGCTGGGAGGAATTCTACCTTGTAGCACTTTCTGTAACGCCTTTGTTAAAGTTATTTAAGTGGTGGGGGGAGGATTCATTACATCAGCTGTTATAAAATTGCCACTGATTACAGGTTTTTGTGGGATTCTGAAACTTGAGGGTTTCCCACATTAAGTACTGAGTTACCAGAATTGGCACAGGTGGCTGCTTTTAAGAGCCGTGCAACTTAAGCCCTTATCAAACTCCAGCCAGAAGGAAGTTAGAAGTGAGGGTCTATCGGTGGCAGAGAAAAGAACAATTGTAGTATGTGAGTGTCAGGGTTCACATGAGTTGGTCAGTGTACATGAGTAGATGAGTATCAGAGTAGCCCCATTCAGGCAGAAAAAGAAATTTAAATGGATAACGAGAGGTCAGGACGGACACATTTGTAGGTCATTCCATGAATGCGTTTGGTGTGTGTTCACCTTCCCCAAGCTGTGTCAACAAACAGAAATTTCTTTTAGAGGTGATGTGGGATGTGATGGCATTTATAAGCCTGGTATTATTTATAGGGTTAGAACTGTTGGCTAGTAGAAATAATGGGCTTTCACTCTCAAGAAAAATAATATTGTTCTGTGCAGCATTTTAAAAAAGCAAAATACTTTGGTTGCTAATACTAATAATGGATTGAGTGTCAAATGTTACTCCTTCATTTATTAGAATGCAAGATACTCTACATCATGAAGTCATTTAAAAAATAATATAGATTTAAATTTTTAGATGGTATCTTGTATTTATGAACTTGAAAATATGTCATTGACTCATATTAAAATATGCCATTGATTTGTATAGAATGTTTAATGAGGAACGTCATTAAAATTTACAAAGAAATATGTAATGCTGTTTTAGATGTAAAAAATAATTTTGCTCAGCAATCAGTACCTGTTCCCTTGGTACCTGCTCTTTCCCCAGGCACACTCATACTGTTTCCCTGTCTCATTCTCAGTGGCAAATATAGTGTTAGGTCCAGTATTAGGAAAGGGTTGATGCACTTTGTCACAGACAACTTTACATAGAGATACTGGCTACAGAGTATAGCATTTTGAGTTGAGCTGGTAACATAGTAAGTTAGGTTGAAAAAAGTCACATGTCCATAAAGTTTAACCTTAAGGGCAGGACTCCACGGATGATTCTGGCGCTATCCGATGCACAAAAATGCAGGCATCACGCCGGATGCAACGGAAATAAGGTAAGTAATGGTATTATCAGATTGTGTCGCATTTTTGATGCGATGCGACATTACTGTCGGATGCAGACGTCAGTCGTGTCGCAGTGTTGACACGATCCAACAATAGAATTACTTACCTTATTTACATTGCATCCGACATGACCCCTGCGTTTTTGCACAGCGCATCAGATCTCGCCGGAATCGTCCGTCTAAGTCTTTATATAACCTGCATTTGACGCCTCTCCAATTTGCCTCAGAGGGGGAAAAATCCTTCCTGACTCCAAAATGGCAATCGGACTAGTACCTGGATTTTATTCCCTCACTTGCTAAATTCAACCCCTTCTTAAAGCTATCTTATGTATCAGCCTGTACAACTGATTCAGGGAGAGAATTCCACATATTCACAGCTCTCACTGTAAAAAACCCTACTGAATATTTAGCCAGAATCTCCTTTCTTCTAATCTTAATGGGTGACCTTGTGTCAGCTGGAAGGACCTACTGGTAAATAAAGCATTAGAGAGGTTTTTGTACTACCACTTCTATATTTACGGTATGCATAGTTATCATATCCCCCCTTAAAGCGGACCTGTCACCCAAACATAAAAAGCTGTATAATATAAGTTCTTTTCAAATTAAACATGAAATCCAAATTCGTTTTTTTAACAAAGCATTCATAGCTGTTGAAACTCTTTTAAATTCTCAGCTGTCAATCAAATATTGCCTTCCCCTCCTCTATGCCTTAGGCGGGGCAGGCAATTACTTTCACTTTCCATTCACCACTTTCTAGATGTCACTGCACTTCTTACATTCCCGCTCTCTCTTTACCATTTAATTGCGTAAACAGTACATGGGGATGGATATCAGGTCCCTCATTCTGGTGCACAAAGATTTTGAGATGATGCAGGCTTGCCTTAATAACAGTGTCCACAACATGGAACCTGCCTGCTTGCTTTAATTATGAATTCTCAGACTAATAGAAACAAGATCCAAATAATTTATATAGTGTAATTAAAGTTTATTTTGCTTGACTAACTTGATGAAATAGGATTTGGAAAGGTCCTCTTTAAGTGCTTCTTCTCCAGCGTGAACAACCCCAGCTTGGCCAGTATTTCCTTATAGCTAAGATTTTCCTTTTACCAGTTTAGTTGCCCTTAAAAATATATACAACAATAAGAAAAGATACTCCTTTAGATTAGTTAACCCTTGCCAATCCTTTTTCAGTGTCTCAGCTGTACACAAAAAAATCTCACAGATATAAAAGTGATTCAGCGCCTAAGGCAAAATATGGTTTTTTAAAAGACACCATGTGTTGGAAAACAAGAAACATTTTTTTTCGTGTTGGTTCCCCTTTCAAAAGCTTTTTTCTCCAAAGCATGCAGGTAAGCCTATTTCGAAAGCCTCAACCAACTCTGGCCATATTGCCTACTTACAAGATGGTAATTTCCTTATTGCATGTAATACTTCTCTCCTTTTTCAAGCTGTAACTTTATGCCCCAATATGGAAATACAAAGATACAAAGACTGTATGACTGGCATGTGCTTAGCACCACCACCATCATTGCACCCTAGGCAAGTGCCTTTTCTGCATACCCCTACTTCTGTTCTGAGAACCATCTGATATTGGGGGAAATAAGCATATAAGTTTGGGAGGGTAGAGGAGGACACCCCATGTTTTAATACCCATCCCTTGGAGTGCCTATTGTATCGAATGCCATACATATATGGGACACTGTGCACAGATAATTGTCTGCATAATACTATTTATCTGTAAGCCAGAGACAGCCACAACAAACAGGAGGAAACAGAAGTTTCTTTTGACATAGCTAGGGGATTTTTTTTATCAAAGGTCGAATTTTAGAGCTTTGTGAGGTTTTTTTATACCTTGAATGAATTTAAGGTGAACAACCCAAAAACTCAAATTGATCAAGTTTTCCGCGGGAAATTTGATTAATTAAATTTGCATTAATCCAATTGATCTTGTTTTTGAGCAAAACCCACCAAATAAAAACACAGTAAAGGCTATTAACATCTTCAAATGGTTCAAGAGACTTCTGCCATGGACTTCTACATGACCTCGATAGGTTTTAGCTTCAAGCTATTTCCAGCTTTGAGGAAAAATTTGAGGTTTTTTACTTTTACAAAAACTCGAAAAAACATTTCTGTCTTTTTTAAACCCTGAAAAATTTGAGTTTTGGTTGAAAAATATCCGTGAATACTCAAATTTTTCTGGTTAGATACAACTCGACCTTTAATAAATCTGCCCATGTCTATACTGTAGATGTGTATGTCCCTTTAGATTTCAGAAGAAAAAGAGGCTCTTACATTTCCCGCAGTAGATCGATCTACAGTTGAGTGACTCTATAAGTACAGACAGTTGCCAGTTCCTCAGGCGTTGGCCTGGGTTCATGCATAATAGAGCATTGTGGCGTGTTCCTTTTGTTCAGAGATATAAATGTGCCCTCAAGATGTATCTTTCTGCTGGCAAGATGTTCATTCTGTTTATTTTCTTTTGTTGGCTGGTATCATGGAGATTGAGTTCATAATTTATAATGGGAGCATTGTACATAGAATCACCACCACAGATGATATTTTTATGCAGCCATTTGATCTCTCCATTGAAATGTTTTGGGCATTTCATTTACTGCTCAGAGAACATATTTGCATATTTCTTTGCATTTCATTATGAACATTCTTTTCACATTCTTTCTTCATTACAGATCACCTTACTTAATTACATTGGCTTTGTATAAATGACAAAATACTGCTAAATAAACATGTCTATACGTGTCTTTAACAAAAGATGTAATTTAACTTTCCTATACACAGCCAGTATCTGTCTGTTGCTTTCTCTTCTCTGAACCTTTATTTTGTATAAATTGATAGCAACCCACAAAGCCTTGATCTCTGCCAATTTTGTAAAACAGTAGAATAGTATTTTGATACAGTTGACATAAAAGGATCCAATGTCGTAGAGATGGCTTGCCATGCCCACCTTTAGGAAATAGGGTGACTTGGGTTTGCTTGAGCTGGGGTGATATTCATGCTATGGCACATGGCACAAGTTGTGCTGTATTTTTGTGTGTTGAAAGAAGATGTTTTCAATGTTGCTCTTCTATTCTATTCATTATTGTTGCATACAAAAATACATGTAGCTTTGTTTTACAGGTCCTTTGAAGGCAGGCCACGAATATGTATTATCTAAAGCTCCACTTAATACAATAGACCAGTCGAGGTCTTGTTTAGACAGGTATCTGATTATGGCAAGTACATTCAATAAAACCAGGGCATGCTTTGTACATGCACGGGATACAGTAGCATTAGCCAATGTGTCGAGTCATATCATTCTGGCTACTGCTGGAATACATAAGGTGGCATAGATTGACTGACAGGGAGTGCAGCAATAGAGAAGACCGGGTCAGGGAAATTAGGTTTTGAATAGTGAAAACACATTCTTCAAGTCTGAACTAGATCAAATGAAGCAAAGTATAGTTCTGTGAGATTTGTAATGCAGGATAATAAGTAAGCAGTGAAATATATTTATATCATTACATTCTGACTACAAGAAACAAAATAGAAATTAACTGCTCTCCAGGTGACTTCATGGAAGTATTGTCCTTCGTGATCATACACTATGGGGCGAATGTATTTAAAAGTCAACAAAATCACTGACAAATCACTAAAAATTCCAAAATTTTAGTTTTTGAAACTCATATTTTCAAGGAAATCTGAACATAAAAAAAATTTCTGCAAACTAAAACCAGCCAAGCTTCTATAGAAGTCATTTAAAGGTGTATTTTCAACATTAAAGTATTTATTTTTTTTTCATGTAATTTTAAAAAAAATGTGATCATAAAAGAAACCTTGCTAGATTTCTGTGAATATCCAAGAATGAAATGCATTAACCCCCATATCCCCCTGTAGTCACCAAGTTGTGCCACATTTTGCGAAACATAACTGTACATATGTATTAAACATTTTTTATTAATATCTTTTTATCACTGATAAAAAGTATAGCTTTCTTGCAATGTCTCCATGCATGTGCCTTGTTTCCTGTTGCCTAAACTCTTGGGGGCAGATTACTAAAGAGCGAAGTGGCTAACGCTAGCGACAATTCGCTAGCCTTGCCACCCACAGGGACAATTCATTAGCAAACCAGACCGTTGCAATTGTCAGGCATATTTTGAATCTGGCGAATGAGCGCTACGCCGCAAATTCACTAAAGTGTGGATTTTCGTCAGAGTTGACTTTGCCACCTCAGACCAGGTGAAGTGCTAAAAAGAAGCTAAATCTTCCTCAATCTTCTGTCATTTACATCATATCTTGTGTGGGACGAAACTTCACATCTTAGTGAATTAGCGTATTCGTAGCACATTTGCTCCTGGCGAAGTGGTGCGAGGGGTGTGAAGCTGACGCTGGCGAAAATTCGCCCGTTAGTGAATCTGCCCCTTGGAGGAGAAGTTTCTTGTAGAAGTGGTTGACTGGTCTCAAAGATACAGCCTACTGTGATTGTCAGGTAAGCATTAGCATTGTACATAAAGGACATGTATGACCATTGGTATGACACATACCTTAGATTCTGTAATTCCATGGTCATCATGGAGTAAGTCGGTCACAGCAAGAAAGAATAAAAAAATACAGGTAATGGGTTGATAGTGGGAAGATTCAAAAACATGAGAAGTAGAGCATATCAGAGGATCAGTGTTGGGTTATTCTCCCCAAAGACAAATCAAAGACTACCATGATTAAGCTCCATCTCTTTCTCTCATATGCATACTGACCAGTGGTGTAACTACAGAGGAAGCAGACACCATGGCTGAGTGGGGGCCTGAGTCTGCTTCCTATGTAGGGGCCTGCAGTTAACCCATAGTGCATGCAAAATTGTTGTTCATCCATGATTTTTTCAATGTTGCAGTTGACCCACAATTTCACGCACACTGCAGATGACCCATGATTTGGCCTGGTGGAAGTGAAGCCCAGGAAAAAATGTTTGCCCCATTATATTCACAGCTTGGTGTTTTCAACATCGAAGCAGAACCTCTCTGAAACAATGTCTATGCTCAGGGATCATTGAGTTTTGAAATTTAGCAACAGCTGGAAAGTCATGGGTCAGACCCCTACCTCAACTACCATTTATATGCTAAAACGGTCTGCTCTTCTCACAGCAGGGTGAAGGAATTTGGTTACAAATATAGTATAAGTCAACAAGTTTGGTCATGCTTGCCACCAACATGCCCTGTGACCGTAGGAGTTCTACTAATCAATGTTAGGAAACAGTGACACATAATAAGAGTTTATTTTAGTCTTTGGTATAATTAGAAAGAAACAGTGATGTGTAAAGTGTGAAACCAAACTTCTACTTCCTGTCTAGTATACAAAAATAAATCCACTGAGAAGAAATTTGTGTCAAAATACCTGACTTTTCTCTGATTTTGTGGGGAGGCTAAGATATAGTACAGTATATGGGTAATGATACTACTAGACACAGTGATTCTGCTGCAAGGTGCCTTTATTAGCAAAACAACAGCTCTTTATCAAGTGTGATACAACTCCACCATGGTACACAATTTAAATACAAGAAAAACTCCCACCTTACTTTTAATTGGTTAATCAGCAATTGCTGGGAGGATTTACCAGCCTAGCTGATCAAATAAAATTCAAGTCCACATTAAACCCATGAAAGTGCAGCAGTCAGTCCAGCAATATATCCACAATCCATTATATGCTTTCCTTGTGTAGTAGTGTTATTCATCCATTTCTGTGTAGATCGAATGCTCCAAACTTATTACACTAGTAAAATTCAAAAGATCAATAAAATCATTAACCACTTGAACCTCAGCACTACCTTCAATTAGGTCTACTTAAGAGAGTGTCAGTCGATACAAAGAACATGTATTGTATTAACTTTTACTAAAGCCTAAGACAATGTATATTACTAAAAGGTATCTTACCATACCGAAGAATTCAATTTCAAATTCATATTCAATAGCAGCACTATCTGTTAAAGAAAGAAAGGCATTCATTCACCATTTTACAAAAAAACAGGCTATCCTCCATTTGTCATTAAGACTTAATGGATCCACGGCACATAGCTTCTTTATCCAAAGCGCTTCCTTTTGCAGAAGTATTTTCTTGAGATCCCCACCTCTCTGGGGTACCTGGACCACTTCTAATACCAGCCATTTAAGTTGTGACATATTCGGGGGAATGTAATAAAAATTGCTAACGGAAAAACTATTCGCAATGCGAAAAGTTATGCCTTTACGCGAACAAATTTTGCTTTGTGCGAATTTAATATAGCTTTTGCGAGCCTGGAAACTGTTTAGCGACCACTTCCGACAGTGAAAGACCGTTTGCTAATTTTACAGTTTGCGCCAATGCGCAGTCAATGTAATAAAAGTTCTTGCTGAAAAAGTCGTTATGTTTGCTCCAAAAGATTACGACACCTTCAAGCACTTCTTATGAGTACACAATTAAAATTTGCAATGCAATAACACTTTAAGGAACAAAATTACATTGCGAGATGTGGATTTTTAGTCTTTTTGGTGTGAATTATTTTGCTTTTTGTGACTTTTATTACATTCCCCTGATTGTGTCTATTCTGGCTAAAGTGGCGTGATACTGGGGTGTCAACTTTTATGTTCTTAATGTCTCCTCTGTGTTCTTTTATTCTAGTTTTATTTCTCTACATGTCTGCCCCACATAGACTTTCCCGCATGGGCATTTTAACACCACCGCCTCTGTGTTGCATGTTGCATAATGTTTTAGATTGATGTTATAGCCTTTAGTTGGGTGTTGTACAATACTTCCTTTTATTATAGAATGGCAGCACACGCAGTTCAGGCACGGGAAAGTGCCTCTGTTTGGTGTGCTTTTAAATTTTCCATTCTTTTTACTCCCTTTTGTTCTGCAGGGCATAAAATGTCCTTTAGTGTAAAGCTTCTTTTATAGCTGAATAAAAGTTTTGTCATTAACCAATATGGGCCAGAATTTTTTAATGATTTTTTCTATTGGTTTACTTTGCTCAGCGTTTTTGCTAACGAAGGGGATCATTAATGGGATACCTTTTTCCTCTGTGTTTGTATTCTGTATTATCAGAGTGCTTCGTGTAATCTCACCTACTTGTTTGGCGGTGTCAATTAAGGTTCTTTCATTATAACCTTTGGCTTTAAACCTATCCACTAAGGTAGAAGCTACATTCCAGTAACTCTCATTGTCTAAAGTTATCCTCCGTGCCCTTAGAAATTGGCCTTTTGGGACACCTTTAACACAGCGGGGGTTATGGAAACTGGATGCCCTTAACAAATTATTTTTGTCTGTAGGTTTTCTATACAACTTTGTGGTCAATTTACCCGTTACTGCCTTTATTTTTACATCCAGGAAGTTGATACATTCCTTAGAGATTTCTGTGATAAATGTTATTGTTGGATGCCCTTCATTTACATTTCATGGAACAAGGAAACATCCCCTTTCCATACTACGAGGATATCATCCACAAATCGCAGATACAGCATAATTTGTTCGCTGTATTTATGTTTTAAAAAGAACTGTTTTTCCAGTAAATGGACGAACAAGTTGGCAAATAAAGGTGCTACCGCAGCACCCATTGATTTACCCTGGAGCTGCCAGTAGTACTCCCCTTCGAAACTGAAATAATTCTTTTTAAGGACAATATTAAGGCAGTCCAACAGGAAAAAAATTAGATTATTGGGCAAATCAGTTTCACGTAAAGCCTCTTCAATGCACTGCAATCCTTCATTTTGTGGTATAGAAGTACTGTATATAAACTCGCAATATCTAGACTGCAAAATGTAATATCATCATTTATTACTGGTAGTTGATTCAAACGTTTCAATAGATCATTCGTGTCTCTTAAGCAAGTATTAATATTTTGTACAAGTGGTTGTAAGTATGAGTCCACGAATTTAGACAGTGGTTCTAAGACAGAACCTACACCTGAGACAATAGGTCGCCCTAGTGGATCAATAAGTGACTTGTGTATTTTTGGTAATACATACAGTACGGGAGTACCTGGGTGTTCAGTCAATAAGTATTCAAAAGTACTCTTCCTAATGGTTCCATTACTGCATGCATCAGTCATTAAATAGAGATTTCTTTTTGGATCTCATATACAGGGTCTTTGCCAATTTTTTGGTAGTGTCCAGGTGTGGTTAACTGTCGCATCACCTCTCTCCTATACCCTTCTTTATCTATTACAACAATTGTACCTCCTTTATCAGCTTTTTTAATTCTGATGTTGTCATTAGTTTTTAAATAATTCAGTGCTAATTTCTCTTCATGTGTTAAGTTAGATAAGTATTTGCCCTGGTGGTCCCACAGTTTTTTAATCTCATTGGTTACCACCAGTTCAAAAGCAGTTAAAGCCTCATTTTCAATTTCAGGATGTGCATTAGAGGCAGGTACCTGTGAACTTTCGGGAAAACACATTTTTAATTTGAGGCTACATATGAACTTTTGAAAATCAATCTCCCACTCAAAGAAGTCAGTCTGATAAGTGGGTATGAAGCCCAGTCCTTTATTTAAGAGGCTAAGTTCAGCTGTAGACAGTACATAGGAAGAAATATTAATCACAATGTTCTCCTTTACCTCTTGGAGCTTTGTCTGCTTGGGTGCTGCTCCCTTGGGATCGGTGCACGGGGGTTTCTTCTTTCTGTGATGGGTGCTGTGCTATATCCTGGTCTAAAAAAACAGCTCCATATATACGCTTGGTTCTTGCATATTTTGCTAAGGAGATTACATTTAGGTTTAAGCCAATTTCTTTCTTTTGAAAATTTAATAACTCCTTCTTTGTGTCACATACATTTAGGGGGATATCTCCCTCCTCTATTTCGCTCAATATTCTTTGTATATCCACATCACTATACGTGAATGTGGTGGCACCACTTTGTTCAGAGATCTGATCAGGATCACTCTATTTGCCAGGTAGTCAGGGTACTACCGGAGTTGGATGGACCAAAATATAAAGTCAATGTACACTGGTATATTTACCCTTCCTTATATTGTTCAGGTATCTTTTGATTAATCTTGAATTTTATTAGTTTGGAGCACTGGATCTACACGGAAATGGATGAATAAAACTACTACACAAAGAAAGAATATAATGGATTGTGGATATATTGCTGGACTGACTTGCACTTTTATGGGTTTAATGTGGACTTGAATTTTATTTGATCAGCTCGGCTGGTAAATCCTCCCAGCAATTGCTGATTAACCAATTAAAAGTAAGGTGGGAGGTTTTCTTGCATTTAAATTGTGTACCATGGTGGAGTTGTATCACACTTGATAAAAAGCAGTTAAGCTCGAAACATGTTGTTTTGCTAATAAAGGCACCTTGCAGCAGAATTACTGCGCCTAGTGATATCATTACCCATCTACTGAATTACTGACTACATTGCCCTGGATGGAGGCAAGGGTTCCTGATACCTGAACAATATAAGGAAGGAAGGGTAAATATACCGGTGCAGATTGGCTAAGATATAGTATCCAAGCTCCATGCATAAGACAAGACATTAGTACAAATAAAGGATCAATTTAATCATTATCATCATCATTTATTTATATAGCGCTGACAAGTTACGCAGTGCTTTAACTTAGTTGTAACAACGGGGAACAAATGGTGGATAACAAACAAGGGTTTACAGAATACAATAGGATTAGAGGGCCCTACAACTTAGAGTTTACTAACTAAAGGTTAGGGTACAATTAAGACATTAGGATTTTAGAAACAATTTTGGGATTTATGATACAGCAATGATTGATAAGCTTTTTTTGAACAGGTGTGTCTTTAAAGGGGTGGTTCAACTTTAAGTTAACTTTTAGCATGTTGTACAATCGCCCATTCTAAGCAACTTTTCCATTGGTCTTCATTATTTATTTACTATAGCTTTTTAATTATTTGCCTTCTTCCTCAGACTCTTGCCATCTTTCAAATGGGGGTCACTGGCCCCATCTAAAATGCTCTGTAGGGCTACAAATGTATTGTTATTGCTGCTTTTTATTACAAATCTTTGTTCTATTCATATGCCAGTCTCTCATTCAAATCAATGCATGGTTGCTAGGGTAATTGGAACCCTAGCAACAAGATTGCTGAAACTGCAAACTGGAGAGCTGCAGAATGAAAAGCTAAATAACTCAAAAATCACAAATAAAAAAAATGAAAACCAATATCACTCTCTACTTCAAACTAAAAGTTAATTTAAAGGTGAACAACCCCCTTTAAGGAGCATTTGAAAGTATAGAAAGAAGGAGAAAGTCTGACAGCTTGAGGCAGAGCGTTCCAGAGAAAAGCAGAAGCCCAACAGAAGTCTTGTAGATGAGAATGGACAGAAGTGATGAGAGGAGAAGCGAGGCGAAGGTCAGAAGCAGATAGAAGGTTGAGTGAAGGAGTGTATTTGGAGAAAAGTTATGAAATATAAAGAGGGGCTTCATTGTTAAGGGCCTTGAGTGTTAGTAATTTGAATTTGATTCTAGAGGAGATTGGGAGCCAGTGAAGGGACATGTATATGGGAGCAGCTGATGTTGAGTAGTAAGATAAATGAACGAGTCTAGCAGCCTCATTTAGAACAGATTATAGTTGTGAAAGGCAACTGGTTGGAATACCTGCGAGGAGTAGGTTGCAGTAATCAAGGCAGGAAATGATAAGAGACTGAATAAGTGTTTTAGTTGATGCTGATATGGTTGTATTTGGGCACTGTAGCGTAGTTAAATACGAAAAGATTTTGCAAGTGTTTTTATGTGTGGTGCAGCTTGCCTGTGTGGTTGAATGAAATGTGGTGTTGTTTACTGTGAGTGATATCTGAGGGACAGTGGAAGATCTTGGAGGAAATATAATGAGTTTTGTTTTTGAAAGATTCACTTTCAGGTGGTGCTGTGACATACTGTACAGGAGAGAGGCAGTTTGTAACTTGCTAAAGGACAGAAGAAGAGAGGTCAGGAGTAGACAAGTCGAGTCGGGTGTCATCAGCATAAAGGTGAAACTGAAGTCCAAATGACTGAATACGTTTTTCTAGCTAAATTGAGTGTGTTGGGCAGAAGCCAGATTGCAGGGGGTGGAGAAGGGAGTTGTGAGTGAGATGCTGGATTAGGCGTTTGTAAACAAGTCTTTCCAGTAATTTGAATGTGAATGGAAGAAGGGAAACCAGACGATAGTTAATGGGAGTGATTAGTGCGTGTTTGAATAAGGATGGAAAAGTATCAGTAGAAAGTGAAAGATTAAATAGGTGGGTAAGTGCAGAAGAGAATGTATCAGAGATTGGATAAAGGAGGTGAGTGGGTATGGGGTCAAGGGAGCAGGTTGTGGGTTTTGAGCAGACTAGAAGTTTGCTAACTTCATCTAGTGTTGCAGAAGGTGAAGTGCAAAGTGGATGTGAGTGAACTGCATGTTAGTCTGAGATTGTTGTCAGACGGTATGCTCAGTATAATGAGATCAATTTTTTCATTAAAGAAAGGAGCATGATCTTGGGCAGTTATATTAATGGGTGGAGGGGGTGGAGGAGGCCATAGTGAGTGTGTTAAATGTGGCAAACAGTCTCTGCGGTTTAGAGGGCAGTGTTGAGATTAAAGAAGAGAAGTATTGTTCTTTAGCTATTGGTAGTTGAGAGCATTGTTGTAGAGACAAGCTGCCCTATTTGGACAGGAAAGATTGTTAATATGAGAGATGGGTTGTGCTGCTATTGTTGATAATTGTTGTGCATCAAATGTGTTAAGGTTTCTGTATGTGTGGGTTGAGAGAGATGGTTCATTTGGGGGAGAGAAGAAATCCAACCCCACCGCCATGAAGACCTCTCGGTCTAGTGGTGTTGCTAAATGAGAAGCCTCCATAGTATAGGGCCGCAGGTAAACAGTGTTGGTGGGAGAGAACCATGTTTCAGCGATAGCCAAAAGGTGAAGAGATTTGGATATAAAGAGATCATGGACTTGCAGGATTAGAAGTGCGTAAAGTTTTAGAGACTGGAGAGACTGAGAGTGGGAATAGGTGAATAGGTGATTGGAAGGACCAGGGTGGGACCAAGGATTTGGGGAGATGTCCCCGCCTGCAAATAACAGTAATATGGAAAGCGACACAAGGTTTGACCTAGATTTGACAGTACAAGCATTGTATTGTTTGATGGGTTGAGAGGGGATAAGAGATTTAACAATGTAAGAAAGGGTGCTTAGATTGAGAGAGGGTGATGGGAGCAGTAAAGATGAAATTACAATATCAGGATAGATTGATAGATATTGGAGTGCAGAGGATATGTGTAGAGAGAGAAAAAGGCAAATCATTTAAACATAGTTAAATGTGTGAATTTGTGAATTTTGACACAAAAACAAATGTAAAAATTTGAATTCGATTTTCCTATTTGACCATTATTAAATCTGCCCCCAAATATTCTGTAAGGTATATACTAATAGGTACATAGTTAGTAGCATTCCAATTAAAACGGCAACATTTTCATGAGGATGAAAGAGCAGAATATCTGAGACTATCCAATAAAACTAATAATAAAGTCAAGTTATCCCCTGGCTCTTCTGATGGATAAAAAAACATGGTGATTTGTGCCCGATATTGCACACTGCCTAAATTTAATGCTTGATTCATCACATTAATTTTTTAAACTTCTACCACCTTGTGGAAGATGTATTTTATGGTCCATGAATTATGGAACAAGCAGCAATTTCCCCACAGTTTTCTTGGAAAGTGTTATTCGTGTTTCTTAATTGTTCTTTCATAGGTTCAGGACGAGTCTGATTTGAAGGCTGGGCACTATTTCAATGCTTATGCACTTTGAACTTATGTTATGTACTTATTTTGTATTTGGCTTCATTTGCACCTTTTCTGTTAAGACTCTAGTGGTACCATGGGAAGTATTTGCACTTTTTTTCAGAAAATAAAGTTGCTGGGAAAACTCTAACTCCATTTTGCACATAAAAATTATTGCTGTGAAACAGGATCTACAGCATCCTCGACATTCTTTAGTTTATTTTAAAACTGAGCAAGTATTTTTTTTTTGTTCATATGGGAAAAAGTTGTTGTGATCAGTAAAATAAGGAAGTATAAAATCCATACGACTTTAGCTGTTCACGCTATATTCCAAGAGTTGTATCCCTATGGATAGTATAAAACCCTTAAATATGCCCATCTATTACCAGAAACCATGCCTAATTCTCAGATCTTTGCACAAAGGGTATAGGAGGAGAGCAACAAAGTTTTCGTTTAGGTGACTATTTTTCTGTAAACATAACAGTTGTTGTCTTTCCTCCCCTGTCCTGTGTTGGTTGGTCTGTATATCCTGCCAAATAGCAGGTAATGGTGTGGTAATGTCAGTGGGAGGGGGTACAAGATGCCACCCTTGCTTTGGACGTCACAGCTACTTAGCCCAGAATTGATTTCATCATGCATATACAGATATGTCAGAATTTAGTCCAACCATTGTGTAAACCACTATAGTATTTCATAGGTAAGAGGAAGTGTCATTTGGAAGTTTACTGATTATATACCCACTCAGGTCAGACACATTGTTGCCTCCCACCACCAGCATATTATCCTCCCAACCAATCATTCTCCCATCTCAGTAAAGTACTGCTGTTGTAGGTATCAGGGTTGAGTCTGACCGACTGCATCTAAGAAGTCTCTTGATTGTCTATCCACTTAGGTTAGATACACAGCTGCCTCCCACCACTATCATAATGCCCTCCCGGCCATTCATTTCCCCATTTCAACAATTTCCGATGCTCTGCCTGGCGCACGTTTTGCTCGGTATTCGAGCTTGGGAAGGTACAATTATAATGGGACATTCTTTTTTCTCTAGTCTACTAATAATTTAGGGGGAATTAAAATAATTTTATTGGGCTTCTCTCCTACTTTCTGCTCCAAGCAGGATTTTTCATTCTTAAAAATAGCACCAGCTGTTGGGTGTTTTTCTAGTTAATCCTTGCATGGGTTTGGGGTAGACACATGCAGTGCACTTTTGGGGCCTATTTTAGATTAAAGGGGTGACACCTTCAAGTTAACTTTTATTGTGTTATAGAATGGCCAAGTCTTAAGTAATTTTTCAACTGGTTTAATTGTCTTCTTCTTCTGATTCCTTTCAGCTTTCAAATGGGGGGTCACTGATCCCATCTATAAATAAATGCTCATACGGCTACAAAGGTATTGTTATTGCTACTTTTTATTACTTAGCTTCCTAATCAAACCCTCTCCAATTCATATTTCAGTCTCTTCAATCAATGCATGGTTGCTAGAGTAATTTGCACCCTAAAAAACTACAGTTAAAAAAATGAAAACCAATCTTTAAGGAAGGAGTTTCCTAACACACACTAGGTTTTCGGCCGTAAAAAAATTCTATAATTTTACCCAAACCGGCTTTTGAAATGAAGAAAAACAGCTTTTCCTTAAAGATTGCTTGAGCTGAAAAAGCTTGAGCAATCTTAAATATACCCATATGACTCACAGAACTGCTACAATGAACATGCACCCGCAGAAGGTTAGTGTCTTTAATCATTGCGGGGTACCTAACAGTTTGGAACCCCAAGTGATTTATGGTTTAGATCCGCTGAACAGGATAGGGATGGGTGAATTTGACCCATTTTGTTTCAGCAAACATTTGCCGCCGCCGAATTGTCGCTGATGCCCATTAAAGTCTAATTAAAATTTTATAGCGCGGCAAAAAAATTTTCGACACGCCGCAATACAAGTCGGCGTGTGTCAAACCAAGGTGAAAAAATTCGCCCATCCCTAAACAGGACAATACAAACCTTCTACAACAATGTAGCTGAACCATACGTAACACAAATATTGCCAGATACCTAGATACCTAGAGCCACTAGGGGGCACATTTACTTAGGGTCGAATATCGAGGGTTAATTAACCCTCAATATTCGACTATGAAAGTTAAATCCATTGACTTCGAATATCGAAGTCGAATGATTTATCGCTATTCGTTCGAGCGAAGGATCGAAGGAATAATTGTTTGATCGAACGATTAAATTCTTCGAATCGAACGATTCAAATGATTTTAATCCATCGATTGAACGAAATTCCTTCGATCAAAAAAACCTTGGAAAGCCTATGGGGACCTTCCCCATAGGCTAACATTGATGCTCGGTAGGTTTTAGGTGGCAAAGTAGGGGGTCGAAGATTTTTTTAAAGAGGCAGTACTTTGACTATCGAATGGTCGAATAGTTGAACCATTTTTAGTTCGAATCGCCAATTCGTGGTCGAAGTAGCCAAAAAACACTTCGAAATTTGAAGTTTTTTTTATTGTATTCTTTCACTCGAGCTAAGTAAATGTGCCCCTAAGTATGAAATCCATCAAAAGATATTTTTAATGCAAAAGTGTTAAAAAGTTTACTTCCCTCAGATGAACTAGCAACCTGTGTCATGCCCTCCAGGGAGACTCGTGCTTGTTCTTTCTAAACTCAGCTCTCTGTTGAGTGTTAATGTGATCATTGCTGGGGGCATTAAACCCTTTTTTCTTGTACCAAACTTTAAACAGCACTATAGCTGCCCTTCTGATGTCGGATTACATTGTAATATCAGTAAGCCATAAATTTGCACAGTAATTACCCTTCTGATGTTTGATTATAATATAATAACGGGAAGTCCAAATGCACACTAATCCCCTCTTGTTAGATAACAGCAAAATGACTAATGTCATAGTTCTGAACTGGATTTTCTTTGAAGAATCCTCTTTCTTGTTTTTTTTTAATTATATTTAGGCCATTTGGAGGAGTGCTGAGTTTTATGGCAGTTTACATGTGTGCCCCTTTGCTCTTCAAAACAGGCATCACAAACTTAATTAGTGATGCAAGAGAAATCACAAGTGAGAACTACCAGAACTATTAGTTATCTCACTGTTGTATACCTAGAGATCTCTCTCTCTCTCAATTTTGGCTTGCTGATACAAGGGCTTTTTTTTTTTTTAAATATTTGGTGCTAGAAAAAACATGTTTAATGCCTTTAGTGATGATCATATAAATAATACAGAAAACAGGATGTACAAATTGCAGAGGATTCTAATTGGAAGATACTGTAAACTTGCAATAATTTGGCTGCTGGCCCTGGAAAGCAAGGGAGAAGCTTTATTTTGTAACGGTATAAAAATCCAAACCTAATGCTGATGGACTACAGCACCCAGAATGCTTTTTCCCTTGATATTACACTGGGAGTCTTAAAATTAATAAAATAACTTTACTTTACTGCCCAAGCCATGGACATTTGGAAATAAGGTAAAATGCCAGCGTGGTATTCTGTTATCACCTCAAGCCAGTACAGTTTGCTGCTAAAAGGCCCAGATAAAAAACATTACTATTGGATTTAAAGGGGGGGGGGGTACCTAAACATATTGTTATCTACCTTTCCTTGTCCTTTAAGAAAACAAACCTTATACAGATGGTCTAATCTTCCAAACATTATGTAAACCTTAAAATATGTTGATATAGTATATGGCACCAAAGTGCTCAACAAAGGGGGCCAGGGACTGTGGGGAGGTGCTGGGAAGCATTGGGATCTCTTAGCAAAACTACATGGATGTGATGATTGGTGATGGACACTAATAGGAGTGATGATATAAAAAAAGGGAGATCACATACCCTCCTCCAGTGTCGGACTGGAGGGCCCAGGGCCCACTGGGCCTGCAGCCTCAGGGGCCCCCCACACTGTCCCCCGGCCCCCCAGCCCCCAACCCCAAACTATTCTGTGCCACTAGTATCTCCTCCTGTGTGCTGGTAAGCAGAAGTGGGAGTACAGGAGCGGGTCTGGGGCCTCCAGCCGCAAATTATTGAGCGCAGCCGATACCTCTATACCACGTGCCAGCTAGAGTGGCGTGCATTCATGCTGGTGAGTTATTTCTGCAGTCTTCAGAAGATGAAGTGCAGGAGCGGGTCCGGGGACTCCAGATGCAAACTATTGAGTGCCGTCTCCTGTACTCCCTTCACATACGCGCGCATGCAAGCGTTTAAGTTTTTCGTGCAGAAGAGAGTGGGAGTGCAGGATCAGGTCTGGGCTAGCGGGGCCCAAAAGAGCCTGGGTTTTTTTCCGGTGTTCCAGTCTGACCCTGCCCTCCTCCTCTTTCAGCATTATGGACACCTGGAGCGTTGTGCAAGCTTGGCCGCGTGTCTGGTCTCCTATAATGGGATCCAATCATCCCACCCGCCCTATTGCATTGTTATATTTGAATTTAAAGGTTTTTATTTTGAAAAAAAACATGCTTACATTTGTCAATATGGTGTTACTTGTACCACTGTTTTGATGTGTTATGTCACAGCTGCTGGCGTGTAATTGATTTTGGTCCTTGCCATTTGGGTTTGGTTAATAAAGGTTTTTCTCTTTACATGCCCACTGCGTCTGAGGTGGCTGGCATCTGGGATAATCAATGTTTTGGTATAATATGGCTACGACGGGTTATCTGTTTGATTAAACATGTAAAGCTGTGTTTGACCTTTACCCATTAAGAAAAGGAAAACTGAGTCTGGTGTTTTTCATTTTATTGGTTTCAATGTTGTATGTTTCACACTGTAGTTCAGAAATATCTGGATAGTCCATGCTTGAAGACTTGTTATGTCTTGTTATGGAAGACTTGCATCCCTTTTCAGGCAAGAAAATTGAAGTAGCTGGATATTAAGTAGGGAAAAATATCCATATAAAGGGGAATATGCATGTACTGAACTGTTTCCACATAGTTCAGATTATTATGCACTCTCCGTGCTTCTATGCAGGTTTATAATTCAGAGTTTGTGTTGTACCGCTGCCAAAATTTCTATGATGTAGTCTAAATTTAAATGTAATCCCCTTTTTGTCATCTATTGCACTCATATCATCAAGTGCAGTTTTTAAACACGTGCAAATAAAAGTTTGAAAAGTACGAGTGAGATCAGCAGTTAATAGTCAATAAACCATCCCGCGTTTCGGGCATGTTTATATGACTCCGCGTGTAATTTATAACTATTATGACTAGTTTGGTATCAACTTAATTTTGAAAGTATTTCTAAGGAACAGTGTGCAATATTGTGGCAACCTTTGAAGGAAAATGGTAGGGCGTCTTTTATTTCATTTGCTTTTTTTCTTTTTAGGAAAAACTGATACATCTGTTTTTTATAATACAGAACAGGTGCCTGTTACAATGTCAGGGGTCCGCATATGGAAAGGTATAATTTTACTTGCGGCTAAAGGGAGTAATGTAGTGTTTGTTAAAAGATGAAATCAGATTGGAGCTGTTGTAATATGGGGTTTCATATTGCGGCTGCCAGGAGAACATGCTGGGTGGTGTGTATTCCAGTGGCTCTCCCAGCAAAATGGTTGACATCACCATCTATTTAATGGGAAGATTTATCAAAATTGTAGAACCTTGACCATTTCGATCTTGCGTGTTTTGTATTTGTTCTGTCAATTTTCTTGGTCACTAATTTTTCCCATAGGTTCTATTAATGTGTTTGTTAACCAAATGTTATATTAAGCCCAATGATAGAATAATTTCATAAAAGAAATGTCTGGTGTACCCTTTGGAAAAAATGGTTCTCCTTATAGGTGCCCAGATGAATTCCAGAACATACATGATTTTTTAATCCATATCAAGCTTCAGATGTCTCGACTGCCTCATTAATCTGCCTCTAATAGTGATGGGGTGATATTTTGCTACTGCAGAAAATCCAGCACTGATTTTCTTACTTGTGGTGCTACAGGCATCCTGTGGTTTGGCTACAGGGGAGAGCAGTTACACTATGATTTGGCACCAGGGTCAGGACAGACTGGGCTGTAATACCCTCCCTGGGAACTTCTCTGATTCTGAATTTCTCCCGTTTCGATTCGCCAAAAAATTCACGAAAAATCATGAAATGGCAAGTTCACAAATCTTTTCACCAAAAAATTATGAAATTCAAGCAATTTCACAAAAATTTTTTGAAATTCTAACCGCTTCACAAAAAATCATGACATTCGAACATTTTCACAAAAAAATTTGGAAATTGACGCCAGCGAATTTTCACGATATGCGGAAATTTGGTGCAAATTCATGCCAGGCGAATTTATTAGCCCATCACTACTCTGAGCTGCTGGGGAGGGGGGTTCCCACTTATGTGGCAGTTTCTTCAGAGTCCTGAGAAGGATTCCTTTTGGCTTTCCTTGCCCTGAAAAGAGCACACTTTGCTCTTTAGAGCCCTGACAAGGACCCACTTTCCTTCTGCAGTTTAAATAGGGTGCACTTTTCTGCCACTGGGTTTCCCTACTGACTTTTTACACACACAGTAATATGTGGGAGCTTGCAGCACCTTGCTTTCACTCTGCTGCTTCTCCATCACAGCAGCACTTCCTGTGCAGCACTTCCTTCCTGTCAGCTCAACTCACAAGGGTGGGGACTCCTCCCCCTCCTTACACAGATCAACACAGAGGAGAGACAAGTATACACAGTTCCCCTACAGAATGACAATAAGTTCTGGGCAGATTTCTTGCACGACTAGCCAGTTGATCATCTTGTTGGATTGAATATGATACAACTTCTCCATTATGTTACCTACATAAGCTGAAACATTTAAAACAGTAAAGGGGCAGTATACCCCTTTGTTCAACATGAGTACAATGAATAGGGTTTGTGCAGAGCATACTTTTTGCAAAGGATGAAGGGGCTGTACATTCTGTGTAACTCAAGCATAGATTGTATTTTACTTCTAATAAATAATTATTTTTTTAAAAAAAATCAGTTCTATTAAAGGGACACTTAGCTGTCCCACTGTGCCTCTTATTCTCTATATAGAAGTTGACAGAAAACTTAATTATAAATGACTTAATTATAGATGCAAGAGAATTCACCAATAAAAATACTGATTGTCAGCACTATGTCAGCCATCTTGCTCTTATCGTAAGGTGGCCATACACGATAAGATCCGCTCATTTGGTGAGGTTGCCAAACGAGCGGATCATTCCCCGATATGCCCACCAACAGAAGGGTGATATTGGGTTAATCCGAATGTTTGGCTTTAGGGCCAAACCATCAGATTATACAAAGGTAATGGGCGCAGATGGGTTGTAGGACTGCATGTGGTCCTAGATCGCAGGAGAAATTAAACCTGTACTGACCAATTAAGCTGCCCATGTATGGCCACCTTTACATACAGAGAGTATTGTGCCATTTTGACATCATTATATTACACTGGAATCAAACATGGGGAGGATTGTTCAGTGCCAGGAATAAAGAACATGGGGCCAGATTTACGCAGATCAGCCAGGTATCTCATTGGGGGATTATATTGCATTTTACTGCAGGCTGGGCTCAGGAGAGCTGTGGAAAACTTTCATTAAGCAATGAATTGAATTCAATCTTGAGTTTTGTGGGCTACAGCTCCCAGCATGTGTTAACCCTGATAACATGGCACAGTATAGTTTGATTTTATTATAGCAACAACTGAGAATAGTGTGAGTTAAGTTAAAGGAGAGCTCAACCCCCAATTAAGAAAACCCCCTAACTACTAAGCTAGATAGTCCCCCCTCCCTGCTTCCCCCCTGCATACTTCAATAGCCCTGAAATTGTCCCTAAAATATTTCCCACCTATCAGTGCAGAGTAAGCACAGCAGAGCTTGTGGGCGCCATCTTCCAGATTTTTGGATTTCTTTGGGTCCTTTTTGGCAATTTGGGTCCTCTTCAGCAATTTCCAGCACTTTTGGCAAATGTGCAGTCGGTACAAACCAGAAGACTGCACTAACTGCGCATGTGCCAATACAACGCTCTCTTACAGATGAAGGCCAGTGATCCGGGCAGATGGCGCCCACAAGCTCCGTTGTGCTTAGTCTGCACTAATAGGTGAGAAGTATTTAGGGACATTTTCAGGGCTATTGAAGCATGTGGGGGGGGGGGCAGGATGGAGGGACTATCTAGTTTAGCAAGTAGGGGCTTTTCTTAAGTGGGCATGAGTTCTTTAAATACTGCAGTTTAAGATTTTTTTTTCTCTCACTTCTTCTTTCTTCATCTGTTTGTGAAGGAATTGTACTGAGCACTCTACCTGCCATAACTAATCTGTACATTTTCTACACGAGTCTTGGAATCAAACAGTAACTATCAGTGCAAGTCTGTAACATGAGAAAGCGGTATAATTCCAATGATCATTCCTAGCTGTTGATGTCCAGAGCCTGTGACTAAAGATGTTTTGCTGTTTATCAAAGACAGTGACAGAGCAAGTGCAAAACAATGGGCCAATTTTATCATTTTGCGATTATGTAGCTGTTAAAATATGTAATGGCCTGATTCCTTTATGATTTTGGCTTGTTGGGAACAATCAAACATCTGTTCTTTATGAAATCCAAAGAGACTTGTTAATAAGACTCAAATGAGTGACTGGTACGAGGGTTTACTAAACAATCCACCTGGCAAAGCAAACTTTGTACTCACTATTAGATTTCATAGCTAAGCAATGTATTAAATAACATCCAGCTTTAATGTTATTTAAGATTTTGTCAAGAATTTTGTTGACTCTCCATGGATCACATGCTTTTTAATTTATCAATATAATAATCAGGGATATCCAGACATTGAATATCGAAATTAAGGATAAAGAAAAACTAACTTTGTTATTATTATGTAAACCATCATCTGCTATCCATTTTTCTTTTGTTAGGCTGCTGGGGGGGGTGATATCACTCCAACTTGCAGTACAGCAATAAAGAGTGACTGAAGTTTATCAGAGCACAAGTCACATGACTGGGGGCAGCTGGGAAACTGACAATATGTCTAGCCCCATGTCAGATTTCATAATTGAATGTAAAAAAAATCTGTTTGCTCTTTTGAAAAACGGATTTCAGTGCAGAAGTCTACTGGAGTAGCACTATTAACTGATGCGTTCCGAAAAAAATGTTTTCCCATGACAGTATCCCTTTAAGAATAGCTTTTTGAATATTTTGGGCTATTTCTCCCTAACTCCGATGTTTTCTCTTTCAGATGATATAATACTGTGATGATTAATGGATGTACCTAAAAATGGAGGTAATCTTCACAGAGTGAGTGTACTGCTGGTCATGTGGAATTTGTGGAAATATAGTGCTGCCGATTCCAGAGTTCTAAAGGATTTCTATCCCATATGGAGATTTACTTTGTTTAAAACACCAGAGCTAACAGTAACAACATTTCATTGTGTATCATAATCATGATGTCATATAATTTGTGTCTGAACTGAAGTGCTTAATCCCTTGGGAAAGGACCAGGTCATCACCAGTATATCCAGTCATTTTGATTTTAATAGCTTAATGTATATTTCACTGGGGTTCCCACATACAAACCTGTGGTGTGAAAATGTGAGTGAATAAAATGAAATGTAAATCATATTCTCAATTTTTTCCTTTACAAATGTATATACAATCAAGTTCGAGTCGAAGATATAATTCTTTTTGGTCCCAGGGCACCAATTGTTTGCTCCATGTGTATACATTCAACATCCATTGAAGTACCAGCCAAAGTGCTTGAAATTGGACTGTGCACATAAGATGCAGATGGCAGGTGAATCCTCTTGCTAGATGCTACAGCACACACAATAATTGGGATTTCTCCGTTTTCATTAGCCCCCAAAGTTGACTTATTTGGCTTCTTTAAAGTCCATTGTGAACAGGAGAACTAACATGACCTGAAGGCTACTCTTATCCCAGCTGGAATCAGTTGAGTTGGAATATATCCAGAAAAGCTAATAATCCATCCAAGCATATTTGCTTGACAGTTTCCCATTTTTTTATTGGAGCCTTTTATAAAAAGTTTAGCATTACATTAGGCTGTTTATACCAGTTGGAAATAAAAGGAAGCTATAATGTAAATGGAATTTTAACATGGTGTGGCATATGTTAATAAAACATTTTTATTTCCCTTTAATTAAAAACTGTGAAAGTATAAAGCCCACCTGGATTCCGATATTCATGGCCCCTGAGACTATTTTAATGAAATGTTTCCAAGCCCTACAAGAGAGTACCTCTTTCTCAAATAGTTGGCAATATAAAGATAATATATGCTAGAGATGACATGATAATATTATAAAACATAAAAATCCAGAAACCCCGTAACTTGATCTGCTTGACGGGATCATTTGTTCCTGCAATGAAATCAGTGTTCAGTGACCTTATTTTCATCTCATTTGTCTAAAAGAAACTTTTCACTGCAGCTTGTATCATAAAATTGTTAGAATACAAACATATAATTCAGGTTACAGGGACACACATGCATGGAAAACATTGCTCACTAGTGATGGGCGAATAAATTCACCTTTCACGAATTGGTGGTGAATTTCCACATTTCGCCGCTGACGAATATATTTGCGAATCTCCTACGAATCTCCCATGAAAAAAAATCTCCGCACGTCAACACTATTCAGAACATCAGCGTCACAATTGACGACGAATGGACGCGGGCGGCAATTTCAATTTTCACAAATTTTTCGCTGTAACACGAATTTTGCGGGAAATTCGTGAATTTTTTGGCGAATTGAAATGGGAGAAATTCACCCATAACTGTTGCTCACCCCTCTATGTTACATTAAAGGAATAGTTCAGTGTGAAAATAAAAACTGGGTAAATACATAGGCTGTGCAAAATAAAAAATGTTTCTAATATAGTTAGTTAGCCAAAAATGTAATATATAAAGGCTGGAGTGAACAGATGTCTAATAAAACAGCCAGAATCCAACTTCCTGCTTTTCAGCTCTATAACTCTGAGCTAGTCAGCGACTTGAAGGGGGGCCACATGGTACATTTCTGTTCAGTGAGTTTGTAATTGACCCTCAGCATTCAGCTCAGATTCAAAAGCAACAGATATGACCCATGTGCCCCCCCCTCAAGTCTCTGATTGGTTACTGTCTGGTAGCCAGGGCAACCAGTCAGTGTAAATAAAGAGAGTTGAAAAGCAGGAAGTAGTGATCTGACTGACATGTTATACATCAAATCACTCCAGTCTTTATACATTACATTTTTGGCTAACTAACTATATTAGAAACATTTTTTATTTTGCACAGCCTATCTATTTACCCAGTTTTTATTTTCACACTGAACTATTCCTTTAACTAGCTGAGCAATGCGGGAATCAAGTGTTGAATGGAGTCAGTGACTCCCTGCCTTGAGAGCCTAATCCTTTTTCTTTAGAGGTGATTTATCTCTATGTGGTGAACTGTAATTACATATAAATGTATCATCTGCATTCATTTACATTGTAAACTGAAAGGCAATTTAATTAATAAAGCTATAATTAAAGGGATTCTAAACCCAACCAAAAGCTGGAGTATGCTGAGAATACTTATAAGTTATAGAAGGCTTACGTCACTTTTAAAGCAATGTTATAGCAACCTTTATGTTTGCGTATATATATATATATATATATATATATATATATATATATATATATATATATATATATATACAGTACTTATAAAAAATACCTTCCAGATTTATACATTATATTCATATTTAGGAGTATATATCATTAGGGATTAGCGTGAGAATTGCTTTTATTCCACAACACAACAAAATAGACCTTCTTTTTTTAATTTCCTTAATGTACTTTGTAGTAGGAAGGGGAAGCAGTTCACAGAATCTTTAAAATTAGAATCTACAATAAAAATAAGGTGATGCTTATTGGTTGTCAATGAACGCTCAGTGTTTCCCTTTCAGACTCTTTTAATGGATCTTGGAAAGCAGATGAAGAATTGGCATAGACTGCTAAAATCTCTCCAAACAGAGTCCGATTTTTACATTGTCTTTGTTCATCTGGCATTTGGGACTTATTAAAATGACTGCATTAGTCAAATACAGATGTTGGAAACATCCATGTCACAAAGTCATGTGTAAGATTTCTACATAGTTATTTCATAGCCTCTTACTTGTTACTTTTTGATGTTTAAAAACAAAAGTAAACATATGATAAAATATTTCTTTTGGGAGACTGATGCTAAAATGGGAGTACAAAGGCAGGCTGGATTTCATTTAAGGTACCCTTTCACCTATAGCAGTCCCCTTTGGCTTCACTACTCAAATGCTGTCAGACTTGAGCATATTGGCTCAGCATTTTCAACTAGCACTAGCAAACTTCTGGCTCGTAAAGTCCAGGACAGAGCTTGCAAACAATAGAATTATTAAACGTTGCCAGGTTAGGGATCACCAAAGCCATTCTTGATTCATCTGTGTATATATTTTAGTCTATAAAATGAGTTTGAAGTTATTTTTCTTTCTTCAGGGAAGATCCCTGATGAAAGTTCCACATTGGAACTGAAACGTCGGATACAATAAACCCATGTTTGCCTGATTGAGTTTTATGCTGTAGTTGCTTTTCAATCAGAATGACTTTTCCTCCTCTGGACTTACCAAGTGGATGTTGGAAGGCCCAAAAGAATAGGGTACTGGTGTGCATATTACCTTGGACCGAAGAGGAAACGGGTGGTTCACCTTTAAGGTAACTTTTAGTATATTATAGAATGGCTAATTCTAAGCAGCTTTTTAGTCGGCCTTCATTTTTTCTTTGATATAGTTTTTGAATTATTTTCTTCTTCTGACTCTTCCAGCTTTCAAATCGGGGTCGTTGACCCCATGTCATAAATGAATGCTCTATAAGGCTACATATTTATTGTTGTTGCGTTTTATTACTCATCTTTCTATTCAGGCCTCTCCTATTCATATTCCATTCTCTTATTTAAATCAATGCATGGTTGATAGAATAATGTTCACCCTCTAACCCAGTTTGCTGAAATGGCAACCTCGAGAGCTGATGAACACAAAGCGAAATAATTCAGAAACCACAAATAAAATGAAGCCTTTTGAAAATTGTCTCAGAATATCAGATCATATATTAAAAGTTAATTCAAAGATAAAGAACTCCTTTAATGAAGTGCAATAAACTTTCTGCATGTTATCCAACCCAGACAAGGCAGTAATGCAATAACATTATCCCATACAGGCTGTGACAGGGTGTTTGGAAAACACCACTGTTTTAGAGGAAAAGGGACATAAAAGAGTGCATTTAAACTGCATTGTATGTGCTGCAAAGGAATACTCGGCTCAGGTAGGGTTAATATTCAGCCAGGTAATTAAGTGGCAGCTGAGAGAGGATCTACCTGACCATGTAAAAGGGCTGTGTGAGCACAACTCAGGCCTCTCCAGGGAAGTGAGGTGCTGTGAGAGACAGAGCTGGGCAGAAGGAGCTTTTCTGCCAGCAAGAGAGTTCCAGAGCTTGGAGCCTAAATCCCTTGTGGGGAAAGAAAGAGAAAAGGACTGGCAGAGGCTAGTGGGTCTGAGTCCCAGGAGGGTAAGCCAGCAGGACTGAGTGTGAAGCCCAAATACTTCAAGGTGCAAGAGGGTGAGAGTTTCCTTTGATGGTGAGCTACCAGAGGGGGGACAACCCTGAATGTTTTGCAGTGTATTTACTGAACTGTACTCTGCATGTTCTACAGTGAAGTTGAACTGTAACCTGAACATTTTTCTGTTGCCTTTTCGTTGGAATGTCCAGTGCTTAATAAACCTGTGTTTTTTGTCTGAAGCCTTGGTGTCCCTGTCTCTAAGCTCACAAATCCTATGCTACCTGCCTACCAAATGCTAATTCCCCCATAAAAGTGCATGTGCAGGCTAGTGGCATGTCACAATTGGCGCTTGAATGCGGGCAGAGCTTTAAAGAGACATACACCTGTTTAAAAGCCTGGTAAGCATTACCCTTAAGAGACTGTACTAATATGGCAACTGGTGCTGTAAATCCCCATGCTACAGCTGTTCAGCAGGAGGCTGTGAGTGCTGTTGGAAAGCAACAGGAACAGCAAGATGGCGACTGGTGGAGGCAGTTCCACCATGACTGGGAAAGAGTCAGCGAGCCACGTCTGGGAAAGAGATTGCTAAATGCCTCACAAGTGAAAGGTGAGCATTTCTGTGAGTTGCAAAGAGCAGTGGTAGCTCCTGTAAAGTCTGTAGGAAAACAGACTAATTTTTTTTGTCTACCACAAAGAAAGTTCTACCAGCAGGCTTCCTTAAAGGTGCAGTGGCCTGTGGAGTTGCAATAGACTGCCAAGGAAGTGAGCGCAACTTCGCTTGTGCGAAAGGAGACCCCTACATCTGGATCCAAGGCAGGAAACTGGTTCAAAAGAGGTGGCACCCCAAAGTTGGAGCTCCAGCAGAATACCAAGGAGAGAAGCTATGCTGATTTCCAAGTCTGGTCTGGCATATTTGGCCAGAGTTCATCCCCAGTGGATCCACACCAGATGCCCTACAGGAATGGTGAGACTGTTCTTAAAGGGGTGGTTGAAAAGGAACAGCAGGCTGGGGGGATAAAAGACTGGGACTGTGGAAGGAAAGGCAAGGTCCTGGGAGCTAAAGAGTTAAGTGTGCAATCAGAGTGCACTGTGCCTGTTAAAAGTATTGCTGAAAAGTCAGTAGAGGTGAAAGTGAATGGGATTTCACTGTGGGTCACACTGGACATTAACTCAACTAAGTCAGTGGTGTTGCACGAACTGTTAATGTTTATTCTACTACCGCACGAGGTCCCTGGGATGCAAGATAACTCAAACCCCACTGTATGTCTAAATTTTGAAACCACCAAAGGGACTGTAATCCACTCCCTTATGGCTACGAGTGACGGTGAAGTGGAAATTGTTCTGGGAACAGACTTTCCCCTATTCTGGGAGTTGTGGGGAAACAACAAATCAATGGATGTGGAACAATCAAACCAGGTGGTGAATAATGTTGGTGTTATGCAAAATGTTATGTGTAATTTTGCTGTCCAATGTCCAGATGGGAATCCTATGTGTGTGAATGTGGGGTGTGAGGTAACACCCATAGTAAAAAGTATAAGGGGGACCCCCAATATAAATGTGTCCGTGTCCCTAGAGAAGGTGAATGAGGTAATTCACAGTGGGGAACGCCAAAAAGCAGAGCAGGCGTGTCTGCAACAAAGTAGCTCAAGTGAGAGAGAAAATGTCTTGAGTAAAATGTGCCTTAATGTTTTGCTACCTGAAGGGTTAAGGCAAAGGGAGAAAAACTCTTTGAGGAATGTCTGTGATTCCAAGTGTGAATGTCTTAAAGGTGAGGCAAAACCTAAGCCCTGCACGATGTGTGGCTTGTCTGTGAATGTGTACAAATCTGCAACTGTGTACAAAACAGAGCCTGTAAAGTGCAGTAGTTGTTCTGGCCCAGGACATATGGCTGGTAATTGCCCCTTTGAAAGGTCTACTGCGGCAATAACCAAGCTGATCAAAGTCTATGACCAGTTGTGTGTACAACTGAACTCAGGTGGAGAGTCCCAGTCTACTGAGAGCAATCCCTTACAGAGACAGGGATATGTCCAGCTCACTGAGTGTGTAGTGAGTGAGAACAGACCTGAGTGTGCTTATATGGAGAATGGTAACATGGCTGTCAATGGGGATAAGCCACATGGAGTGACTGTGGTTGAAAGTGAAGTCATGACTCCTGTGTTACATTCCATGGAAGGAGTCTTGCAGTCAGAATCTGTCTGACAGAGGATGCATTGGGTCCCAATACAAGTGATGCCAAATGTGAGTTGCTTGCTAACCCTGAGCGTGTGACCAAGTGTGTGTCTGGTTGTATAACACAAGTCTGTGAGCAAGATGCAACCAGAAAGCAGACTAAAACTGTTGGCCATGGGCTTGAAGGAAAAGCCCTCGGTGTGTTTAAAAACCCATCATTGTCAGTTGTGGAAGGACACCCTATATCCCAGGCAGTGGGTAAAACTGAAATGCAAAGCATGCATGATGGTAACAGATGCCAAAGTGTGTCTTCCCTAGTAAATAAAATTCAGGAGTTGGAAGTGTGTGTGGCTGCTCCCATAGAGACACATGTGTCAGATTCATGTAGTAGCGATAATAAGTTGGCCTTAAAGTGTCCATCCAATTGTGACTCCCATGGTTCAGGCATGATAACCTGGGAGAGTAAAGTAAGGCAAAAGTGCAAGCAGAATTGTGGGAATGAGACCCCTAAAAGTGTGTTAAGTGAGAGACCTGAAATCTTAGACTGCCAAGCTGTGTGTGTGTGAACATAGCCAGTGCAAATGATGGTGTGAAAATCGTACCATGAGTGTTAATGGTGATCAGCCAGACATAGTGTCTGAGGAGGTGAGTGATGAAAATGTAAAACTGCCTCCTGAATCTGTGTGTGTGCAGGTGCCAACCACACAACTGTTCTCCAGTGAGCCCATCTGTGTGAGCTGTCCCCACTGAAGTGAAAGTGACAGATTCAGCACCAGCTGAGTCTATTAAAGAGGCATGTTAAGTTAAGACCTGATACAGAAGAGGTCAAGTGTGGGTTGCCTGTTAACACAGAATGTGTCAGAGTGTGTGACACAAATCTCTGGTAAAAAAGCACCCTACAACCCATGAATGTAAAATGCAAAGTGTTCATGGTGTGAACAAAGACACTGAAGTATGTGTGCCTGATCTTGCCTTATTTGATCAAAAGCAGGAGACTGAATTGTGTGTGACTTCCTCCATAGGAACACATGTGTTAAATGTCTTGCAGGTTAAAGAAAGCCCAAGATCCCTTTTAAAGGGATGCGCTATGGACAAACAGGTCCCTAGCCCTTTGTGAAAGACAAAGTGAGTGAAACCTTACATTTCAAAGGCAGAGTGAGCCCTTTAAAGATAAAAGGTTCACGTTTACAAGAGCATGTGTCTGTATACTCTGATTGACATGTATATGTGGGATCTTTCACATGCTAAAGAAAGGTCAAAATCATGTTTAAAGGGTTGCGTAACTGAGAAGCGGCAATCTAGCCCTTCAACCATAGAAAGACTGGAGGTAGAAATCCCTTTAAGAGAGTTTCTTTTGGGATGGAAATGTTCTGCCCCTGGGTCAAAACAGAGGGGGAGGATATGTGACAGGGTGTTTGCAAAACACCACTGTTTTAGAGGAAAAGGGACATAAAAGTGCATTTAAACTGCATTGTATGTGCTGCAAAGGAATACTCAGCTCAGGTAGGGTTAATATTCCCTATCAGCCAGGTAATTAAGTGACAGCTGAGACAGGATCTACCTGACCATGTAAAAGGGCTGTGTGAGCACAACTCAGGCCTCTCCAGGGAAGTGAGGTGCTGTGAGAGACAGAGCTGGGCAGAAGGAGCTTTTCTGCCAGCAAGAGAGTTCCAGAGCTTGGAGCCTAAATCCCTTGTGGGGAAAGAAAGAGAAAAGGACTGGCAGAGGCTAGTGGGTCTGAATCCCAGGAGGGTAAGCCAGCAGGACTGAGTGTGAAGCCCAAATACTTCAAGGTGCAAGAGGGTGAGAGTTTCCCTTGATGGTGAGTGACCAGAGGGGGGGAAAACCCTGAATGTTTTGCAGTGTATTTACTGAACTGTACCCTGCATGTTCTACACTGAAGTTGAACTGTAACCTGAACATTTTTCTGTTGCCTTTTCATTGGAATGTCCAGTGCTTAATAAACCTGTGTTTTTTGTCTGAAGCCTTGGTGTCCCTGTCTCTAAGCTCACAAATCCTATGCTACCTGCCTACCAAACGCTAATTCCCCCATAAAAGTGCATGTGCAGGCTAGTGGCATGTCACATGGCCAATAGTGATACGAACTTTATGCAGTTCACCTTCCATGCAGCAAAATCCCCTTTGCGTTGTGTTAGAAAGTCCAATTATAAAGTGAAATCAGCTTTGGGGATGTTATCCAAAATGGCTGTTAGTATTCTCTGCATATCTCTGTATATTATCATGTATTTATCTGGCATGTTTGAGAACTGGGTAGTGTAGCTATTGTTATAACAGATTGTGTCCTCTTTAAATAATGCAAAATGTCCCCTTCCTCGTGTCATTTGTTTTGGAAACTCTGTTTCCGACCCATTCTGGATACTGGTACCATTGTTGGATGTCAGCACGACAATGACTGCAAATAAACTGTAACGAGTGATAGAAAATAAAAGGGACATGGGAAGAACATGCATGCTGAAGGCTATTTGTTGCAAATGTCATTGTAGGGTCTTCATGTGGTGACTCAGTAGGTAAAACATGACACTCATCACAACAGGTGTTGACTTTGCAGTATAAATAATGTATATGCCCCAGAGTGTTTACCATTACTTTTCCATTCTTGCTTTGTATGGTACATTTGTTGAAGTTCGGTTTAGCATTCAAGCAAATATCAATTTGGCTAATGACTAATTTATTGCTCTACACATTTAATAATCTTCTGGAGATTAGGCAAGTACAGGGAGTCCTTGAGTTCCATATACCCAACTTACATACAACTCCTACTTACAAACATAGGCAATTACAGTAATGTACTGTGGTTTGCTTGGCCTTTATTAGCCTGTAGCTTTAATAAACCACCTGCCCCAATCCCCTCTGGTGTGTGTTGTCTGCAGAGCACAGAAAGGTACAAATAAATACTATGTTAAGACAAACATCTGTTGCATTTAATAAGTAAAGGTATGTTTAAACTTACATATATATTCAACTTAAGAACAAACCTATAGGTCCTATCGCGTACGCAACCTGGGGACTGCCTGTAAATGAACAGTTTATTGTCATGCTTATTTGGATTAGGATTTTTTTGGTAAAACCCTGTCAAATAATGTACAAAACCCTGCAGTACTTTCTAAACTATGATTCTCTTCATTACTGAGATACGCAGCTAAGGGACCCACAATCTAATCTAAGGAGCCAACCCATTAAGGGTTTCCTATAATAAAGATTTTGCTCAAGTTATATTAACCTATAGCAACCAATAAGCAGGTAGTAAGTACGGTTTCAATATTTTTTTATTGGGTTTTTCAAGAAAGAAATTTTACAAACATTTCAATAATAAATGTAGTGAATCTAGTAATGTCACTACATCAAACACGTACATTCAATGATAGTAATCACAGCAACAGTAGTAGATAGCAGTAAAACAACAATAATGATTAAACTATAGTCTAAGTTATGATAGCTAACAATATTCACTTAAACAATATTCACTTAAATCAACTACGCGGAAGAATTGAGTTGGTACTAATGTGCGAATAGTGCACCTACTGTAACAAAAAATGTATATAGCATAAATATACCCCAATGCATGTCCGAACCAGTCAACATACACTAGGCAAATCCTATCACAAATGCAATTACATAGCCTTTTATTAATGACAATATAATGATAAACTGTTATAGCAGGTAGTAAGTACTGGTCACCCGTATTAAGAAAACAATGTGGGTCCGCATTTCAGATAAAGAAGCTGCTTGGATGAGTGGTGAAACAGCTTCAAGTCCAGTTGCTTTAGACTTATTTCCACTAGATATTTTTAATTAGGTTTTTTTCCCATTAGGTATTAAAAAGGGCAAAATAAATGAAACAATAAGGTCTTGTTTCAGGGCTTTTTGGCTCATTTTAGCCTGTCTCATCCTAACCAAGCTAGGTTCTCTTCTTCATACTTAAAGGTCGTTTTTTTTTTATGAAAGTATTGGTAAACAACCACCAGACAAATAGTTCAGACAGAGTGTACGGAAATTGTTTGTCATACAGTAAGCTCCTTGTATTAAGCTCAAGCCAAGTGGCTTGAGAAAAGATGGTAGTTAGAGAGTGGGCACTTCTTGGAAGTGCAAAGCTGCTGTAGATGAACACCAAAGGCCTTCAGCCGTTTCTCTATCCATGTACCAATTGTACCACCATGACCAAAAGACTGAGTCACGTAAAACTGGTATATTTACCCTTGTTGTATCTTTCTGGTCTCCGAACCCTTGTTTCCATCCAAAACAATAATATTCAATCAATCCAAGTAAATGGGTGAAGAAACCAATCAGCGCAGGTGTACTGCTGCAAGGTGCTTTTATTGGATACACGACATGTTTCGAGCTAAAAAGCTCTTTATCAAGTGTGAAAAAATGCTCTGTGGTACATCATTATGATGTACCACAGAGCATTTTTTCACACTTGATAAAGAGCTTTTTAGCTCGAAACATGTCGTGTATCCAATAAAAGCACCTTGCAGCAGTACACCTGCGCTGATTGGTTTCTTCACCCATTTACTTGGATTGATTGACCAAAAGACTGCAGTTTATAAAGTAAATGCATATCTGGAACTGTTCCAAAAGTCTTCAAAATCTAAGTCAACCACATCTACTGCAACCTTTATATTTGAAGAGCACATAGTTCAATTTTCTATTATTGGAATCAGTGATGTAACATATAACTGGGCTCCACAGCAAATTTACAAATATTTATTGAAATTGTATATGAATTAAGGCCTTGTGTGGCCCCTACACCTCTTGGGCCCCCCTACAGCCACAGGGTCTGCTTCCTCTATAATTACACCCCTAATTGGATTCAATTACATTAGCTTTCATACTACATGTGTCTAGTTGACAGCACTGCGACTCCATTCAATATCTAGGTATTGTATACCCCCCCATGAAAATGGTGAGGAGTGTCTTCTTCGTTTGACATACCACTTCAAGGGTAACTATACACTTTTAGACAGAACCAATAAAGGGTTGCATATAGAACAATAGCAATAATTATTGACAACTGTTTTCCTTCTGATGGATCAATGGTACCATGAAGACTCTCATAGTAAGAGGGTCAGGGGATCTTTCTCAAATAGATAAAGACAATACGGTAGTCATGTTTGTTTTCTTAATTTTATTTAAGTGATAGCTCTATCTATCTATAGGTTTACTTGTCTTTATGACATTTCTATCTATCTATATCATGTCTCTTTCTCTTTGGGTCTCAGATATTTGATTGAAATTCTGACGTAGACAAACTTGGAAATTTATAAAGCTGGATGTCTTCTAGGATAACTTCATATTTTCTCACATTTTTTAAATACATATAGAATGTGAAAATAGCCAATTTAAACAGTTTATTAGAAATCCTTAAGAATGAAAGTCATTTCAAAACAGAATTCCAAGGGCACTCATAGGTCATAATAACATTATTTGAGTGAAAGTTATCCTAGAAATGTACTTTTAAAGCACAGAATATATCCTGAAAGTAAAAATGACAGTATGGATTACAGAATAGAAACAAATGCTATGGGGCACATTTACTACGGGTTTAAGTGAATTCAAAGTAATTTTTGGGTACTTCAACCATCAAATAGGCCAAAATTCGATTTGAATTGAAAAAACTTTGAATATTCAAGCATTCGAAAATCAAAGTACTGTCTCTTTAAAAAACGTTGAATTCGAAACTTCACCACCTTAAACCTGCCGAATTGCTATGTTAGACTATGGGGACCTCCTAGAAGTTTTTAGAAGTCAAAGTTTTTTGAAAATCGTTTGGCTTCCAGGCAGTAACCAATCAGTGACTTCAGGGGGGGGGGTTATTTTTATACTGAACAATTCCTTTAAAAAGCCCCAATATATTACACTGGGAACCAAGCATCTGTCATGGCAAATAGTGGTGTATGATAAAAGTGTACATTGAATCCATTGAACCCATTTTGGCAAACCAGCTCAAACTACTTGCTCTACTGAAATATTAGTTTGAAGTGAAGGTGGTGTAAAATATTGTTAACTCCATGCCAGAGTATGAGTTTTAATCAAAACCAGTTTGAATCTGTCGATTCACCTTTATTGTAAACTTAAACAATTCATCAACCTTCTCTGCATTCTGTGGCATCAAGATATTTTCTAAAAAAACAGGATATCGGTCTAATTTTCTGTTACTCTTTTTATTCACTTCAATTACCCTGAGATTCTGAATGCAGCCAGATACCACAGATAATACACCCCATTGAAAACTGATGATGCTTCTAGTCTGTTTCTTAAGTGAGTCTGTCTTTTGACTTACACAATGGTATCAGGGGTGATAAGGATAAAGATTGTCCACTGGTATCATGTGAGAAAGAATAGGGACAGAATTACTAAGTGCATTCCAGGTTTCCTGATCTGCAGATGTAGGGACAGAATCATGATCAGATTGCAAGAGTTTTTGTTCCAATTTACTGAAGCTTTTTCCAACAAGGATTCCCTTGCATCCCATCACAATCCGGATCATTTATGTTATCCAGATCTACTTTGAACGGCTTTGCAGAATGCCTTTTCTCCATCTGTCTGTGATTTTAACAATGGTTGTAAGCATGATTTTTGTTAAAATGTGTTGAATGTTAAACTTCATGTCTATCTATCTATCTGTCTATCTATAAATTTTTTGGATTCATTAATAAAAAAAATCCGACCAAACTAGAATTCATGATTTACCCTTTTTTTATAATTAAGAAAACACGACTTTTTCTGATTGTCGAAAAATCCAAATTTTTCGTATTTGACTTCCGAAAAGTCAGAATCTTTTGTGAAATTGGCGGAAAGGCCCAAAATGTTCAGATTATCGAATGAAACTCAGCACAGACAATAATACATTCAATTTGGTAATAGCACCGCTACCACTGACTTCGAGTATTTTCATATTCTGACTTTTTGCAGCCTCAGAGTATAATAAATCTCGAGATATATTCGAGTTTTTTTTCCCACTAAAAATTCATATTTTATAGTAAAAAAAAAACCTCATTTTTCTAGTTTTTACCATTCAGACTTTAATAAATAAACCCCTAAATGTCTGACAATCTATCATGTTTACCAATAAACACCTTTTTCCTGTATACTTTCCCTTTCTAAGTAGTGTATAAATTAAGGGTTAAGGCATCATTTAAGTGTTGCAATATTTCGGTATAAGAAATTTGATTAAGTTGGAAAAGTTATAATGCTACTAGCTCTAGTAACTATAGCAATCAGATACTGTATTTGCTTTCCAGCAGGTGTTCAGTAAATAACGTTTGCTTATTGGTGTAGAATGAAGCGTAGATTGCAATTTTTCAATTTCATAACCACCATGTCCTGAACCACTTGCAAGCCCAATATATTATAAGTATTCCAAGGAAATGGAATGCAGCAGACATTAGTGTTCAATAGAATGTATACAAAAAAAAAAATAAATAAAGCCATGACCAGTTTGTCCCAAAAATAAAAAAAAAAATCTGGTGTTTAATATGGATATCAGGCTAGTCCATTAATATAATTTATATGATACAAAATGTATTAATACTATGAATCCGCATTCATTTAATAACTTTACATGTAACCGAGGACCTTATACTGACAGATCTATGCTCTTTTCTGGCTGAGCCACAGGAGGCTTGTGGGTTCTGCCTTGTAACTTGTTTTAATGTATTTTTTCCAGTCTGCCAGAGTCTGTTATTGCTCTGAGTTGCAAGCAGATGTGTTGCAACTGCATTGAACTGCCCAATTAAGGGGCAATCTAAGCCAGTTTCCTCCTGCTCATTTCTGGATTATTGAGCTTCCTTCTGTGATCTAGCTTCCTTGGTTCCTGCATTCCTTACACTTGATTTAACCCTAAGCCTGCTTTACTTGCTGTTGTTTTCCACCTGCCGGATGAACTCCCCGATCTGATTGACGAACTTGTGTTGCCTTCCGCCTGCTCTTCTCTTCGGCCTATTAATGGATCTGTGTTGCAGCCTGCTGCCAGCCCTGACCCCCTGATCTGTTACAAGGCCTTGCTATTTGAATCACTTAGGAGTGCGTCATGGGAAAACATGTTTTTCTTTTTCAAAACACATCCGTTAATAGTGCTGCTTCAGCAGACTTCTGCACTGAAATCTGTTTTTAAAAAGAGCAAACATATATTTTCTTATTTCATTTTGAAATCTGACATGTTGCCCCTTTTTTTTCAGGTGCCCTCAGTCATGTGACTTGTGCTGATAAATTTAAGTCACTCTTTACTGCTATTTGGAGTGATGTTACCATCCTCCCTCTCCCCCAGCAGCCTATCAGCAGAACAATTGGAAGGTAACAAGATAACAGCTCTCTTCAGTTACATTGAGTAGTAGAAACAATAGCTTATCTGAAAGCAGTTGCAGTACTGGCTCTTTGTGAAAGCACAGGATCAGGCAAAATGACATGAGCTGGCTGCCTACACACCCATATTACAGCTAAAAAATACACTTGTTCAGGAATAAAATTGTATATGGTGGACTGCATCATTTATAATGTAAACAGTGTAAAGCTCCCCATAGACGTGGCGATTCTTCTTGTCGAACGACCGATTTTAGGGAAGCCCGACCAATCCTTCGAAATTATCGTGCGGTTTTTCGGCCGACATCTGTTGGGAAATTGATCGGCCAGGTCTAAAAATCTCCGTCGGTCCCAGTGCAATCTATCTATGTTTGCAGGGCCAAGCAGGCAGCTCCCCTTTGTATTCCTGGTAAATTGGTCTTTTTAGTTGATGGTAAATTCATACAATCGTACGATCGTTCTGAGAAGATCGTGGTCTTACGATCAGGATCTGATCTTTTAAAAATCTCAACATCTATGGCCAGCTTAAATTAGATATAAAAATTACACCATAAAAATCAGGACAGAATCCCTTTAAATCATTGTTATTTTATACCTTTATTATGGTTTTGTTAAACATCTAGGGGGTTATTTACTAATCTCTGGTCTGGCTTTTTGAGGTAAATCTCAAATGTTTTTTTTTTAAATCTCGAATTTTTCGAGATTTATTAAAGCCCTATGCAGCAAAAAGAAAGGAATACGAAAATCTGTCATCTCAGACCTGCCGAAGTAATCCTATTTTGATGTTTCTGCAGTCTGCACTGGTATTAGGCCAAAAATCCAACCTTTTTGAAAAAAAAATCCATAAAACTTGGGCTTTTCGGGGGAAAAAAAAATAAAGAGATTTGGGAAAAAATTTGAACTCTTCGGGGTTTATGCTTGATTTATTAGAGTTTTTACCCAAACCGACTAAATTGTGCATTTTTAAATTATAAATACAGTCAAATTGTGGATTCTAGTTTGGTCAGACGTTTTTAAAAAAAATGTGAAAAATTTAAATTTTGATAACCCCCTAACGTGCATACCAAGTTAGCATAGGCCTATTCCTAACATTGTCGCACGTGTGCTTTTTCCTCACACTATTAATTTCATAATTCATAAGTTTGCGTGAGTATTATGACACAAGCGACGTCACTATAAATGGGATATATTTCACAGGTTATTCATGGGTCTTCTTTTGTAATTCATGAGTATTTATATAGTACATATAGATATATAATTTACACACACAACCACAGAATATTTACAAGCTGGTGGTTTCCAGAATAGTTTATGAAGGGAACATGTTATGTGCTCTTTGGCAATAGATCATGTGCGTATACCTGTCATCACTTCCAGTTACACTCTCTCTTTTTTTCACAGGTTTTGAAGATTGATTCAAAACCATTTTCAATTCAGAAAAGCCAAAGTCTGAAACAATGAATCCAAAACTTGCCAAAACACTTGTACTAACCTCTCATTTTATCAGAGTTTCTACTCGTTTATGTATTTTAGGTTTATTACCAACATTGAATGTAATGGTGTTGGCAGACCATGTGTAGAACATGCTTATGTATCTATACCGAAGGTTCCTAAACTATAGTCTGTCCCCCATGGAGCTATAAGCGATGGACAGGTTGAGTTTGCAATCAATATTTATTGTTGTCTTGAATATTAATAGAGAGAGGTTATAATATATCGCTTGTATATATTATAACCTTGTAAAAAGAGGAGCTTAAACCTAAACCTTTAGAGTTGTTACCCTCTTAAAAAAGCATGTAATTAAATACTACTGTGACACCCTTAGGCTTGACACATGACACACAGTTTGAGTGGGTCATAACAAATGTACAAATGTGTTGGGTTTTTTAGCTGTTGTTGTTACAACATGTCTAAAAATATTTCTAAACCTCAAGACCTAAAATTGTAGGCATCGGCTAATACAAATATGCAAAAAAATGGTGCTTATTACTAGTAAAAATTCATTAGCCATGCATCGAAGATTTATATAACCACCTTGAATAATTTGTTTTATGTATATCAAATGCACATCTTGGCCAATTTTTATAATAATAGATTTTATCCTTTATTTATATAACTGACACATATATGCACTGGTGCACAAAGATTGTTAATTATTTGCATCAGTCCTTGTCCCAGTAGGGCTTACAAAGTTTAATATCACATTTACACAATACTCTAGATCAGTGCTGTCCAACTTCTGAGGTACAGAGGGCAGAATTTTTTCCGGCCTACATAGTGGAGGGCCGATAATGGAAGCCAGTGTTGACCATTCCCTGTTTTTAAACCACACCCACTTTAAACCACACCCATGTTAGCACAAGATCATGTCCATATTAATTGTGGTAGCGCACCCAAAAATCAAATGGTTGGTGCCCGCTGCAGGGATATCACTTATCACTCATATGTGAAAAAAGATGTCATATGTTAAGATCCTTAAATCCATATACATCCTCCTCCCCTTGGATAACACAGCATCCCCAGCACATGATTAAACACATTAGGGGCCCGTAACAATAATTTATTTTCAGTTGCTAACAAACCCCCAGAAAAAATACCAGGCTTATGTTCCACAGGCAGAGCAGGGCACACACAGGCAGAGCATATCACACACAGGCAGAGCAGGACACACACAGGCAGAGTAGGACACACGCAGCCAAAGTAGGGCACGTGCAGGCACACGCAGGCAGAACAGGGTGCACACAGGTAGAGTATATCAGGCAGAGTAGGACACACGCAGCCAAAGTAGGGCACACGGAGGCAGAACAGGGCACACACAGGCAGAGCAGGGCACACACAGGCAGAGTATTTCACACACATGCAGAGTAGGGCCACACAGGCAGAGCAGGGCACACACAGGCAAAGTAGGGCACACAGGCAGGGCATACAGGCAGAGTATATCACACACAGGCAGAGTATATCACACACAGGCAGAGCGGGGCACACACAGGCAGAGTATATCACACACAGACAGAGTAGGGCACACACAGGCAGAGCAGGGCACACACAGGGAGCATAGGGCAGGCAGAGCAGAAGACAGTCAAACCTATAAGGACCAATCTAAGATGTACTACATATACTGACACAGTGCTGGTGCCCCATTATGATTTTGTATAAAGTGTGAACAATTTGGGCAGTTTCAGTCTGGGTCTCAGGTGTGATCAGTACAGGGAGTTAGTCTGAATTTGAGGTTTAAATAATGCAGGGGCCAGTTAATCTCTGTAGTGATACTATTTAAAGCTGACACATGGTAAGCAAACACAGCAGGTAGGTGGAGGGCCACACAAGGGGGGGTCGCAGGCCATCCCATCCCGAAGGCCAGAGAGGAAGATATTGTGCCCGATATCGTTGAGGTGTATGCCATCCTGTGTCATGAACCTATGGATTTCGCCTTCCTGAAGCGTGTGTCGCCAAGCAACTCCCTTACTTGCTTCTAGCAAAATGGGAAATCCTGACATTCAGCAGCCTGCGAGCTTGGTCAATAGCCACTGGATCTATCTAGCCAGTCCGCACCATCAGCTGCCATCCAGGCTCGCACTTGTTCCAGCAGATCATCTCCCATACCGGTTGGAGCTGATGCTGCTCCAGTGTGTGACCACAACTGCAGCCGGAGCATTGCACGGGAACCGTTGTGCCCCGAAAGAGTAGGGGGTGAAGATGCCTTCGGAACTCCCGGAACTGCAGGCTGGGTAAGCCTTTTCTGTGTGGAGGGAATAGTGCAAGCACGTACGCTTGCACTAGATAGTTTTAAAGGGGAAGGAAACCTAGTCGGCGCAAACCCCCACCCCCCCTCCCGTTTGTTGCCCATCCTCCCCCCTTGCCTACCAGTCCCGCTGGGCAAATGCCCCTAACTTGTTACTTACCCTTCTGCGCAGGTCCAGTCCAGGGAGTTCACCGACGACATCTTCTTCCATGTGATCTTCTTCCTGCTTTGAACGGCGCATGCGCAGTAGGATCATTTCGCCGGTACGATCTACTGCGCATGCGCGTGACTTTTGGCGCCCGCGCAGTAGATCCATACCGGCAAAATGATCCTACTGCGCATGCGCCAAAACACCATTCACAGCAGGAAGAGGATCGCGTGGAAGAAGATGTCGTCGGTGAACTCCCTGGACTGGACCTGCGCAAAAGGGTAAGTAACAAGTTAGGGGCATTTACCCAGCGGGACGGGTAGGCCAGGGGGGAGGAGGGAGGGTGGGCAACAAACGGGAGGGGGGGTGGGGGGTTTGCGCCGACTAGGTTTCCTTCCCCTTTAAGAAGGGGTTGGATGGCTTTTTAGCAAGTGAGGGAATACAGGGTTATGGAAGATAGCTCATAGTACCAGTTGATCCAGGGACTGATTTGATTTTCATCTTGGAGTCAGAAAGGAATTTTTCCATCTCTGAGGCAAATTGTAGAGGCTTCAAATGGGTTTTTGCCTTCCTCTGGATCAACTAGCAGTTAGGCAGGATATATATACACTTAAGGTTGAACTTGATGGATGTTGCTATACTGTACATATTGTACAGAAGATTTTAAGATCAGTCAGTTTTACTGTTATAGAATATAACTGTACATTCATAGCAAAGAGGACCTTTAGGGTTAGAGGCTACTAAATGCAACTTCAATGACAACTCTACCTGGTTAAAGGTCTCTCCTTGCTTTTTTTTTTAATTTATAAAAAGGCATTAAAGATATTTCTTCACGAAAACAGCAAGATGATTGGTTTCAACTGGAGTCAGTCATTCATTGCTGGCATTAGTAATTAAGTTTGACATACCGACTTTGAAGAGAAAGGGGGTGCAAATGGAAGAGTTATATGGAAGATGAAACATATAGTTACTGTCTTAAATATCTCTCTGAAGCATTTCTTGAAAACTTATTTTAAATGTGTAAAATATTGAGGAAATAAACACTATATTTGTGTTTCAGCATCTCGGTTGTTGCAGCTCATGTTTATGTTTTTATTTCTCAGTTCTGCCCTAACAAGACTACTGGCCTGCACATCTATAGTAACTTTGTTTGGGTATTCCCACTCTGCTCTGAATATCGTGCCAACAAATGCCTACTGATATGTAAAACATCTAGGCCATGGAGTTTAGCCCCTTCCCCGTGAACTATTAAGCCAAGTGTTATGCACATACGTAACAGAATATTTTCGCCAGTACAGAGAACAACCTCTTTGATTAGCACTTTGAAGCCTATCAGTTGCTGCCACTCAGCTTACAGCCCTAACAGCTCTGGTTATAAACATATGCTTAATAACCAGCATGTTAAATCCCTTGCTTGATCAGGGCATTTTAGGTCACTGTAAAATATAATTAAATATGGGAAAACACTAGAGGTGTCGTTGAATGAATTTTGGACACAAAGGGTCAAATTCACTAAAGGGCAAATTTTCGCCAGCACAGGATCCGCCACACTTCACACCACTTTGCCAGGCACAAATTCTCTACCACTAAGCTAATTTACTAAAATACGAAGTTGCATCTCTGCAGCCGAACGCTGGCGAAGTTTCACTAGCGTTAATTCGCTAGCTGCCTAGCGACACTTTGTTATTACTCTTACGCTTAGGTCAGTTTGAATAGGGCGGGTATATATAGGTCATATGTAGTATATGTCTTTATTAGAGAGGTTGGTGCAAATGCTTGAAGTGATCAAAAGAAAAAGGAGATCCTTTAATGACTTAGACATGAGCCCACCCTGAAACAAATGTTGCATGCCCCTCAAATGGTTGGGAATAAACTGTTAAAACAAAAATCTTTAAAAGTTACAATTTTTGAAAGCAATTCCCGCTTTAAAATATGAAAAAACGCCAGCGTTTTTTTTAGAACTTTTATGACTTTTCGGCATACAGGATATGATGTCACTGACATAAAATTGAGGAGGATGAAGCTTCATCTTATCAGTTCGACGTGCCTAAGCTGTTGAAGCAAACTCTGGTGAAAGAGGTAACGTTCTGTAAAATTCGCACTTTAGAATTTTTTTAGAATTTGAGCGAAATTTGCCTTGCGATAGGGCGTGAAACTGCGCTAGTGATGGTCTCTTTCGCTAGCGAATTGTCATCTTTGCCTGTTAGTAAATTGGCAATGTCCCTGCGAGTTGGATTTCTGGTGAATTTTTGCTAGTGACGGGCACTTTGCCCTTTAGTAAATCTCCCCTATAGTCTACCCATAATGCATTTTACCATAATTCCAGTGCAATTGCGGCCATGTGCCAAATTGTGCCCTTTACAGAAGCTAGAGGAAAACCTAAAATAACAAGTATGTTTTATTCATAAGTGGTAAATAAACTATTTACTGAAACCTTTCCATTTGCACCCCCTGTCTTTCTTAAAGGGAAAGTAAAGTCTAAAATAGAATAAGGCTAGAAATGCTGTATTTTGTATACTAAATATAAACATGAACTTACTGCACCTCAAGCCTAATCAAACAAATGATTTATGCTTTCAAAGTTGGCCACAGGGGGTCACCATTTTGTAACTTTATTGAACATCTTTGCAAGACCAAGACTGTGCACATGCTCAGTGTGGTCTGGGCTGCTTAGGGATCATCATAAATGATCAAAACAGGGAAACAAACAAAGCTGATTGAGTTATGCATGGCTGGGAATAAGGCGGGGGCTCCCCCTGCTGTTCATAAGTAGGATTGTTTCCCTGCAGAACAGTTAGGGACTGTCTGACAATTCCTATCCATAGCAGTAAATGAAGGAAGAATTTCACTGCATACAGTCAGGTTTCTTATAAAAATGGTGCACATTTTGTAATTAGAGTATAGTGGAGATATGTTTCTTTTTCATTAAAGAAAGTAAAAATGGGATTTAATTTTTTTGCCTTTACATGCCCTTTAAATGCTGTTCATTAGGGGCATTATGTTTTGAGCTAAAAATACAGAACAGAAATGGTTGTCCTTTAAAATGATATTAAATTATTACTGTTCTCAATTTATTCCCTTAAGGACTAAACGTAGAAGCTCTGAGAATCATCCTGTGTGGCTTAATACAGAAGTAAAGAAGTTAATGGGAAAGAAGAGAAAGGCATTTAAAAACTACAAATCTGTAGGGACAGAAGCTGCATTTAATGAATATAAACACTGTAATAAATGTTGTAAATCAGCAATCCGGAAGGCTAAGAAAAATGAAGAGTTAATTGTGGTGGAGGTGAAAACTAACCCTAAAAAGTTTTTAAAATATATTAATAGTAAAAAGATGCAGGTTGAGAGTTTTGCTCCATTAAATAATGGTACCAGTATGGTTGTAACAGATACAGATAAGGCAAATGTGTTAAATCAGTTCTTTCCTTCAGTGTACACAATAGAGGAGTCTGAGTTCCCAGGCTCACTTTATAGCTGCACGAATGGTTCAGCTCAATCTAGTCAGTGGCTGACTCAGGATATGATTCAAAAAGCTCTAATACAAATTAATGTAAACAAGGCTCCGGGGCCTGATGGCATACACCCCCGGGTTCTAAGAGAGCTTCGTTCAGTTTTAGACCAGCCCTTATTTCTGATTTTCTCAGATTCACTGTCATCTGGTATGGTGCCTATGGATTGGAGAAAAGCTGATGTTATTCCAATATTTAAAAAGGGATTACGATCTCAGCCTGGCAATTATAGGCCAGTAAGCTTGACATCTGTGGTGGGCAAATTATTTGAAGGCTTGTTAAGGGATCACATTCAAAATTTTGTCCTAATGAATGGCATTAGGAGCAAAAATCAGCATGGCTTTATGAAGGATAGATCATGTCAGACGAATTTGATTGCATTTTATGATGAGGTAAGTAAGATTCTGGATAGTGGGGGGGCAGTAGATGTGATCTACTTGGATTTTGCCAAAGTGTTTGATACTGTGCCCCACAAACGACTGCTTTCTAAACTAAGGTCTGTTGGGCTTAATGAAGTTGTTTGCACGTGGATAGGAAACTGGCTACAGGATCGGGTACAGAGGGTGGTTGTTAATGGGACATTCTCTACTTGGAGTAAGGTTCTTAGTGGGGTCCCCCAGGGCTCAGTATTGGGTCCACTTTTATTTAACTTGTTCATTAATGACTTAGGGGAGGGTGTTGTAAGTAATGTATCAGTGTTTGCAGATGACACAAAATTATCCAGACCAATTAATTCCATCCAGGATGTGGCATCCTTGCAACAGGATCTTGACAAACTGGCAATCTGGGCAGCTAAGTGGCAAATGAGATTCAATGTTGATAAATGTAAAGTCATGCACCTGGGATGTAAAAATATCCAAGCCACTTATACCCTTAATGGGACTGCAATAGGCAAATCCATTATGGAAAAGGACCTTGGAGTCCTTGTTGATGATAAACTTGGCTGTAGCAAGCAATGCCAGTCGGCAGCATCAAGGGCAAATAAGGTCTTGAGCTGTATTAAAAGGGGCATAGAGTCAAGGGAGGAGGGGGTCATTCTTCCACTGTATAGAGCACTTGTAAGGCCCCATCTAGAATATGCCGTACAGTTTTGGTCTCCATCACTCAAACAGTACATTATTATATTAGAGAGGGTACAGAGAAGGGCAACTAAGCTGGTAAAAGGTATTGAAAATCTTGGCTATGAGGAAAGACTGGCCAAATTGGGGATGTTCACGCTAGAGAATAGGGATGTAGCGAACGTCGGAAAAAAAGTTCGCGAACATATTCGCGAACTTGCGCAAAATTGCGAGCGGTTCGCGAACGGTTCGCGAACCCCATAGACTTCAATGGGAAGGCGAACTTTAACATCTACAAAAGACATTTCTGGCCAGAAAAATGATTTTAAAGTTGTTTAAAGGGTGCAACGACCTGGACAGTGGCATGCCAGAGGGGGATCAAGGGCAAAAATGTATCTGAAAAATCTGCCTGTGTGTGCTTGGAAGAGATAGTGTAGGGGGAGAGCTGTTAGTGATGCTAGATGGCAGTTGGTTGAATAACACACTGGGCAAAAAATGCCTACAGGGCAAATAATGCCTAAAAGGTCAACTTATACACTACTACAGCGATGGATACGGATTACGTAAAATTTATTATGGCTGCTTGAAAAAAGTCACTCCGGTGTTTTTTCTGGAGACGGTAATATTATGGATATTTAGACAGAATGTGAACACGGTCACACAGCTAGATAGCAGTTGGTTGAATAACACACTGGGCAAAAAATGCCTACAGGGCAAATAATGCCTAAAAGGTCAACTTATACACTACTACAGCGGTAGTAAAATAAAAAAAAGTTAAATAAAAAAAGAATGAATATTAAAAAAAAAAAATTAAAGTTGGTGCTGCTGAACTACTAGGAGCAGCAGATTAGCACACCAGTCCCACTCCCCAACACTGCTAGACTAATAGCACTGGGCTCTTATAGTAGTAGTAGTAGTAGTAGTAGTAGTAGTAAAACAACAAAAAAATAAATAAAAGCAGTCCTTACAAGGACTATTGCTATTGCAGCAGTCAGCAGATGAGATCAGAAGCAGGACAGCTGCCCACTGCAGCTACATACAGAGCACTGCAGTAGAAGGTAGATTACTAGCCAGCAAAGCTACCTAAGCTTAAATGTCCCTCAAACCCCTGCAGACTTCTGTCCCTCCAATAACAGAGCAGTATCAAAACGATTACTAGCCAGCAAACTTTCAACTGTCCCTGAAATCACTAACAGGCAGCAGCTCTCTCCCTACACTATCTCTTCAGCACACACAGGCAGAGTGAAAAAAAGCTGCAGGGCTTCGGTTTTTATAGGGAAGGGGAGTGGTCCAAGGGAGAGCTTCCTGATTGGCTGCCATGTACCTGCTGGTCTGGGGTGAGAGGGCAAAAAAAAGCGCCAACAATGGCGAACCCAAAATGGCGAACGTCGCGCGACGTTCGCGAACTTCCGGCGAGCGCGAACACCCGATGTTCGCGCGAACAAGTTCGCCGGCGAACAGTTCGCGACATCTCTACTAGAGAAGAGGCGCTTAAGGGGTGATATGATGACTATGTATAAATATATAAGGGGATCATATAATAATCTCTCTAATGCTTTATTTACCAGTAGGTCTTTCCATCTGACACGAGGTCACCCATTCCGATTAGAAGAAAAGAGGTTCCCCCTAAATATTCGGAAGGGGTTTTTTACAGTGAGAGCTGTGAAGATGTGGAATTCTCTCCCTGAATCAGTTGTACAGGCTGATACATTAGATAGCTTTAAGAAGGGGTTGGATGGCTTTTTAGCAAGTAAGGGAATACAGGGTTATGGGAAATAGCTCATAGTCCAAGTTGATCCAGGGACTAGTCCGATTGCCATTTTGGAGTCAGGAAGGAATTTTTCCTCCTCTAAGGCAAATTGGAGAGGCTTCAGATGGGTTTTTTGCCTTCCTCTGGATCAACTGGCAGATAGGTAGTTAATAATAAAAAAAAAAAACTCGATGGACATGTGTCTTTTTTCAACCTTACTTACTATGTTACTATGTTACAAACCCAATTACTGATGCTATTATTCAAAAAGAATCAGGCTATAGTAACAATTAGCAATAAAGAATTAGCAATGGCTGCCATGTTGGTGTTTTCTAACATTGGGAGAGTACCCTGCAATTTTGGCTTGCTGATAGTATGCTGTAATCAAATAACATAAGTGGTACAGAGTGCTGTTTGGTGCTTGAAGTAATATGTTTATATCTTTAGCAATTATTGCACAAGAAAAGAAAATAGGTAGAGGAGTGTACAAAAGACTAGAAGATGATCTTGTACTTGTTGAGCCATTTGTCCTGGAAATGATCTGCATTGAGATCAGCCTGCTAGGTTTACACTTGCCTGTTTCTTTATGGCTCGTTCTTTATGTTGATGGATGCATACATTTTTTTTCTAACTTTGAACACACAAACAGGACAATACCCACTGTCTGATGTTTGTATACTGGGTTGATAATAGCATATACCGTATATACTCGAGTATAAGCCGTCCAGAGTATAAGCCGAGGTACCTAATTTTACCTCCAAAAACTGGGAAAGCTTATTGACTGGAGTAAAAGCCGAGGGTGAGAAATGCAGCAGCTTCTGGTAAGTTTCAATCAAAAAATTGAGGGTTTCTGCTCCCACTGGAGGTGCCGGCGTCTCGGTTTTTGGAGACTATTCTTGGACACCTGCGACTATTCTTGGATGCCTGCGACTATTCTTGGACGCCTGCGACTATTCTTGGACGCCTGCGACTATTCTTGGATGCCAGCGACTATTCTTAGGCGCCGGTGACTATTCTTAGACACCGGCGCTATTCTTAGACGCCGGCGACCGTTTTTGCGCTTGACCCGAGTATAAGCCGAGGTAGCGTTTTTCAGCATATTTTGGGGGCTGAAAAACTCGGCTTATACTCGAGTATATATGGTAATTATATTGCTGAAGTACACTAAATTCTCATTGGCTCATACTCTTGAATGCCTTTAGTTTTGGGTGCCCATTTGTTAAGTTTTAGGGAAGGTTTAGATCTTCTTCGTAGAGGTGTAACACAAAAAATTTGTATTTTCACTTACTGGTGATACTGGGACTAAAATCAATCCCTGATGTTGTTGAACATTGTTTTAATCCATTATAATATCCAAGTGATAAAACTTAATGACACAAGTGGTCTGAGAACTTACAGTATATGAAGAGGTAAAACAACCAATGGAAATGATATGACAAAAACAAATATAGGTATTGGGGCCGTTATATTGAAGCCCTTTATCCAGAAAATTTGGAAAGTTCATCTCCCATAGACTCCATTTTATCCAAATAATCCAGATTTTTTAAAATTATTTCCTTTTTAATAATAAAAGAGTACCTTGTACTTGATCCCAACTAAGATAAAATGAATCCTTATTGTAAGAAAAAACAGCCTATTGGGCTTGATTTTTTAATAGACTTAATTTAGTAGACTTAAGGTATGAAGATCTAAATTACGGATCCACAAAATACCAGGACATGAGCATTCTGGAATAACAGGTCCCATACCTGTACTAATCATATAAATTTTAACATCCAGGATAGACACATTTAACTTCATCTTCATTTTACTTAAAATTTGGTTATGGATGTAGTGGTACTACTAAAGTCTACTAAATTAAGATAAACATGAATTCATCGCAGCAGGATTGTTTTGCCTTTAATAAGGATTACTTATATTGGATCAAGCAAAAAGTAGTGTTTTTTTTATTACAGAGAAAAAGGAAATCATTATTAAAAATTTGGATTATTATTCTCTATGGGAGACAACCTTGATTAATGGGTTTTCTGGATAAAGGATCCCATATCTGTATTGTTATAAAAGGAAAACATATGTGAACTCCAAAGTCTCTTTAAAATCCTTAAAAGTAATAAAAGCATGCTTAATTGCAGAAGCAGAAACAAAGAAAAACACCGTGGGCATTGTAATTGCGTTGTTTGACTATTCAGTTTCCTATGGAGAGATGAACAAGTCAAATCCAGTTGACTGATATGTTCTCTTGCTAAACTGCATCAACAAATAAAAAAGCCAGGGACAACGAGAGCTTTCTATTTGAAACAGGCAGCTGATGCCTAAAGCTATCAAGCTACGCACACAGAGATACCATTGCCTATTTTAAAGGTTTTCTCCTAAATTCAGTGCAAATGGTTAATTGTTGATAAGAAAATGACAAAGAGCAAGAAAGATCCATTAGTGGTTGATTGTTTAGCCCTCCAGACAAAATTCACATTGTGCATGAATTCTACAGATTTTCACAGTCATTCATTTTTTTTTGGAGTGTTGTTAATGTGGGTGGTCAGTTATGAGACCAAATATCAGCAGTCAATGGGGCAGGTTAAAAAGATTGGTTATGTGCAAGCACAGATAGCTTAAAGGGGTTGTTCACCTTTGAATTAACTTTTCGTATGGTGTAGAGAGTGATATTCTGAGAGAATTTGTAATTGGTTTTCGTTTTTTTTCTTATTTGTGGTTTTTGAGTTATTTAGCTTTTTATTCAGCAGCTCTTCAGTTTGCAATACCGACAATCTGTTTGCTAGGGTCTCAATTACCCTAGTAATGCACTGATTTGAATGAGAGACTGGAACAGGAGAATAGGAGAGGGTCCGAATAGAAAGAGGAGTAATGAAAAGTAGAAATGACAATACATTTGTAGCCTTAAAGATCATTTTTAGATGGGTTCAGTGACCCCCATTTGAAAGCTGGGAGTCAGAAGAAGAAGGCAAAACTATAAAAAATACATAATGAAGACCAATTGAAAGTTTGGTCCTTCTATAAGTTACTAAAAATAAATTTAAAATGAACTACCCCTTCAAGAAGGGCATTTATGCCTTACAGAAAATACTGTCCATCCACTCAGAGCTCTCTGAACTAGACGAGCCATACCTTATTAATGATGCAAAACAATTTTTTAATGAGAAGTCTGTCTACCAGTGCTATGCCAGTCATCTTGTCGTTATCCAATACAGGGAGATTAGTGTGACATATTTGGCTTGTCATTATAACACTGTAATTAAACACAAGAAGAGCAAACATGTTACTGTTTAGAGTAGAAGTAGTAGAAGGGTTTTAAGGGTTCTGTAACAGTGCCAAGTGTAGTGTGGGTGTCTAGATATGGATCCCACCACTTCATTACACATAATAATAACCCATGGGCTGACTACCAAATTTGTGGATTGCAGTACACTCGAAAGAGAGTCAAATGCCTGAGGATTCTGGTAACCATTGCAGCAAAGAACAGGGTGCTGTGATTAAAACTGTCACGGTCAGCACCCTACATCCAGAACCAATGCTAAGCACCCTGTTCTCGACTCTTACTTCTACCTTTAACAGCCGCCTTTCACCTCGGGAGGAGTCTTCGGCTAATCTGATGCCAACAGGTCTTATTAAGAGAGGTGCCAAGCGAAAGGCAAGGGTCACAATGGTAATACAAAGTCTTTGGGCAGACGGTCACAGTACAAGGCGTAGACAGAAAGCGTAGTCAGATCAGGCCGGGTCGGGGCAGGCAGAATACAAATGGAGTCAGGCATGCAAGGGTCAAACCAGGAGATCAATCAGAAGGGATATAGAATAAGCAGAATCGGTTACCAGGCAGGGGTCAGGATACAGAATCAGAATCATCAAAAAACAGGCAGGGATCACAACTGGTGTCAGAATAATACAAGAACGATCTCAGAAGGCACCAGGAATTCTCTAGTAATGAACCTATAACGGGCAATGCAAAAATCCAAAATGTCTCTTTAAATATTTAAAATGTTGTGCCTATAAATAGAAGGAATGCGTGCCATGCGTGCCCTAAGAAGCCATTAGAGAGGAACCACTAGACCACCAGGGAGGTGAGTTGTCACATTAACACAGTCAACAACATGTTTGAGTGTTACTTCTGCAATTTGAATGAATTCCCACAGGATAAACAGATAGACAGATAGATAGATAGATAGATAGATAGATAGATAGATAGATAGATAGATAGATAGCGTTAAGATATGTATTAATGTGTGTGATCTCATACAGATCCCATAGTAATCTGATACTGACTCAGTGTCAAGTGACATGATCTTTGTCTGCTAATGCAGAAGTGTTAATAAAGTTTTGTTTTCTTGAAGCAAGGCATCATGGGTGGAGACAAGCAAATCACTCCTTTATGTCCCTGTGGCTAACTATGCATCCAGAACTGCTGGTTTATAGCACAGATACAGCCTAATGGTCCAGAGCCATATATCCAAACTTGCAGACAGCCTGTTTCGATCTTGTTAGATCTCATCAATACAGACAGACAGATATGTTAGATAAATGATAGATGGACAGATAGATGATAGATTGATAGATATGATAGATAAATGATTGATAGATAGATAGATAGTAAGACTGACAGACAGATACTGTATGTTAGATAAATGATAGATGGATAGATAGCTAGATAGATAGATAGATAGATAGATAGATAGATACTGTAGATAGATGATAGATAGATAAATAGATGATAGATAGATAGATAGATATGATAGATAAATGATAGATCGATAGATAGATATGATAAATAAATGATATATTCATAGATAGATAAATAGATAGATAAATGATAGATAGATAAACGATAGATAGATACAGTAGATAGATCGATAGATAGACAGGTAGAGAGAGATGATTGCTATATGATTGATATATACAGTAGATAGTAATAAGTAAGTAATATAAATGCAATGAACTTTAGAAACTTTTATAATATATAAATGCAATGAACTTTTAGAAATAAAATTAGAAATCTTACTGATTGAAGAAAGAGGGTAATTTTTGCATCTGCACTGACCGAAAGCAAATCTTTCACAGGGAGAGCAAAAACCATTACAGCATTGTTGACCATGTTTGTATATGAGAAACAGCTGTCCATGCAAAGAAGAACTATTTCAATATGAATGTTTCTGTTTCATCTAAATCGTTTCTGCTGTTTCTATTAGAAGCACAGTGTGGGTTCTTAAAACCCCAACCACGGCCTCGTTTGATTCCACTGTTGTGCATCTCATTCTCTAGCTGTCATTATAAAGGAGAAGTAAACATTCTACACGGTATGGGATACGTTATCTGGTATCCAGTTCCAAAATATGTGAGCTCTGAAATATGGAAAGGCTGTCTCCCAACTAAGATATAATTAATATTTATTGGAAGCAGAACCAGCCTATTGGGTTTATTAAATGTTTACATTAGTGATGTGTGGGTCAGGATTTCCCCTACCCACACCGACCCTAACCCGCCCTATCTTAGCCCGTGCCCGCCCTCATCTGCGCTTCCAGGTTGCTTTTATAGACCCGCACTGCCCTGCCAATGACATTACAAAAGGGGCTTTATGTAAAACTATGGATGTGATGACATTTATTAAAAAATCTGAATAAAAATGGTTTAAAAGCGACTTTTTCATATTGTCGCACAAAAGTCAGCATCAAAAATATCCAAAAACCTTTAAAACCACAAATCAAAGAAAGATCTTCCAGTTGTAAAAGGGACATCAGCCATTGACTTCCACATTTCTTCGACAGGTTTTGGCTGGAGTATTTTCATATTGAGAATTGTTACGGTTTTGTCAGATAATAATTTCCCAAAAAATATTTGGCTTTATTTAAGGTGGACCTGTCACCCAGACATAAAAAGCTGTGTAATAAAAGTCCTTTTCAGATTTTTTTTATTTAAGTGTTCATAGCTGTTGTAAAAATCTCAGCTGTCAATCAAATATTGCCTGCCCCTCCTGCGGGGCAAGCAATTACTTTCACTTTCCATTCAGCACTTACTAGATGTCACTGCTCTCCCACATTCCCCCGGTTCTCTTAACCATTTAATTGTGTAACCAGGGCATAGAGATGGGCATCAGGTCCCCCATTCTGGTGCACAAACAAGATGTTGAGATGTTGCAAGGCTTGTCTTAATAACAATTAAATGGCTCCTGCCTGCTTCCTATAATTTTGAAATCCCAGACTGAAGCAAACAAGATTCAAATAATTTATATAGTGTAATTAACATTCATTTTGCTTGTCTCACATGATAAAATAGGATTTGGAATAATTTTTAGGGTGACGGGTCCCCTTTAGCTGAATCTTCAAATTAATCCAGTGCATCCCTATAATGCAATTATATTTTGAACTTTGTACCCAGCAGTACCATTGGTAAATATGCTTTAATACCAGCAATCCAAAATTGTGCTATAATAGAAAGTTTGGCAAAATTCACTTCGACAAAGTGTTACTGTTGATGTTCATATGTCATGATTTTCAATCGTGACTGTGATGTTGCACGAAGACTGAGCTTTTAGGCATGATGTCTAAGAAGATAAGGGTAAAAATGGGAGAGTTACAGAAACAGTTTTTATTACCTTTAAGTGTTGGTTTTAATAGCGCAAAATAGCCTATAATTGAGTGATACCAAATAAAACACTAAATAAAATGTGTCAAATGATATTAACATTTTGTAATGATTACAATATAATTTCCAAGATTACAATCAAAGTAAAATGTATTTGACTGGATGTCCATAATTCTGGGCTATTTAAAAGATTTATGTATGTATAGTTATATATAGCACTGGGTTTCTTTGAGCCTATAGTCACAGCAACTCTACATCCCCAATCCCATTGCCTTTGAAACGCAGCCTTCACTGTGTTTTCAATTAACTTTTTCCATCAAATTTCCTGAGTTTTCTTTAAGCAAAGCTTATATTTTACTCCTGCCCTATAAAACCAGACAAACATATGGAAGGCCTATTTTACAATAATAATATGTAACGATTCTCCGTAAATTTGCAGTTTTGTGGATGCCGCTATCCTAGTCTCCAAGTTTTGGATACAATGCTATCCAAGTATCCAAGCATGGAGCAATTTAGCACCTACTATAGGATTCCAAGTATATATATATATATATATATATATATATATATATATATATATATATATATATGTATAATAACATGGCCTTAATGTTCATCCTCATGTCAATGCAAAATGCTTCCAAAAATATTGTGCTTTATGTTATGGAAAAGGTGATTGACTTGTATGTAAGACTTGTTTCCATCACAATTGTTGCATCAAGGTACAGGTATTGGATCTGTTATCTGGAAAACCATTATCCAGAAAGCTCTGATTTACAGAAAGGCCGTCTCTCATAGGGGGTTATTTACTAAACTCTAAATGCAAAAATCACGAAAAATTCATGATTTTTTTTATAAAATCGGACTTTTAAAAAATCACAAATTTTTGCAGAATGTATTAAACCCTGAGGATGGAAAAGTCTGAATCTGAAAATCCGGCGTCTCAGACCTGCCGAGGTTGCATATAAGTCAATGGTAGAAGTCCCCAGGGGCAATCCATGCCCCTCCGCCGCCTGAGGCAGCAGCTGCTGCTGCCCCCCTCCCCCAGAAATTCGCTCTTAAAGTACCAGGAGCAGCATTTTTGCTGCCCCAGGTACCTAGTTGGGCGCTGCTGCCTGAGGCGACAGTCTCAACTTGCCTCATTGGCGAAGCACCCCTGGAAGTCCCAGTGAAACAGTAGACTTTCAAGGGGGGGGGGTTTGAAGCCATGTAACATATATGCTGCCTGCTGTGCTTTATGTTGATGGGGGCCATCTTGTACTATAACCTATGAAGATAAAAGCAAGAGACCTCATGTAAGGCTCACTGCAGGAGGCAGAATGTGAGGAATTGGTCAAAGTCAGATTAGGTGAACTGATGACCTGATGATCAACTCTTGCAATTGCTCTTTATTGTCAGTTACATAGAAAATAATAAATTCTTTTAATTTGGATATGTTTCTCTCCTTTTCTTTGTGCTTTACCAGAGCTCCTTCTTATGCAGCAGCCATGCAGATGTGAGTCTATCACAGAACAATGAAGCATAGAATAATGGCTTATCGGAGGTAATGTTTTATTGGAATATTCAAAGCATCTGTATTCATTTTCCCTTGTATAGTGATCCAACTTTTCTTAAATCCCAACATATTTTGTGATCTAAAGAAACACATTAAGTATTTGTGTATCCACACCTGCACTGAGGAGAATAGGGCTGGGCACATATGGTACTCACATGGATAAAGACACGCTAGGCACCACTTCAAAAAAGTTTACAATAACAAAATTTACAAACATTTTTCTTTCCTAGTCTTGTAAAATAAGAAAGCATGAGCATTATAAATGGAGCCATACAGCACACTCACCAGCCCTGGTTTTTGCTATTTTATGTATGAGTATCTCTAGCAAATATTCAGCAATGCCTTAAATATGTAAAACAAAAACAAGACAAGAAGTCCTCTGCATTCACCAATATCAAAATATTAAGGGCATTAAGACTTGCTGTATCTGGGGTATTTATCAAAATTAGTGATAGGAAAGTAAATTCGCCAGGTGCAATTTTGTTGCAAATTCCGCCACCAGTGAATAAATTCGATAAAATTCACCTGCGTCAAAAAAATTTGGACACGCATCGGAAAAGTTGATCACGTCAAAACGGTTCCGCGTCAACACTATTCGGATGCCCATTGATGGGAGACGTTTGCCCACCACTGATCAAAATTCGAAATTTTCTGATTTTTTAAATAGAAAAAGACAGAACTAGAATCCATGGTTTGACCTTATTTATTATTTAAAAAACACAAAGGAATCAGTTTGGGGAAAAACCCCCTAAAACAGTATTGTACTATTTTTTGGGCCTTTTCCCGTTTCGTACGATAACTAATTAGGATAGGTACTATACCTCTCCCATTGACTTATATACAACTTCAGCAGGTCTGAGATGGAGTTTCTTTTCCACTAAAAATTCGGATTTTGTAGTGAAAAAACTCTACTTTTTCAAGTTTTTTGCAGTGGGACTTTAATAATTAACACCCTTAATTCTACAAATGCCATTCACCTCAACAAAACAAGGATTGTTTGTCCGTCAAAGGCATCCCTGTTCTGGCCAGTCCTACAATCTCTCTCCTCTGATTCATTAGTAATTCTGATGTTTTGTTGTACAGTATATCTATCACAGGAGATAACTTGCTTTCCAAACTGGAAAGTCTCAAAAAGGGATGGACAGACACAGTTAGAGACATTTTGTATATTGTTACTTTGGGACAAAACCTTGCAAATAGTTTTTCACATCAGCTAGAAAAGGAACAAGTCACCTGAAAATGATTTTCACAATCACAAAAATGATTTCAGCAATCTATGCTTTGGTTTCTCAGCCCAAAGGCCAGTTGTGGTAAGAATCAGGGAATATATTTGCTTTATTAGATACACCAGCAATCGAACTTGGAAGTCATTTAGGATTAGATCTGAAACGTATTCAGATCTACGTATTCTCTACTCTATATATTCTTGAAACTGTAGTTGAATAGCTGATACCCCAGTGGTCTTTCCTATGCCTGAAACCTTTTTATGAGCTAAGGAGGACCCTGACCAAAGGTTGTTCATTATTATAATCAGGACCAGAACTAGGACTAGTGCATACAGAAGGGGCATTAGACATCTACATTGCCTGTTGCCTACCCCTAGTCCATGCTCTTGTCCCCCCCACTGTAGAAAGAAAATTTACTGGACCTCAAGGTATTTGTTTGCAGGGAAAGCCTTGCTTTATTGTTTGTGCGAAAGCAAGGGATTCCCTGCAAACAAATGCCTTGAGTACCGGTAAATTTTCTTTCTATGTTACATGGGAGGCTGCCGAATCTTCCATTACTGAGCACCAGGCTGCACACTTTGAGGGTTGTTGTGGGTGTGCGTCCGCTCCTACCTGCTTTCTTTTCCCCCCACTGCCCATACTATCTTGTACCTCTACCTCACTCTTCATCAACATGTGTTATGAACCTTTCTTTTATTTACTATTCCTGGTACATTATGTTCTGTTCATTACTGAAATGGAACATTTTAAACTTTTTATGACCATTATTCGTATTGCTACTCTTTCAGCAACAAGCAACTTAAAATGGCAGGTTATGGATGGTGGCTCATATTCATATGTGCAACTGGAGGTATGAAAAAAAGAATGTTCTGTTAAGAATGCCTTCATGTATATACTCTGTGCTTAGGGGAAGAGACATAAATGATCACTTTGTTAAATATTCAAAAGCATTGTTGTATTCCTTTGTTTTTTTATTATGGCATCAGTACTTTTGAGGCTTCAAGATGTTATGTTTATAAAGAACAAATTTAAAGGTCTTACAATCATATATACTATCATTTCTTATTATATCAGTAATTTCAAGGACTATGCAAGGTTAAAATGACCTGATAAACTGTTATATGCAAATATCTAACATGTATTCTCTCAATAAATATGCACTGTAAATAAAGTAAAATATCAATTGTTGACAGTGTACCGTCTTACTATTGACAATGCTGTGGATGACATGGACATCCATGTTGTTGGTCATTTACTAAACCCCCACCAGCATCATATTTGCCCTTGGAGTCCTTCAAAACAATCCCATGTTATTGCCTACAGCAACACACGTAGTAAACGAGGACTAGTGTTATGGAAGGTTTAAGTCCTCTGTAAGAGCACCAATGAAAGTTTCCACCAGAGTTCTCTATGCCACCTTTTTTCTTAAATGATCGAATACCTATTGCTACCCCCCCCCACCCATAAGCTGCTTGTTGACTTAAAAAGTCACTGCCCTTCGGGGTTGTATTAGTTTTAGACATGCATCATGCATCTTCCTAATACAAGATCCACAGGAAGAGAGCATTGAAAGAAGCAACAGAGATACAGAGTAACAGAGATACTTTCACAAGTATTTGTCTCTGTTCCAGGACAGCAGTTCTTTCACATGCTACAAAAGATGAATGCCAAAGAGCCAACCATGCGCTAACAGTCAATAGAAAATAGCCAGCATGGTTAATTGGCATAATACACCTTAATTAGCCATGTATTTTAAAGATGCCAGTGGATAGAATATCCAATGCTCACTGGTTTCTGCTGCTGCTGCTGGTTACGTGGTGCCTGATGAAAGGTTCTCATCTTGCCTCGTGGCAGAAACAGCACTGGAACGGTTAAGTAATTCTTGGAATTCTGGTCATATGCATATTACACAAATGTACATATTTTATTTCAGAAATATGATGAAGTTGAGCTTAATATTACAGCACCCCACAGCAACATTTCTTTGCAGTCCTACATAATGTAATCAAGCTAAATAGGGTCCAAGTCAGGCCTCAGGGAAGAATTTCACATCACATCTCTATTTTTGTTGTATCACACATAGCTCAATGTGTAAATGTCTCTGAAAGCTTTTCCAAATTCTGATCCTCAGATCCTCTGATCCTACAGCCCAGGGCCTCCATAAGTAATCATGGAACCCTATACTACAAAGTTAGACTGACACTCCCTCTAGCATCCTCCAATTATTAGTCTACCTGTCAAGTGGCAGTGAGCCTTGCCAATAAAAAAAATGGAGCCCCAATGTAAAAAAATCCCCACATATGATCAAGCCCACACCCAATTTAATCAAAATCTACCCATAAATCACCCAATCCACCCAGCTGTCGGACATCGGAAGCTGAATTAGGCCACAGAGATGAGTGTGTAAGGGGTCGTCTACACAATCATAACATGCTGGCCAACTGTACAACACATGCACCAATCACAAAGGCGAGGAGCAGCCAAAGTCAAATGCGTAAAGCAGTTCCAGGTATAAATCTGGTGCTGCCCTTATTATCAATACCCTTTTTTATCTGTCCTTCAGCAAACATATTAGCTTGTCTGTGTCCTATATCCAGCAGACTTACAGATTCTTAACATTATGCCAAAAAGTTGTTTAATCATGTTCAGTGGAGTTTTTTTACACACATATACAGTAAATCATATTTTAAGATATTTAAAAGACATTGCCTAATTCACATTTCCAATCAAATAATTCTTGGACATGTCATGTATATAATTTGGTGTTCATTAGGCATTAAAATAATGTTAAGTTTAACATCCTGAAGCATTCCTGATCTGCCTCTGCAAGCTTGATACCCCAGGCTGTTCAGTCTAACAACACAGCTTACCCAGACTTCAAAGTTTAATGTACAGTGCATATAAATTATCATACAGAAAAATAATAATTAAATAAAATATCAGGAAATGCTAGGTTCAAAGTCTCCTTTGCTCGATCTGTCCAAGAATTTAAAACATGCCTGGACGGGAATGATTCTACAGAGTGTTGGTCATGTATAAATGTATAAATGTCTGTATGATGTAACTGACTTATGATGTCATCATCATCAAGGTTTTAAGTGGGTGAGGTAATAAACGGTGCAAAATTTTATACTGGGTTAGTAACTGATAGCAGCCAAACAGCAGATAGCATTTACTATCAACTCTTTGAAAATAAACATCTAATCTGTTGCTGTAGGTTACTAGACCCCACACATTTTGTACCTAATATTAGTAGACTGAAACCCTTGCCATGCTGGGCAATTGACCAATATGTCAGAACATGCTGACTCCGGCATCCTCTTCATGACCATTCCTAGTGTCTTTTCACTGCAGCCTTGTACATCATTGATTTATGGTATGAAAATCTTGTTCCTTAAAAAATAACATTTTTCCTTTCCTAATCTGATTTCCAACATATTTTCCTCTAAAGACTCTTGAAAGTCTTTCTTCCCTTATTACAACTTGAAAAAGATGCATAGAAGAATCCACCAACCAAAACCCAATAACATGATATATTCTTGGTTTATCTCTTTATCGTTGTAAATAGGAGTACTAATATAGGATATAGGAGGTCCTAAAATTAATGGACATTGTTATGCACCTGTAAAATGCCATAGATCAACAAAATATATTCGCAAGTCCTATTGTAGCTTTCATTAAAATAATACCTTCATGTGGGGCCAAAAGAAACTCAATGCTCATTTACAGATAGAAGTGCAAGTGCTAAGTTCTAAAATTAACTTATAATTGTGTGTTTGAGCAGTTTTACCCTCTACATGCTGAGTAGGACTTGGCCAATGAGACATCAGGAAAAAACCCGCGGGCCATAGCGGGCACCTCCAACCCAGACCCTATCCCTACCTGCCTTCCACTGTCATTACTAGGGATGTAGCGAACGTCGGAAAAAAAGTTCGCGAACATATTCGCGAACTTGCGCAAAAATGCGAGCGGTTCGCGAACGGTTCGCGAACCCCATAGACTTCAATGGGAAGGCGAACTTTAACATCTAAAAAAGACATTTCTGGCCAGAAAAATGATTTTAAAGTTGTTTAAAGGGTGCAACGACCTGGACAGTGGCATGCCAGAGGGGGATCAAGGGCAAAAATTTATCTGAAAAATCTGCCTGTGTGTGCTTGGAAGAGATAGTGTAGGGGGAGAGCTGTTAGTGATTTCAGGGACAGATGATAGTAAGTTTGCTGGCTAGTAATCTGCTTGATACTGCTCTGTATTGGAACAAAAAAATAAATAAAAGCAGTCCTTACAAGGACTACTGTTATTGCAGCAGTCAGCAGATGAGATCAGAAGCAGGACAGCTGCCCACTGCAGCTACATACAGAGCACTGCAGTAGAAGGTAGATTACTAGCCAGCAAAGCTACCTAAGCTTAAATGTCCCTCAAACCCCTGCAGACTTCTGTCCCTCCAATAACAGAGCAGTATCAAAACGATTACTAGCCAGCAAACTTTCAACTGTCCCTGAAATCACTAACAGGCAGCAGCTCTCTCCCTACACTATCTCTTCAGCACACACAGGCAGAGTGAAAAAAACGCTGCAGGGCTTCGGTTTTTATAGGGAAGGGGTGTGGTCCAGGGGAGAGCTTCCTGATTGGCTGCCATGTACCTGCTGGTCTGGGGTGAGAGGGCAAAAAAAAGCGCCAACAATGGCGAACCCAAAATGGCGAACGTCTCGCGACGTTCGCGAACTTCCGGCGAGCGCGAACACCCGATGTTCGCGCGAACAAGTTCGCCGGCGAACAGTTCGCGCCATCTCTAGTCATTACCCCACTGCCCTCCCTACCCTGAATGTGGAAAAAGTAAGTAAAAGCAGCATGTGAGGGTATTTCTAGGTAGTATCCTCTCACCAGTCCACTATATCTGTGTTGTAAAACTCCCAATGGGGCTGGGGTAATGCCTGCCCCTGCAAGGGAGTATAAAGGGTTTAGTATAGGAAACTCATCAAATGAGTGAAGGTGGCACCCAGTGGGCAGGATTTATTTTTATGATTTATGTTATGTATGCTGAAATGGTTAACCCTGTGTTTGAATAAACTGCCTTTAAAGAGAAGTAAGTGTCTGTTGTGGATCCTGTGAGCTTACAAAATGGAAAAATGTACTGTATGTTTAGCGTAGATACTACAGATTAATATGCACAAGCCAAAATGCACATGGTATTCCTATGTTATCCCTATGCACATGTTATCCTTCCCTATGTTAGACGACAGTAACATGGCTGACATTGTCCTGGTAGGCAGGATTCTTATTAGTCAAATTGCATTTATAATTAACTTTGGACCACCCACGTTGGAGTACAATGTGAGCATTTTATCGAGCATTTACATCACCATTATGTCTTGTCTGTCCTTGATCTTTACTCTTATAGGTAACAGCTGAATCTAAAGTTTTGGGTTTCTCTTCCTGTGTTTGGCTCCTGATGTAGCTCCAGTATTAATTTTTTACATTTAATTTGCCTTCTTGGCGATGGTTCTACGGTTTTGGCTGAGATATCTGCACTTGCTGTCCACATTCTTGTCATTCTGCATTAAACTCATTTTAAATTATTGTTTACAGACATAAAAAGGGATTTACAAAGTAATATAATATGTGTTAAGATTTCATAAAACCAATTCAACTGATGCGCATGATATAGTGGTGCACTAAGTGCACGAGCCATGAAAAGTCTCCGGGGAGAGAAACATTGCACAAATCCTAATTAACTCTGCTATAGACAATAATGAAACAATGACTTCATGGGTAACAAGATGTCACTGAATATTACAAAACTTTGGGAATCTCTCAAAATACTAGAATATCACAAGGCCAACATTGTGTAGACTAATAGGAATACCATTAATTCCAACCATGATAGAATTGCTTAAGAAGATGGTAATATGTTTCTTCATACAGAAAAAATGTTTTTAAATCATTCAATTTTCTGTTTTTCTTCTTTAACAATTAACATAATAAGTTAGGTTTAAAAAAAGGCAGATGTCCATCAAGTCCAACCATTTTTAACCTGCATAACTGCTAGTTGATCCAGAGGAAGGCAAAAATAAAAAAAAACATTTTAAGCCTCTCCAATTTGCCCCAAAGGGGAAAAAATTCCTTCCTGACTCCAAAATGGCCAGTCGGACCAGTCCCTGGATCAACTTGTATTACGAGTTATCTTCCATAACCCTGTATTCCCTCACTTGCTAAAAAGCAATATACTTGTTAAAAAGCTTTAAAAAAAACTTGTTAAAAAGCTTTATACAAAGTTATAATATCACCATATCACCCATTAAGCGCCTCTTCTCCAATGTGAACATCCCCAATTTGGCCAGTCTTTCCTCATAGCTAAGATTTTCATAGTTGATTTTCTCGGTACCCTCTCTAATACAATAATGTCCTGTTTGAGTGATGGCGACCAAAACTGTACGGCATATTCTAGATGGGGCCTTACCAGTGCTCTATACAGTGGAAGAATGACTGCTTCCTGCCGTGAATCAATGCCCCTTTTAATACAGCTCAATGCCTCATTTGCCCTTAATGCTGCTGACTGGCATTGTTTGCTACAGCCAAGTTTATTATCTACAAGGACTCCAAGGTCATTTTCCAATTCACATTATGTACATTAAATACAGTTGTGACATAAAGCAACAAGTTCTTTCTTAAGTCAAAATCAAAATCTATGAAGACAAAGGAAAACAGAAAAACAAGAAAAGGGAATAAATAACTAAAAGATCACATAATTTATCTATTATTGTACCTCCTATTAAGATTACAAAAAAAAAGAAAAGAAAATCACATGAATGTTAATTTATAGTCTTCATTAATTCTACCCAGGTATGCCACATTGTCCAATATTTATGACTTTGGTTATGACTAAGGCAGGTAATTTCCTACATTTGTCTTACTTCTTCTACCTTATATAGCCACTCTGTACTCGTTGCAGCTTCTATTGACTTCCACTTTATTGGAATTAAAGCTTTAGCAGACTGTAATAAATGAAGAGCTTGTGGATCTTTTAATGTTGTACTCCTATCATGTTTCATGTTCAACAAAATTGTCTGGGGCATATCTATTTGTCTTGTTGTGTAACCTCATTTATTGTCTGGAGAACCTTTCCAGTATGCCTGAATAACTGGACAGGTTATCCACAGATGCGTTTGGTTTCCCTCCGATATATTACATCTCCAGCATATATCAGTATTATTAGGGTATAATCTTTTCATCTTCCTTGGCGTATAATGCCATTGTGTTAACAATTTATATGCTGCTTCTCTAGTTCTGGCGGCTTTTGTTGTCTGAAATATGGATGTAAGAATGTCTTTCCACATGATATCAGTTATCTCTATGTTTAATTCTTCTGCCCATTCCTGACGTTGAGAATCTGGGCCTACTGACAAGGTTTCTACTAAAAGTTTATATAGTTCGGAAAGAGGTTTAGCGAAGGCCCTTGAAGAAGAGAGTAAAGTTTCCCACTCTGTTTCAATTCTTTGCCAATCAGTGGATGCTTTTGACTTGAGAAACGCATACAATTGATTAGATCCCCATATATCTCTGGGATGTTGATTCCATCTTTTTTGTATCTCAGCTAAAGAGATTATCTTTCCATTTTTAATAAAGTCTTTCCTCATAGCTAAGATTTTCATAGTTGATTTTCTCGGTACCCTCTCTAATACTCTAATGTCCTGTTTGAGTGATGGAGACCAAAACTGTACAGCATATTTTAGATGGTGCCTTACCAGTGCTATATAAAGTGGAAAAATGACCGCTTCCTGCCGTGAATCAATGCCCCTTTTAATACAGCTCAATACCTCATTTGCCCTTAATGCTGCTGACTGCCATTGCTTGCTACAGCCAAGTTGACTTTATATTTATCAACACTGAATCTCATTTGCTACATAGCTGCCCAGATTTGCCACTTAGATTTCACAGGGTAATTATTAGACCATTGCTGTCTATGAAAAAGCTAGGGATAAGAGCAGCAAAATGTCCCTGTTCACTTGTCTAATAGTATTGAAAATTAAGCACTGTATTTGGTGCCCATGGATGAGTTTGGTGCCAAATAGTTTAAGCAATCATCTATAACCACTCCACGTGCACCAGAGGAGGTGCTTTTCCCAATGTTTATCTAACTAAATGTGCCTTTCCCCTTGGATGGCCTAAGCCTTCTTGAAGGATCATTGGTCTTTTAACAGGAAGAGCAAAATGAGGGTCAGGAAACACACATTTTTCAAAGGCAAAAGGAGATCAAGAACCAAAATTTCAGAGCTGCAAAATCTTGCTCACATAACTATGAACAAGCTATGATATGTTTATAAATTTAGGATAGTTACACCCATGTCATTGTGGGTAGTAGAGTTAGAGAGGGTTAAATGTAATAAGTGACATGTAATAAATAAGAAAGGGCTGAAGGGAATTGTACCAGACTGGGAATACTAGACTACTTTGAGGCCCACCAGGAGATCCTCTGGTAGGCCAGTCCCACGATCATTATGGGCATTGGTGGGGTGTAGGTATACACCTAGGTATATACACTGTTCAAAGGCATACACAGAAAAATAGTGAGCACAGGAACAACATGGAATGAAATATAAATGCATGTGTTTTATGTGTTGTATAGGGTCAATGGGGTCCCTGTTGTCCCCTTGAAACTACTTTTGTGAAGAAGCAGGAAGAGGAGTTTGGACCCTTCAGTAAAATCAGTAAAGCCATCAGAGACCATTTGTCTTAATGTATTTGAACAAAGCTATTAACATGACAGAACACACTGAGCAGACCCGAGAACAAATTGATAACTGTTTGTCAAACTGCTGGGTTTTACAAAAAAATTGTAAGGCCTCTCTAAAACTTGAAGAAGATTACTAGTATTGTACCTTTTGGACTTTCAGCCTCTTACAACCTTTAGCTTATTGCAGTCTAGCTATAGGGTATTATGACAAGAAGAAGAATTATGGGCCCATTTATTAAACCTCAAATTTATCTGATAGAGTTTTTAAAGGGGAAAACTTAAAAAAAACCCTCAAACTTCAGGAAAAAAACTCACATTTTTAGAGATTAATTATACCCTAAAGCTGATAAAAATCCTAAAATACCCCATCTCCATCCCTGTCGAGTTCATGTAGAAGTCAATGGCAGATGTCCCTGAAGTTGTTTCTTGACATCTTGTGATCTGCGCTGGATACAGTAATTCGATAAAGTCTGGGTTTCATCTGATAAAGTTGAGTTTTTGCAGCCACAATTCTATAAAGAGTTTTCGGATCTTCAATCATACGATTCGAGTTGATGCTCGATTTTGTTGTTCCATTTTTTTGTTTGATCGACTTTGTTTTGATAAAATACTGAGATAAACTTGAGTTTTAGTAAATAACCCCCAAATTTTTAGTGGGAAAAAACCTTGAATTTTTCGAGATTTATTATACCCCAAGGATGCAAAAAGTCACAATACGAAAATACTCCATCTTCAACTTGTCGAGGTCCTGTACCAGTCAATGATAGAGGTCCTATTTGCAATTTGAAGATGTTATAGTCTGCGCTATGATTCATAAGATAATCCAAACATTTCAGGCTTTTCCTCAGAAAAAATTGGATTTTCGTAAATAACCCCCTAAGTGTTTAGATCTCAACCAGCTATTTCTATTAACCCCCCACAGGGAACAGAAATTGGAGCTTAGGAGCAAGTTTAGAACCAGTTAATGTGCCATTGTGGATGGGGGGGGGGGGGGTGATGAGCTCACCCAGGCAGTGTTACTGCTCTTGTTAAATATAGCACATTGAATTTTGAACATGTGAAGTTCTAGCACAAATGCTATACCATAGGGGTGAGCGCTGATCTGTATAATGTGTTTATCTGTACTTTCCCTGTGAGTCAATGTCTACTTCAAGTCTATCATCGACTAAACATGTTCTGCTAATACAGACACCTACAGTGGTATTTCACTGATCTAGACTTTCTGACAGCTTTAGTAACATCAAACAAGCAAGTGGGACGTGTTAAAATGTCGCAGGGAGAGGGGGAGTGTGCTCTGCTAGGTGTGGGAGATTTGAGAAGATGAAGGCTTTATGGAGGGGAAGAGTATCAAACAGACGATGGGTGGTTCTTTGGAGTGGAATTTCTTAACTAAGTAGGGGGTTAATGTAAAACTGCAAGTTGATATTGTACCTCTCAATACTTATTTATTGGATGATGAATCATAGTGATAGCACAAAAAAGTGAATTTTTTTTAATATTGGGAGCATTTAGAACTTGTCAGTTCAATAACATGTTTAATGGGGTGGGTCATCCCCTGTTATAGAATGTCCTATTCTTGCAATTGGTCTTCATTATTTATTCTTTATAGAGTTTGAGTTATTTGCCTTCCTCTTCTACCTCCATCTCTCAAATAGGGGTCACTGACTCTAGTAGGCAAGAAACTATTGCTCTGTGAGGCTATAATTGTCTTGTTATTGTTACTTTTTACTACGACTTCCTATACATTTCCCCTCTTACTGTATATGTATGCCAAATTCTCTCATTCAAACCAGAGCTCAGTTGCTAGAGAATTTTAGACAAATACCAAACTGGAGAGCAGCTGAACAAAAAGCTATATGACAGACAAACCACAAAAAAGAAAAATACATACTAATTGCAATATTTCTCATTGTCTACATCTTGCTAAACGTTGATTTAAAGGTGAATTACCCCTTTAACATGTAAAGTATTTTTTAAGCATAAACCATTTCTGAAGGACTTAATTGGCTAGAATATGTTTAATCTCTGCTTATTTAATGGCAACCATATATCAGTTACAGTTACTTACAACACTACAGTTATTTACTTACTACACTTACAGTAAATTGTAATCATTCTACTCCTACTTATTCTATGATAGCTAATGATATTTCTGAATATGTATACTACTTCCATTTCTAATACTCCTCCTCATAATACTATATTGTGGTACTAAGTTGTGCTATTGCTTCTCTTTCTATCTCTACTAAGTATTTTCATCTTTCTCTGTCAATCCTTCTTCCCCTCTTTACCTACTGACGCTACCCCTGCTTCAATTTAGAAGTCACTATGCTTCTTCTACTACTGGTTCCTCTTCTGGTTTATTCTTTTGTATTTTCTCTGTGTCTTTGTCTTAGGGTAATCATCCATTCTTGACTACTCTCGTTATCTCACTTCTCCTCCTATTAAGTGCTTGCCTGCCCCTTTTCAACTACTGCTCTTTTGCTTTAGGTTTCCACTATTATTTCTTCTACTCATTTTTTCTCTACATTTTCCTCCATCTCATTCTGATACAGGTTACTATTGCAATGGTTACTATACAACAACAACTATTACTACTACTAATAATAACAATAACAACAATAATAATAAACTTTAATAAGGAATGTATTATTGTTTGTAAATATTGTGGGGGGAGATAGTTGAATGGTACTGAAACATTTTTTTTAGTATCAGTACTCTGATATTAAAAAAATATATACATATATTTATATTTAAATTTAGAGATCTATCTCCTTCAGGAATTCTCTGCATTACCCCCTCCCTCTCTCAACAGCCTGGTCTCATGAAACGAAGTGGGTAATTGCACAGCTGCTTAGCTTGCTCAGATTGAATACAAATAGTGAGGTCATATTATATCTGATTGGAATCTTTACACTCGGTAGCAAATGGTGGGATTTGCAGACAAGAGATGTCAGCACTAGACTGCTGAATGTCTTGGCTGAGAAAATACAGTCTCCTAGTCCACTATTAACAACAGGAGGCATTGAAACTACAAAAAGAAATGTAGTCATCTATAAAACAGAAGCATTTCAAATGTTTTTAGATTACAAGCAAACAATTTATATGAAATACAAATGTAAAAAAAAATGTCCTTAATTTCCTGAAATATTCCTACCTATTCATTATACTTGCTATGAGTATTAAATAAACCTTTCAATATGTATAATATGGACTAATTTTAATAAAAGTGCCCCTTTTCTATTTGAATTGTGCTTGGTAAGGCATGGTTTTACGATACTGTATCTTTCACTAAAAGTAATCAGAAAAGTGAGGCTGCTGTCTCTGCTATGAAAAATGCCATTACATTATACCCATTCACCCAATCACACCCAATGAGAGCATATAACACCCCTATACGTTTTTGGGCCTCTTTTAGTGTGATTGCAAACACAACAGTCCTTTTGGCCTTAATAAGATGTCAGTGGCCAGCATGTCGGTGAGACAGTTGAAGCTGCATGCTGGCCCAGTAATACTTTCATAGAATCTTGGGCAATAAAGTAATGTGACATAAATATTCCATTATACAAAAAAAAACATAAAAGATGGGTGGCCATTTAAGATTAGTCATACAAAGATAAATAGTATTGGTAGGACTTCACTTTTAACAGCATTCATATAAAGCAGAATCTCACGAGCCAATCAGTATTCTCTCCGACCAGTTGGACGGTGGGTATGGCCTCCTTATTGTTGTTTGATTTATAGCTTGCATTTAACTGAATATGAAAGGTGTATTGTACTAAAAAATATTGTTTTCCAGATTATAAGAATACCAAAACACAATAATATGGCCAATTACAGTTTGGGGTTATTTATCAAAGTCCGAATTTATCTCAATATTTTCTGCTACAAACTCCGATCAAATCTGCTTGGGTTTTTTACGCTTATTTAGTATAACATTTTACCAAAAAATTGCTTTGCGGGAAAAAAAAACAGATTTTCATGATTTTTTTGGATTTTTCATCTGATTTTTCACCAGAATATTGGGGTATTTTCCCGGTATCCCACCCGGCCAGTCCGATACTGAACCCAATGTCCACACATACACACACTCACACTGACCCCTCCACACACTTACATAAACTATACTGTAAATATATCAATAGCTATACTAATCAGCAGTGTATTCCACTACCTCATTGTCCTCACTGTGAAGAACCACCTACACTGCTTCAAATGTAAGTTCTGTTCCTAGTCTGGGGAGTGGCCTTTGATATTGTGATCCTTTTTAAGGAAAAAGGTTCTCCCACTATCTGTCTATAATGTCCTCTAATGAATAAGAATAATCATGTCCCCTCACAAGCACTTTTTTCCAAAGAGAACAACTCTGACCATGACCTTCTACCCTTATATTTTAAATTTCCGCTTTAGTTGCACGTCTCTGCACTCTCTCCAGCTCATTTATATCCTTCTTAAAGTCTGGAGCCCAAAACTGCACTGCATACTCCAGGTGTGGCCTTACCAGGGACCTATAAAGAATTTCTTCATATAATACACAGAAGATCACATATTATGACTTATGTAAAAAAAAAACCACAACATTAGAGCTTTTAAAATGTAAGATTATTTAATAAATAATGTACCCCCTCTTGTAAAATATAAAGATATACTGGATATAAGGTTACAGAGGAGTACCAGCATACAGGTCATGAAACTCGGAGGTGACTTCTGATATACTCCTGTTTTGCAACAGGGGGTACTTTATTTATTATAATACACAAGTTTCAATGAGTCGTGTGACAGAAATGGCATCACTAAGCTCCGATTATAATCACTTGGCACAGTTTATAAGGATATAATTTATAGGATTATATATGAAATAAAGTACATCACCATATAAAGACACGTAACTGAAGGCCAATAACGGTTGTGTAACTCCAGAGGGGTGTATTATTTTATATAATACTCAAGTCATTCATGTGCTACACATTACATCACTAAACACAAACAATAACCAATGACATCACTTGTTGTTTGCTGAGAACCAGTGATTAACTGTGGGGTTTAATTTAAGGGATAGTGGCATGTCCCTCTATTCACAGCAGAGAGCAAGAAGTTTAGGAGCCCTGATTTTTTGTTGCCCTGAAAGCAGATGTTAGGGGTGCAGCAAAACTTTTGAGAATGACATACTGTGGGTTGTTTAACCAGGTGTTACAGATGTTTCTCATTTCCTAACATATGCTACCTTTGTATTATTCAGAAATGCTTATACCAGTTTACTTCCCATAGAAGTGCATGTGTGCATAGACTGGCACACACACTAAAATGAAACACTATTTAGAGAACCTTGTCTGTTTGACAGGATGGTTTGATTTATTTTAAGTGATCACCATTATGCCAGTCTGTAGAAGGACCTTCCTATATGGCAAATTCTTTAATTCAATAACCAAAACATATTTAGCCATTGTCTCAACTTTATTGATCTATTAGCTATGATGAAAGTACATTTTTCTTCTCCTTGCTTTTTAAATTCAAAATGGTAAAATTGTTTAAAGGCTTCTGGAAAACGTTATTTTTGTACCAGATAAATGCTCCCCAGATGACTTTGTTTTTATTTAAAGGATTGACTGTAGCCTAGATTGTTCTTGACTAATTAAGATGCAAAATTAAAAGAAGACTCATAAACTTTATGTTTTCCAAAACACTGTGTTTTGCTGGGGATGTAACATATGGGGAAAGCCTCACCACACTTGATGCAGACTCACATAAATTTAGAAGAATGTGAATCTCAAAAGAGAGAGTATAACAATATAAGGACAGCATTATTCATCCCTATTAAATGTATCCATTGCATAGGTCTTATGCAGTAGTTGTTGGACTTTTTTGGTTGAAGGCCCCCTTGGTGGGCTAACTTTAGTAGGTACTACCATAGTTCATAACAAGATACAGGAAATTCATTAAAGAAAATTAAGTTATTGTTCGAAGAATGTCTAGAACAGTAAAAACATTTTCACCTCAAATCTCATTATCAAAGATCACCTTAAAATTGAATTTTAATTTCCCTTGCCACTGTTCCAGTCCCCCTAAGTTGGCCAGACCCACAATGGTCTTATATATAATTCCATATTTACAACATACACATGGTCTGGACATGGACACCTTCAGTTGTTTAGTGTTTCAACATAAGGCATAAAAAAATGAGAAAGGGCACAAAATGTTGAAAATGTTCTTGGCATCCAAGGTGCATGTATGTGAAATATCAACAGGCACTGAATAGAGTAATAGAGACAGGAACTTCCATGTGCACCTCATAATGTAGCCCTTTATGACCCAGCAGTGATTCCTGCTCTGGCAAAAATAAGGAGTTTATATCAGGCATGTCCAAAGTGCGGCCCGTGGGCCAAATGCGGCCCATCTTCAAGTTTACAATGGCCCTCAGCCTCCATCATGAAATTAATAATAATGCGGCCCGCGAGCACAGTGCAATCAGGAATAGCCTAGCCATAATATTTGGTCTATACTGCTGCCTGAAGGTGTTAGCATATAGTGATGCGCCGCTTCACATACGTCTTTAGGGCTGAAGGTGCAATAGACATACTGACGTGCCAGTACAGTAAACTACATGCCAGTACGTGTCTATTGCAAACACCTTCAGCACACAGGCAGCAGTATATACCAAGTGGCAGATCATTTCACTAATGTGCCCAAATATTACTGCTACGGCTAGGCAATTCCTTGTTTATATGAGTTAAATTATGTTAATGGTTCAAAGAATGTCAGGCTTAATGGTCGGCCCCCACACATTTTCACCTCACCAAATCTGGCCCTCATTGCAAAAAATGTGGACACCCCTGGTTTAGATACAGGTGTCTCCCATAAAATGTGGAAAAGGTCTATTTTAAACTCATTTTTATACCATCATATGCTAAAGGGAGACAAGGCCAGAACTAGGGGTAGGCAGAGGAGGCACTGGCCTAGGGAGCAACGATGAGGGGAGCTAGGTAGGTACTTCTTAAATTGTCTTCTGCCTACCCCTATTTAGTTTTCGCAGCCCTCTTTGGTTTTGCCTCTGCCTACTCTCCCCCCTCCCCTCCGTTGCTCTCCCATCCATCTCCCCTCCGTCACTCACAACTCCCCTCAGTCACTCTCCCACCTCTGTCCCCTATTCTGCCGGCTACGCACAAAGTCGCGGTTAGTTGCATGCACACACGTCCGCAGGAGGGGGGAGCATGGTGGCGGTCCTAGGGCACCGAGCTGACTTGGCTTGGCCCTGCAGGGAGATGTTAGTTCAGACAGTACACACTGTAACATAGTGTGTAAATGTAGTGTTGCTTAGTGCTTACTCAAGCTTAATGTAGAATTCAGTAGCCAGGTATTCATTAATGTTGTTGGATAACAGGTCTCATCATATTTTAACCTTTGAAAATACTAGTAACTTTAGCTCAGAAAACAAAATTATGCAAAAAAATGTCCTTAAATGCTAAAGTTTTCTGAGGTGTTTTAGACATATACAGGTAGATATGGATCAAAATCTTACTATGCTCTAATAAAGTGAATATTTTGCACTTTTTTTGTTTTGTGCATTGCTCCCTGGAGTGGGAGGAGGCCGTTGAGTATCCATCTTCTTCCGAATTCTGTTCATTTTTCCATTTGCTTAACCCTATTGGCACCTGGAGCAATCACAGCTTTTTGCTGCTAATGTCACAATGATATTTTACAGGAAATCAGCTATTACAGCCATGCTAACATCCATCCCAGTTTTTGGAACTGCAGAGCCACCTTCATATTCAGATGCCATTTATTAACCCTGCTAGCCAACAAAGAATTTTAGAAATCCATTGGTACAAAATAATTCGTTTAAAAGGCTGATTTCTAGGCAATTTGAGACTGACAACGGTTAATTGAAGGAATTCTCTGGAATTATAATAAAAATAATCTGAGACCTAACAAACAAATTTACTCACCTGTTAAAATACATAATTATATGAAATTAAAACTTTTAATATTACTTAAATAACAAATTAAAATAAATGCATCTGATACACTAAATGCACAATTATGGGCTTATAACTAAAAAGGCTGGTTAATTATAAGAAAAATTAAGACATAGATTTCTTTTTTTGTGCTTTTTTCCTACCAGACAAATGAGAAAACAGTGTTTATTTTCCTCATCTTTTTGGAGGAAAGAAATCTTTACATGTGTGTACAGTCCCAAGAGTAAAAAACAATAATGTGGTTTGGTTTGATTTGATTTAATATCAAGTTTCCCCTCCCCCCCCAAAGGCGAACATCCAAAATGTTAAAATTAATTCTACATTAGTTCCACCTTGGTTAGAACTAGGAGGGGTTCCGTTCCACCCACATTGTTTTGGCAACGTTTCTGCTCTATGTAATACACATAACCAAACTGAATTGTGTTTTCAGTGTATTTCTGCTATATGTTAACCCATTCATTGACAGCTTACCCTCTCCAACTTTTCTAAAATTCAGTAACAGATTATTCCACATTCCAATTATATAACAAATGAACTGATCCTATGAATCAAGGGTTTCCTGCATTGGTCTATGGGATAATACTGTGGTAAGGAGAATTTCATAAAGATACTTGGAAAAAATACAGCTTCATAATAATGTAGGTGGTTAGTGTGAAGCTACTTCTCAGTCCCAGTGGATAAGAATGTCCCAGGGCTGGTACTAAGTAAGCATTTATATATTGTATGGTGTAGCTCCACCAGCAGCTTCATAATAATGTAAGTGGTTAGTGTGAAGCTACTTCTCAGTCCCAGTGGATTAGAATGTCTCAGGGCTGGTACTAGGTAAGTATTTATATATTGTATGGTGTAGCTCCACCAGCTGATGTCATTGAGGCTGTTGGTCTAAATTCCCATTGGTACAAGGCAGTCAGATGATTTTCCCTTTGCATATTATAGGAAATGGAGTAGCAATGTTTAATTTCTTAGACATCTCTTATGGAGGAGGCTGTATGTGTGTTTAGAGCCTTGGATAGGAATAGGTCCAAGGAAGATATGTGGCCTTAGTAAGAGACCAGGTAAAAGAGAGGGTCCCTCTAAATAAATATTAGCCAGAGAACGAGTAGATTCCAAATGTAAGTGCCCCAGGAACATGCAATAGCATTGGATATTTAGCAGGCAGTTTGAGACTCAAATGAGGAGTCAAAGCACATTTTTTCTTGTGTCAAATGCATTGGAGTCAGTGGGTGTGTAGCCCTATTATGCTACTTCAGGAGATCTAGAACTGATTTAGTTCCTTGTGAGGCTACAGGAGTCCCGTGTCTCCGCTACAGGAAAGAGCAGGTACATTATGATTTGGCGTGCCTCATAGGGTTGCCACTTTTGTGTGGGTCACGATCCGTGCAGGGGGGGTGGGGCCATGACATCACCAGGGTGGGTCAGTGAATTTGTAGGTGGGGCGTGCTATATCACATGGGCAGGGTTATGACATGGAGATCAGTGATTGGCCGGTCACCAAGTCAATCAGGCGAGATCCTGTCCTTTTTCCTTTTTTGGAAACCCGGGCAGCCCTTCTGTCCAGGTCAACCCTAGTGCCTCCACCCAGGGTCAGGAAAGACTGGACTGTAATACCCTCCCTGGGATTTTCCCTGATCCAATATCACACACACAGAGGAAATGTTGATGGGCTTATATGCAGGATACTGTAGCTTTAAATAATCATGATGCATACAGCCTGTCAGCCAGAAGCAACTTTACATAATATTTCAGATGTTTTTATCTCTGAGCTGCTGAGGGGGATTCCCATTTATGTGGCAGTCCTGAGAAGGACTTCCTTTGGCTTTCCATGTCCTGAGAAGAGCACACTTTGCTCTTCAGAGCCCTGACAAGGATCCCCTTTGCTTCCGCACCCTAAATAGAGTGCACTTTTCTGCCACTGGGGTTCCCTTCTGACTTTTCACTCACACAGTAATATGTGGGACCTTGCAGCACCTTGCTTTCACTCTGCTGCTTCTCCCTCACTGAAACACTTCCTGTGCAGCACTTCCTTCCTGTCTCCTCACACAGAACAACAGGTGTTGTTTTCCAGTGCAAAAAAAAAAAATGTTTTTTTGTTTTTTCGAGAAAAAAATATATAGGGAAATTCTACCAAAACTGTTGGTGTTTTTTTTTTTCTGAGAGAAAACTTTGGCAGAACAAAATGCAAATCAAAATTCTAGCACAGACTCTCTAAACATTTAGCCACTGACAAATAGTCACCTCATAACTGTCAGCCACAAATATGTGCTTATTCCTAATAAGCAATAGTAGTATATACTGTATATTCACTGATATTCAAGCATTGCCCTAGCTTCTTGCGGTCACTCTATCAGCGGAACACCTACACAGATTCCTGTATTTCTAACCACATTATATACAAGCTTACAAGCTTAGTGAAATGATTATTATCCCTGGAACTCCTGGAGGATATAACATTTGACCTTGGAGACCAGCCTCCCACAGGCTTTGCCAGTATATGTTATCCTCTGACCTGGCTTTCTTACAAGACATGCCTAAGCCTTCAGGGCCATATCAAGCTCTGGCTTCTTAGGGGGATTTCCAGCTGACATGTTTGTGTTGCTTTACGGATTGGTGCTAAATGCCTTTCACAAATAAACTTCAAAGCCTACAATTTTCCATTGAGTTTAACTACACACACATAGCATTCTCTGTCAATATAGAAGAGTGTTTGAATAGTATCTCTTCACATTTGTGTACTCATTGAGCATAACTGATTGATCTGCGTTCAATCAAATCTCATAGTTTCCTCAGTAGAGCTGTAGTATTTGGGGAAATAAAAACATAGAAATACAAATAAAATAATTGGAAGACAAATGAAAGACCAAACGGGTAATTTACGATGCAGAATGCTGCTGAAAAATAAAATGGCAGCTGATAAATGTTTTTTTTTGCACATTGCACAAAGCTTTCTGCTCTGCACTGCATTTTTGGAGACCCATGGCTAGCCCCTAAAATAGGGTGCTACCTGTGTCAGGTCAAAATCTATCCAAAAGGGGAGGTTGGAGAGAGGGAGGGAGACTTACCTTTCCACATGTCATCTACATGTGCAAGTTAGGCAGCATGCACAGGATGCAACAGGTAATGCAACAGGTATCGCAAGCCTAGAGGAAAAAAACTGTAATCCCCTGTTATTAAATCTACTTTAAGATTGACTGGAAAACTTACTTCAAGTCCTCAAAAGTGTGAGCACATTGACACCCATCTGAGGATTATTTACTGGCTGCTAATACTAGACACTGGACAAAAAAACTCTAATTCACAGTAATGCTTATAGTGAAATACATTAGGGTTCATCTACAACTGCAAGTGCACCAGTGTTCAATTGACACTATTCATTCAAGTTCTTTGCATTCAAACACACACCTTAGGCTTCTGCAATTTCCTGAGAACCTGTTGTTCTCCTGAGCTCCATGCAGTAAAATTCCACTACTCTCTATTCATTTCTATGGGATTTTTAGAGTCATATTTATCAATTGGGTCAATATACGCTCCTAGGTATGAATCTGTTGCCCCAAAGGAACCCTGGAGCTACCACCAGCCTGAATACTTTGGCAACTTTAGGGTTCCCACAGTGGGCTGTATCAATAGGTGCAACAGACTTGTGCCAAAATTTTCACACGAGAATGCATTTTTAAAAATCATTGCCAGAAGAGAAACCTTCCCCACTACGAAATGGCTAATTGCATCTAAAACCGTTCTCTACGCTCCAAGTGGCCTTCAGTGCATGATGTTTATACTAAATAGATTACTTGTTAATTCTGCCATATAAACCTGCTTTTTGGCTCAATTCAACTTTACATTATTAGTTGTGTGCACTGTTTTTGCTGAAAATCCAAACAGAAACAGAAATGTTGATGAACCAATAAATCACTGTCAAAATATTAAGCAAGTACTAGTATGTGTGCTGCTTGTTTGTACTAAATATATATCTGTAGAATGAAAGAAATGCTTCCCCATACCCACCCTGTCCTGGGGATCATGCTAAGAGGGACAAGAACTATGTAAACTATTTCTGACAACATTTCCCTGTGATATGTCAGAAAAGCTATTTGCACAAGAGAAACATTTTTCAATATCCTTTGCCCTATATAAATGTTATGACCTATGGAATATTATTGCTGCTTGTACATTTACTGCTGCTGCCAGTTTATATCTACTGCGTTCATTGAATTTTATTACAGGCCATCCACAATCTAAACACTTCTCAATTGAATTTCAGCATTTGTATTACAATCACTTACACCAGTGAATGGGCAACATAAGTTCCTTCTTATGTGTTGGTTTTTATAAAATAGTATCTGAGGTTGAAGGCAGGTGACAGTGGCTTAACTAAAGAGGAAGCAGACACCGATGTTGCAGGGGGGGGGCTGGACTTCTATAGCATTAAAATCCCCCCTCTCCACTGCTCTTCTTCTTTATATTCTTGTGTGCTTTCCCAGCGCAAGCATGTGATGGGGAAGGGTGTGTTTCGGTGGGAGTGCTGGCTGGAGCCGATATGTGTGCTGGACCCCTCCGAAGATGTTGGTGGGGATCCGGCATGCCAATGGCAGGTAGGATACAGTATGTGGTATAGCTAGGATAATATGTTGTAAAAGAACAACATAAGAATGACTAAATCAGGGGTTCAAGTTACAAGCACGGTTGCAATGGCATGGGAAATAAGATATATACCGAAGCTAGCAGGCTTTCTATTGGGTATACTGTATATTAGTTCAATTGTGTGATTTTCGTGAACTTTTTTTGTCTATATTTTTTCAATCTACTTATATATGTATAATTCCCTTTTACCATGCATTCATCTTCTCCACTAGTACTAGTTTAGTATCTGATGAAAGGCTGTAAGCCAGAAAAGATTTCCAGTAACAGAATACAGTGTTGTTAATGGATACTGCATCACTGTTTGCACTAATGATGAGTGAAACTTTTCGGCAAAGAAATTGTTGTTACAAAAAAAATGTGGCAAGAAAACTCCCATAGCCCCCAATGTATTTTGCATGAAAAAAAGTTGCAGTGAAAAAATGACTACAGGCACTCTCAGAATTACCTGCAGTCGGCGCTGACAAAAGGTATCCAGAGTCGCTGCTGCCAGTTTGGAAGGCACGAAATGCATTAGTTTTATTAATCTCACCCACTGTTAATGTCACAAAGTGTTGGTTAATAAAAACCATCAAATCAGCGACTCTGGATACCTTTTGCCAGCGCCGGACTGCGGGTAATTCTGAGAGTGAGAGAGTTCCGGATTGAAGTTGCCAGATTTCCGTGAGAGCATCGACAGGCAAGGAGATGCTGCACAGCATGGAAGGGTGAGCTCCGCTTATCTATCCATATATCCATTATTTATGTTTCCCAAAGCTTAGACTACAGGCACCTCGGTATATCTTGCATGGGAAAAGGTGCCACAAAAAAGGTTCCCACAAAAAAGTTGCAGAGAAAACTACCAATTTCGCAAATGTTTCTGCTGTAACTGCGAACATATTGAGTCCACTTTTTTTAACTTGTTCATTAATGACTTAGGGGAGGGTATTGTAAGTAATGTATCAGTGTTTGCAGATGACACAAAATTATCCAGCCCAATAAATTCCATCCAGGATGTGGCATCCTTGCAACACGATCTTGACAAACTGAGCCAAGTCATGCACCTGGGATGTAAAAATATCCAAGCCACTTATACCCTTAATGGGACTTCACTAGGCAAATCCATTATGGAAAAGGACCTTGGAGTCCTTGTAGATGATAAACTTGGCTGTAGCAAGCAATGCCAGTCAGCAGCATCAAGGGCAAATAAGGTCTAGAGCTGTATTAAAAGGGGCATTGATTCATGTCAGGAAGCAGTCATTCTTCCACTGTATAGAGCACTGGTAAGGCCCCATCTAGAATATGCGGTACCATTTTGCTACATTCTTAGAAGTGGGAACTTGGAATAAGTTAGGGTTAAAACGACTGTCCCAAGTGTTCTTTGATGGGAATCTCCATACGCTGGCTACTCTTCGTCCTTTCTATGCCTGACCTGTCTGAATTTAGATTCAACCAGATCACCCACCTTTTTGCAGCGCAATTCCCGACTTCCCTTTTGCAACTGCAACACACAATGGTGGAGGAGTTGATAGCTCAACCCACTAAAGCGAAACTCCTGTCGCATACGTATAAACACTTGATCTCTAATAGATATGACCCCAGGCCCAGAGTGAAATATAGGTGGGAAAGTTGTGGAGTCAGTGTAGATCCAGATGATTGGGATGAAATTATAGACAACCTTTACACTCCGTTAGTAAGTGTTAGCGACAAACTTATCCAATTTAGGATCATACACCAAACATACCTCACCCCGCAGAAACTATTTGTAATGGGTAAGGCAGCTTCACCTGCCTGTCCTAGATGTGGTGCTTCTATTGCCAATTTTATGCATTTAATGTGGAACTGCCCAGTGCCCACTTTATGGCTGCTGAACTGGAACTTCCCCAAATACTTAACCCTGCTACCTGTCTTCTGGGCCTTCTTGACTCTGTGATACCTAGAGTAAATACTAGATGTCTGATGAGATTGCTTCTATTCTCTGCGAAAAAAGTGGTTGCCCTTCACTGGTTGGGCCCTTCGCCTCCGACGCTGAGTAGATGGATTGGACTAATTAGCTCACAATTGGCACTATATAAACTCACGTACCTTGCCCGAGGATGCCCAAAGAAATTTGAGAATATATGGAATCCTTGGATCGAATCACCTGCCACCTCCATTAACAATTGATTGACAATCTTCAGCCACACTTCCCTCCCCCTCCCTTTTTTCTTTTCTTTTCTTTCCTCTCTTAACTTGCTTTCTTCTCTCTATTCTTTATGTTGTAAAGTTCAATAAAAATTACTCTTTAAAAAAAAAAAAAAAAAGAATATGCTGTACAGTTTAGGTCACCATCACTCAAACAGGACATTATTGTATTAGAGTGGGTACAGAGAGGGGCAACTAAGCAGGTAAAAGGTATGGAAAATCTTAGCTATGAAAAAAGACTGGCCAAATTGGGGATGTTCACGCTGGAGAAGAGGCGTTTAAGGGGTCATATGATTACTGTATGTTTACATATATAAGGTGATCATATAATAATCTCTCCAACGCTTTATTTTCCAGCTGATATTAGGTCACCCATTCCGCCTACATATTCGGAAGGGTTTTTTTGCAGTGAGAGCTGTGAAGATGTGGAATTCTCTCCCTGAATCAGTTGTACAGGCTGATACATTAGATAGCTTTAAGAAGGGGTTGGATGGCTTTTTAGCAAGTGAGGGAATACAGGGTTATGGAAGATAGCTCATAGTACAAGTTGATTAATGACTAGTCCGATTGCCATTTTGGAGTCAGGAAGGAATTTTTCCCCCCTCGGAGGCAAATTGGAGAGGCTTCAGATGGAGTTTTTTTCCTTCCTCTGAATCAACTAGCAGTAAGGCAGGTTAAAAAAAGTTATAGGTTGAACTTGATGGACATGTGGCTTTTTTTCAACCTAACTTACTATTTCACTATGTCCTTCCAGCTGACAAGAGGGCACCCATTCCGAATAGAAGAAAGGAGGTTCCATCTAAAGGGAAGGGTTTTTTTTAGTGAGAATTGTGAAGATGTGGAATTCCCTCCCTGAATCGTACAGGTTGATACATTAGATAGCGTTGGATGGCATTTTAGCAGGGATGGAATACAGGGTTATGGAAGATAGCTCATAGTACAACTTGATCCAGGGACTGGACTCTGATCTCAGAGTCAGAAAGAATTTTTTCCCTCTGAGGCATATTGGAGAGGCTTCAAAGGTTGAACTTGATGAATGTGTGTCTTTTTCCAACCTAACTTACTATGTGACTATATTACTATTGCCCAAGATATTAAAACCCGAAAGATAAATTTACGAGTAACTGCAAAACTTTCTCATAGTTAATTCCTTTATCTTTTGTACAAATCGAGTTCTGGCTAACATCAAGCATAAAAGTGAAGTGCTGTTTCCCATCTACAAATTATATTGCCATGTCATATTTACCCATATCTAGCAATCAATGAACACAAAAGATAATTTTTCTAAGTCTGTTATTTGAGTATAATAAAATAAACATTCATTTGAAAAACTAGCTGAGTACATGGACTGCATCTCAAATAGATTTCCCTCTGTACTTGTACTGTATTACTACAATTTGATTGCCTTCATACAGAACTCCCAGACTTACTGATACCTCATATAAAAATATTCTGCATGCAAACAATGTACTGTAATTTAGGATAAAACTTTGAATTGATAAATTATTCTTTTATATTTGTGACATGTAGGGGGTTATTTATCAAAGGTTTGTGAGAATTTTTATATCTCAAATAAACTCACAACTCGAATGTTTGCTTATTTATGAAAAAACTTGAATGTAAAAAAATTAGTCTAATCTGGGGGAATACTCAAATTAATTACATTCGAGTTATCTGTGAAAAAAAAACTTAAAACGTCATGTAGGCTACTAACATCTTCAAATGATTCAAGGGGCCTCTGCCATTAACTTCTACATGACGTTGACAGGTTTTAGCTGGAAGTATGCAGCTTTTTCGAAAAATAAATTTTGGGACAAACACAACCGACCGTGGATAAATAACCCCCCCATAATGTGTCTCTTAATTTTTGAACCCAATATATTACAATATTTACAATATTAATTTTTGCCTTTAAGCATTCAGATGATTCTTTCTATCTTTTTCTTATTTGTGAATTTATCTACACACTTCTGTTGCCTGTATCATTAGCAAGCCTTTGAAGGAGTTAGATGAGAATTTACTTTGAGGTAAATTAAGACACCCCAAAAATTAGCGTTAAAGGTGATACATTTGTCTACCATTAATGTCTAGAGTTCTAGACTTTATATTTCCAACAATAAAATAGGATAAGGTCTGTAATGTCTATGCTATCTTAGTATTGTTCCACCTTTAACAATATGGTAGGGGTTAAGGTCTATAATGTCTGTGCTATAAATTATGCCCTTCATCCATGGGGAGGGAGAAAGGGATCATTAATGTCTTGGGTTCTAGGTTATTCATTTCCCCACCTTTAATATTGTGGTAGAGCACAAGGTCTGTAATGTCTATGCTATCCATTCTCCTCCCTAACTATGAGGAGGGTAGATGAAGTCATTAATGTCTACCATTCTAGGCAATTACATTCCCCCACCTTTAACAATAAGAAAGGGGATAAAGTCTGTGCTTATGCCATGCTATCCATTCTACCACATTCAACAATGAGGTGGAGTCGATGGTCAATAAAATCGTTATTTTCATTCTCCTTAGCAAGAGATGGTATGTGAATCTGAGAGTAACCATTTCATTTAGCCATCCCTTAGCTTTCAAGTCCCCCCCTGAAAAAAAAAATATTCCGCAGTGGGTATTATGCTCTAAGGTATGTGGATAGAGGCCTATTTTAGACTTTAAGACTGAATGGAATACCTTAGATCTTAAAAGAAAAACGAGAAAATGTTTCTGTTTCTCCGAAATTTGTATTTTAGTTCTTTAGCACCTGAAGAACAATAGTTTAGTCATGCGTTGCTTTACATTTTTCCTGTGCTGATTCATACTGTAATTGATTTATGGCTGTTTAAATGCAACAGCAGTTCATCCATTTTTACCTGTCTCCCTCTTGCATATCCATACCTGCTATCTCTCACTCTTTATACAACATATATAACTGCTGCAATGCCTTGGTCATCCCTACCGCCCCCAAATACAGCTCTGGAATCAAATCCAGTTCTATACATCTGTTCCTGCTGGAAGACCTTACATTCATTTTATTACTTGGCTAATTACTGATTTATTACATTAACTTAGCAGCCCACTCGCAACTCTTCATTTCTCAAATGAATACTATGATGAATATGAATTCAAGAAAAAAAAAATAGTTTATTTTTAGATCTCTCCATACATTCTCTCAAAAATTCCAGTCCAGAAACATTAATTACAATTTTTCAGTTGGATATGGGTTGGTATGTTTCCGCCACAATATCAAAAGTACTTTTGATATATATGTATATTTCTTAGAATGGGTTGTATAAAATTAGCCCTGAGGAATTTCATTTTTTTTTGCTTATCCTACATACATTCACAAAAAAAAATCTCAAGAGCACCCAAGTGAACATAACATTTTGGGAGCACACCATCTGCAGAATGATAGTTATATTTATATACACACACTTTGCATTCCCTTTGTTTTAATGAATACAGTTGTTCCTTAATATATAGTATTGAATGTAATTAAGTTGTGCATTCATGTTCACAAAAAAATATGCTCCAAGTTCTCCACCCTTTTCATATATTTAAGAAAAATAAAATAATTGTTGATATCAATTCATTTTTAAAGCACAGCAGCATTTTTAAAGTCTTTTTTTTTATGTGCACAGTATTGAAATGGGGGTGACACACGTTAAAGAAGTTTGCTCATTAAGAACAATTTGCTTGGCTAGAACTATCGAACTGCGGCCTTACTCTGCTTCCTATTGCGTGTACTGGACGCAAGCTTCTGCTAGTTAAACAATTAAATGCATAACAGAAGCTGGTCATAGTTGTATGTAAATATGTCTGAGCTATGTGTTGCACCAGACGGCTCTTTAAATATTACAAAAACCTGCTTAAATGGTTTGGAGACGTGTACATGGAAAATTGAGGGGCTTCCCCTTCTTCGCTCCATTCCTTCTCTTCATAGGTCTGCCCTTTTCCAGTTCCTCAACTGTAAATATTACTTGCATATCTATTATGCGATGAAAATGAAAATCACACATCGGTGTGGTGTGAGCTGAATGACGTGAAACTGCCACGCTGACTGCGATTAAACTGGCAGAAACTTGCTGCTCGACTTCGACGTCCTCTATTTTCACTTTTACTACGTTGTTTGTCATGCATCAAGAAGTTTTCTATGAGCTGAAGCTTTTTATGTTCTTCTTTTAGAAACACGTTGACCAGCATAGTTTTCTCCTTTTTTATTTGCTCGCTTATATCCTTTGGAATATCGGGTATCAGCCAGTCCACTACGGCACTTAAAAACATTACCAGGTTCTGCAATTAAACACATACATTTACTGGATAAAGTGCAAACACCGTGGCTGACTACAGTTTAGCTAATAGTAGGGATGCACCGAATCCACTTTTTTGGATTCGGCCGAACCCCCGAATCCTTCACGAAGGATTCGGCCGAATACCGAACCGAATCCGAACCCTAATTTGCATATGCAAATTAGGGGTGGGAAGGGGAAAACATTTTTTACTTCCTTGTTTTCTGACAAAAAGTCACGCAATTTCCCTCCCTGCCCCTAATTTGCATATGCAAATTAGGATTCGGATTCGGTTCGGCCGGGCAGAAGGATTCGGCCGAATCCGAATCCTGCTGAAAAAGGCCGAATCCTGGCCGAATCCCGAACCGAATCCTGGATTCGGTGCATCCCTAGCTAATAGTTTCATTGGGTATTCACAGCAACCATGGGTTATGGTGCTAGGTAACAAATGAATTATCAATAATTAACTGTTTTACCCATCAAGCATCACAATTTCTACAATTGCTGGCTTTCAATATGAAAATCAATATTTGCATAATGTCATATTGAGACAGAATATGACATCATCAGGGCTAATCTTATTTACCCATAAATAATTACATGGTTAGTTTGATGGTCAACTCTAAAATAACTACTATACTATATAAGTACTAAATAACAGAAACGGGTAATTTACCACCTTCCATAGTACAATCGATTCCCTGATGCATCCAAAATAGGTCAAAGTTTTATCCCATTGAACAAAACATGAAAATTGTATGACAGTGATGGCTAAATTACGATGTATGTATGTATGTATGCATATTTTTATATAGCACTACTGATAATAATATTTTATTGTACATGGGGGGTGTGACTAATTCAGAATGTTCGAAAATTCAAAGGTTAGCCATCGGTCTTCTAAGCCATAATTGCTGAACATTAAATGAGTTCTCTAGCATCTTGATATATTGACTAGACTAATGTTTATAAGGCTTATTTATTGAAGGGTGAGTGGACAATTCATTATTGATCAAAATTATTTTGATTGCCATCAAAGTTATTATATAACCTGTGTTGGCACCCAGTCTCTTATCTTTCCAATTTCTCTGTAGTCATTATAGACAGAACTGTGTTCTACTTCTGTAACAGAAAAAAATGTTCTATCTTAATGAGGGACTTCAGCTCTTGAAATTACATCTGTGGGATAGCTTCAGTGTTGAACTGGCCCACCGGGATACAAGGTAAACTCCCGGTGGGCCTAGGTGTTAGTAGTCTGTTTCTAACCATTTGACCTTTTTAATGGACAGTTTCTTTTACTGTATGGAAGCAAAGAGGCTGAGTAAATGTATGAACAGGTAATGGTATATAACAAAAATAGACTAATAATAAAAAGGTTAAGTGAGGAGAGAAGGGAAAATAGTTTGGAGAGTGGGCATGTGTTCTAAAGGTGTTCTGCCGGTTCCTTGGCATCCCATTCAAACACTGTGGAGCTGTACCTGCAGGTAGTACTTTGCCAGTCCCGCAGAAGGGCAGCCTCAGGCAACGTTCTGGATTTTTAATCAGACTTACCTGAAAAAGGATGACAAAGGCCAGACGTACAGCTAAAATTGTCCAGTATTGCTTGGAAAAATCATACTGATTTGGGGAAGAAGGGGGTTCTCTATAGTCTTTATATCTGTAGAAAGAGAAAAATAATATTTTCATTTTAATAGGTTGTGACCTGGTTGATGAAGACAATGGAGCGGCTTTATCAATCATTAGTATTTTTTAAGGAGTATTGAAAATTCTTTTCGGTGGTACTTTGAACTGAAATAACCTAAAAAAGAAGTCTAAAGGTGGACATACATGTAACAATTATGATCTTTCCTGCCATTATTGGTTTGTTCATTTTCATGCAAGGTTGGAGAAGCCGCACACCTCACAAAACCCTAAGGAACTTGTCCTGGTGCCCAGTGATAGAGGAATCGGCCACCTCACATCCAATGTAAGAAGAAATTCACTGGCACACAAGAATTGTGATACCAGGGCATGCCCTTGCAATTTTATTATGCATTACTGCATAAATAAAATTGCAAGGGCTTGCCCTGCTATCGCAATTCCTGTGTGCCAGTGAATTTCTTCTGATCGTTCATTTTCATTACATTACATAACACAAACATTAGGAGCTGAATTGTCAGATAAACAGGCCGTTAATTCTTTATTTGTCACATGCATAGTTATACAGGTGAAATGCATCCTGATCCACTTTTTTAGCATGTGCAAAATTAAAAACAAACTAGTTAAATACTAGTAACTAGTACAAAAGAATTACCATAAAAAAAAGAATTCTAAGAAAATTTTTAAAAATGTATAGCAGCAGAGAAGATATAGTGCAAGATGAACCATGTTATTTACATAAATGACAGTGAGTGAAGATTGAATAAAAATATAAAAATATAAAAAACAGCACAGCAGTGCATACAGTACACAACAATAGGTAGAAACAATAGAATAAAACCCCAGGTCCCAAGCATTCTGCATAAAATAAACTATTCTTGTATACAGCAGGTTTAAGACAGGCATCATCCTCCATTGCATTTTTAAACAGCTACCATTTCTTCCTCTATTACATATTCCAAGGTAAAAAAAAAGATCATTATTTCAGCTCATTCCTTATGCTTGAACTCAACTCACAATACTTTCTTCTAAAAACCAACCACAACTTATTTTAATTATATCCTGTCTGATGGCAGGCTCAATTTTCATCGATGAACAACAATTCAAGTTGGAATCTGACTGTTGCAGGAATCATACTTTTTGAAAACAATAAACCTAGCCAATGTTCCTCTCCATTTTCCAGCAATGCATGTCACTGAACTATTTGTGTTCATTATGTTCCCTTCTCTAACTCCACACTTCTGAAATATCTCCATAAAGTGCCCTTACAAAAATATAACATTGCTTCATTGTATTTGCAAACTCAGTTACCGTAACAACTCATGAAAAGGAAAGAAGTGGCGTGATGATATATCTACTCTGCCTCAATAGTCTTTAGCTTTAGGCTAAGACCTGCTTTTGTTAAGCTCAAATCCACTACATATTGCAAAGTTGTTTGTTTTGCTCAAAGCTAATTCTCTGGAACTTGAAAACTACAATAAAAGCTCATTCTTTATAAATTAGTCACGAGCCTCTCATTGGTAATTCATGGTATACCTTGTAATGCATTTATTTCATTAATTTTTCCAAGAGATAATCCATGTTCTGATACTGTAATGTGCAGGCAGGAGTGATCAACAGAATTAAAAAAAAGACTCAATGGAACCATGAATCCATCATATCGACAAAGAGGAGGAATACACCAAGCAAAGACTTTTGATTGGAAATAATTTAATTAAATCAAACAAAGTCCAAATGCCCCACAAAGTCTTACAATGTCTTGTTTATATGTTTGAGGCACAAATTCTGGACACATTTATCTCAGTGTCCTAATAAAAAAGGTTTCACACAGGATCTACTGTTAAGCTTCCGCATTACAGAATATGGCTTAGTACCAACTCAATAATTATAGTGAGAAGGAAAATGTTAGTCTTTGTCCACATGATTAGGATAGGGCAGGGTGGAATTTATGTCCATAAGTGCAGTAGGCAACTTTTTCCTGCAGTCAGTTGCATGTAAAATAACTTTTATTAATGGTACTTGCATTAAAATGTGCTCAATCGATTTCCATATGGTTGCACTCAGGGATGCTCAGTCTTTCTTGCCTTTCATTCCGAATGAGGCACTGCTGCACCTTTCGACACAGGGGAAACCTGAAGCTACTGCCACATCCTGACCAGATGGTAGCGCCAGGGTTCCCACTGCACTCTGAACCAATCACCTATTACTGTCAGGTGTCCCTAGCCTTTATAAGGGGCAGTTGCCATATGTCACCAAACAAAGTCACCCATTCCGATTAGAAGAAAAGAGGTTCCGCCTTAATATTTGGAAGGGTTTTTTTTACAGTGAGAGCTGTGAAGATGTGGAATTCTCTCCCTGAATCAGTTGTACAGGCTGATACATTAGATAGCTTTAAGAAGGGGTTGGATGGCTTTTTAGCAAGTGAGGGAATACAGGGTTATGGAAGATAGCTCATAGTACAAGTTGATTCAGGGACTGGTCCGTTTGCCATCTTGAAGTCAGGAAGGAATTTTTTCCCACTCTGAGGCAAATATTATTTTTTGCCATCCTCTGGATCACTGCTGTAAAGTCTGAAGTAGGACGTGTCAGTAGAAGTAGCTATCCTGTAATATCCTGTAACAGTTCACTGAGTTACACTCAGCATATTGACTCAAGCATTTAGGCTCAGCGACAGATTCCTGGAGTGATGCACCACTGTGAGCATCCTTCTACAACTGGTGACTAGTTCACCTATAATCAAGTGCTATCTCGGAATTGCAACTAATACTTTGCCTGTGACAGGTCCATTTAGGGAAGTAACTATATTGTACCATTGGTGAAGATATCCCAAAAAGACTGTATGTGATCCAGCAAATAACTATATTTTTTTAGAGCCACTGGTACACTTATAATACACAAAATATCACACATGTACTGTGTATTATAAAAAAATTTCCATCTTATGTAAAATATACCTTCTATAAACTGTATACTTGATGTTTAATAACAACATATATTACTGGTGGTACATTATTCCTATAGACTGACTACTTACTGAGGCCAAAGGATGTCGAGCATAAGAACATATTTCACAGGATATTCTGATGATATTTGCAGAACTTAATTATAAAATTAATATATGCACTGATGTGAAACATGCTAGATGAATTGGAGAACCATGAATATATAAGATTACAAGGTTACACGATAGTGACAAATGGGTCAGAGTCCATTTTACATTTCCAAGATGAAACTTTGAATTGGAGGTTTTTCTAGTACAAATAGGTTGTATTTCTAATTGTGATACTTCAAATTCGCCAGAAGTGGGTGCTGCCAATGATAGGAATTTTATGTTGTGGAGACAATATCCTGCCATCTGGCCCACTAAGTTAAAGTTTAAATCACATTCCTATTTTGTATACCTGATAGTATTGTAATTCCTATGTGTCTCAATCGTCTACTAATAGAATTATAAATTACTTTTATTTTCTTTTAGTTATTTTCTTCTTATAGTTTTGATATGTAAATGGTTTGTGTGCCTACTACCCAATTGTGTGTTTGTGTGCCTACTACCCAATTGTTTTGTTTGTCAATAATGCATTGCAAACTGCTGATTCATGCTGGAATCCACCAGTTAAATTTGGTGGAATATGTCAGAGATTCATAGCATGTGTGGGTTTGCATGTTGGTTACAGCTGAAAATTGTTAAGTTGAGGAATTTAAACATAAATCATTAAATATATACAGGTATGGGACCTGTAGTTTGGTTCTTCGTGTCTTAACTCTACTATAAAATCATGTAAAACTAAAATAAACCCAGCAGGCTAGTTTTTCTTCCAATAATGGTTAATTATATCTTAGTTCAGAACAATTACAAGGTACTGTTTTATTATTACAGAGAAAAAGGAAATCATTTGTAAAGATTTGGATTATTTGGATAAAATTAGCTTTCTTCATAACAGGTTTCTGGATAATCGATCCCATACCTCTAATCAGTAGTATTTGGAAAACAGATATATTAATCGGCCATTACCGTTTATTAGATTTTTTTCCCCACCCTATTATTGGCTCCTAAATCCAAGTGAAGTAGGGTGCAGTAAAGGACTAATGTTTAGTCCCTAAATAACACAAAAGCTATAGGTCATGTTATAAAAGGAATAGCTATCTGCCTCCCACACAAGAAATGTAAGTTAATGTTGAACTTTAGCATGACATTATGTCATTGTCGTATAAAGATGTTGGATGGACACTTTTTATTATTATTGTAATGTCATTTCAGGGTGTAAAATTAAGCATACAGGCTTTGCTGAAAAATTACTTCCCTTGGATGTTACTAAAGAACTGAAATTCCCATTAATAAAGATTTCCCTCTTTTCTCTAATTCCCCAGAACATGTCACGTTTTACCACCAAAATGAAAAAGACACCAGATTTTTGTCTTGATTTCATTAATGCTTAATTCTTTTCTGGAACAACCTTAGCAGATGTGTAATTTAGGTCTTATGACAATGCAGATTAATAAAGCACTTAGAAACCCATCAAATGTGGACTGCATTAAGGCATATGTCACCACGCTGTTAGAGGTACAATAGTGCTAATTGCATTTGCAATTCTAGTGCTTTCCTGACTAAGAATAACAATTGGCATAATGTTGTTCTTAACTTTGTTTTATTTACTTATACTGAGTGAATTTGGCTTTCCATGGTAAGATGATAGTTACTGGAATGAACCTTTATATATAGTAATAATATTTTAATGTACTGTGCTGCATATAAAAAGTAAATAAAAATATACATATAGTACATATATGTGCAGTGCAGTTGTTTACCTTACAACACAAAGGGGGAAATTTACTAAAATTTGCCAGCGACTGCTCTGCACCCATTCCTACACTTAGCCAGGCGAAAATTGGCTAATTTACTAAAATGCGAAGTTGCATCCAGGAAGCCGAATGCTGGCGAATTTTCGCTAGAGTTATGTTAGAAATCAAACAGAAGATGCTCTAGTGTTCAATTATGCCTAGCACATCTTCGTTAGAGGTCTTCGCTCAAGCTAATTTGCAATTAGCGGCCAGGGTTTTTTTTTTTGGGACTTGGAAACTTTTTCCAACAAAAATTGAGGAAGTCCTATGCACTTCAGTGCACTTCGCCTGGTCTGAGCTGGCGAAGGCAAGTCTGGCGAAAGAGGTAACATTCAGTAAAATCCGCATCTTACTGAATTTGCGGAGTTACGTCCTTCACCAGAGTGAAAATTTGCCTGTGCGAAGCAATGCTAGCGCCTATCTCCTTCTCTAGCGAAGTGGCGCCTGCGCCTGTAAGTAAATCAGCGAAGTAACGAAATTATGTCACGGTGGTGAATCATGCCAGCGTTAGTCACTTTGCCCTTTAGTAAATGTGCCCCAAAGGCTGGTTTATATGCCTCTCCTACTTCTTATACTGGAGGGCATGCTGTTGTTCTCTTAAGCCATTAAAGAGCCACTAAATTCTGAACTAAAACTATTGCCTGGTGACATAGTGAATTTAGGTTATAAAAAGGTCATCAAGTGCAACCTTTCCAAACAGACCCGGCTATACACGAAAGGCATTAATAGAATCTGCCATCACATTACTGGGCAGGTCACACACGCTCACTGCCCTCACCTATGCATCTTTAAATGAAAAGTAATTTAAAGGGGTAGCCTATCTGTCTGTAATGTCCTCTAATGTACTTTTAAAGAGTAATCATGTTCCCTTGAAAGCACCTTTTTTCCAAATGTGACAGTCTTTCCTCATATTTACATTTTTCAATTCATTTTAGCAGTTTTGTTATTGATTGTATCTACTGATTTCCCACCTGTGGTCAGCATCCGAACTGGAGAGTCTGAGGCCCACACAGGCTTCTGCCACAGGGCCCCCCATGGGTCCACCCCATTTGTAACCGCCCACCCCAGTCGTAACCCAGTCGACACCACCACCCTATGCATACTTGTTCTCCAGCCCGGGGGGAGAACAGTAGGGCAGTGCGGGGTGTCAGTAGGGTGTGGGTCTGGGTCGGCAGGGCCCATTGGGTTTTTACCTGGTGTCCACCCTACTTGTGGTGGTCTTATGGTCAGAATATTAATTTTTTTCGCTAAAATGTGTTAAAGGATTAATCAGCACATGGAGAAGAAACAAGGAAAGAGCTAAATGCATGACTTTTTTTCCTGTTTCACTTAAACACTTATATTAGCAATGCAAGTGAACCAATACCTGGCTAGGGTTGCCATCTTTAATCAACAAATCATCTGGACAGGCGCTGTAGTGGGTGATGTCTGGAACAGGACAATGTGTTTAGAGGGGATGACAGGTGGTGGGTTTATGATATGGCAGTTCACAATTGACCGAATTGCACTTAAGAATACTGTCTAGGTCCAACCAAAATTATTTTGCCAGATGTTTGGTCAGATATCAGTACATGAACTGCCAGTCAATATCAGAGAAAATAGGCACTAACTAATGTAACAAAAGTGCAACAATTTCTACAGGTCTCGTAACGCACAGCAACAAATTAGCAGGTTTTCTGATCATTTGTTTGAAAATGACAATATGATTGGTTGATATTAGCGATGAGTCATTTTTTTTTTTTGGCATCTGTGGTTTCACCGCAATCAAAAGTTTTGTGAAACGGAAGTTTCCTCAGAAGGAAAATTATCAAAAAGTTTTCGGTGATTCGCTCATCACTAGTGACAAACACTGTACAGTTTATTACATTGCACCAGGAAGTACAAAAAAAGTATTTTCTATTGTATTTTGCATTGTTGAATAGCACTACTGTATTGTGATTTAAAGTTCTCATATTAAAGCATATGTAAAAGTAAAAAAGTTTTATGTTTTTTTTTACCTGTTATTCAAGCAGTACAATTACAATTAAAGTTTTGTCCCTCAAAACAACAGATGAAATGCACATACCAAATAATGACTTCATGGGTAGACATTGGTTGATCTTAAATATATAATTAAGAATTGACCCATCTCAGTGTCAGTCTGATAAATACTTATAACAAGAGATTCCGTCCTGATCCATCAATGGTTAAAAAGTTTTTTTGGTAGTTTTAGATATCATGTTGCGTGAGTTCCTTTCAAAACTTTGTGTGACACCAAAAAAAGGGTAAATGAAAGGCAAGTTGACATGTGGAATTTTGATAACAAGTCCCTGAAAGAATAGATCTTTCAAGCAAGGACACCTCAGGCATTGTATCTCCACATTCCCCACATTTCAAATATACTTGTATATTATTTATGCAAAAACAACTGGGCTGCTCCATTAAACCTCAAGGAATTTAAAAACAAATATGTGGTGTCACTGAGATCAACAAAATAAAAATGTGTGTTATTGCTGCTTTATGGTTGGGTAGATAGGAGGCTATACAAATTTGAATTATGAATAAGGGACCTACTTACTAACATTCAAATTTTTCAAGGTCCTACTGGACCATTTTTAATCAGTTCAGACTCTTAGAGGTTTTCTCATTTTTTCCTGCTAGCAATTATCCAACAACTTGATTTTTTAGAGGTTTAAGAGGTTTTCATATTTTTATTTGGATCTTTCAGCTTTTTTTTTTTTATTTGTGCTTTTTATATTCCGATCTTTTAATAAATTTCATGGCATTCTTGGTTTAAGAGAAAGTGAGTGTATTTGTGGTTTCAAAAACCTCTAAAACCACTAAAATGAGAATGTTGATAAATAGGCCTCCACATATTAGAACTAGGGATGGGCGAATTTGATGCCCATAGACTTGTAAGGCGTTGTGCGTCAAAATAAAAACACGCGCGTCAAAAGAAATTCACCGCACAACAACATTTTTTTGACGCCCACAGACTTTAATGGGCGTCAGTGTCATTTCGCCGAATTTTTGGTTAAGCCCATCCCTAATAAGAAAGACAAGATGTTATGGTGTAGAATTTTATTGTAGATGAGGATGGACGGTTTTACCTCTTGCTTTTTTATCACATCTTACCATATTTTTAAACTTTTCCATTATGTTTAGGTTTTTTAATTCCAATAAAGGTTTACTGTCCCTCCTAACATTTATACCTCTCTTATGTCACGTTCAGTAGCCCAAAACCCAGAACAAATGCCATGGTTCCAGTCACAGCTCCTACTTTTGCCTATAACAGCCACCTTTTATGTCAGGAAAAGCTCTATGCTACTCAGATGCCACCAGGTCTTAAAGTGAGAGAAGCAAGGTGAGGGTTCTGTGAAGGCAAGAGAACCAGAACGTGTGACAGGAGGAACTGGGAAAGATTAGGCAAAGTGTTAAAACAGGCTGGGATCAATAACCAAACAGACAGCGCGGTACATAATCAGAATCCAGAAGAATAGTCAGTAATCAGGCAATGTCGGTCAGGCAGCGTATCAGCAAAGATCAAGGACAGGCAAAGGTCAGGAACAGTAAATCAGATCAGGAGCACACCCATGAACTATCTCAGAATAGACCTACATTGAGCAATGAGTCAGTACAGAGCAGGGGATTATTTAGGCAGCCTAATGGCTTACACTGATCAGATGATACAAGCCATGCCTACTTGCAAATACAAAGAGAGCAATAGCAGTGAACCAGGACCTTAGCTGTCTGCTCACATAGAGCAGAGGCAATACAGACAGCACGAAAACACCAGCTCACTGGTTCAACTCCAGGAAGGAAGTTACATCTTACTTATTATGTTAAACAACTGGGGCTAGATCATTTTCAAATTATGGGCAGCAACTCTTTTACAATCATCCTGCAGGCTTACTAAAGACGGGAATAATTTAACAGCCTGGCCAACAGCTAATGGAAGGTGTTAGTCTTTCATTACCAAGAAGGCAAAAAAACTTTAAAAAGTATCAGTTTGAAGAGGCAAATATAGTCATTTGACTGAAGCACCTTAGTGTATAATGATTGTAGTGTATGAGATGCCCCTTCCCTAATTTGGAGCTTTCTCAATAATGGGTTTCTGGATAACGGATTGCATACCCGTATTTGCAGCCACCCTTACAATCCGTGTAAAAGGAAATGCTCTGTTTTCATTTAATAGCAATATTCAATCTCTTTCAGAAGAGCATTTTTCTAGATATAAATTTTACTAGATATAAGAATTTTATGCCATTATATGCTATTATTATTTATATTGAAAATAAATACAAAACCATGTTATTTTAAATTTTATTTCAAAACATCTAGGACAATTTAATTTGATACCCAAACATTCTTTCAAGCCCTCCTACTTCAAAAATACCAAAAATACCCAAAAGGTCAACAATTTGGGACGTGTGTGATTCTGTCTCAAAACCAATAATTAGTTAATATCAAATGTAATCCCATCTCAGTAAAACTATTTATAACCTTCCACATTTGCTCATAATTAGAGATAAATTGTTCTAATAAGACCACGAGTAATGGTTAATTGGTTATATTACCTGCAAATTTCAATATTCTGCAGAAATTGGGTGTTTTCTGGTAGAGTTCCAGGCTTTAGATGGCTGACATTGAAATATGAAAGGGTGTGATTGATGAAACCATGCATGGTGCCGTTTTCACTGTACATGTATTGATACACAAGACGTGGAATGAAGTCGGATGTCACAGATATTACAAATGCCTGAGAGACAGAAAGATAAGCCAATGAAAAGCACATGGCTACAGTTAATATACATTTATGCTCTCATGGGGTGGCTCATTAATAGTATACAGCATACAATACAAAGAAAGTAAAAAACATATAATTCGGATTATATACTTTTCTAACACTAATAACTTTACTTTCAATGGGATAAATAGTCTCTTCTTCCACACAGTATACTCTTTTGGTTCCATTAGTATTTCTTTTATTTGTTTGGATTTTTGTGTTTTTGTAATAGAATATCATTTATTATTTGCCTTTAGGTTATCACTCCCCTTTCCATCATTAGTTTTTTTTTAGCAGTACCTCATAAACTTCCTTATTGCCACTAGGAATGCACCGAATCCACTATTTGGGATTCGGGTAAATCCCCAAATCCGATTTGGCTGAATACCGAACCAAATCCGAATCCTAATTTGCATTTGCAAATTAGGGTCAGGAAGGGGAAAAAGTGGATTTTTTTTACTTCCTTGTTTTAATCAAGTGATTTCCTTTCTTGTCCTTAATTTGCATATGCAAATTATGATTAGTTTTGGTTTGGCCAAACACAAGGATTAGGCTGAATCCAAATCCTGCTGAAAAGGGCTTAAACCTGTCCGTATCCCGAACTGAATCCCAGATTCCTTGCATAATTCCCTATGGATCCAGGGGATATCTATTATGTTCTTAGAACATAGCCACATAAACAGGACCCTAAGATCTCCATCGAAGGCAGAGCTTTGGATTTTCTAGAACTCTACACTAACACTATTGCAGAAGAGTTATTTGCTTGAATCAAATATATTCTTCTATTGCAGTGCCAGGCAAAATAGTCTTTTATCCAAGAAAAATTACATGATAAACAAAATATACCCTATTAAATATAAATATATGCACATATGCCAATTCTCGGACAATTAGCATAGGTACAAGTGTAAGCTTTCCTGGACAGAAGTATTAGCCATTAGCTTCAAAAAAACCTCTGTAGGAGTCATTTGACTCATAAAAAATATTCTAGTATGTTACTGAAATGTTATAAACGTCAGTTTTACAACTTATTATTATTTGGTACACATATAGCAATGTGAAAGTTATTAGTATTGTACAAGGCAAAATCATAAAGATCTTCAATGCTTTCCTGTGGAGAATAAGTTGGCGTGTCAGATCAAAAAGCTTACAAATTACATATTCACATAAAGTCGTTTACACATTTTAATGCGCCATCAATCTCAGCTAACATGTTTTATAAGTAATGTCCTGTTCATTAGAGAAAATAAATGTACGTTAATTATGTTTAATTCCCATTACATAGTTGGCATGAGGTTTTATATCTAGTTGATCAAACTGCCGATGAATCAGCTAATTGGAACTCATATTTTATTCATTACAAACACTCTACTGAACCAAGCACTTAACCTTTTTGTGCAGGTCGTGGGCCCACTTCTTTAACCCGCTGCAAAAGCACATCATATATGTGTAAGTTGTTCTCTAGCTATGATGGTTCGAAGGCAAAGAAAATTATTTGTTTATATGTTAAAACAGAGTTAATAATCTACTCTGTTGCAAATATCATATGTTCCTATTTATCTGAATATCCCTACTCAGCACTATGTGTCATTTCCAACACATGGGGTGGGGGAAAGTGTAAAATAAAGGTGCAAACCACCATGTTTTAAGCACTTTGCACCAGAATGCACCTGCCCCTACAGCACTGCATTGGTTCAGAAGCACTGTATTCATTATGGGTAGCTAAAGGCACCGTGTAGAAGTTCCCTATATTGCCCCTTCAATTGTATTCATGATGAGCAGGCTGTAGCTGGTATATATACATTCCCTATATTGTCCACTAATGTGTGCATCATTCAGATACTCCAGTTTGGGGGCACTGGAATGCTGCACTTAAAACCCTTGCCACAAGTGTTCTGTGGGGTTATGTAATAAAAGGCACTACGTTTGCCCAGGAGCATTAATTAATAGCAACCAATTAGCAGGTAGAATGTACCGGTCACCTATTTAAAAGCAAACATCTTATTGATTGCTATGGGTTACTGCTCCCAGGCAAAAATGAGTGCCTTTTATTACATATAGGGGTTAGTGTTCTAAAGGGATTTGGTTACTGACCCCTGCTGACTCTTGGAAATTTCCAACATTTTAACTGCATATCTACAGTGTGACTTGCAATTTGCTTATTTGCTAAAGGAGTAAAGTGGCACAATGCACACATTCTTTCTCCAATTCAGAGTCAGATACTGGTCTAGGAAAATTCTTTTGTGATTAACCTGAAAATTGAGTGCCTATAGTTGCATCATGTAAAAGGAGCATTGAACTCAAAGCAGTACAATCCCAGATTTATCATGTGAAAGTTTACAAATAAAAGGATACAGAATAAATAAATGTAAAAAGTAAAGAATAACACAGTTTACAGGATACTTACATTTATAATCACTGAAAATTTGCCAATTCCACTTAAAATATTGTACCAAATTCCTGAAAAGAAAAGAATGTGTTTTGTTAAAGTTTCTGGAATTCACAATAAATTTGATCATTTGACAATCCTTTGATGGGCCTACCTATATCCTTTGATCGCACAGCGTCAGGTCTCCGAAGTTCTGTCACAAATTTCTTTGCATCCAGTCTAACTTCTATTATGTTGTTGAGGAGAGCAAAGAGTGGGGCCAGTGGAAAAGATGCCACAAAAAGAGTTACAAAACCAAATTGGATAACTGGAAAAAAAGAAAAAAATATAATTATATGTGTTTGTGAACAAGAAAGAATAAAGTACCTAATTGGACGAGGCCCACTCCTTTTGTAAACCCAACCAGGGGCGTAACTAAAGAGGAAATAGACCCTGTGGCTGCAGGAGGTATATTGTATTCATATACAATTTAAAAAAATATTGGAAAAACAGCTCAACATTTAGGGGGGCCTGCAAAATGACATATAATTATGTTACTTAACCCAACAAATAGCCTAAGTAAAAAAATGTAATTCTAAAGAACTTATCCGGAAACCCGATATCCAGAAAGCGCCCATAGACTCCATTTTATACAAATAATCCAAATTTTTAAAAATGATTTCCTTTTTCTCTGTAATAATAAAACAGTATCTTGTACTTAATCCCAACTAAGATATAATTAATCCTTATTGGAAGCAAAACCAGCCTATTGGGTTTATTTAATGTTTACATGAATTTCTAGTAGACTTAAGGCATGAAGACCAAAATTACGGAAAGAGCCTTTATCCGGAAAACCCCAGGTCCCCAGAATTCTGGATAACAGGTCCCATACCTGTACATTCATTATAAATTTCCAATTTTTAAATTAAATAAAAAATACTGAATGCTTCCTCTGGCATTCAGTATCCAATATTTTAATTTAAGTGCACAGAGATATTTACATGGATATTTGTGACTTTTTACAAATTGTTCATTCATTCTAAGTCACATTGTGCATCAACAGTATCTCTTGAAAGGCTGCAGTGTTGGTGACCTGTTGGGTTAACAATTAGTAATTCATATGTCTGCTAAGAGCTAAAGAGGTCACAAGCCAATCATGTCTACAGTATGTTTAGAGACTGTGTGTAGCCAAGGGCCTTAGAGATCTACAAACAGTATGGATCTTAACATGTCAAACAGATTAACTTGTTAACTTGAAATTTCTTACTTAAATGATATATTAATATATTTTCTTTACAACAGGGACATGCTGAATATTATAAGATAACCCATGTATTATACATTACCTAAACGGAAATACAGGCAAGTATGTTAACTGCCCTTAGAAATCTGTGTACAGAAAAACTAAAATACAAGCTAAATGCATATTACCTATTAGATCTTCCTTTTCAAGAGGCTGTAATATACCAAGATATTATTCTCTTATAAAAAAAAAGACTCTTATAAAAGATATATATATATATATATATATATATATATATATATATATATATATATATATATATATATATTTATATATATTTCCCATACCATTTTTTTCAGGGTACTGGAATTAAGTCAGGAAATCAGTTTTGCAGCCATCCCTCAAAAAATGGTTTGAAATCAGTTATTTAAAGAAAAGGGAAAGTCACTGTGGGGGAGCCACAAGTAGATGGCTGCCATGAACTCCGATCTCTGAATCTGCACCGAGGGGTACGTATAAAGTTAGGGGCATTTGCCAGGGTAGCAGCTAGGCTGGGGGGGGGGGTCTATGTAGGCTAGGGGGTAGGGGTTTTTGTTTAATAAGGGGTTTGTTTCATCTTTAAGGAAAATAGAATGATATTATGTATCTAAATATTATATACTAATATATAATATATACTAAATGATATTCTAAAAGAGAGTGAATACATTATATCCCCTTTCTTTATTACAAAGTTGTAAGCTTTACTGATGTAATACCCTTCACTCAAGCCAGAATTAATGGTGCAGAAAATAAAGGCTAAATACATCCAATTTACTTTCTAATATGCCACTTGCCTCTAAAACAGTCAAAAGCTCCTAATTTTGGTTTGAAATTGAACTTTTAGGGGCAGATTTATATAGGGTCGAATATCGAGGGTTAATTAACCCTCGATATTCGACTGCCGAATGTAAGTCCTTCGACTTCGAATATTGAAGTCGAAGGATTTACCACAAATAGTTTGATCGAACAATCGAACGAAGAATCGTTCGATTCGAAGGATTTTAATCCATCGATCGAACGATTTTTCTTCGACCTTCCCCATAGGCTAACATGGCACCTCGATAGGTTTTAGGTGGCGAAGTAGGGGGTCGAAGTTTTTTTTAAAGAGACAGTATTGAATGGTCGAATAGTCGAACGATTTTTAGTCGAAGTAGCCAATTCGATGGTCGAAGTAGCCAAAAAAATCATTCGAAATTCAAAGTTTTTTTTATTCTATTCCTTCACTCGAGCTAAGTAAATGGGCCCCTTAATGGGTGAACCCAAAAAGTTCTGTGACAGCACCATGGACAGCATACTTTTTAGATTGAGAAGAACACAGAGACTCCCAATCAGTAAACTACTATCCTTATAGAAGTGTTTTTCAGTTTGGGGCAAGACATTACTTAACAGAACACATACTAATATCATATGAGCACTGAATATTTATAAAATTGATTGGCAGCCCATTATACATTATTTAAAAGGTTGAGAATCTCTGGACTTCAGGGTTTATTATTTACTTGTGATATTTGCACTGATTGCCTAGCTTATTTATTTACTGTATATTGTAGTGTTCCCATGGAGCAGTGGCTGCGGGTGATCAGCTTGAATCCTAATTAGGGCAAGATTTAGGGATTCTTTGTTTTTCTACATAAACACTTTGAGATGGGAAAGATATTTTTTGGAACTATGGCTAAATGGCTGATTTCCAGTAAATGTTGGAATCCAAGGTGTTGTAGAGTTTTATCCAAATTATGACAAGGCCATCTCCCATAGACTCCATTTTTATCAAATAATTCTAATTTCAATAATATATTACCTTTTCTGCTCTGTAATACAAGCAGCTTGTACTTTAGTCTTACAAAGTTGTAAAGAATCTTTATTGGATACAAAACAAGCCTAGTGGGTTTTGTTAATGTTTAAATACTTTTTTTTGTAGTAAAATATCGAGATCCAAATTACGGAAAGATCCTTTATCCAGAATACCCCAGGTCCAGAGCATTCTGCATAATAGATCCAATATCCGTATCATTTAATCTGGATTCCCTCATTTTAGCAGGAATGGTTTTATATATGCCACTAATTTGATGGCATTTCATTACTATGGTGGCCTCTACCATGAGTGTTTTCTACTGATGGGCAAATAAATTCGCCAGACATGAACATGCAGCGAATTTTCATGTTTCACCACAAGCAAATTAATTTGCAAAACTGCGGCTGCAATTCGCTGCGTCAAAAACATTGGCACGCATCAAAATTGACGAGCGCATGAAAATTTATGCTCATTATAATTATTTGGATGCCCATTGACTTTAATGCATTTGGACAAAATAGTTACCAAACATTATTTCGAAGCTCACATAACTTCAATGCATTTCACAAATTTTTCACAGTTTCAGAATTTCTAAAATTGCACAGATTCGCCCATCTCTAGTGTCTACCATCTTACTGTCAGTGCTGATGGGAGTGTCTGCCATGTTTATGGCACCACAAAATGTATTATTTCCCACTTAAATACAAAGCACTAAGACTAAGAGTATAACAGGAAATACATTTTGTTGTGACCTGGAATCGCTGAGGATATGCAGGATCTACAGATCTACATGTATATATCTGCAAATGCCCTTCCACTGCTGCATTTATAGAGGATTCTCAAAAGTACAGTTATCTTGAACATTAGTTTGAACATTTTGGCTTTCATAAGATTAGTGATACTTCAGCTACATAATTTCTGATTTGACTAATTTCTACAGATATAATTCTAACTTTAAATTTGTTATTCCAACTTGAGATAAATAAAAAAAAATCCATCAATCTTGAGCAAACAAACAAAAAATTGTTGCATTAGAGATGAGTGATTTTAAGGATTTGGATTCAGTTCAGCTACACCACACCCTGGAAGTGAAATATTAGGCAAATTTTTACTATGTATTTACACACGTTGGAGTTGCACCCACATTTATACTTACATGCATTGAGCATAACTGAAATCCTCCATAATCAGAAGAGCAGGGAGTGTGGTCGGAGACATGGCGTGGGCAGAATGGGTTTAGCTTTGGTGGAACAAGTTGAGGCTAAGATGCACTTGGTGTATGATACAACCATATTGGCCTCTCTTGTACTCTGTATGCTGTTCTCTTCTTTCAATTCCAATTGTATTGTACTCAGAGATGAATACATGAATCAGTCTGTGTAAGCCAATATACCTGGATGCTTCACAATAATTCGGTAGCAACAGGAAATCCACAAACAGCTAATTGTGACTTACTCCTGACTAGCATAGACTGGTTCACCCTTTATGGTATTCAGACTCAAGGGAAAATATCTAAGGTGCTGGAATGGTTTTAACAAACAGAAAAAATGTAAACACACCACTAGTGCCTCAAAGGAGTTGGACATTGACAGAAAATATAGCAAACCTTCAGCATGAAAAATAATATTTGGCATGCTCTCCCATTAAGATATACTAAATCATTCTGGCACACAAGCTATGGCATGAGAGATCAAATGTAACGTGGCACCAAAAAGGCTGGTGCTGGCAGACACAAAGGAATTCTCTGCATAAGCCAGTGCACTTTGTAAACGTTACGCCAACCACTTATCGTCACTTTCTTGAGCTAAAACTGTTTTCTCCTAATCTGGGATGTTGCTGCCCTGACACATGTGCATAGACACATGGCATTCATGTGATTATTTAATGCACTCATTAAGGTTATGTTTTAGAGCTCACAATGTTGGCATGCCTTTCTCAAATTAATTTTCATGCCAGGGGCAACACTCGGCAAGTTAACAGTTGGATCTTTGTCAGAAGAACACAAAACAAAGATGGGTTTTTAAGAATGAAAAGTATATGCCTCAAGTATTCTCTAACTACCAACGTTGAGTTATGGGTTTAATATGTGTTTTTGGAAAGAATTAAGATAGCGGTGAGTCAGAGAATTTTTTTGGGGGCATTAAAGGTATTATCTTAGCAAATGGGTCATAGCAGCAACATTAGCAGATAAAAGTGAATTGAGATTCAATGTTTGGACTAAAAATCCATAAACCAGTTTACTACATTAGTTGGTCAACTGCACCACTGAAGTTACAAATAGCAACTAATCTGATATTTGGTTTCATTTAAAGGGATACTGTCATGGGAAAAAAACATTTTTTCAAAATGAATCAGTTAATAGTGCTGCTTCAGCAGAATTCTACACTGAAATCCATTTCTCAAAAGAGCAAACAGATTTTTTATATTCAATTTTGAAATCTGACATGGGGCTAGACATTTTTTCAATTTCCCAGCTGCCCCAAGTCATGTGACTTGTGCTCTGATAAACTTCAATCACTCTTTACTGCTGTACTGCAAGTTGGAGTGATATCACCCCCTCCCTCCCCCCCCAGCAGCCAAACAAAAGAAAAATGGGAAGGTAACCAGATAGCAGCTCCCTAACACAAGATAACAGCTGCCTGGTAGATCTAAGAACAACACTCAATAGTAAAAACCCATGTCCCACTGAGACACATTCAGTTAGATTGAGAAGGAAAAACAGCAGCCTGCCAGAAAGCATTTCTGTTTACTCTTTTGAGAAATGGATTTCAGTGCAGAATTCTGCTGGAGCAGCACTATTAACTGATTCATTTTGAAAAAAAATTTTTTCCCATGACAGTATCCCTTTAATAACTTGCAACAGACTAGTCAGAACAAATTGCTTTTTGGTTTATTTGGAAATAGCATTAGTGGACATTAGAGGCTAACCTGAAAATCCTTGCAACTGAAAATATTTTTGCCTAGATTTATAGAAAGCAGAGATTTGGGGGCAGATGTAGGGCACATACCCCGTATTGGAAACAAATTGTTTTTTTTTTTTGTATTGGTTGACAAGTGTGTTTAGATCAATGAATAGGATTTCTGTCTTATACCTGGAGTTGATGACACTTTCAGTCAGTCAATCATTTTCAGTCAGTGCAAAAGTTTTTTCTGGTTTCAGATTTCTGAAACCCCAAACAGGCAGTTGTGACCCTGACAGTTCCTATAAAAACCGGAGTGTTGGACAGGTGGCTACCCTACTGATGAGGCAGGACTTGGGTCCATGTGTCACTGTGCTGGTTTGGAGAAGGGGGTTGGCATCCAAATATATATGGGCACAAATTATAATAGAACACATTTTTTTGATGACCACAGCATTAGCATAAGATTCACTACATCATGTGTATTTGCACCCTAGGTGCAGCACACAAGTGAAGTCCTGTAAGTAACATCTCCAGGGCTCCCTTACGTCTGTGTGCCCTGTACTTTGTATGCTGCACCTCATTCAGCAAATAGAACCTACCAGCTTTTGTTACAAGGGCACACATGTAGTAGTGTGCATAGATTCAAGCAGTGAACAGTGTTTGAGTGGATGCAGTGTTGCACTTTACCCTTTTATAAGAGAGCCTTAGAAGATTAAAGGGCATGTTTTACAGCAAAAGGGTGGTTGAAAATGTAGCGGGCAAGGAAGTTGTCCTTTTTAACAGCTTCCCAAACTGAAATGCCATCATTTTAGGCAACTTTCTATTTTGTCCAAAACAGTGACGAGACAAGCATGCATGACAAACTCCATAGGATCTCTCCCCTGTAGCCTGTAGTGGAAGACATTCTTAGGTTTATGAATCAGAGCTTAAACTGGTCTGGTGTGCTGAAAGGACAGACTGACACGTCAAACTAACTCCCCCACACACACCTACCCACCAGTTATTACCTTCCCAAAGTTCTGTACAACTACAGGATTAACTGGATTGTCAGGGAACCACTAGCAAGACGACAAATGGAATTGCAAGTAACAAGTAGGCGCCCTTGGGGCGAGCTAAAAGTGAAAGGCCTTGAAAGGAAATGCCATTAAAGACACATGAACTGTACTGGTCCCTGGGGTGAATTCTTTTCATGCATCACCATCGCTGCTCTGTGTAATACAAGCCTACAGCAGGGATTCCATTTGCTTGAGCTGAAAGGTGCTTGGGAGACTTTATGATGCCAAGTCGTAAAGGGCTATTTTATTGAAAAGGTAGCATAATATAAGAATGTCAAACTCCAGGCCTGTTGTATATTATCATTCCCAGAATCCTCAGTCAGCCTTTGGAAGTATTGTGTTTTTTTTTTCAAAACTATATTAAGGGGTTTATTTATCAAGGTTCGAGTTGTGTTCTCAATGAAAATTTGGGTTTTCTAGTTGTTTTTTTTGTCCAAAACTCAAATTTTTGCGTTAAAAATAATTAATTTTTTTAAAAGAAACTAGCATTTTGTGAGATGTATTATACCCTGACCCTGGAAATAGCTTGGATCTGAAAATACACCAATACAAGCTTTCGAGGTCATGTGGAAGTCAATGGCAGAGGTCCCTTAAACTATTTGAAGATAATTTAAAAGAGGGGTTTGCCCAAAAACTCAAATAATTTCAACAATTCAAGTTTTTCCTGTGAAACTTGAACTCGCAGAATCAAGTTTTTTCCATTTAAGTTTTTGTGAAATACAAAACCATTCAAGCTATGAGTTCATTCGAGTTCATTCGAGGTCGAAAAAAACTAAAACATTCAACCTTTGATAAATAATCCCCTAACTGTAATTAAAGATACACGTAAAATATATTTTAAAAACACCAGACTTGTAGGAGTAGTCAGATGTGTTCCTGTTTGTAATCAGGGTCATAGCAAAATGCCAGGGGTGTTTTTACTAGACCATGTCAGGTGTAAAGTGATTTGCCTCTGAGGGCCAAATCAGTCACACAAAAGGAATTTGAGATGTGTCTTCTTGGACAGAGGTTTAGCCTTTGGATCAAATACCAGGTAAGGAATGCAAATGATATATGCATGTAGTCCAAACCTTCTTCAATCATCTTAATAACAGGTGGTTGATGCCCTTAAACAGTCATCTTCCATCTCAATCTGTTTTCCCTTATTGCTGTTTCATTAGTATATTGGAAAGTAAAAAAACTGTTTACGATGTCTAATAACAAACCTTCTTTAATTCTGAGAAACTTATACAGTAGCTCAGTTTTGTGATAAAATGGAAAATTATACGTATATACTAATAAATATGAGAGTGGACAGATTTATCTAAAAAAAGTGGATTGATTCATCCATGACAGTAGACATATTTAAGAGTGGACTGATGTATCTAATCTATATGTGCATGGATTGATTTATCTATGGCAGTAGACTGATATGAGAGTGGACAGATTTATCTATAAGAGTGAATTAATTTATATGACAGTAGACTGATTTAACATATGAGAGTGGACTGATGTATCTGTGAGATTGAACTGATTTATCTATATGAGAGTGGCTTGATTAATCTGTGGCAGTGGACTAATTTATGTATAAGAGTGGGTTAATTCATATATATGAGAGTGGACTGGTTTATCTAAATGAGAGTGGACTGATTTACCTATGAAAGGTAAAGACATTAGAATTGTAGCTAACGCAGAGCAAGCAAATTACTGATCTTCTGAAAGGCTATGCGCCATTATTAGTGATGACAAATTTCTTCGGCAGGCATGGATTTGTGGCAAATTTCCAGATATCGCCGACAGTGAATGTTTTTGCAAAACTGGCGTGAAAATTTGGCGTGGGAAAATTTGTCATAAGAAAATTTGTCATGGGAAAATTTGCTGTGACAAAAAAATTGTTGCTCGTCAAGATGGCTGCGCATTAAAATAATATTGACTTCAATGCTAATTTTTAGCAATTTTTTAGCAAATTTTTTGGGAGTTTCACGAATTTCTCGGCGAAGCAAAACAGGACAGATTTTTCCATTACTAACATTATAATAATTCAAGTGATTCAAAACAATACATCCCTTCAAAATGAAATGGTAAAGGTATGAGACCTGTTACCCAGAATGGACCTGGGGTTTTCCATTTAACAGATCTTTCCATAATTTGTATCTTCATACCTTAAGTCTACTAGAAAAAAACTTAAATACACCCAATAGGCTGGTTTTTCTTCCAATAAGGATTCATTATATCTTAGTTGATATCAAGTATAAGGTACTGTTTTATTATTACAGAAAAAAGGAAATGATTTTTTAAAATTTTTATTTTTTCATAATATTTAGTCTATGGGAAACAACCTTTCCATAATTTGTAGCTTCCTGGATAGCGGGTTTCCGGATACTACGTCCCATAACTGTATTTCAAAAGGAGGGTTTAATGTGCAATTGCTATTACTAGTCCATAAATTGGTTTTAACGTTTATTAGCAATTACAGGTTTTAGGGCCTGTTATCCAGAATGCTTGGGGCCTGGCGTTTTCTGGATAAGGGATCTTTCCATCATTTTGGCCTCCATAGTGTACCTTAAAAATAATTGAAACATTAAATAAATCCAATAGGAGTGTTTTGTTTCTCATAAGAACTAATTATATCTTAGTTTGCATCAAGTACAAGTTACTGTTTTATTATTACAGGCAAAAAAATAATAATTTTTAAAAATGTGGATTATTTGGATAAAATGGAGTCTATGGGAGAAAACCTTTCAGTAATTTGGAGCTTTCTGGATAACAAGTTTCCGGATAACGGGTCCCATACCTGTATCTGTGTGATCATCAGAGATGGTTTGAGTCTTTATCATCTGACTTTGTTACTCTGCAAAATTGTGTTCAACACACCAGATTTGTTGACGACATTTTATTTTTTGCATTGTTTACCCAAAATTGCTAAAGAGAACCCTCAATCAATCAATGTCAATATCATTCAGTAGAGAAAAATAACATTCTGTTCTGCTAGACCTTTGAGAGCTAGGGTAAAGCCTTATGACTGTAGTACTTACTTAGAATAATAAAATAATTTAACCTACAATAACTACGAAAATATTTGACCTCACTTATTTACATGGATGAGAAAATATTCACAAATAAGTCAATTAAAAAATGCATGGTCTCAGTCCACATGGGAACTGATGAAGAACTTGAAGATTATATTCTTTATAGTTCCCAATTTTGGTATGGGATATATAATTTGGAATTTTGGACTCGAATAGTGAATTCTTTTATGTGCAATATGATTTAAGGCTGCTAAAAAAGTTAAAGGGACATTAAATGCAACCGTAAAGCTGTTCCATTGAGACTGCTAGTTCTCTAAATAACTGCTGAAAGATGAACTTGCACATGGAAAACAAGAAAACAGTGAGAATTCTACTGACCAAAAACATAATTATAGATGCAAGGCAATTTACCAATGAAAATGCTGATCCCCAGCACTATGTCAGCCATCTTGCTCTCATCTTACATACAGAGATTATTGTGCCATTTTGGTGTCATTATATCACGCTGGAATTGAACATGGGGAGGAAGGACAAGGACACTTTGGGATAACCGTGGCTACAAATTACAGTATTGCACTTATAGTTAATTGCCCTCTTTTACCTGTTTCTCTGGAACTCTACAATCAAAAAGTATGTGGGCATCTGCCTTTCCAACATCTCAATTCAAAACTAAGGGTATTCATATTTATTAATAATAATAATAATAATAATAATAATAAATTGTCCTCCCTTTGCTGATATCAAAGATAGCACTGATGTTTAGTGATGGACGAATTTATTCGCCAGGCGCTAATTTGCGCGATTCGCCCCGGCGAATAAATTTGCGAAACGCCCGTGAAAATTCGCTGGCAAAAATCCGCCAGCGTCAAAAAAATGGACGCCGGCGTCCAAAAAACAGACACCGGCGTCAAAAAATGGATACCGGCGTCAAAAACGGATGCCTGCATCAAAAATGAGACACCGGCGCCGTTTCACAAATTTTTCACAGTTACGTGAATTTCGTGGGAAATTACACCAATTTTTCGGCAGAGCAAAATGGTGCAAATCCGCCTATCACTACTGATGTTGGAAATCACTTAGGCTGAGGTCAGGGCTCTGTCCAATCAAGTTCCTTTGCTCCCATCTTATTTTCAAACTCAGTTTGCAGGGATCTTGCTTCGTAAGAAACATAGAATTGACAAGAATGTTATTGAATGTTGTTTGCTTTCATTGAAACCAAGGGCCCAAACCAAACTATGAAAAACAGCACCAATCTCTACAGTTGAGATCACACATTCGCTCAGGTTGTGTTCTCCAGGCATCTACCAGACCCAATCTAATTTACCCAGCAGCTGAGTCTGGGTTATAGCTGTGCTCTGCACCACAAGCCAGATTTAAAATCCTGTGCAATCTGCAGAGTATACTGGAATGATGTACAAATTAGGATGTGAACAGGGAATGCCTACATAAATCCCCCTACCTACCCTACTTCATGAATGGTGAATAGTACTGCTGAAAACAACATTTTACAGCACAAGTTCTGTGCCCTAGATGCAAAGGCAGGGGGCAAAAGCCCAACAGTGTCAGGATGATGGATCTACTGCAAAAGGCAGTCGTTATTTCTCAAGTGACAGATATTAAAGACATGCATACATGGTATGGGATCCGTTTAGTGATGGGCAAATAAATTTCGCCAGGCATGGATTCACAGCGAATTTCGCCACCAGCGATAAATAAATAGAAACCTGTTATTCAGAAAGTTCCAAACTAAGGAAAGGCAGCCTCTCATACTCTCTATTTTTTAAAAATGATTCTTATTTTCTCTGTCATAATAAAACAGTACCTTGTACTTGATCCAAACTAAGATATAATTAAGCCTTATTGGGAGCAAAACCATCCTATTGGGTTTATTAAATGTTTACATGATTTTTTAGTAGACTTAAGGTATGAAGAACTACATTACAGAACGGTACATTATCTGGAAAATCCCAGGACCAGAGCATTCTGGATAACAGGTCCCATACTTGTAGTAACAACAGAATCCCTTTAAATTATTCAGCTTGAGTGAATGTTCTTTTCCTTTTCAGATTTGTCCCATAATATGTGACAACTTTCACAATGTGAAACTTTTCTCAGTGCTTATCTGATAGTGATAGGCACAGATGTGTCTGTGCTGTTTGTCTTGGCAGTCATTATTTTCCTTATCATTTTCTGAGGCAGCCTTCTTGGCAAACCATTCTGGAGTTAAGCGGGGACATCGAAAAATGTATTGGTGCTATAGGCGTTCACAGCCACTATACCCTTACATTTTTCCTGTAGAATTGCATACAGGGAAATAAATAGATTTATTGTCTCTCTCAGTCCAAGGAGCTTTCCCTGCTATCAAGTATACCATTTGTGACATCATGCCATGTGCTCCAATTATTTGTGTGCACCCCTTTTTGGCT